>CM077095.1:113254595-113985609 GCA_039513925.1 Platanthera zijinensis | reverse complement strand
TAGCAGGGAAGGCCAAGCCCATACTCGCCAAAGGCTGGGCAGAGGCGGTGAGTGCCAGCTCCATCGAGTACTCGCCACCCTTGCCGAGCAGAGGTTGTTGAGGTCTACTCGCCCAGTGATCTGCAAAGTGCTTTTACCATTTTGTCCCCGCTGGACTGCCTATAGCTAGTTAGAACAACGGATTTGCGCTATTGGCAGACCCAGTTGGGCTGCACATAGCTGTTTGGTACAACGGAGGTTGGCTATTTGCAGGCCGTTTTCAAAAATCTATTAATATGACCCAATGGGTACCTCAGAAGGCACGATCACTTGTCTGGAAATCTTCTAGTGCCTTTTGAGGTACCTTAACCCGACATTAGGTTAAGGAGGGGAAGCGCTCTGAGACCTTCCGGGTGTGTGGTTGGTCCTCCACGCTGAGCCCTTGGGTAAGTTTTTTTTATTCTGCTTGCAGGAGAGAAGTAAGTGCGTGATCACCCCTTACACAAGGGTGAACTCCACAGAGACCGAATTTTCGGTTTTAATAGTCCGTCCTGGTGTAGGTGGCATAGAACCTTTGTTTGTTCACGGCTCAGAAGGACCGAGGTCTGTCTGGGTGGAGGTGGTGAAGAACCTTTATTCATTCATTCCTCAAGAGAACCGGGGTTCATCCAAGTGAAGGTGCAAATAACCTTTTTCTATCTCACCTAGGAGGTGCATATAAAGCTTTGTCTATCTTGCCTAAGGTGCAAAAGAGCTTTCACCTATCTCGCCTGAGTAGCATAAATGCTTTCACCAATCTCGCCTGAGAGATGCAGAATTCTTTCACCAATATTTCCTAGGAGGTGCAGATAGGCTTTCACCAGTCTCGTCTGGGAGGTGCAGAAAGGCTTTTGCCAATCTTGCTTGGGAGGTACAGAGAGGCTTTCTCCAATCTCTCCTTGTAATAACCCATTTGTGGTAGATGGAAAAATAGACATTGCATTACTAAAAAGGAGGATACAGGCACCTGCGAGTCTACATTTAAGGCTTATGCTTCAATAAGAAAATAGGGGAAGTAGTAGATAATCAGGAGGGTGCTGGTCCATGGGTAGCTTGTGCTTTTACGGTCCCAAGGCCCTTGGAAAAGAATCCTATGGGCGGATATCTAATGCAATGCCTTGAGCTAGTGTGTAGGTGTAGATTTCCCTTAGCATTGGTCCCCTGAGAATGGTGTCGCATGTCAAATAGGCCTGGATAATGATGAACTGAACTTCATACATGGCTAGCACTGGGGGACCCCCAAAGTCACTGGAGGGATGATACTTCCTACGATTGGGATCGTTAAGGTGACCTGTGACATATGCCCCACCCTAAACCGAGTTGGACGTCTCTCACGGAGATGCCGAGCTAGAGATGAGTTGATGGGAATAAGACGTTGGCGGATACGTCGACGTCCATCATTATCTTGGGTGATTCAATCAGTGGGATTGTAACTCCCCTGATTTTTTGGTGTTTATTTTAATTCCCGTAGTGACGTATTTTTGATGTCAGGGCGTTACGTTGACGCATAGATAACGGGTGTCATTTGTTGGAGCATGGGTTTACTTAGCGGGATTTCCTGTGTGATTGGTTTGGCTAAGTTATGCACCTTCCCTCGCGAGTCGAGTCTGTTTTGGTGACTCGGTGGAGCTTTTATAGGGATTGTGGTATTTTAGCTTCGGTATGTGTTTCACCCGAGTTGGTTTGTCGGATGTCGATTTCGGCATCGTCGTTGAATTCGTAGCGTCAGTATTTAGCTACGGTGCGATTTTCGTAAAATTCCGAATTGGTTTGAGTTTCGGGACGTTTGAACGTTTATTGAGTAATTAATTGATTAAAATATTAAAATATCGATTAATATAAATAGATAGAACGTCGCGTCAAAAGCCTATTCATCTTCTTCCCTACCAGAGTCATCGTCTGTTTCACGAAAGAGGAGAAATGACGGCGTCACCGCTTTCTCTCGGTCGGCAGTTTAGTGAGATCTGGTGGTAATTTCGTCAATGGTTTAGATATTCGGAAAGCTCTCGCCTAGATATACACGTGCGTGGTAAGTATTTCCCATTTCTTGGATTTCTAGGCTTTAGGGTTTGCGGTTTTGACCTCTTTTCTCCCCGAAAAGTTTTAGGATTTGTGGCTTAGACCTTCTTGTGGCCGAATCTTGTCGAGGAACGCTCAGAGAAGAGGATCTTCAGAGTTAGAGGCAAGTGGTGATCTCCATCTTGCAACCGTTTCTTGCTTGTCATTTTGTTCATTTTCTCTCCTTAGAAAGTAGCAACAGTGTAGGGTTTAGTCTTGAAAGAACCCTTAGAGTAGCATAAGTTTTAGGCTAGAATTCGTCGAGTATATGTATAATAATCTAAGACAATTTCATCGGTTATAGGTCGGATTAGCCTAAGGTAAATTCGTTGAGTATAGGTGGAAATTATCTGAGTGGAATTCGTCGAATATGGTGGTTTATAACCTAATAAGTCAAAATCATCGAAAAACTAGTCTTAGCCAAAGTTAAATTCATCGAGTATCCGTTGAAATTCGTCGAGTAATACTTGGCATTGAGTTAAGTTCAATTCGTCGAGTTATCTCGACGAATTCATCGAATATCAGCTTGGAGTTGAGTCATGTTTTAGACAAAGTTCAATTCGCCGAGTTATCTCAACGAATTCATTGAATATCAGCTTGGCGTTGAGTGAGGTTTGCTTGGCGTTGAGTTCGAGTATTAGGCGTTGAGTGCGTCGAGTATAAGTCTTGGCATTGAGTGAGATTTGAGTCTAAGTCAAATTCGCCGAGTTATCTTAATGAATTCATTGAGTAATGCTAGTTTGGCGTTGAGTAGTTTTGAAACCAAGGCAGAATCGTTGAGTGCACTCAACGCGGCGTTGAGTGAACTCAACGCAGCGTTGAGTGAAGGCTGAATCGTTGAGTTAGTTGGTTGGCGTCGAGTGCGTTGAATGCACTCAACACGTCGTCGAGTGTACACAACGCTTTTTCCATGGACTTGGGAAATTTCGCCGGTTCGTCGTATATTGCTGGTAGCCTAGTTTTGCTATGTGTTGGTACCCTAGTTTGGATTTGAGTTCAGTCTTCTCATTTAGTTTCTTGATCCAAGATTTATCTATGGTCAAAGGATAGTTGTTTAGTTAGATTGCTCTAGTTGTAGAGTTGTCACTTATCCAGATGAAAATTTGGTTAAGTTATTTTTGGTTCGACTATGGTCGAACGCCGCTCGACTATCGTCTATCAACTGTTCGACGATCGTCTATCAGGTGGTCGACTATCGTCAGTCAGCAGATCGTCTATCTCTGAGTTAGTTCAACTCTTGTTAGTTCGACGATCTGTGGTATCTGCCTCGTCGATCGTCGAACCCCGCTCGACTTCTTTTGACCAGACAAATTTCTTGATAGTTCGACTATCTGCCTTGATAGTTCAACTATCTGATAGCTAGACTATCTGTTTGATAGTTCGACTATCTGTTTTGTTTGATAGTTCGACTATTTGCTTGGATAGTTCAACTATCTGATTGCTCGACTATCTGTTTGATAGGTCGACTATCTGTTTTGTTTGATAGTTCGACTATCTGCCTTGATATTTCAACTATCTTATAGCTCGACTATCTGTTTGATAGTTCGACTATCTGTTTTGTTTGATAGTTCGACTATCTGCTTGGATAGTTCAACTATCTGATAGCTCGACTATCTGTTTGATAGGTCGACTATCTGTTTTGTTTGATAGTTCGACTATCTGCTTGGATAGTTCAACTATCTGATAGCTCGATTATCTGTTTGATAGTTCGACTATCTGTTTTGATTGATAGTTCGACTATCTGCTTGGATAGTTCAACTATCTGATAGCTCGACTATCTTCTCTGATAGTTCGACTATCTGTTCTGTTGTTGATAGTTCGACTATCTGTTTGATAGTTCGACTATCTGCTCTGTGTTGATAGTTCGACCATCTATCTGATGGTTCGACTATCTTTTTGATAGCTCGAATATCTGCTTTGATAGTTCGACTATCTGTGTCATTCGACTATCTGTTCTGATAGGTCGACGATCTCTGTGGCTCGTTCGACGATCTCCGAGGGTTGTTCGACGTTTTTCTGTCTGCCTTTAGTAATTTTGTACTCCTTCTGTTCTTTGATTTATTTCCTGTTTATTTAGCATATTTTATTAAAGATTATTTCATTGATTTTGTGCATACATCTCAAGGCAATCTTTGCCCCATCCTTTGTGCATAAGTCAAGCTTTATCTGACAAAGTTTTTTGTCTTATTAGTTAAAATATCTTTTTGCTTTATTCTGCCATGCTGTCCTTTATAGCCGTTAGACACAAAAAGTCTTCTCTGGCCGTAAAGAGTTTAGTTTGATGTGACTTTCTTTAGTACTCCTTTTATCAGATTGGATTTGCAGCTTCTTAGAAAGCGTTATCCCTTTATAGCATGTCTGTCTGCAGGATATGTTTTGTTTTGTGCTACTTGCAACCCAGATCGAAGATCTCAGAAGAAGACAAAATTCAAACAAAGATTAGAGCCGTTACAAAGGCCCATATATAAAGAGCTTCTTTTGAAATAAGAAGAAATATACAAGATATACAAGTCAACACAGATATTGATATACAGATTCAAAGAGATACAACTCTCAGATATTGATACATCCAACTGAGAAGATCAACCTTCTTCATCTCTCTCTTCTTCAATCCTGAGTTCATCCTGCTGCAAGGAACATTCACTCAGAGTCTCAAGAAGAAGAAGAAGAAGAAAGAAAGAAAAGCTGTTGAAGAAGAACATCCATTACAAATCAAGAGTCTTCTTCAAGCTGCTCCTTCAAGAACTTCAAGACAGCTCTCTGTCACAAGTTCAGAAGAGTTCCTGCACCCTGAAGCAAGACTTCTTCCTAGATATCACTAAGCCAGGGGGAGCCTTGATTCTTTAGAGCTTTCTAGCTCTGTGCAATCCACTTGCTTCTCTAATATTGTTTTAACAATAGAGAAGACCCTCTAACCCTCTCTCAACCTCCTGTATAAAGGGTTATTACTCCCTTCAAAAGTTAACCTTGGTGGCAGGGCACCTGATCAAAAACCTGTGTTGGATTTTGAGCTCCTGATCAAAAACTCAAAGGGTCTACTTGATCTACCTGAAGCAGATCAGTTGGTGGCAGGGCCCCTGAACAAAAACCTTTAGTGGATTCCTACCAGGGTGGTAGAAGAGTGGACGTACCTATTTAGAGGGAACCACTATACACCTCTTGTGTTGTCTGTGTTGCTTCATTTAATTATTGCACTGTGGCTATGAGTAGAAATAACTAGGATTGCTAGTTGCTGTGATAGGACCAAAGCTCAACTGTAATTACAGTTAGCTTTCCTCTATGCACTACACTTTGTGTTAGGCTCTAGGGTTTCAAATATCTATAAACTCATTCCGCAAATTAAATCTAAGGGAGTTGAGTAGGGTGTCATAATTTTTGAATACTCTATTCACCCCCCCTCTAGAGTTGTATATATCCTCACTTTCAATTGGTATCAGAGGGAGGTTTACTGACTGTACAGGCTAACACCTGAGTCACAAGATCTAAATAGATACCAAGCTTATAGATATTCACTTCATGGCCCAGTACAAGGATTATTCTAGCACCAGACCTCTAGTTTGCAACTTAGCTAAGTTGAGCATCTAGAAGGCAAGAATCAAGCTATATATGAATTCTATTGATGAAGATATTTTTTCTTCTATTTTGACAGGGCCACCAACACCTCCTGCTGCAACCACTGCAACAACTTCAACAAATCTGAGTGCAGTGCCACCACCAGATTATAATGACACTTACAAGAAAGCAAAGATAGCTGATGCAAAAGCTATGAATATTCTGACTCAGACTATGTTTGATGAAACCTTCCAGAAAGTGGCTGATTGCACCTCTGCAAAAGCCATGTGGGACTCACTGAACCAGATTATAGCTGGTTCAGCTGATGAGAGGAAGGACAGAAGGTCCAACCTTATATCCCAATATGAAAACTTCAAGAAGACTGAAGCTGAATCAGTTGAAGGAATGTACACCAGGCTCAGCTCAATCATCAATGAGCTGAGAACCCTTGATAAGGAGATAACATTGACAGAGGTCAATGATAAGATACTGATGTGCTTCCCCAGCACATGGGATCTTAGGATCTATCCCATCAAGGAGGCCAGAAGTACTATTGAGATCTCAACTGAAGCCCTCCTTGGAAAGCTCAAATCTTTTGAGCAAGTTCTAAAGACCAGGGAAGCTGAGGCTGAAGCCAAGACTCTAACTCCAACAAGGAAAGAGCAAACTCTTGCTCTCAAAGCTGCTGATGCTTCTGAAGGAAGCCAATCCAATGAGGAGCTGATGGCACTCTTTGCCAAAAGGTTTCTCAAGATGGGCAGAAAGGACTTCAGAAAGAAGTCTTCAAGATATGAAGATAAACCAAGGTATGACAGATCTCCTGCTAAAGAAATTATCTGTTATGGTTGCAGGAAACCTGGACACATTCTACTAGAGTGTCCAGAGGAAAAGAACAAAGAAAAGAGAAAAGAAAAAGAACATCACAAGAAGCACTCCAAGTCCTCCTCCTACAAAAATAAGAAGAAGGAGAAAGGATTTGTTGCTGAAACCTGGAGTGATTCAGATGAGGAATCTTCCTCCTCAAGCTCCAGTGAAGATGAGGAAGAGAAGAAGGCAAAGGAAATTTGCCTTATGGCAATTGATGCCTGGAGCAATCACTCAGCTGCAGAGAGTTCTGATGATGATGAAGAAATGCCTACAGAAGATCAGGTATTATCTTCTTTTGATTTTTCTTCTGCTGATTTTAATCTGAATTTAAATCCCTTTGCTTAGATTTAATTAGTTCATAAAAAGAAATTAAGGAGCTTAGAAATAGGATAGCAGAATTAGAAATCCTCTCCATTGAAAATGCTAGGTTAGAAGCAGAACTCACTAAGTCCAGTGAAGAAATAAGATTCCTTAAAAATGAACTAGCTAAATCAAAAAGATTAGAAGAATCTCTAAATGGTAGAAGCCTTAAGTTGCTAGAGATCACTAGCATGACAAACACTAGGTCAGGCAATAATAAGCTAGGCTTAGGAGCCTCATCAAGTGAACCCACATTGGTTCTTAAAAATCATCTTTCAACTCCAGTAAACTTTATTTCAGCTGATGGAATAAAGAATACTGAGCAAGTAAACCAAGTTAACAAAGCCTTAAATAAAGCTAAGAGAGAAAAAAGAAAACAAAAGTTTAAAGAACTACAAAAAGCGTCGAACGCTGCTCGGCGATCGAAGGCTCAATGGTCAAACGATGCTCGACGATCTGAGCATCAATTGTCGAACGATGATCGACGATTTAAATATGATTTTCAAAATAATCACCTGAACCTTAGAAACCCTAATGTAAATAGAAACCCTAGGTTTGTTGACCCATCCACTGTATGGAGCATCCCACCTAGGAGATCTTACCCTTTAGGATATAAACCCCAACCTGCTTATTCTTTTATTTCATGTTTTCATTATATGAAGAATAATGGACCCAAGGTTGTCTGGGTCAACAATGTCTAACTGTTTAATTTGCAGGTGAAGACCTATCCAATTACTAAAGATAAATGGTATTTGGATAGTGGCTGTTCCAAACACATGACAGGAAACAAAGAAAATCTGTCAAGGTACATGGCCAAGCTTGGACCAAAGGTGATCTTTGGGGATTCCAGCTGTGGTCAAACTGAAGGATATGGTAGGATTACCATTGGAGCAATAACATTCAAAAGGGTTGCATATGTAACTGGACTGAAGCACAACCTTATCTCAATAAGCCGGTTATGTAATGCAGGATATCAGGTATCTTTCACTAACACTCTTTGTAATATTACTTTAAATAGTAATGTTGTGTTAGTAGGCATTAGACAGGGTAATATTTACTTAGTAGATTTTAACTGAACTCAATCTGAAATCTGCTTGTTTAATGAAGTAACAAATAACAACACCTTATGGCATAGGAGGCTTAGCCATGTTAACCTCAAGAACATATCTAGGTTATCTAAATATAACCTTGTTAGAGGTTTACCTTCTTGCCCCTATAAGAAGGAGAGCCTATGCAAGGCTTGTCAATTAGGCAAGCAGACCAAAAACTCCTTTAAATCTGTAAATAAAAGTGATTCACCTAGAATCCTGTATTTATTACATTTGGACCTTTTGGCCCAATAAATGTACAGAGTCTAGGAGGGAAGTATTACACTTTAGTAATTGTAGACGACTTCTCTAGGTTCACTTGGGTGTTCTTCTTGAGAACTAAGGCTGATAACTTCAAAGTTCTTACAGACTTTCTGCTATGTGTGCAGACTAAGTATTCTACTCATGTTACCTTGATCAGAAGTGATCATGGTACTGAGTTTGAGTCTCTTCTCATGCAAGAATTCTGTGAGAAAGAAGGTATCAAACATAGCTTCTCTGCTCCCAGAACTCCCCAACAAAATGGCGTAGTGAAAAGGAAGAATAGAATCCTGATTGAAGCTGCTGGAACATTATTGGCAGATGCTAACATGCATCTTTCTTATTGGGCAGAAGCTGTTAGCACAGCTAATTATGTCTTGAACAGATGTCTTATACACAAGCTTAAGAGTAAAACTCCTTATGAGTTGCTTAAAGGAAAGAAACCTAAAATTAATTATTTTAGAGTCTTTGGTTGTGTAGTGTATATTCACAATAACAACAAAGAATACCTTAGAAAGTTTGAAGCAAAAGCTTCAATGGGAATTTTTCTTGGATATTCCCAAGTAAGCAAAGCTTATAGGGTATTTAATAAATCATCTTCTAAAATTGAGGAGTCTGTGCATGTTTCTTTTGATGAGTCAAAGATGTTTTACAAGAAGGAAATTTCTCCTTCCTCAAGCTCATTGCAGGTACCAGACTCATGTAAAGATATTATCCAAGAGATTCTCCCTCTTTCAACTCTCCACATCACTGATTCAGACAGTGATGGAGACACTGTGGAAGCAGTTGTTGTACCACCAACAGTTAATCCAATTCCACCTGAGGAATTAATCCCAACTATTGCTGAAGATCACATCCCACCTGCTGATCTTGTCACACTTAGAGATCATCCTACATCTCAAGTGATTGGTGACATATCAGTAGGTGTGCAAACAAGACATCAATTAAGACAGGATGTGATGCATGCTTGTTTCCTTTCACAAATTGAGCCCCTCACCATAAAAGATACTGAGCTAGATCCCCACTAGATCATTGCTATGCAAGAGGAGCTTAATCAATTTGAAAGATGTAAAGTATGGACTTTGGTTCCAAGACCTAAAGGCCAACTGATCATAGGCTCCAAGTGGGTGTTTAGAAACAAGTTGGATGCAAATGGAATTATTGTAAGGAACAAAGCTAGGCTTGTAGCTCAGGGCTACAGACAGGAGGAAGGTATAGACTATGACCAAACCTTTGCCCCTGTTGCAAGGCTAGAGGCAATAAGGATCTTTCTAGCCTATGCAGCCTATATGAAGTTTAAGGTCTTTCAAATGGATGTCAAGAGTGCATTCCTAAATGGTGAGCTAAAGGAAGAGGTGTTTGTTGAACAACCTCCTGGGTTTGTCTCTTCAACTCAACCCTCATGTGTTTGCAAGTTTCAAAAAGCTCTTTATGGACTTAAACAAGTACCCAGAGCCTGGTATGAGACTCTAGCTAGTTTCCTGTTAGAGCACAACTTTGTTAGGGGAGTAGTTGATAGAACCCTTTTCGTTAAGCATCACAAGGGCACCATCCTGTTAGTTCAAGTGTATGTGGATGATATTATTTTTGGCTCCACTGATCCCAAACTGTGCAAAAAGTTCTCTGACCTGATGCATTCTAAGTTTGAGATGAGTAGTATGGGTGAGCTGTCTAACTTTCTTGGTCTCCAAGTAAAGCAAGATGTTGATGGCATCTTCATCTCCCAATCCAAATATGCCAAGGAATTTGTAAAGAAGTTTGGGATGGCTGATGCTTCAGCAATACATACACCTATGGCTACTAATATAGATATAGATTCTGATGATCAGGGTAAGCCAGTTGATCAGAAAAACTATAGGGCCATTGTTGGTTCCCTGTTGTATTTAACTGCAAGTAGACCAGATATAATGTTTGCCACATGCCTATGTGCTAGATTCTAGGTCAACCCCAAGGAATCTCATTTGATTCTTCTCAAGAGAATTTTGAGATACCTGAATGGATGTCCAAATTTAGGACTATGGTACCCAGCTGAATCAGAATTTGAGTTAATTGGATACTCTGATTCTGACTATGCTGGTTGTAGAGTTGATAGGAAAAGTACCTCAGGAACTTGTCAGTTCCTGGGAGAGAGATTAGTGTCTTGGTTCTGTAAGAAACAAGCTTCTGTCTCAACTTCAACTGCAGTGGCTGAATATATAGCAGCTGCTAGTTGTTGTTCACAGATCCTGTGGATTCAAAACTAGCTTTTGGATTATGGGTACACACACAAGAACACAAAAATCATGTTTGATAGTACCAGTGCTATCTCCATTGCAAAAAATCCTGTGCACCACTCTAGAACCAAGCACATTGAGATCAGACACCATTTCCTGAGAGATTGTGTGGAAAAGAACAAGATCAGCCTTGAGTTCATATCCACTGACCTTCAGAGAGGTGATATTTTCACAAGGCCCTTAGATGAACAGAAGCATCTGTTCTTTTTGGTTCAACTAGGCATGATTAATGGAAAAGACTAAGTGTGACTTCTGCCTTTTTGAAATCTGTTTGAAGATCGTCGAACGACGTTCGACGATAGTCGAACAGGTCGAGCCTATCGTCGACCTATGGGTGATGACGACTTGTTTTTTTGTGAAGACAAAAATAGTCGAACGATTGATCGACTACTCTGCTTTAGGAAACCATCGTCGAACGACCGTTCGACTATCGTCTCCAGGATCTGTTAAAATAGATCGACGATTGTTGTTTTAATATAAAACCGATGGTCGACCTAGGTTAAGAGATCGTCTTTTTAGTAGTCGACATAGCTCGTCTTTTCGTATTCCGTCTTTCTGCTTGAGCTCTGCCCCGCGCCTTCTGCCGTTTCGTCTTTGTCGTCCTCTCCAACCAAATCAATGACGGTTGCTCCAGCTTTCCTGACTACGATGAAATTTGATGTCGGGTTCAGTGTAGATTTCGATTCGTTCAGCGCATGCGATGCGAAGATTTTAGAGATGCTCCAGCTCTGCAAGGATCAAGGTTTGGAAAAGCTGATGTCTACCAGGATCAAGATCAACATCCCAGAAATCAAAGAATGGGTTTATTCTTCGTCTTCCAGCGACGTCTCAATGATCGGGACAATAGGCGGAGAAGAGGTAATTCTGACTCCCGCCGTTCTGACTGAAATTTTTGGATTGATGAATGGTCAAGAAGAATATGACCAAGATATTCAAGAATATGGACGGATGCTCGTCGAGCTAGGTCATGCTGAGGGCATCCCTACAAAGCTGCTGAAAGTAAACTTCCCATTGAGGATTAAGTTTTTGGCTGAACTGGTTGGAAAAGTGCTTTTGGGCAAGCACTCGGCTCATGATAATATAACCAGACAACAGTTTGCCTTGATGAGCGCGATTATCAGCAAGAAAGAGATAGATTGGGCAGGAATATTGTTTGATTTGATAAGAAAGAAGAACAGTAAAAAGGATGTAACCCTTGGAAGGGTGATAGGAATTTTCTTAAGAGAGAAATACCCTCAACTGTTGGGCACAGTTGCTACTTCTATCAATGCCAGCAAGAAAATGGATCCTACTTTGTTTGTTAAGTGGAAAAGGATCATTCAGAAGCCTTCTCTAGCTGGGTAGCTCCTGTTATATCTGAGAGAACCAGGACTGTTTCAGTCACTCCCCACCTACATGAAGAAGGCTCCTCCATCCCCCCCCCCCCCCCATTACCTCTTCTTCTGCATTGCCATCTTCTTCATCTGCATTACCATCCACTTCTACTGAAGTGCCATCCACATCTGCACTACCATCTACATCCACTGCCTCTCTTCTTCTTGATTCCTCCACACTTCTCCATGCATCACCAGCATCTCCACTTCCTTCTCATCTTGCTAGGATTTCTCATCCTAGTTTTGATTTATTGGTTTCTGAGCTATCTACTCCTCCTCAGTCACCAATTCCTCATTCAGATCATATTGATCTTCCTGCATCCACCCATCAATCCCCAGTTCAAAATATATCTCATCAGAAGAACACCATCCCTGGTGATCATCCATCTACTGTGATTCCCCCACCATCATTCGAAATCACACCAGCTTTCATTGCAACCATCTTGGAGCTAATTACTCCTTCAATCAAAATCATGATTGAAGAAGCAATTGCCCCTCTCGTTTCTTCCATCTCTACCCTGACATCCTCCATCTTAGCCCTCTCTAAGTCTGCTGAGCCCTCTTCAGTTAGGGGCCTGACTTCAGTGTCTACTGAAATCAGGCATGGGGAGATGTTCGAGGAAGATGCCTCAGGACTGCCCCTTGTTACTCTTCCAGCAGAGCCCCAAGCTGAGATTCAAGAAGTAACAGCAGTTCCAGTTGACATTGCAACATCTTCTGCAGTTCCAGCACCAGTTCAAAAGCCTTCTGATATCATAATGGAAGCAGAATTTGCTTTCAAAGTGTGTCTTGAAGAAGCTTCTACTCCCTTAGTTACTCTGTTCCTAGAAGGAGTCATTACCTCCTTTCTAGATGACTTGTGGGAGTTAGGAAGTTCTGAAGAGAATCCTAAAGGTAATTCATTTACTCATTTCCTTAACATGTTAACTGACATGCTAGTCTGTGAATACCTAGAAGGGATGTTTCAATTCCATTTAGCAAATTTGTGTTCCTGATACTACAGATCTAGTGGAAGAAGTTCAAGCTGCTCAAGAACCTGCTCAACAACCAGCTCCAGAACCAGCTCTAGAACCAGTACAAGAACCTGCTATTCAAGATCCTGTATCTTCTCCTCTAGCTCAGATAACTGTGAATGATGAACTGGTCCTCATGATAGTTGCAGTTGAGATAGAAAAAGTTTCAGATGTTCAAGAAGAAAAGTCTATAGTCTGGGATGACACCCCAGGACTAGATCTGGATACTCTTCTGGCACAGGATGCCTTAGAAGAAGAGAAAGAGAAAGCTGCATTAAAAGATAAAGAAAAAGCTGAGCAAGAGGCTTTTGATCCTTATGATCAACCTCCATCATCTCATTCTGAGGATGAGGATGACTCTGATGATTCAGAAGAGTCCAAGAAGAAGAAAGCAGCTAAAAGGAAAAGGAAAGCTGCTGCTCCTCCTCCTCCCAATCCTGATCATGACGTTTCATATTATATACTGAAAGGGATAGATCCCAAATCCAAAGAATATCAACATTGGATGGTATTATCCAAAAATCAGCAAAAGCAGCGAAAGAAAAGTAAAAGATATGATAGCCCAGCTCCAAAGTGGACCCCTAGAGGTCCTCCTCCTCCACCTCCAAGTGTAGGAGCATCTGGAAATATTTCTGCCAATCCATCTGCCTCTTCTGCTAGATTCACTCCGTCTCAAGCTCATCAAAGAAGAAGCAATCCAGGATATCAAAGCAGATTTCAATTTGGATATCAAAGACAAGATGCTGATACAAGAGAGCAAGTAAAGGAGGTAGTATATCAGAAGCCAACCTTTTCTCCTCCTCCTTCTCCCAAGAGAAGAGCATCACCTTCCAAAGAAACCAAAAGCATATCTTCCACAAGGCCAGCTCAAATAAAGAAAACTAATTCAAAAGGTAAAAGAGTTATTTTCTCTGAAAAATCAAGTAAAAAATATGCTGAGTTTGCTCCCCCAGCTTCTTTAGTTATTCAAGAAAATAAAGAGCCAGCTCCAAGTTTGCTGGAACTCTCAAAAAAATTCAGAACTGTAAAACCTTTAGATTCAACTAGTGAAAATGAATATGAAAGTCAAGAGCTTAATCATGATTTCAGGATGGCTAGATTTCTTGAACTAGTTGGATCAGCTCAAATCAGAAAAGCCAAAGCTGAAGGAAAAGATATTACAGGCTTAACTACTATGTCTAAATTCAGAAAGAAGGAGCTAGACAAATTCCAGGTTAGACTTGAGGTTTTTGATCCTTCTAAATATATGGAAAAGCACCCTGAAGCAGTAGTACCAAGAACAGGAGAATCTAGAATTATTGGAGAACAAGATTTTAAGATATCAAAGAAGGAAGCTTTAGATCCTTTCAGAAAAATTTCTTTTCTTCCTGGTTCCTCTGTATCTAAATCAGATTCTGATACTTCTTAAGTTTCATTGATTAACAGTTGTTTATTTGTCTGTTTGATTAATGCTATTTGCTGCTTAGATATTTCTTTTCCTGAATTATATTTATTTCCAGTAGTTTGTTTTGTTTGTTTTGTTTTGAGAGACTTAACCCAAATAGGGGGAGATTGTTGGTATCCTAGTTTGGATTTGAGTTCAGTCTTCTCATTTAGTTTCTTGGCCCAAGATTTATCTATGGTCAAAGGATAGTTGTTTAGTTAGATTGCTCTAGTTGTAGAGTTGTCACTTATCCATATGAAAATTTGGTTAAGTTGTTTTTGGTTCGACTATGGTCGAACGCTGCTCGACTATCATCTATCAACTATTCGACGATCGTCTATCAGTTGGTCGACTATCGTCAGTCAGCAGATCGTCTATCTCTGAGTTAGTTCAACTCTTGTTAGTTCGACGATCTGTGGTATCTGCCTCGTCGATCGTCGAATCCCGCTCGACTTCTTTTGACCAGACAGATTTCTTGATAGTTCGACTATCTGCCTTGATAGTTCAACTATCTGATAGCTCGACTATCTGTTTGATAGTTCGACTATCTATTTTGTTTGATAGTTCGACTATCTGCTTGGATAGTTCAACTATCTGATAGCTCGACTATCTGTTTGATAGGTCGACTATCTGTTTTGTTTGATAGTTCGACTATCTGCCTTGATAGTTCAACTATCTGATAGCTCGACTATCTGTTTGATAGTTCGACTATCTGTTTTGTTTGATAGTTTGACTATCTGCTTGGATAGTTCAACTATCTGATAGCTCGACTATCTGTTTGATAGGTCGACTATCTGTTTTGTTTGATAGTTCGACTATCTGCTTGGATAGTTCAACTATCTGATAGCTCGACTATCTGTTTGATAGTTCGACTATCTGTTTTGATTGATAGTTCGACTATCTTCTTGGATAGTTCAACTATCTGATAGCTCGACTATCTGCTCTGATAGTTCGACTATCTGTTCTGTTGTTGATAGTTCGACTATCTGTTTGATAGTTCGACTATCTGCTCTGTGTTGATAGTTCGACCATCTGTCTGATGGTTCGACTATCTTTTTGATAGCTCGACTATCTGCTTTGATAGTTCGACTATCTGTGTCGTTCGACTATCTGTTCTGATAGGTCGACGTTCTCTTTGGCTCGATCGACAATCTCCGAGGGTCATTCGACGTTTTTCTATCTGCCTTTAGTAATTTTGTACTCCTTCTGTTCTTTGATTTATTTCCTATTTATTTAGCATATTTTATTAAAGATTATTTCATTGATTTTGTGCATACATCTCAAGGCATTCTTTTCCCCATCCTTTGTGCATAAGTCAAGCTTTATCTGACAAAGTTTTTTGTCTTATTAGTTAAAATATCTTTTTGCTTTATTCTGCCATGCTGTCCTTTATAGCCGTTAGACACAAAATGTTTTCTCTGGCCGTAAAGAGTTTAGTCTGATGTGACTTTCTTTAGTACTCCTTTTATCAGATTGGATTTGCAGCTTCTTAGAAAGCGTTATCCCTTTATAGCATGTCTGTCTGCAGGATATGTTTTGTTTTGTGCTACTTGCAGCCCAGATCGAAGATCTCAGAAGAAGACAAAATTCAAACAAAGATTAGAGCCGTTACAAAGGCCCATATATAAAGAGCTTCTTTTGAAAGAAGAAGAAATATACAAGATATACAAGTCAACGCAGATATTGATATACAGATTCAAAGAGATACAGCTCTCAGATATTGATACATCCAACTGAGAAGATCAACCTTCTTCATCTCTCTCTTCTTCAATCCTGAGTTCATCCTGCTACAAGGAACATTCACTCAGAGTCTCAAGAAGAAGAAGAAGAAGAAAGAAAAGCTGTTGAAGAAGAACATCCATTACAAATCAAGAGTCTTCTTCAAGCTGCTCCTTCAAGAAATTCAAGACAGCTCTCTGTCACAAGTTCAGAAGAGTTCCTGCACCCTGAAGCAAGACTTCTTCCTGGATATCACTAAGCCAGGGGGAGCCTTGATTCTTTAGAGCTTTCTAGCTCTATGCAATCCACTTGCTTCTCTAATATTGTTTTAACAATAGAGAAGACTCTCTAACCCTCTCTCAACCTCCTGTATAAAGGGTTATTACTCCCTTCAAAAGTGAACCTTGGTGGCAGGGCACCTGATCAAAAACCTGTGTTGGATTTTGAGCTCCTGATCAAAAGATCAAAGGGTCTACTTGATCTACCTGAAGCAGATCGGTTGGTGGCAGGGCACCTGAACAAAAACCTGTAGTGGATTCCTACCAGGGTGGTAGAAGAGTGGACGTACCTATTTAGAGGGAACCACTATAAACCTCTTGTGTCGTCTGTGTTGCTTCATTTAATTATTGCACTGTGGCTATGAGTAGAAATAACTAGGATTGCTAGTTGCTGTGATAGGACCAAAGCTCAACTGTATTTACAGTTAGCTTTCCTCTGTGCACTATACTTTGTGTTAGGCTCTAGGGTTTCAAATATCTATAAACTCATTCCGCAAATTGACTCTAAGGGAGTTGAGTAGGGTGTCATAATTTTTGAATACTCTATTCACCCACCCTCTAGAGTTGTATCTATCCTCACTTTCACTATGTAAGAATTGTCGAGTTTCTACTGAATTCGTCGAGTATACTCGACGAATCAGTGTAGACTTGGTTAATTTTCCCCGGATTAAGACCAATTCATCGGGTATGGGTCTTAGGGTGATTTTGGGGTTTTTCTTCCTTATTTCATTGAAGTAAGTGAGTATGGGTTGAGATTTTATATGTTCTATGCATGTTTGGGCCTTTAGTGCCCTGTTTTGTACATCTTTACCCTATATGGGTTTGTGACTGTTGGTGTGTTGGGTAGGTCCCTTCCACCGTAGTTGCCGGTTTTTCCCCGATTTTGGGTGTATCAAGGTATAAGACCACCTTTCCTTGGACCCTTGTGAAGTTTTACTATTGGTGTGTTCCGTAAGTCCCTTCCACTACAAGTGCCGGACTTTGCCGGTATTTTTGTAAAGTTTTGTTATTGGTGTGTTGGGTAGGTCCCTTCTACCGCTTGTGCTGGACTTGGCCGGTGTTTTGCTCTCCAAATGGTGAATTGACCAATTTCTTTTATTTATGCACGTATTTATGCATGTTATTTAAACTCTGATCTTTATCGCACATGGTGTAGTTTGGGATATTCTACCCTTGTGAGTTCTTTCTCCCTTTTTTTCCTTGTGGTTAAGTGTTGATGTTTCCTTACAGTTATCTTGTCATGGGTTGGTAACCCTTTAATTATCTATTTTCATCTATTATTTAATTTTATTGCCACTTGTATTTTATTGCTGAGGTATTCTATTTTGTGAATGTCTCAGGTTTAGAGCAGTAGCCTATTGAGCGGCTAGGTTTGGTGGTAGCTCGTTGGCTGTAGTGGTTGTAGTGGTTTTCCTCACCGTCATGAGGTAGTTTGTTGGAACCTAGTTCTTATTTGGTCAAGGATCACTATTAGGATGTTTAGATTGACCCAAAATGTATAGTCATGGGTCATAAGTTTATTTTAAGGTTTGCCTCAAAAGGACTCTCCAGAATTGCTGAGAGAATTCCAAGAAATGCAGTTGTGACAAAGTCAAGAATTCAGGTCGACGAAAGTCGAACTCAGGTCGACGAACTCAGAGTTCCATCTCTGAGCTGAGCTCGACGAAATCCGAGATCAGGTCGACAATCGCTGATCTCAAGGCAAATTCTCAGCTCAATGAAATAGAAGTTGAGCTCGACGATCTGCGAGCTCCAGTCAACGAAATCTGTACAGTAATTCCATGACTATTTATTTTATAGCTAGCATATTGTTTGAAGCCTTAATCACAGGAGTTTGTGTTTCTCAGATTTAATGCTTAATATTCTTAAGGAATATAGCTGTTGGATGACAGCATTAATTATGGCTTAAATGATAATTGCCTTCCAAGACAATTACCTTTCTCAGGAATGATTATGCTATTACAGAAAAAGTAAATTCACATGTTCAAAAAAAGAATCAAGATCAGACAATAGATGGGCTCGTACAGAGAATACAGCCGTGAGAGAATAGAGAAAAAATTTGCTTTTGAAGTTCTTTTTCAAAGTGAATCAGTGAATCAATGAAGAACAAATAGCTCATATACAAAGTTATTCATCATCTGCTTCAGGCTTCAAAGGGACAACTCATCAACATCAGTCCAAGAAGCTTCTAGAGATCTTGTTCAATCTGAAGGCCTACACCCTGTGCAAAGCTCTCATCTTTCTGAACCATTTTTCATCTCAGGGGGAGCTTTGAAAGCATCAACCATCAACTAGTCTTCTCTCATATCATTGAAAGAGAAGACAACATCATTTCCTTTTCCTTTCTTGTGTACAGGGTTTTTACTCCCTGAAGATCTTCTTCAATCTGAAGGCCTACACCCTGTGCAAAGCTCTCATCTTACTGAACCATTTTTCATCTCAGGGGGAACTTTGAAATCATCAACCATCCACTAGTCTTCTCTCATATCATCGATAGAGAAGACAACATCATTTCCTTTCCCTTTCTTATGTACAGGATTTTTACTCCCTTCAAAAGTAAACCTTTGGTGGCAGGGTACCTGATCAAAAACTTGTGTTGGTTTTTGGGTACTTGATCAAAAGCTCAAAAGGGTTGCTAGATCTCCCTTGAAAAAATAGATTTTGTGGTGGCAGGGCACCTGATAAAAAACTTGTAGTGGATTCCTTCCAGGGTGGTAGAAGAGTGGATGTACCCAGGTTATTGGGGAACCACTATAATTTCTTTATGTCGTCTGTTCTTGCTTGTTTATTTCTTTATTGGCGTGCTCTGATTTATTTTTCTCCTTATATATATTTATCTCTAGAGTAAACATAAGATCTATCATAATTTTTAATTGGTATCAAAGCACTAGGTTGTGTGGTTTCACTGGCTAACACCTGAACCAAAAGAAACTTGACATATCTTATTTTACTTTAGATTTTATCATGACAAAAAATGAAGAATTTTCAAGCACCAGACCTCCAGTGTGCAACCTTAATAAATTTGCACTCTGGAAGGCAAGGATTAGGCTTTTTATGAACTCTATTGATGAAGCCATTTACAATTTCATTTTGACAAGTCCTTATAAACCAGTGGAAACATCTAGCATCAACTCTATTTCATCACCTCAATGGACAGAAGTCCAGAAAAGGCTAAAGATTGATGATGCACAAGCAATGAACATTCTTGCACAATCAATGTCTGATGACATTTTTCAGGAAATTGTTGAATGTTCATCAGCAAAGGATATTTGGGACTCCCTCACAGCAATGGTTGTTGGATCAACTAAAAAGAGAATATTTGATTGTGGAACTTGGAGTGAATCTGACTCTGAAGCTTCATCCTGTACAACTGAAGATGAAGAAGAGTCAAGAGCAAGAAAATTTTGCCTAATGGCAATAAATGCCTCTTGCAGCAACTCAGATGAACAATCAGACTCTGAAGCAGAATCTGAATCAGAAGAGGATCAGGTAATCTCTTCCTTTGATTTTTCTTCAGATCATTTTAAAGAAGATTTTAAAAATATTTGTAAAGATTTAATCCAATCTGAGAAGGAAATAAAACTTCTCAAAGAAAAATTAAATAATTCTTCTTCAGAAAACATAAAGATTAAAGAAAATTTTAAAACTGCTCTTAAACAGATTAATTATTTTGAATCAGTTAAAGGCAAAGACAAGTTAAAAAATTTAGACAAACAAACTGAAGTTTTGCATAATAATGACAAACCCAAACAAGTTAAGAATTTTCAGAAAAATCATGTTCAAAAAATTTCGTCGAACCGAGCTCGACGAAAGCAGTGTTATACGTCAAACGACCATCGACGATCTCTGAACCAAGAGTTTGGGTATGTTTTCTCAACAAAAGGTGCTCGACGAAATCAACATGTTTCGTCGAATAGAGATCGACGATCGTGGAACACAGATTATGATTATTATCATTCTGTGAACCGGGATTGACAAAATCAATACTTTTTGTCGAACTCAGTTCAACGAACTCAATAAAAATCGTCGAACTCAAACTATCAAAACAAGAATTTTAATTCCTATAAGAATAATAATCAAAGACACAAATTTGTTAACCCCTTTTCTCAATAGATTATTCCACCCAGAAAATTTCATCCTCTAGGTTATAAAAGTCAACCTGAATATTCTTTTATTTCAAATTATTATAAAAGAGAAACAGGACCCAAGGTAATTTGGGTCCAGAACTCCTAACCTCTCTTTTCAAGAAAAGACCTATCTTATCACAGATGAATAGTGGTATTTGATAGTAACCAAAAGCCTTTAGTATCACTCAGTGCAGAGGTTATAACAGTCAGTAGGTTCAATTATTCAGAGAATTAGAAATGGATTCAGACATGCTAAAATAGATTCAGTTAAAGATATTCAAAGCACCTTTGTACATATGCTGAAAAATTTATAATTCAGGCAAATTATTTTGCATTGTATTTTATTTGTTTTTGTGTAAATAGTGTCCTCACCCAAAAAGGGGGAGATTGTTGGAAAACTACTTCTGATTTGGGCAAGGATCACTAATAGGATGTTTAGATTGACCCAAAATGTATAGTCATGGGTCATAAGTTTATTTCCAAGTTTGTCTCAGAAAGACTCTCCAGAATTGCTGAAAGAATTCCAAGAAATGCAATTGTGAAAAATTCAGGAATTTAGGTCGACGAAAGTTGAACTCAGGTCGACAAACTCAGAGTTCCATCTCTAAGCTGAGCTCGATGAAATCTGAGCTCAGGTCGACGATCGTTGATCTCAAGGAAGATTCTCAGCTCGATGAAATAAAAGCTGAGCTCGACGATCTGCGAGCTCCAGTCGACAAAATCTATACAGTAATTCTAGGCCTATTTATTTTACAGCTGGCAGATTGTTTGAAGCCTTAATCATAGGAGTTTGTGATTCTTAGATTTAATGCTTAATATTCTTAAGGAATATAGTCGTTGGATGGCAGCATTAATTATGGCTTAAATGCTATTTCCCTCCCAAGGCAATTACCTTTCTCGAGAATGATTATGCTATTATAGAAAAAGGAAATTCACATGTTCAAAAAAAGAATCAAGATCAGACAATAGATGGGCTCTTATAGAGAATACAGTCGTGAGAGAACAGAGAAACAAATCTGCTTCTGAAGTTCTTCTTCAAAGTGAATCAGTGAAGAACAAATAGCTCATATACAAAGTTCTTCATCATCTGCTTCAGGCTTCAAAGGGACAACTCATCAACATCAGTCCAAGAAGCTTCTGAAGATCTTCTTCAATCAGAAGGCTTATACCCTGTGCAAAGCTCTCATCTTCCTGAACAATTTTTCATCTCAGGGGGAGCTTTGAAATCATCAACCATCCACTAGTCTTCTCTCAGATCATTGATAGAGAAGACAACATCTGTGAGAACCCGCCAACCCAAGAGTTCATCTAAAAAACCAGGTATTGAGATGAAGGGTGGCGGGGTACATAAACACGGAGGAGCGAGTGCTGCGAGCGATGTGGGACTAATCCCAACCACAAGACCGTGGGGATATTCCGCCACAGGGGGCCCACCGGGGTCAACACCCAGACCAGGAACACGATGGGGAAAGCCACGGGGTCGGTCCCACACACACGTGTCCTGCTGGCAAATTATTCCAACACACCCCCGCAGAAGGACAACCATCCTATGATACCATATAAGAACCCGCCAACCCAACAGTTCATCTTAAAACCCAGGTTTTGAGATGAAGGGTGGCGGGGTACATAAACACGGAGGAGCGAGCGCTGCGAGCGATGTGGGACTAATCCCAACCACAGGACCGCTGGGATATTCCGCCACAGGGGACCCACCGGGGTCAACACCCAGACAAGGAATGTGATGGGGAAAGCCACGGGGTCGGTCCCACACACATGTGTCTTGTTGGCAAATTATTCCAACAACATCATTTCCTTTCTCTTTCCTGTGTACAGGGTTTTTACTCTCTTCAAAAGTAAACCTTTGGTGGCAGGGCACCTGATCAAAAACCTGTTGGTTTTTGGGCACCAGATCAAAAGCTCAAAAGGGTTGCTAGATCTCCCTTGAAAAAATAGATCTTGTGGTGGCAGGGCACCTGATCAAAAACTTGTAGTGGATTCCCACCAGGATGGTAGAAGAGTGGATGTACCCAGGTTATCGGGGAACCACTATAATTTCCTTATGTCATCTGTGCTTGCTTGTTTATTTCTTTATTTGTGTGCTCTGATTTCTTTTTCTCCTTATATATATTTATATCTAGAGTAAACATAAGATCTATCCTCACTTTTATAGTTGTTGTTTTTCTATTTAGTTTAGACATACATTCTTTCAGTGGGTTCGTGTCAGGTTGTTGATGCCCACTGGTGGTTTTATGGTGAATGTTAAGTACTTTGCTAGCTGCTAAGTTTACCTTATTTTGTTGGTTATACTTGCTCTCTGGGAAGGTCTTATGCTAGGTTGTATGATAGATATTTTAAAGTATAAAAGTAATATTATTATTACCTCATTCATGGTGTATTTCAAAGATAAAGTCACCATATTTTAACTAATGTAAAAGCTGTTTCCATACTTATGATAAATTTAGAGTCTTACATAATATGAGTTGTCCTTTGGAGATGTTTATACTCATATAGGATGTTAATCATGTAAGCAAAATATTTTTCGCTGCATATAATTATATTTTTCTTCTGGTGGACTAGTTGATCCACTGATGCGAGGGATGCGGCTAATCAATTAAACTTAAACTGAATTTTTTTCATAATAACTTATGAATTTCATATAAAAGGTAGAGTTTGAGTCTTTCCTGAGCGTCTGTAGTTATTCTCTTCATGGCGTGGCATCACGGTGCGTGTTTTCTCTTACTCTGATGTCTTTTAAAATTCGGAGAAAATGCGGGTTGTGACAGTTGGTATCAGAGCGATAGGTTATTTGACAATTGGTCAAATGACTATCTCTGGTTAGGGTTAATTGTCCAGTTCCATTACATCACACCAATGTGTCATCAGTAAGTCTTGGTTGAAGCATGAACACTACACTCATAAGCATGATAGGAAGTATACGGGGCATATTATGTAGTATGAGATGCATAATATGTGTTTGTATATGGATCCTCATAGGAGGCAACATATGACTGTTATGTAGTATGGAATGCATAACAATCATCACATGAAGCACTTTAGATTTTTTATTTTTGTTATATGCGATATTATGTAGTATGAGATGCATAATATTTCATGTGTACGCCTCTCATAATGTGCACTAAGGCCTTTTATTTGAATGCATAACACGTCATACATGGCATAACATAGCATTAGCACACGTGCCAAGCTAAAGATTTACATGATGACATACGTACATACATGGTTTTGAGTCAAAAAAAAGAATAAGAATTCATGCATTCATGGTCTATGCACATGAGTCAGTAGGATGATAGTATATATTCCTATGTTTAGGCATGACACTATAAATGAAAATCCCGGAGCAAGTTAGCAGCATGAGGAAGTATTTAATCATGTATTTTTCTAAACTAAGTTGTTTGGTTCTAACGGTCAAGCTAGGTTTTGATTAGTTGTTGTTTGATTAGAATGTTGTCCATGCATGTGACGAGGTCGACTCCCTAGTTTGAGGGAGAGTCGTCTAGAGCTCAGAGTGAGGCTGTGATAAAAGTATTGTGGCAGAGAAATGAGGCTCTGACGAGTCAAATGACGGAGATGCAATCGCAGATCCAAGCCTTGTTGACTGTTGTTTCTGGTCAGCCGCTTAGAGTGTATGACCTGGTTGTGGGTCAAGCTGTTCCTATTCCCCCTGCTCCTCTGGTGCCTCCGATTTTATTGCCACTAGAGATGAATTTATCTCGTATTTCCAGTGACTAGGACCTCCTACCTATGACGGTAGAACGGATTTCATGGCATGTGATGATTGGATCATAGCAATCGAGGAGATGTTCTCATACTCAAGAGTTTCTGTTGACCTGAGAGTGATGGTCGTTGCTTACCAGCTAAAGGGTTTGCCAAAGAGCTGGTGGTTGAGAGAGAAGGAAAATCTTAAGGATGGATGTTCCTGGGAATCCTTCATGGAGTTGTTGCTGAAGAAGTTTCTGCCGTCGTTCGAGCAAGAATTGTTGATGAATACTTTTCTGCATCTGAAGCAGAGGCAACTCATAGTCAGTGAGTATGAAGTGGAGTTCAGTAAGTTAAGCCGGTTTGCCCTGGACTTGGTAACATCTGAAGCTAATAGAGTTAATTGCTTTATGGGTTGTCTTAGGAGTGACATCCAGCAACTGGCTTGTGCTTATGGATCTGAGAGCTATGTTGAGGTAGTATAAGCTTCTCTTAAGGTTGAGGCTATTGATAATGCTAAGAATCAAGGTCAACACTTGAGGAAAGATAAGAGGAAGGCTGATGAGAGTAAGAGCTCTCAATATTCTAGTTCTACTTCCAGGAAAAGAAGCAAAGAAGTGTGTAGTTTCTATGGCCAATCAGGCATCCATTCGAGATATGTTACAAAAGGATAGGAGCTCAGAAGCAGGAGCAAGTACATGGGATCCAGGGCGCTCCTAAGAGAGATTTGGTTTGTTATTCGGGAAAACGGAAGGGGCACGATGCTGACCACTATTGGGGAAGGGAAAGGGGCTTCTTTCAGTGCAGACAGAAAGGTCATTTCAAGTTGAAGTGCCCGCAGACTCAGCCCCTGCTGCAACCAGTTCCACTTCAGGCCTTGATACCAATACAACACTTGGACAAAGGGAAGGGCAAGCTGAACGCGGTGTCTTTGGAGAAAGCGCAGACGTCTACCCAAGCAATTTAAGGTTAGATCCTAACCTAGTTCTCGCTTTTAGTTCGTAGCTGTAGTTTCGATGTTCGTCCCTTAGTTGCGTATGTGATTATTTAGGAAAGTTTAAGGTAAAGAACCGCTGGGCATGCGTTCTTTTCGATTTCAGTGCTACCCACTCGTTCGTGGCTAGGATATTTGTAAAGCATCACCGTTTGACCCTCGATCTTGTTGACGATGCGTTTCGTGTCAAGTTTCTCTCTGAGATTCAGTGGTGTCGAACCAAGGCATTCAGAGTTGTCAGGTTCTGTTAGGAGATTTTCTAGCCGTTGCTGATCTGAAGATGATAGACTTGGAAGATTTCAATGTGATCTTGAGCATGGACTGGTTGTCTAGGTATGATGCGGTCATCCAATGCAAGGTCAAGCGTTTGGACTTCATGATGGACAACGATCATGTAACACCCCGAAACTCAAAAGAGGGACGGGTGATGTTTTAAGCTAAGTCTGGGACTTGGAGGAGGTGACACATGCGTGACTCGGGCGTGATACGGGCGTGTCAAGGGCGTGTTCGGCCACGGGTCGCGTGGTCGACGTTTTGGCGATCAGCGATCGTCGGGTGTAGGCATACGGCCTGGGACACAGGGCATGTCCCAGGGCATGTCCTGCTCGGGAGGTTTCTGAGTTATGCAAACGGGCCATGACACGGGTACAGACACGGGCATATCACATGTGATACGGGCGTGTCGGATGCCGTGTCATAGGCCGTGTGAGCGTGCACCTGTGATACGGACTAAATTCTAACGAGGTTGCCTCCCCATGGGGGGGGGGGGTGGTGGAGTCAAGGACCGGATGGGATTCGGACTGGCTTTGCTGAGTAAATGCCCTGAGAGTACGAGGTGTACAGCCTTGTGAGTGTGCACCTGTGATGTGATGTTTCTTTGCTATATTGCTTGTTTTGCTAACAAGTGCAGGGAAGAAGCCTTGCTGCCCCGGTCTGGGGGCGGAATCGTTATATTTTGGTCAGCTTTAGCTGACCGTTGCTCTTATTTACCACCGTGCGGAGGATTATTTCTTGCAGGTGCTACGGAGCTGAGCGGCAAATAGCGGGCTAAAGCTTAAGTTGCTGAGCCGGCCCTCGAAGGCTTAATTTTTGAGTGTTTTCTTATTTACTTATATGTGACCGGCCTGCGTGCCGAGGTTTGGAAGACACTTTTATTAAGCAAACTTTTGTAAGGCCATTTTATTTGTGTATTATACATTCCTATGGGTTTGAGTAGTGGACATTCATGCTTGGCTAGGTTCTTTTTCCTGTGCAACTTAATAATTTACTTCCGCTAGATGCTCTGTGTAGGACGTTGTGATTGGTTGAATGGTCTCAATAAGTAACCAACCAGTCTGTCCGTAGTATATGGCGTCGGGACCCGGCCGGACCTACTGCTATATGCTATGTGATGGATAGAGGTGTTATAATTTAGTATCAGACTACTGATTTCGATCCAGCTTAAATGAATTCGTGGGCGAATTCACTTTAAGGGGTGATGAGCACATGTGTGTGCGTCATCGTTATAACATGAAAAGAACCCATGAATGTCCACTTAAAAATATGAATACACATGTTTGGGGAACCTGCGTGTTCCTATAATTGCTTTTTGTAATTTTGTTCGGGCACTTATCGGTGTTTTGTACGACTATAGGTGTCCGGGAGTGGCGCGTGGTAGCCTGAACGCACGTTTTCTGAACAAAGTGCTACACACCAAGCGACGTGCCTGAGACCCCTACTTCTTTGGAAACCATAAGAAGAGTGGTTGAAGCGGTGTTCGTTGTGACCAACGCACAACATGGGAGAAATGTGCAACCCTCTATCCCTGTGATGGTCCCAACACCGGACGGTATGTTGGTGCAAAGTGCATTTGGAGGTCCATTAGGGCAGCAGATGAGCATGATTATGGTGCAGGGAGCACATTCAGTTGACGAATACTTGCAGATGTTCCTTATAGTAAGGCGCTACCCAGGCTTTGAATGGGAAAGCGATCAATCTATAGTTGATAGATTTTATAATAGTCTGCGCAGCGAGTTGCGTATCCTACTGCTAGGACCAAATTTATTGGGATTCGGAGCTTTGGTGGAGTCGGCCAGAGCTTTGGAAGTGGAGTTGGGTAAAACTCACCAAATATCGGTGAATAGGGTACCAAACCCTACAGATCCTATAAGGTCTGCCTACCAAAAAAACGCTGAGGAAAGAGGCTAGATCATCTACTAGCCAAGTCACTTAAAATTATTATTCTTGTGGCAAGAAAGGGCACTTTTCCAGAGATTGTTGGGAGGGTGCTCAGAAGACAATGAAACCTATGGTAGGAGCAATTGAAGACTCTATTGCAAAGGAGATGATGTTCAAAATGCCAACCTCAAAATCTGGGTATCGTAGGTGGCACAAGAAGGCTAGGAGGTCGGGTCTAGTCCCTTCCTCTAGCACATCCGGAGTGACAACAACCCAAACCCCGGGTGCATGCTTTGTCTGTAGAACTCCGTGAAACTATTCCCGGGATTGTCGAAGTGGACGCCCAATGTACGAAAAGAAGCCGGGGGCAATATCCGAGGAGAAGGGCAAGGCAGTGGCGTCCACCGCATCACCGTTTACTCCGGCCCAACCGGGAGTGAACATCCTTGGCCAGCAGGAGGCCATGTGGCCGACCGTTGGGAAGTCAGATATGGTTTTCTTGTTAGCAAACTAGTTTCTTATACCGGATACCTTATGTGTGTTAACTTAGAACTGGAATTTTGAGGCTTTGTTTTGGAATCTTGGTAATCCAGAGAGAGCATAGTTTCGATACGGGACTTCGCACTCCTGTTATCCGAAGAATCTGTATCACGTATCAGAGTTTTCCCTTCAATGGTAAAGGAACAATTCGAATGGGTTATTGTCCAGTAGTCGTTCAATGCGCGCGAAGATACAGTCTGTGCGGTAAGTGTCTTATTGAAAGTCAAGGGTTCGACTTGCTAGCATCGCTGTTGCCGCTAGTAGAGTTCAACGTCACATTTGGTATGGACTGGCTTATGGAGCAGAAGGCTTTTATCGTTTGCAACCGTAAAGAGACCTAGCTTGGTGTTGGGCAGGAGACAACGTTTGCGGAACTGAAGGGATCGAGCAAGACACTGATGTATGCCCTCCCGGTGTTCAAGGAAGTTTGTGCTAGCGCAGAGCTGTTCTTCACGTCAGTGAAGGCTGTAAAGCCTAAGTCCACTCTGGGAAGTATCCCAGTGGTTTGTGAGTATCCCGATGTGTTCCCGGACAATCTTCCCGGAGCCCCACCGCAGCAAGAGATCAACTTCACGATCGAGCTAGTGACAGGTGCTAAACCTGTGTCATGCTCACCTTATAGTTTGGCGCCTAAGGATATGGCGGAGTTAAAGGTTCAACTAGAAGAGTTAATGGAGCAAGAGTATGTGCGTCCAAGCTCGTTGCCTTGGAGCGCACCGGTCATTTTTACCAAGAGGAAGGATGAGAGCTTGCAACTTTGTATCTGTTGTAGAGAGCTGCATAAGTTTGCAAGAAAAGGACAAGTACTCGATCCCAATGATAGATGATCTGTTGATAAGCTAGTCGGGTCTTCGGTTGACTCAATAGTGGATCGTAAGTCCGGTTACCCTCAACTGAGAATAAGGGTAAGTGATATCGCAAAGACGGTGTTAAGCACGAGGAATGAGCAATCCGAGTCTACGATCGTGCCATCTTGGCAGTCAAATGCGCCATCAGTGTTCATAGACCGGATGAACGGAACGTTCATGGAGTACCTAGTCTATTTTTGTGATCGTCTTCATCGATGACGCATTGGTGTACTTGAAGTGCAAAGAATATCACTTCTAAATACCTACTTTTGGTTTTGGGGACGCTAAGGAGGAACCATTTATACGCCAAGTACTCCAAATGCGAGTCTTGGGTTATCCTCGGTAGCGCTCCTTGGTCCTATAGTTGGTAGAGTGGGAGTTCGTGGATCCAGTGTTGTTAGTCACGATACGAGGGTGGCCTGTGTTGTCTCGGTAGAGGAAGTCCAGAGTTTTCTTGGGTGGTCGGCTACTATAGGCGCTTCGTAGAGGACTTCTCACGGATAGAATTACCCCTCCCAACGTGGTCAAGGAAAAACTTAAAAGTTTTTTTAAGATGCGCGAGTGCGCACAAGCTTTCGAAGGGTTAAAGAGTCAGTTAACCACGGCGCCGGTACTAAGTTCTCTGAGTGGGACCAAAGGCTTTGAGATCTACAGCACTGCCTCGGGCAGTGGATTGGACTGCGTGCTGATGCAACATGGTAATGTTATGGCTTATGGCTCGCGCTAATTGAAAGAGCATAAGAGGAATTGCCCAGTCCGCCATCTGGAGTTAGTGGCTGTTGGTATCCTGGATGTGATTTGGCTTATGTAATCCCTTTCCGGCCCCTCTTGATCCATATAACTATATATGATCATGTTTAGGTCTTGTTCAGTTTCCCTAGGACAGTTTATAACTGACCTAGAGCTTAGGCTAGTAGTTCTAGATGTATTTTTGGTTAAGGCTTTTTCCGTTCGACCATCGTCGAACGAGGCCTCGCGATCGTCGATCATTGGTCGACGATAGCAGGGCTATTGAATCGTTGAAGTCAAGACAATTATCGTCGACCGATGGTCGACGATCTCAGAGCAAGTTTATTATGCTCTGAAGGTTGGTCGACGATCTGCCATCAGCAGTTCTACGATCGTGTTCTCGCTTCACGATTTCTGTCTCGACAGATTTTTTGCCTTAGTCGTCGACATCATGAGATGTTCGACGTTTTCTGCTTCGACAGATTCTTTGTTGGTCGACGATATCTTGAGTTGGTCGACGATTTCTGGTCGACGATTTCTGTTGCGACAGATTTCTGCTTTTAGTCGACTATCTGTTAGCTAGGTCGACGATCATCGAACCCCTGTTCGACGATTTCTGTCTGCCGTTAACAATTTGCACTTATTTTATTCCTTGGTTTATTTCCAAGTGTTTTAGCGTGTGGTTAGAAAGATTTTCTGAAGATTGTTTTTGCTAATTTATGGCTTAAATTCAAATGAATTAATTACCAAATATGTTAAGCATAAATTACGGGATTTCGTATTTTGATAAAGCATTTTCGTCCTATTATACAAAATATATTGCCAGGCTGTATTCTAGCCGTTGGCGGTGTATGCTATTTCCAAGAACGATAAGTCTTTATGCTGAGATTTTTTTTCTATTCATTTATTTCCTTATTGGGACTGACAGAGAGCTAATAGGTCATTCTATTCCTATTGCTATATTCTATTTTGAGATAATCTGTTGCAGTGCTCGAGAATTCAAATCAATAGAGCCGTTCCAAAGGAAAAATGAGAAGACATATTTAAGAGAGATTCTTTCTCAGAAAAATAAGAAGTTACAGATACATAGAGATTTTTTTAGTGCTGCATTCTCTCAAGCATCTCCAGAGCAACTCTTCACAATCTCACAATCAGAAGAAGAAAAGTTTTCCTGAAGCAAAAGTCCAAAGCAATTTCTTTCATTCTCAAGTCTCCTGAGCATCTGCTTAGAGTTTTCAAGACTTCAGAAAGAGCTCCAGATCTGCTTCACGTGCTCCAGAATCTGAAGACCTGATAAAAATCAGTCTACAGATCTCTGAGGATTTAGTTTCAGTATATCTGAAACTCCTTCATCCTGAAGCAAAGGCTTTCCCTGGACTTCCACTGAGCCAGGGGGAGACTTTGATTCTTTAGAGAATCCACAAGTCTTCTCTAATCTGTATTAACAACAGAGAAGACAATCTAACCCTCTCAACCCCTTTGTAAAAGAGTTTTCACACCTCTTCAAAAGTGAACATTGGTGACAGGGCACCTTATCAACAACCTGTGGTTGAGCATCCTTATCAAAAGCTCAAAGGGTCTGTTTGATCTACCTGAATCAGATCATTGGTGGCAGGGCACCTTAGCAAAAACCTGTAGTGGATTCCTACCAGGGTGGTAGAAGAGTGGAGTACCTATTAAGAGGGAACCACTATATATCCTGTGTCTCTCTGGCTGTTTTTGTTTAATTGTCTTTTCTGTGGCTGTGATAGAACTACCTAGGATTGCTAGTTGCTGTGATAGGTTTATAGTTAAACTGAAATTTCAATTAACTCTCTCACTTGTGCACGTCACTGTGTTAGGCTCTTAGGGTTCAAGTATCAGATTATTTTATTCCGCAAATAAACTCCAAGAGAGCTGACTAGTTATTCATAAAATTTGAATACTCTATTCACCCCCCCTCTAGAGTAGTTTACAACTTATCCCCTCACTTTCAATTGGTATCAGAGGGAGGTTAGCTGTTCATACAGGCTAACACCTGAGTTAAAAGATCCAGTGATAAGTTGTTTCCTGATACCATTCACAAACACTTTCACACATGGCTCAGTCTAAGGATTATTCAAGCACTAGACCTCCTGTATGCAACTTGTCCAAGTTTGGCATATGGAAGGCCAGGATAAGACTATACATGAATTCTATTGATGAAGATATCTTTTCCTCTATTTTGACAGGACCACCTGCTAGGCCTGCTGCTGCTTCCACTTCTGCTGATCTCAGTGCTGTGCCACCACCTGACTACAATGAAACTTACAAGAAGGCAAAAGCAGCTGATGCAAAAGCAATGAATATCCTAGCTCAGACAATGTCTGATGAAATATTCCAGAAGCTTGCTGAATGTACCTCAACCAAAGCTATGTGGGATTCCCTCAACCACATAGTTGCTGGCTCAGCTGACGAGAGGAAGGACAGGAGATCCAACCTCACTTCTCAGTATGAAAATTTCAAGAAGGATGACACTGAAGACATTGACACAATGTACACAAGACTCAGTTCAATAATAAGTGAACTGAGGTCTTTGGACAAGGAGATAACTTTGTCAGAAGTCAATGACAAGATCCTGATGTGCCTTCCCATCTCTTGGGACTCAAGGATATGGCCCATCAAGGATGGAAGAAATACTGTGGAACTCTCCACAGAAGCTCTGTTGGGAAAGCTCAAGTCATATGAGCAAACTTTAAAGAGCAGAGCTGCTGCAATTGAAGTAAAAACTCCTACACCTACAAAGAAAGAGCACTCTCTAACTCTTAAGGCTGCTGAGACTTCTGAAGGAAGTCAATCAAATGAGGAGTTACTGGCACTCATTGCCAAGAGGTTCTTCAATATGGGAAGAAGAGACCTCAGAAAGAAGTTCTCCAAGTATGAGGACAAACCAAGGTATGACAAAACTCCATCTAAAGAAATCATCTGTTATGTTTGCAGCAAGCCTGGACATATTGCTCCAGATTGTCCAGAGAAGAAACACAAGGAGAAGAAACATGAGAAAGAGTACAGGAAGCACCACTCCAAGTCCTCCTCACACAAATACAAGAAGAAGGACAAGGGGTTTGTGGATGCTACCTGGAGTGAAACAGAAGAGGATACCTGCTCCTCTAGCTCCAGTGATTCAGAAGAAGAAGAAGAGAAGAAAGCCAAAGAGGTCTGCCTCATGGCTATTGATGCCTGCAGCTCTCTGTCAGCTGCAGAGAATTCTGAAGAAGAAGGAGACAATGAAGAAGATTCCTCTATGGAAGACCAGGTAATCGACTCATTTGATTTCTCATCTCCTGAGTTCAAATTAAAATTTAAAACTCTATGTTTAGATTTACTATTGTCTGAAAAAGAAATTAAGTCACTTAGATTAAAGATAATGGAACTAGACATGGAAAGTATTGAAATAATTAGATTAGAAAAGGAATTAGAAAGCTCAAAAGAAGAAGTAACATTCCTAAAATTAGAACTAGCTAAATCTAAGAGATTAGAAGAACAATTAAATGGCAGAAGCCTTAAATTATCTGAAATAACCAGTATAGCAAACACTAGGGTTGGTAATGATAAACTAGGCTTAGGTGCTACATCTAGTGAACCCATCCTCCTCACAAAGGAGAGATTTAGCACTCCAGTAAAATTTATTTCTGAATCAGGAATAAAGAATACTGAGGAAATTGAAAAATGCAAGAAAATTCAGAATAAGATTAAGAAAGAGAACAGGAAGAAAAAATTTCTAGCTTTACAGAAATCGTCGAACATTAATCGACGATCGTCAAACCAATCGTCGAACGTCTATCGACGATCGCTGAACACCTTCACCAAGTATGATATCTTTGGTGCAGGAGATCGACGATCTCATCTTGAGTCGTCGACCAGTGATCGACGATCGTGGAATCCAGAACATAGCACTACTACAAATGGTCGACGATATGACTTGCGATCGTTGACCGTGGATCGACGATCTGGACTTAAGCTGGAAAATAAATTTCAAACTTCCAGATGTGCAAATCCCAATCACTACCCTAGGATGTTTAATCCTTCAACTGAATGGATTATCCCACCTAGGAGATCACACCCTTTAGGATATAAATCTAAGCCTGCAAAATCTTTTATATCTAGTTTTTCTTTTGTGAAGAATACTGGACCCAAGGTAACCTGGGTCCACAATATATAATTGATATCTTTGCAGGTGAAGACCTATCCAGTCATACATGACAAATGGTATCTGGATAGTGGATGCTCAAAGCATATGACAGGAAAGAAGAAGAATCTATCAGGGTTCAAAGCCAAGCTGGGACCAAAAGTTGTATTTGGGGATTCAAGCTGTGGACAGACTGAAGGGTATGGCAGCTTCACCATAGGAGCTGTAACATTCAAGAAGGTTGCTTATGTCTCCGGACTAAAGCACAACCTAATCTCTGTAAGCCAAATGTGTGATGCTGGGTACAAGGTATGGTTTACTGACACTGCTTGTAATATTGCTTTAAATAATACCGTTGTGTTAGTAGGTATTAGAATTGGTAATGTTTATGTTGTAGATTTTAACTCATCCAAATCTGAAATATGCTTATTTAATGAAGTAACCAGTAATAATACCCTTTGGCATAAGAGACTTAGTCATGTAAATTTGAAAAACATTTCTAGGCTGGCTAAATACAACCTTGTAAGAGGCTTACCTTCTTGCCCCTACAAGAAGGAAGGCCTTTGCAAAGCTTGTCAATTAGGTAAGCAAACAAGAAATAGCTTTAAATCAGTTAATAAAAGTGATTCTCCCAGGATTCTGTACTTGCTACATTTGGATCTATTTGGTCCTATTGCTGTACAGAGTCTTGGAGGAAAGTCTTACACTCTAGTAATTGTAGATGACTTCTCTAGGTTCACTTGGGTATTCTTCTTGAGAACTAAGGCTGATAACTTCAAGGTTCTTACAGATTTTCTAAAGTGTATACAGAGTGAGTACTCTACTCAGATTGCCTTGATCAGAAGTGATCATGGTACTGAGTTTGAGTCTCTTCTTATGCAAGAATTCTGTGAGAAGGAAGGTATCAAACATAGCTTCTCTGCTCCTAGAACTCCTCAACAAAATGGGGTAGTTGAAAGGAAAAATAGAACCCTAATTGAAGCTGCAAGTACATTGTTGGCAGATGCTAATATGCCTCTGTCCTTTTGGGCTGAAGCAGTTAGCACAGCTAACTATGTATTGAACAGAAGTCTGATACATAAACTTAAGGGTAAGACTCCCTATGAGTTACTTAAGCAAGTGAAACCTAAAATAGACTATTTTAGAGTATTTGGCTGTGTTGCTTTTATTCATAACAATAACAAAGAATACCTTAGAAAATTTGAGGCAAAAGCTTCAATGGGAGTCTTTCTGGGATACTCTCAAGTAAGCAAAGCCTATAGGGTCCTCAATAAATCCTCTCTTAAGATAGAAGAGTCTGCACATGTCTCTTTTGATGAGACAGTCATGTATTATAAGGAGAAGGACTCTTCCTCTAATAGTACAGTGCAAGTCCTAGGAGTAAGTAAGGATTTGGAAGGTTTGAGACTCACACAGGAGAATCATCCCCAACAAACTCCTCAGGTTGCTTCTTCAGATTCTGAATCTGATGTAGAACTTTTACAAATTAAAGCACCTGCTCCAACAGTTGATCAAATTCCACATGAGGAATTAAATCTTGAACATGTTGAAGATCAGATCATTGTTGAACCTACTAATCTTGTCACACTTAGAGATCACCCTGTATCTCAAGTGATTGGAGACATTTCAGTAGGAGTCCAAACAAGACATCAACTCAACAAAGATGTGATGTTTGCTTGTTTCCTTTCTCAGGTTGAGCCCCTAACCATTAAAGATGCTGAGCTTGATCCACACTGGATTATAGCCATGCAAGAGGAACTTAACCAGTTTGAAAGATGTAAAGTTTGGACTTTGATTCCAAGACCAAGAGGCCAACTGATCATAGGCACCAAGTGGGTGTTTAGAAACAAGCTTGATGCCCAAGGCATAGTAGTTAGGAATAAGGCTAGGCTAGTAGCTCAAGGCTATAGACAGGAGGAAGGCATAGATTATGATCAAACTTTTGCCCCTGTAGCTAGACTAGAAGCCATTAGGATTTTCCTAGCCTATGCTGCCTATAAAAGATTTAAGGTCTTCCAAATGGATGTGAAGAGTGCCTTCCTCAATGGAGATTTAAAGGAAGAAGTGTTTGTTGAACAACCACCAGGGTTTGTTTCATCAACCTTACCCACTCATGTGTTCAAACTCCAAAAGGCTCTATATGGACTTAAGCAAGCTCCTAGAGCTTGGTATGAGACCTTAGCAAATTTCCTTCTAGAACACAAGTTTGTGAGAGGTGTAGTAGATAGAACCCTATTTATTAGACATCATAAGGACTCACAACTGTTAGTTCAAATCTATGTAGATGACATTATATTTGGCTCCACTGATCCCAAACTATGCAAGAGATTCTCTGAACTAATGCACTCCAAGTTTGAGATGAGCAGCATGGGTGAGTTATCCTATTTCCTTGGTCTCCAAGTGAAACAGTGTGTTGATGGTATCTTCATTTCTCAATCAAAATATGCCAGAGAGCTGGTTAAAAGATTTGGAATGTTTGATGCTTCATCAATGAGCACACCTATGGCCTCAAATGCAGTTATTGATTCTGATGTCAATGGCAAGTCTGTTGATCAAAAGAACTATAGAGCCATTGTTGGTTCCCTGCTGTATTTGACTGCAAGTAGGCCTGACATAATGTTTGCTACATGCCTATGTGCTAGGTTTCAGGTCAACCCAAAGGAATCTCACTTAACTCTTCTCAAGAGGATCTTGAGATACCTTAAGGGATGCCCTAACTTAGGACTGTGGTACCCAGCTGAGTCAGGATTTGAATTAATTGGATATTCAGATGCTGATTATGCTGGTTGTAGAGTTGACAGGAAAAGCACCTCAGGGACCTGTCAGTTCCTGGGAGAGAGACTTGTCTCTTGGTTTTGTAAGAAACAGGCATCTGTGTCTACTTCAACTGCTGAGGTTGAGTATATAGCAGCGGCTAGTTGTTGTTCACAGATCCTGTGGATTCAAAATCAGCTAGTGGATTATGGGTACACACACTCAAAAACAAAAATTCTGTGTGACAGTACCAGTGCAATATCAATTGCTCAAAATCCTGTGCACCATTCCAGGACCAAGCACATTGAAATTAGACATCATTTTCTAAGAGATAATGTGGAAAAGAACAAGATAGCAATGGAATTTATATCCACAGACCTGCAGAGAGGAGATATTTTCACTAAGCCCCTTGATGAACAAAGGCATTTGTTCTTCCTGAACCAGCTTGGTATGATTAATGGTTCAGAGTAGTGAAAATTTGGATAGACTTATTTTCTGTCTAAAATCGTCGAACGACTGCTCGACGATCTTCGACCAGGTCAGAACTATCGTCGACCAACGGTCGACGACAGCTCGTTCGGTAGTAATTCAGAAATCGTCGATCAACTGGTCAACGATCTCTCCTTAGGTATCTATCGTCGACCAGTGGTCGACGACAGATTTTCTGTGCTGTGTGGAGAATCGTCGACCAACATATATTGATCGACGATCGTGGTGATTGCTTGTAGTCGGTCGATGTTTTTCGATTAGTCAAATATTGACTATCGTCGGTCATTGTTCGACGACCGATTTTGTTCCGGGTTCGACGATCGCAGATTTATATCTGATAGTCGATTTAGGTCTGGAGATCGTCGTCCTTCCGCTCCATCTTTTCATATTCCATCTTCTGGCTTAGAATTCGCTCTCGAACTCTAATCCCGCGCGATTCTCTTCTCCCCTGCCTTGCATCTCGATTCGTCATTCTCTCTTCAATCTAATGACGATTCCTTCTGCAGTTCTCTTCGGAATGAAGTTTGACACTGGTTTCTGTGTCGACTTCGATTCTTTCAGTCGATGTGATCAACCCATCCAAGACATTCTGCAGCTGTGTGAAGATCAAGGGCTAAAGAAATTTATGTCATTCTCACCAAAGATTCATATACCAGAGATTCGAGAATGGGTATATACCTCGTCCTCCAGCGACGAAGCGATGACTGGAAAGATAAATGGAGAGGAGGTCATTCTGACTCCTGAAGTTCTGACTGAGTTGTTTGGTCTACCAACCGGTACTGAGGACTATGAGCAAAATTCAGAGGAATATGGCCGCATGCTAACCGTGATGGGCCATGCTGAGGGTATTCCAGCTAAGCTGCTGAAAATAAACCTGTCTCCAGAGTACAAGTTTCTGGCAGACCTGGTGGGCAAGGTCGTTTTGGGAAAGCACTCTGCTCACGACAACATCAACAGGCAACAATTTGCCTTAATGTCAGTTTTGGTGAATAAGACGCAGATAGCCTGGGGAAAAGTTCTGTTTGAACTAATAAGGAGAAAGAACAATCAGAAAGAAGTAAACCTTGCCAGGGTGTTGGGTGTGTTTCTATATGTGAAAGCACCCCTGCTGCTTGTTTCTGCACCCTCCGCAGTCAACACCAGCAAGAGGTTGGACCCCTCTCTGTTCAAGAAATCTCAGAGAGTCATCAAGAAGTCAGCCAGAGTTGATCCTAACCCTCCATCAGACACAAGGGCTGATTCAGCCACTCTCCAGCTTGCTGGGGAAGGCTCAGCAATCCCTTCATCCTCCCTCTTTACCCCTGCATCCTCATCTCCTGCATTACCCTCCATACAATCTGCAGTGCCACCACAATATGCATCTTCCATCCTACATGCATCTCCACCCCAGTCACCCATACCACAACATCTGGCGGCCGCAGCCAGTGTTGACATGGTAACTGCTACCATCCTCACACACTTATCTCAACATGAATCCCACACTCATGTTGATGTTCACCCATCTCCACATGATTCATTTGATCATGTGGTAGATCATACTGCTTCCATTCCATCCACCTCCACATCCTCAGCATTTCAGATAACTCCTGAATTGCTTGCACAAATTGTAGAGCTCATCACTCCATCCATACAAAAAATGATTGAGGCTGCCAATGCCCCTCTCATTGCATCCATCAAAGCCCTTACTGAAGCCATCAAATCATTTCCACCCTCTGCTGAGCCCTCTTCAGTAAGATGCATGACTCCAGTCCCCACTGAAGTCATGCAGGGGGAGATGTCTGTTGAAGTGGTCTCAGGTGATGCCTTGGCCCTTCAGGACAACTCTTCTCTTCCCCTTACAGCAATTGTAGAAGAACATCAAGAGTTTCCAGAGAAAGAGTCTCTAATGAAAGATCCAGAGCAATCAGAAGGTAAAACACTTCCTCTAAAGGTTATAATCAGGACTTTAAATTGATATCTTTATCTAACAAAGACATTCACTCCCTAGTGAATCTAGCTTCTGATGAAGATCTCCCAGAGAAAAATAATGAGGAAGTCCTCATGGACTTGTGTGAAAAAGTTTCAATAAACACTACTAACTCAGAAGTAGTGGTTCAACAACTTGAGAATGCTACTGCTCAACCAGATGGTATAGTTTTATTTAAGTTTCTAATTAATTCAAACTCCAACTTTGAGTTAATCTCTTATCCCTTCCTTCCCATCTCAGCTGCTGATGATCTTGCATCAGTGTTGCAAGTTGATGCTGCTATCTCCATTGACTCTGATAATGCCTTGGAATCCTTTCTCAATTCAGACTGTGAGTTCACACTCACATCTCCTTCTGTTCCTCCTTCTCAAGAGAAAACGGTCCCTTATAGACCTGAGTACCTTGATGACCCCTTGGTCAAGGACTCTCTCTTCTTTTCCTGTATGGCACTCCTCTTGTGCCTTGCAGAGGTGTTTATCCCTGATGTCACTGAACATCTAGAAGGAATTATAACCTCCTTCCTAGATGCAAAGTGGTATCCTGTGTAGATCTCAGGTAACTCTATCAATTACCTGCTGTTGTTCACCTTGGGGGAATACTCTATTCCCACTTGGTTGTTAACTTATCTTTCTTTGTATGCAGGCACAATCAACATCCCTGCTGCTGCTGAAGAAGCTGAGGCTGTACAAGACTTACCAGAGAATGCCTCCAAAATGACTGAAAAGGAATCAAGCTCAGGTACTCTCAACCTTGAACAATTTATAGCCTTTGTGGCTGAGAATATTGCCTCTGAGTACATTGAAGGGTTGGCTAATTCTCATATGGATTCCCTAGTCATCTCTCTAGAGAAAGCATCTGCCCCTGCAGATACAGTCATCTTTTCTCCACCTATCCTTACCTATCCTCTACCCATTCCTTCTATTGCAGAACTGGTCCCCAGGATAGTTCCTGACTTGTATCCTGAATCAGAACTCTGGAAGAGATCTCCCAATGTCGATCTTGATGCCCTCCTTGTGCAAGATGCCATTGAGGAAGCAAGAGAAAAAGAAGATAGAGAGAAGCAGGAGAAAGAAAAGGCTGAACATGCTATAGCTGCCAAAGATATCTCAGAACAAGATTTTGATGATTATACTGGCAGAACCTCATCCCACTCCTCTGATGATGATGACTCTGAGGATTCTGATAGTACCCAGAAGAAGAAAAAGGCTGTATCCAAGAAAAGAAAAGCATCTGCTCGTCCTACTGCTAATCCAGACAAGGATGTTCCCTATTTCATTCTGAAGGGAATTGATCACAAGAGCAAGGAATTTCAACCATGGATGAGACTTTCAAAGAATCAGACAAGAGAGAAGAAGAGAACAAAAAGATATGACACTCCAATTCAGAAATTCCCCCCCAGAGGTCCTCCTCCACCTCCTGGTGCTGGAGCCTCTGGAAGTCTCTCTTCTGCCCCATCTGCAAAATCAGCAAGTTCCAACACCTTTAAGTCTTATCAGAGAAGGAGTAACCAAAGCTAGGGAGGCCAAGATGTATCAGGACAAGGAAGGAAAAGAAATGAAAATGTTCCCATGGAACAAATAAAGGAGATGACATTTCAGCAATCTACTTTCTCTCCTCCTCCTGCTCCTAAAAAGAAAGTTCCAGAATGGAAACCTTCTCCTCCCAGGAAAGGTCCATCCTCCACATCAAGGAAACCTGCTGCTTCTGAGACAGCTGAAACAAAAGGAAAAAGAGTGGTCTATTCAGAGAAATCCCACAAGAAGTTCATTGAACTTGCACCTCCCAGATCTCTATATGCTGAAACTGATCCTAAGAAGGCTGCACAGATTCCTCTTGACTCAAGCAAATTAGCCACAGCTCTTCAAAGGAACATGGAGATTGCAGCTCAAGCTGATACTGACAGACCATCCTCTCCATCAGATATGACTGAAACTGAAAGAATTGCCTCTATGGCAAGATTTAAAGAATCTATTGCACTGAGCATGATGGAGAGAGCCAAAGCTCAAGGACTAGACCCTACAGCATATACAACTATATCTGAATTCAGAGAAAAGGAACTCAGCAAAATTCAAGTCAACTCTGAAATTTTTAATACTGAAGAATACATGAGGTTGCACCCTGCTGCAGTTTTGCCAAGCTATGCTGAAAAGAAAATTATTGGTGAACATGATCTAATGCTATCCAAAAGACAAGCAGCAAATCCAAACAGAGAAATTATTTTCAAACCAGCTGTAATCCCTAAGAACTCATCTGATGCCAAAACCTCTGATAAATCTGCTTGATACTTTACAGTTCTGCTGATTTATGCTTTTATGTTTTTCTGTGGATTGCCTGTGATTTAAATTTTTGGTTAATCTCTGTTTTTGATATTGTGTGCTTTAGTTTTAGATCGGATTGGATAACATAACCCAAATAGGGGGAGATTGTTGGTACCCTGGATGTGATTTGGCTTATGTAATCCCTTTCCGGCCCCTCTTGATCCATATAACTATATATGATCATGTTTAGGTCTTGTTCAGTTTCCCTAGGACAGTTTATAACTGACCTAGAGCTTAGGCTAGTAGTTCTAGATGTATTTTTGGTTAAGGCTTTTTCCGTTCGACCATCGTCGAATGAGGCCTCGCGATCGTCGATCATTGGTCGACGATAGCAGGGCTATTGAATCGTTGAAGTCAAGACAATTATCGTCGACCGATGGTCGACGATCTCAGAGCAAGTTTATTATGCTCTGAAGGTTGGTCGACGATCTGCCATCAGCAGTCCTACGATCGTGTTCTCGCTTCACGATTTCTGTCTCGACAGATTTTTTGCCTTAGTCGTCGACATCATGAGATGTTCGACGTTTTCTGCTTCGACAGATTCTTTGTTGGTCGACGATATCTTGAGCTGGTCGACGATTTCTGGTCGACGATTTCTGTTGCGACAGATTTCTGCTTTTAGTCGACGATCTGTTAGCTAGGTCGACGATCATCGAACCCCTGTTCGACGATTTCTGTCTGCCGTTAACAATTTGCACTTATTTTATTCCTTGGTTTATTTCCAAGTGTTTTAGCGTGTGGTTAGAAAGATTTTCTGAAGATTGTTTTTGCTAATTTATGGCTTAAATTCAAATGAATTAATTACCAAATATGTTAAGCATAAATTTTGGGATTTCGTATTTTGATAAAGCATTTTCGTCCTATTATACAAAATATATTGCCAGGCTGTATTCTAGCCGTTGGCGGTGTATGCTATTTCCAAGAACGATAAGTCTTTATGTTGAGATTTTTTTTCTATTCATTTATTTCCTTATTGGGACTGACATAGAGCTAATAGGTCATTCTATTCCTATTGCTATATTCTATTTTGAGATAATCTGTTGCAGTGCTCGAGAATTCAAATCAATAGAGCCGTTCCAAAGGAAAAATGAGAAGACATATTTAAGAGAGATTCTTTCTCAGAAAAATAAGAAGTTACAGATACAGAGAGATTTTTTTAGTGCTGCATTCTCTCAAGCATCTCCAGAGCAACTCTTCACAATCTCACAATCAGAAGAAGAAAAGTTTTCCTAAAGCAAAAGTCCAAAGCAATTTCTTTCATTCTCAAGTCTCCTGAGCATCTGCTTAGAGTTTTCAAGACTTCAGAAAGAGCTCCAGATCTGCTTCACGTGCTCCAGAATATGAAGACCTGATAAAAATCAGTCTACAGATCTCTGAGGATTTAGTTTCAGTATATCTGAAACTCCTTCATCCTGAAGCAAAGGCTTTCCCTGGACTTCCACTGAGCCAGGGGGAGACTTTGATTCTTTAGAGAATCCACAAGTCTTCTCTAATCTGTATTAACAACAGAGAAGACAATCTAACCCTCTCAACCCCTTTGTAAAAGAGTTTTCACACCTCTTCAAAAGTGAACATTGGTGACAGGGCACCTTATCAACAACCTGTGGTTGAGCATCCTTATCAAAAGCTCAAAGGGTCTGTTTGATCTACCTGAATCAGATCATTGGTGGCAGGGCACCTTAGCAAAAACCTGTAGTGGATTCCTACCAGGGTGGTAGAAGAGTGGAGTACCTATTAAGAGGGAACCACTATATATCCTGTGTCTCTCTGGCTGTTTTTGTTTAATTGTCTTTTCTGTGGCTGTGATAGAACTACCTAGAATTGCTAGTTGCTGTGATAGGTTTATAGTTAAACTGAAATTTCAATTAACTCTCTCACTTGTGCACGTCACTGTGTTAGGCTCTTAGGGTTCAAGTATCAGATTATTTTATTCCGCAAATAAACTCCAAGAGAGCTGACTAGTTATTCATAAAATTTGAATACTCTATTCACCCCCCCTCTAGAGTAGTTTACAACTTATCCCCTCACTTTCAGTGGCCGTGTGTTTTGTGAAAAAGCTGTGGAGGCATTATTTGTACGACGTAAAAGGTCAATATTTATACCGACCACAAGAGCCTGAAGTACCTATTGGGTCAGAAGGATCTGAACATGAGGCAGCGGAGACGGATGGAGTTCCTGGGGGACTATACGTCCATGATTCATTATGTACCCGGGAAGGGCCATGCAGTTGCGGATGCGTTGAGTCGCAGGGCTCCCTCCAAAGCCAATTGGTTGTCGGTTCATGATGAGAGGCTAGTTAGGGAGCTGGAGGCATTGGAGATCTGTTGTGTGGACAAGCAGACTAGCGCCAAAGCATTGTTGAACTGGACGGAAGTTTAGTCTGACCTGGCTAATCGCGTTCGACAGGCATTGGAGTTGGATGGCACCATGAAGGAGCTTATGGATGCAGCATTGGATGGGTCAAATTCCCAGTTTTTAGTTAAGGATGGGCTGTCAAGGAAGGACAATTGTTTGTGCGGCCCAAACGTGGGTAATCTATGGGTGGAGTTGCGGTACGGTTTACCAAGTACTCAATTTACTTAGGAAGCACAAAGTTGTGCCGAGATCTGAAGAAGTTGTTCTGGTGGCCAGGACTCAAGAAGGTTGTGGCACTGTATGTGGCAAAATGCCAGACTTGCACTTTAGTGAAGGTAGAGTACCAAAAGCTGGGGGTTTCTCGAAATCCTTGCCTATTCCGGAGTTGAAGTTCGACTGAACTTCGTTCATGGCTTGCCAAGGTCACAGTAGGGAAACGACGCCATGTTGGTGATCTTGGTTTGGTTGACAAAGGTGTCGCACTTTATTCTGCATAGGAAGGAAGATTCAGTGGAGAGACTGGCGAAACTATATGTGGATAATATAATCAGATTGCACGGTGTGCCCCGCAACATCGTGAGCGATCGAGATGGGTGCTTTACGTCCAATGTTTGGAAGTTGGTGCAGCAAATGCTGGGGATTAAGTGTAATTTAGTACATTCTTACATCCGTAGACGGATGGGCAGACCGAGAGGGTCAACAGGACGTTGGAGGACGTGCTTCGCATGAGCGTTCTGGACTTCGGGAAGCAGTGGGAAGGCCATCTATTTTTGGTGGAGTTTGCGTACAGCAATATCTACCAAGCGAGTATACAAATAGTACCCTTTGAGGCCCTATATGGTAGAAAGTGTCGCACGCCATTGTCGTGGATAGAAACGAGTGAGGCAAGGGTGTACCAAAAGCAGGAGGTGGAGAGTGCCACTTCGTTGGTACGAACCATTCGGGAGCGGTTGCTGGTCGCTCAAGATAGACAAGCTAAATACTTTAATGCCATGCATCGGAGTGTGGAGTTCGTAGTTGGCGTATTGGGAACTATAGCCGTTCAAGGATGTCTCACGGGAGCGACGCTTGATGAAGCTGAGCCCGAGATACCTTGGACCCTTTGAGATTCTGGAGCGGATCGGTGAAGCGGATTATTGCCAAAGGCTATCAGTGGAGTTTAGTAGACTACACGATGTATTCCACATTTCTGTATTGCGGAAGGCGGTGCAAGAGCCTTCACAGGTGATCGCAGTTGATCAAGTGCCGGTGGACGAAGGGTTGATGTCTAAGGTAAAGCCCGTTCATATTGAAGACTTTGAGGTTAAGAGACTCCGTAACAAGGAGATACGGATGGTCAAGGTCTGGTGGGACAATTGCGGTTAGGGGGAGATCTCTTGGGAACGGGATCAAACTATGCTGGAGGAGTACCCGGAGTTATTCTGCTCAGTTACCGCTTAAAGTTTTTCATTTTATTTCCTTTAGTAATTTCGTGGGCGAAATTCTTTTAAGAGGGAGAGAGTTGTAACACCCCGAAACTCAAAAGAGGGACGGGTGACATTTTAAGCTAAGTCTAGGACTTGGAGGAGGTGACACGGGCGTGACACGGGGGTGACACAGGCGTGTCACGGGTGTCTCAAGGGCGTGTTCGGCCACGGGTTGCATGGTCGACATTTTGGCGATCAGCGATCAGCGGGTGCAGGCAAACGGCCAGGGACACGGGGCATGTCCAAGGGCGTGTCCTGCTCGGGAGGTTTCTGAGTTATGCAAATGGGCTGTGACACGGGTACAGACACGGGCGTGTCACATGTGACACGGGCGTGTCGGATGCAGTGTCACAGGCCGTGTCCAGCTCGGGAAACTCCTGGTTGGTGCACATGGGGCGTGACACGGGCCCTAACACGGGCGTGTCACATGTGACACGGGCGTGTCGGAGGCCGTGTCACAAGCCATATTCTGGTCGGGCTTTCGGAGTTACGGCGAATGAGTAACACGGTCATGCACACGGCCGTGTTGTAACCTGTGTTTGGCCCAGATTTTCTAATTTTCAGCCTAAATCGTGGCCTTCCATTTCCTTGGCTTGGGATCCAAGGGCTGGGGTTGTTCCTGATGGGTTTTAACCCGGGAATAGGGTTAGAAAACCCTTATTTTCCATTTGGGTTCTCTCTCTAAGATCTAGAGAGAAGGGAGAGCAAGGAGGAGGAAGAGGAGCTAGATCCGGTCACCGGCGGAGCTTCGGAGCTCCAAATCACGAGCCGACTTCGGATCTGTGGAGGCAAGGAGATTGCGGTGCTTTCCATCCACATAGATTTCCATGGCGCCACGGAAGAATGCTAGGGTAACGATTCTCATCTTGAGCATGTGAAGCTCTTCTTCCTTTTCATGGGAAAACCCTTCTCCCGCGAGTGTGCGGCGAGTTCGCGGTATTCCTTGGGGTAGATATGTAAAGTCCCCCTTATTAGAGTTCAGAATCATAGTACGGACATATGCATGATGTGTGAAGCCTACCAGTACATTTTGGTCTGGATCAGTGATGATTTGCTATACATTGTTAGCCGGAGAAGACTCCGAGCATTTTGATTGTTTTCGGGTTGCTATGCGTTAGAATGCATCAGGGAATCTTGGGGATTAACCTCAAGGTGCACCCAGAAACCTGGACGGAAACGCATTTCTGTCATATTGGTGTCCTGGGAGCCAACCGGGTACATAGCGGGGCTATGTACCATGTTTGATCGATAGTTGGGACTGGGTAAGCTTAGCCCGCGTCAAAGGCTAAATGGCAATGACGGGGTGAGCAATGGGCTGGTGGACCCCTACCCGCTCCATCTGCTCGGTTAAAGTGACCTAAAGTTTTACGTGGGACTTGCCGAGGTTTGGAGAACAAGTCTAGGCTACGACTGAAAGGACTAAATTCTCACGAAGTTGCCGCCCCATGGGGGTGGTGGTGGAGTCAAGGAACGGACGGGGTTTGGACTGGCTTCGCCGAGTAATTGCCCTAAGAGCACGAGGTGTATGGCCTTGTGAGCGTGCACCTGTGATATGATGTTTCTTTGCTATATTGCTTGTTTTGCTAATAAGTGAAGGGAAGAAGCCTTGCCGCCTCGGTCTGGGGGCGGAATCGTTATAATTTGGTCAGCTTTAGCTGACCGTTGCTCTTGTTTACCACCGTGCGGTGGATTGTTGCTTGCAGGTGCTGCGGAGCCGAGCGGCAAATAGTGGGCTAAAGACCAAGTTGCTGAGCCGGCCCTCGAAGGCCTAATTTTTTAGTGTTTTCTTATTTACTCATGTGTGACCAGCCTACGTGCCGAGGTTAAGAAGACACTTTTATTAAGCAAACTTTTGTAAGGCCATAAGGCCATTTTATTTGTGTATTATACATTCCTATGGGTTTGATTAGTGGACATTCATGTTTGGCTATGTTCTTTTTCCTGTGCAACTTAATAATTTACTTTTGCTAGATGCTCTGTGTAGGACGTTGTGATTGGTTGAATGGTCTCAATAAGTAACCAACCGGTCTGTCCGTAATATATGGCGTCGGGCCCCGGCCGGACCTACTGATATATGCTATGTGACGGGTAGGGGTGTTACAGGTCAACCCAGGAGTTTTTATGGTTTTGCATGCCAGGTTTCTCCGATCATTTCTGCGGTATGTGCTCGGAAGCTTTTAGATTCCGGATGTTTTGCCTGTTTGGTTTCGGTGTTAGAGACCAGTGGTAGTTTGTTGCGTGTAGAGGAGATTCCTGTGGTGCGTGAGTTTCCTGATGTCTTTCCTGATAATCTTCCTAGTCTTCCACCTGAGAGGGACGTGGAGTTGTTCATAGATTTAGATTCGGTTACCTATCCTATTGCTAAGGCACCATACCGTATGGCCCCGCGCGAGCTGGAGGAGTTGCGTACCCAGCTGGATGAGTTGCAGCCTAATGGATTCATTAGACCAAGTTCTTCGCCATGGGGTGTTCTTGTGCTGTTGGTGAAGAAAAAGGATTGATCAATGAGGCTGTGCATTGATTACATAGAATTGAAGAAGGTAACTATTAGGAACAGGTATCCCTTGCCAAGAATAGATGACTTGTTTGATCAGTTGCGTGGTAGCATAGTGTTTTCGAAGATTGACCTTCGTTTAGGCTCCATCAGTTGAGGATTCGTGAGACAGATATTCCACGGACATCTTTCCGTTCTCAACATGGACATTTTGAGTTCTTGGTGATGTCCTTTGGATTGACTAATGCACCCTCTGCCTTCATGGACATGATGAATAGAGTGTTCAAAGATTTTCTGGACCATTTTGTGGTCGTATTTAAAGATGATGTTCTGGTATACTCCCGCAGTGATGAAGAGCATTCCCAACACTTGCGTTTAGTTTTGTCTGCTTTGAGGGAACATAAATTGTTTGCCAAACTAAGCAAGTGTGAGTTTTGGCTTCCTTAGGTTTCCTTTCTGGGTCATGTGGTTAATAAGAATGAAATTTCTATGGACCCCGAGAAGATAGCTGTTGTAATGGATTGGAACAGACCTACCTCACCCAAAGAGATAAGAAGTTTCCTATGGTTGGCAGGATATTATAGAAGGTTTGTGGAGGGTTTCTCTGCATTGTCTGTGCCGCTGACTAAGCTTACACAGAAGAACACAGCTTTTGTTTGAAGCAAGAGGGCAAAATGATTGAGTATGGGTCAAGAAAGTTAAAGATACATAAGAGGAACTACCTTAGGCATGATTTGGAATTTGCGGCATTGATATATGCCTTGAAGCTATGGAGACACCTATTGTATGGCGCGTTATGCAAAATTTACATTGAACATAAGAGTTTGAAGTGAATCTTCACTCAGAAGGAGTTGAATTTGCGCTAGTGCAGATGGTTAGAATATGTCACGGATTATGATGTTGAGATCCAATACCATCCGGGCAAAGCTAATGTGGTAGCCGACGCCCTGAGTATAAAGACCGTGCAAATCTTTGGACTCTCAGTGGAATCCTTGGTAGAAGAGTTTCTATTAATGGGTATCTCGGTCGGAAGTAGCGACTCATCGAGCAATTTTGAAGTAGTAGAGCCTTCATGGATTACGCTTACAAGACTACATCAAAAGAATGATCCTGATTTGCTGCACCTTTGTAATAGAACTGAGAAAGGGGAATTACCAGACTTTTCAAATGATGACTTGGGTACCTTGAAGTACCGCCGTAGATACAACATCCACTCTATTGAGGATATTCGAGTTAAGTTGTGCAGTGAGGCACATGGTTCCAGTATTTCCTACCACCATGGTTCTACTAAGATGTATCAAGATCTGAAGCAGATTGTTTGGTGGTATAGAGTGAAGAACGATATAGCCAAATTTGTATCTGAATGTTTCACATGTAAGTGAGTTAAGGCTGATCATGGAAGGTCTGGTGGCAAGTTAATTCCTTTATAAATTCTAAGTTGGAAGTGGGAGAGTATTTCGATGGATTTTATTACTGGATTGCCGAAATCTCCCCGAGGGCACGATTCAGTTTGGGTTATAGTTGACAGACTGACGAAGTGTGCTCACTTCATGTCATTCAAGATCGACTACTCCATGAAGAAAATAGCAGAGTTATATTTGGATGAGGTCATCAGACCACATGGAGTGCCGGTGAGCATTGTGTAGGATCGAGACTCCAGGTTTACGTCTTGCTTTTGGAAAAGTTTACAGAAAGTGTTGGGTACCGATTCGAGCTATTCCACCGCTTATCATCTGCAGATTAACTGTCAGACGGAGAGAGTAAATCAGATCGTGGAAGATATGATCAGATGTTATATTTTGGACCACGAAGGAGCGTGGGATGAGCGTTTAAGATTAATGAAATTTGCTTACAACAACAGTTATCAAGAGAGTTTGCAGATTGCCCCGTTTGAGGCTTTGTATGGGAGGCGTTGTAGAACTCCCCTGCTTTGCGCTGAGGTTAGTGAGAGACCGTTGTTGGGTCTGGAAGCCTTAGAAGAAATGGATATTTCTGTTAAGCATATTCGAGAGAAGCTTCGTATAGCCCATGAGCGTTATGAAAAGAATATTAATCGATGAAGGGCTAATTTGGACTTTGTCATTGGGGACATGGTATTTCTTAAGGTTTACCCGATTTCTGGCGATAAGAGGTTTGGTAAGAACCATAAGTTGGACACTAGGTATGTGGGACCTTTTAAAGTTTTTGAATGGATTGGTGTATCAGCTTACAAGCTGGATTTGTCTGCGAATTTTCATGGTGTGCACGATGTCTTCACGTGAGCCAATTGCGGAAGTGTGTTGTTAGCGATCGATAGATTCTTGATGTTGTGCCCCAGTTGGAGCCTAACCTTTCTTATGTGGAAGTGCTTGTTCGTGTTTCGGATACTCAAGATCAGGTATTGCGAAGGAAGACAATACCCATGGTTAAAGTTTTGCGACGAAACCAAAACGTGGAGAGTGCGACTTTGGAGATGGAGTAAGCTATGAGGGAGGCTCATCCTCATCTGTTCTCTTGATACTTTTGGTAAGTATTTTCTTTAATAGCCTTTGGTTACTTTTCTTCTATTTTTGGTTTGATCCTTTTTATATCAAGTTTCATGACAAAACTTCTTTTTAGGGGGGTGGCTGTAACACCCCTAATTTTTCAGTGTTTATTTTAATTCCCGTAGTAACGTATTTTTGATGTCAGGGCATTACGTTGATGCATAGATAATGAGTGTTGTTTGTTGCAGCATGGGTTTGCTCAGTGGGATTTCCTGTATGATTGGTTTGGCTTGGTTGTGCACCTTCCCTCTCGAGCCGGGTGTGTTTTGGTGACTCGGTGGAGCTTTTATAAGGATGGTGGTATTTTATCTTCAAGAGGTGTTTTGCCTGAGTTGGTTTGTCGGATGTCGATTTTGGCTTCGCCGTTGAATTCGTAGCGTTGGTATTTAGCTACGGTGCAATTTTCATAAAATTTCGAGTTGGTTTGAGTTTCGGATCGTTTGGACGTTTATTGAGTAATTAATTGATTAAAATATTAAGATATTGATTAATATAAATAAATAGAACATCGTGTCAAAACCCTATTCATCTTCTTCCCTACTCAAGCTGTCGTCAGTTTTGCGAAAGAGGAGAAACGACGGTGTCGCCGCTTGCTCTCGGTTGGCGGTTGAGTGAGATCTGGTGGTCGGTTTATTTAGTGGATTAGAGATTCGGAAAGCTCTCTCCTAGATCTACGCATGTGGTAAGTATTTCCCATTTCTTAGATTTTTTGGCTTTAGGGTTTGCAGTTTTGACCTCTGAAAGTATCTAGTGTCAACCTAATCCATCTATAAGGGGGGGGGGAATAGGTGTCGTGCAGTCTTTTGCGGAATTAAACTAACCTGCACAAGTAAGCAAACAAAACACAGAAAACACACAAAGAATTATAGTGGTTCCCCGATTTGGGTACGTCCACTTTCCCCCTTCGACCTATCTCCCACCAAGGGACGACTCGGTCACTTCTCCAAACGGATTGAAATCCAATCCTCACACTAGGAGCAACGCTCCCCTAACCACGGAAGGAACCCTTCCAACAACGGAGTCACAACTCTACCACAATGGGTTGCACCCAACCCTTATAAATAGGAATGAAAATTCCTTTACAACAAAATTGAATGTAAATAAAAATACAAACAATGCTTTATGGAGATTTCGATGTCCTTCTTCGTTCGTTGAAGCTTGCACGAAAAGTACGAAGAGTCCACAACCGAATTTTTCACTTGCAATTGATCTTGTCAAGATCGGCGGCGGCAAGCAAGTGCGGCGGCGATGCTTTATAAATCCAAACTTCTTGACGAAGCAAGCTAAGTCTTCGAACGATCTCAGTCAGATCAAACGTCTCAACCGATTCGGAAGGGAGAACAAGTCTCGTTCAACGAATCAGAAGACAAGAGATCTCGAGAGAGACACGTGAGAAAGGCTGCTTGCCTCGGTGCTATCGTCGAGCGATCAGAGATGAGCTGAGATCAGCGGCAGCGACAACCTTACGAGCGGCGGCGTGCGATCGGCGGATTCCGCGATCGGCTAGGTCACGGCCAACTTCTTCTATTTTTCGTATTCCGGTGTGTACCGTAGACAATGGGAATAACATCATATTTATACCCAAAGGCAAACCCTAAAAGACCGTTGTGGGGCCCACCTTGGAAATTCCGAGTTTTGGCCGAAATGAGCAAGGTGGCCTGGACCGGTCCAGCGAGCGGCGAAATCTGCCTAAGGCAAAATCGGCAGGAGTCATTGGTGATTCTCGTTGATGTCGGCGGGAATCACTCCCGACTCCCGTTGATTCTGCCTTGGAAGAATTTTTTTACTTTGCCGGCCGGAAGTAGTCGGCGGGAGTCACTTAGTGATTCCCGTTGAAGTCGGCGGGAATCACTAACGACTCCCTCCGATTCTTACTTGGAAGAATTTTCCTCTTTCCTTCTTTTGATAGCTTGGTATTTGAACCATCCTTGCTCCTTCTTCTGCTCTTGATCTACCTTGACCCTGTACTTGAAAATAAGTACACTCCAATAGAGAGAGCACACGTGGATCAACACACTGATCTACACAACGAGGGATTACGTTGCGCAGACCCGTGTATATTGACCCACTGCACCCCTGACAATTGTGTGTACTTTGCATGGAATAACTGCAAGCACAACTTGACATAAGAACGTCAAATACATTGTCAATTAAACTTAGCTTATTCAGGCTCTTCTTAAAATCAGGTCTATTGTGGATGCAATACCCAACAATCTCCCCCTATTTGAAGAAGCCTAAACCCTACAAGCTAAGGTGAATAGAACAGATGGAAATGAAAATCATAAAATGAAAATTCAGTTGAGTGTGGAATTCATTACCATTTTCCTAAGAGCAACATAGCCTTAGCCGAGCTGATCTCCCCCTATCTGAGAGCAACATAGCCTTTGTGGCCTACTTAGCATTAGCAGCCACCTTAGCCTTGGCCGAGATTATAATCTCCCCCTTTTTGGATTCTGCAAACCAGGGACTTCACTTGGAGCAAAATGCTCCCCCTCAGTTCTTGCTTCCGTGCCCGATCTTGAGTTCCTAGCAAATGCTTCCCCTTGATCCAAGAGCCTTGAGCCTTTCAGTCTTCAATCTTCAAAGTTCAGCATACCGAGTTCAGTTTTGAAGAAATTGAACTTGGCCTCGTCTAGTGGATACGTGAAGATATCTGCAATCTGCTTATCCAGGGGGACAAAGCAGAGAGATATATCTTTGTTCTCCACATGCTCCCGAATAAAGTGGTAGCGCACTTCAATATGCTTTGTTCTGATGTGCGATACTGGATTGTTTGCAATGTCAATTGCGCTTGAGGAGTTGCAATGCATGGGAACTTCTCTGAACTGCAAGTCATAATCTTCGAGTTGATTTCTGATCCATAGAAGTTATGCGCAACAGCTGCCTGCTGAGATGTACTCAGATTCAGCCGTAGAGGTTGCGACTTAGTTCTGCTTTTTACTGCTCCACGATATAAGCCTTCTTCCGAGGAATTGGCACGTCCCGAAAGTGCTTTTCCTATCATCCCTGCTTCCTGCAAAGTCAGCATCTGAAAAGCCTATCAGCTCGACATCATTGTTTCTTGGGTACCATAAGCCAAGATTTGGTGTACCTTTAAGGTATCTAAGAATCCGCTTTGCAGCGACATAATGAGATTCCTCAGTGTTCACATGATATCTGGTACAAACGCATGTGGAAAACATAATACCCGGTCTACTAACAGTAAGGTAGAGCAGGGATCCAATTATGCTTTTGTACTTGGTTTCATCAAAATATTTCCCTTTCTCATCCTTGTCCAGAGACACAGTGGATCCCATTGGAGTCCTTATAGAGGTTGCACTCTCCATTCCGAATTTCTTGAGGAGTTCATTTGTGAACTTTGTCTGAGAGATGAAAATTCCATCCTCAGACTGTTTCACTTAAAGTCCCAAGAAATACTTCAGCTCTCCCATACTACTCATTTCAAACTTCCTTTACATAAGTTTGGAAAACTTCTTGCACAGGTTGTTATCTGTTGAGCCGAATATTATGTCATCGACATAGATTTGCACCAGCAAAATCTTGCCTTTGACTTCCCTAAGAAACAATGTCTTATCTATTTTTCCTCTCGAGAACTTGTTCTCAAGAAGAAAACTAGACAGAGTCTCATACCAAGCTCGAGGAGCTTGTTTTAAGCCATATAATGCTTTATTAAGAAAGTAAACATGATCAGGGAGAGTTGGATTTACAAAACTTTGGGGTTGCGCGACGTATACTTCCTCTTTTAAATCTCCATTCAGGAAAGCAGAATTCACGTCCATCTGATAGACAGTGAATCCTTTGTGAGGGGCATATGCCAGGAACAACCTGATCGCCTCGAGCCTTACAACTGGTGCAAAGGTTTGGTCGAAGTCAATCCCCTCCTCCTGTCTGTATCCTTGAGCCACCAGTCTGGCTTTGTTCTTGATGATGACGCTGTGTTCATCCAGTTTGTTTCTGAAGATCCACTTAGTGTCGATTACATTCTATTTCTTTGGTCTGGGAACTAGCGTCCAGACGTTGCATCGTTCAAATTGATGAAGTTCATCTTGCATGGCCAATATCCACGATGCATCTTTGTTCGCTTCGTCGAACTTCTTTGTCTCAACCTGTGACAAAAAACTAAGGTGCAAAATCTCGTTAATTATACCTCTGCGAGTTCTGACACCGTCCCGAGGATCTCCTATGATCTGATCTCTTGGGTGATCCCTCACGTGTCTGAGATCTAAGAGTCTGGCATATGGAGCTCCTACAGCTTCTCGGGCTCCTCCCTCTTCTGGGAGAATCTCCCCATCCTGACCATCATCATCTCTAGTTGGTGTTGAGGTGGAGACCTTGACGTACTTGGGAGATTCATTTTTAGAAATCTCATCTAGACTTAGCTGTTCAAGCCTTGCACCTGCATCTTCAAGAATGTCACTAGAAGAATTGTTGTGAAGCAAGCTTCCTTCATCAAATACAGCATTAATTGACTCTTCTACCACTAGGGTTTTCTTATTAAAAACCATATATGCCCGAATATGGCTACAATAGCCCACGAAGATGCCTTCGAAGCATTTTTCTCCGAATTTAGTATGTGGGTACTTCCCATTATTGAGTACATAGCATCTGCAGCCAAAAATCCTTAGATAGGACATGGTCGGTTTCCTACCTTTCAATAGCTCATAAGGCATCATACGATGGTTCTTGTTGATCAAGGCTCGGTTTTGCACGTGGCAAGCTGTATTGAAAGGCTCTGCCCAGAAGTACTCTAGAAGAGAAGCGTCATTCAACATTATCTTACATGCTTCAATGAGCATTCTATTCCTCTTCTCTGAAACTCCGTTTTGCTGAGGAGTATGCGGGGAGGAAAACTCATGAAAGATACCATGTTCTTCACAGAATTCTATAATAGCCCCAGACTCGAATCTGTTCCATGGTCACTTCTGATTTTGACCACGGAGCAGTTAAGTTTGTTCTGAATCTGCTTGAAAAAATTAGTGAAGATATCAAACGTATCTGACTTTCGTTTCAAGAAGAACACCCACGTAAACTGAGAGTGATCATCAACAATCACTAGCGTATACGATTTGCCTCCTAAGCTATGAACTTGCACTGGACCGAACAAGTCCATATACAGAAGATAAAGACATCTGGAAGAGTCTTTGTCTGCAATGCCCTTAAAGTTAGCCCGAGTCTGTTTGCCCTTCTGGCATGCAGGACAAGGGCTATCTTTGATGCACTTAATAGTAGGGGCATCCCTTACTAAGTTCTTAGAAAATAGCATATTAATAGTTTTTAAATTAATATGTGTCAATCTCTTGTGCCATTGTTCACAGAGAGATGCACTGTCTTTTGCTGCTAGGCAAATGGGGGTAGAAGAGTCTATGCTAAGAAAATCTAAGCATAAAATATTTCTGCTCCTAATGCAAGTTAATACCGTCTCCGAAGAGGCACACGATATTATCAGGCACTTTTCCTTGCAGAACTTAACGTCGCATCCTTTATCACACAACTGGCTTACACTGATCAGGTTATGGTTTAACACTCAAATATAGGCCACGTCTATGATAGAGAATACACCGTTGGATATCATACCATAACCCTTGGTGACTCCTCGATCTGATCCTCCAAAGATGACTTTGGGTCCATTTTCGACTGGGGAGTAATCACGCAACAGGCTTTTTGTCTCGGTCATATGAAGGGAACATCCATTGTCCAAGTACCAGATTGGCGTTTTGGTGGCCTTTGGACATACCTGCAAAACAGAATTAGTTTCCCTTAGGAACCCAATTGAACTTGGGTCCTAGATTCCTTGTTAGCACACTCTCCCTCGGGTGGTTAACCCTATGAGTGGTCGGCCTCGCATTGTTAACATGAGGAGTCTCATTGTTTCTTGGATTAAACCAGTAATCCACGGCAAAGTGACCAACTTTGCCACAGCACCAACAGTCAAACCTGTTGTACCATTTCCTAGGCTCCCGCTTCACCCTTGGAACGGTGGGTCCAGCCGGGGCCTTGGATCTGGAGGTGGAGGCATCATGATGACAATAGTCACACGATTTCTTCACTTCTTGTTCCTTCTGTATAACAGGCTTGGCCTTTGGTGCCTGCTTCCTATTATGGCCGCTAGAGAAGTGGCCATAATTCTCCACTTCTATTTCCTCATAAGGTGCCTTGAAGACACTCTCACCGTAGTTGCGGGGGAAGGTCCCTCCATCATACCGGCTCTTGGGCTTTTCAACCGAAGGCCGAAAGAGGTGGCCATAGGTTGACTCAAAGTCATGCTCATTGCAGGGAAAGCTAGGCTTTCGGAATGAAATATGACCGAGTGGGGCCTTTCTCTTTTCTGCAGTAGAGGCCTTCTTAGTAGCCTTATTTTTCCTCTGATTTCTGTTTCTCCTGAATGATTTACCAGGCTCAGCCACATGCCCTAAGCCAGCCCCCTTAGCCTAAGTATAGAGTTCATTAACCAGAGGAAGAACGGTCTTAGGCATGGAGAAGCTTTTGACAATCTTCCTCTCGACCGCAAGCTGTTCTTCCAGCTTGTTAATTTCTTCCTGCTTTTGGTCAAGGAGCCTTAGAGAATCTGAGTGCTCAGAAGTCAGGTCCAGGTGTTCCTATCGGAGAGATATCAAGCCAGTGATCTCTTCTCTAAGGGACACTCCCTCAGCCTTAAGGAATTTGACTTCCTTTTTCTGAGCTCTCAACCTCTTTCGGCATTCTTCAAATGTATTGAGCTGGAGCTCATGCTTTTCGAGGAGTTCAGCTTTACGGGAAGATGGGATGTCCTCGTGATCATCTTCAGGAGACTCAGAGTCAGAGAGTGGGGTGCGATCTTTTACCTTCCCAGTAAATGGGGGACAATCTCCATCTGAGTCGGAGCGACCCATTAGCCCGAAGTAGGCTTCCTCATCATCACTGGAGTCTGATGAGTCAGATTCACTCAGTGTCTTTGGCTTCTTGGCAATGTAGCTCCTCTCCTTCTTCTTGTCTCGAGAGGACTTGTGCTCCTCTCCTTTCCCCTTATCTCTCTTGCTTTGGTGGCAGTCATCAATGACGTGGCCTGGCTTATTGCACCCAAGCAGATAATGTTAGTAGAACGATGTTTGTTCTGTTTAGAATCATACCTATCAGAAGAGTAATTCTTCTTCTGATGTCTGGAGGAGGAGCCATCTCATTTTCTCTGATTCCTCATCTTGAGAAACTTCTTGAACTCTCGAGTGATGAAAGAGAATTCTTCTTCAAATAGCTCTGAGCCGGATGAGCATGGCTCAGAGTCTTCTTCCTCAGCCTTTCTCCGAGAGCGGGACGAGGCTGCACCCTTGCCTTTCCTTGAGCTAATTGCTTTCAGGGCCACAGTCTTTTCTTTGGCTGCAGCCTTATCGGCCTCCTCTTCAGCTTTTCTGGTGGTCAGCTGAAGCTCGTAGGACATTAGCTTCCCAAATAGAATCTGGGGATCAGTTTCTGCCAGCTTGCCAAACTCTCTGATGGCGCAGATCTTGGTGTCTCATTCCTTAGTCAGGGATCTAAGGAATTTGTCATTTAGTTCACCATCGGTGAACACTCTGCCATAACCCTTCAGGGCATTAACGATCTTCAGGAAGTTCTCGAATGTCACTACGATTTCTTCCTTGGGACCTTGCCTGAAGGCCTCATACTTCTGGTTCAGAAGGGATCTTCGATCATCCCTTACTTCATTTGTGCCCTCCATCAGAATGATCAGGCAGTGCAAGATGTCCTTGGCAGTCCTGCAGTTGCTGAAATTCTGCATCATTGAATCATCGACAGCGTTCACTAAAATGTTTTGAGCTTTCTTATCTAGGCCGACAAGCACCATCTCATCCTTATCCATTTTGGAGAGCCTCTTGGGCACCATCTTGGTCGGATCAATGGTGGAGGCCTTAGTGGGGATATGAGGGCCCTCCTCCACTATCATGAAGAGTTGGGGATCGACTACTTCCATGTAGAACCTGGTCCTTTCCTTCCAGATGGGAAAATTCAGCTTGGTGCATACTGGAATCTTTCCTGTATACTTGAGTCTGTCCATTCCTGAGATATTATTTCTTCTTGACACTAGACACAGGATCTTACTCAAGGTGTTAACCTTATTGATAACCTGGCTCTGATACCACTTGAAAGTATCTAGTGTCAACCTAATCCACCTAAAAGGGGGGGAATAGGTGTCGTGCAGTCTTTTGCGGAATTAAACTAACCTGCACAAGTTAGCAAACAAAACACAAAAAACACACAAAGAATTATAGTAATTCCCCGATTTGGGTACGTCCACTTTCCCCCTTCGACCTATCTCCCACCAAGGGACGACTCGGTCACTTCTCCAAACAGATTGAAATCCAATCCTCACACTAGGAGCAAAGCTCCCCTAACCACGGAAGGAACCCTTCCAACAACGGAGTCACAACTCCACCACAACAGGTTGCACCCAACCCTTACAAATAGGAATGAAAATTCCTTTACAACAAAATTGAATGTAAATAAAAATACAAACAATGCTTTATGGAGATTCCGATGTCCTTCTTCGTTCGTTGAAGCTTACACGAAAAGTACTAAGAGTCCACAACCGGATTTCTCACTTGGAATTGATCTTGTCAAGAACGGCGGCACGCAAGTACGGCGGCGATGCTTTGTAAATCCAAACTTCTTGACGAAGCAAGCTAGGTCTTTGAACGATCTCAGTCGGATCAAACGTCTCAACTGATTCGGAAGGGAGAACAAGTCTCGTTCAATGAATCGGAAGACAAGAGTTCTCGAGAGAGACACGTGAGACAGGCTGCTTGCCTCGGTGCTGTCATCGAGCGATTAGAGACGAGCTGAGATCAGCGGCAGCGACAACCTTGCGAGCGGCGACGTGCAATCGGCGGATTCCGCGATCGGCTAGGTCACGGTCGACTTCTTCTGTTTTTCGTATTCCGGTGTGTACCGTAGACAACGGGAATAACATCGTATTTATACCCAAAGGCAAACCCTAAAAGACCGTTGTGGGGCCCACCTCGAAAATTTCGAGTTTTGGCCGAAATGAGCAAGGCGGCCTGGACCGGTCCAGCGAGCGGCGAAATCTGCCTAAGGCAAAATCGGCGGGAGTCATTGGTGATTCCTGTCGATGTCGGCGGGAATCACTCCTGACTCCCGTTGATTCTGTCTTGGCAGAATTTTTGACTTTGCCGACTGGAAGTAGTCGGCGGGAGTCACTTAGTGATTCCCGTTGAAGTCGGCGGGAATCACTAATGACTCCCTTCGATTCTTACTTGGAAGAATTTTCCTCTTTCCTTCTTTTGATAGCTTGGTCTTTGAACCATCCTCGCTCCTTCTGCTCTTGATCTACCTTGATCTTGTACTTGAAAATAAGTACACTCCAATAGAGAGAGCACACGTGGATCAACACACTGATCTACACAACGAGGGATTACGTTGCGTAGACCCGTGTATATTGACCCACTGCACCCTGACATTAGTGTGTACTTAGCATGGAATAGCTGCAAGCAAAACTTGACATAAGAACATCAAATACATTGTCAATTCAACTTAGCTTGTTCAGGCTCTTCTTCAAATCAGGTCTATTGTGGATGCAATACCCAACAACCTCTTTTCTCCCCGAAAAGTTTTAGGATTTGTGGCTTAGAACTTCTTGCAGCCGAATCTTGTCGAGGAATGCTCGGAGAAGCGGATCCTCAAAGTTAGAGGCAAGTGGTGATCTCCCTCTTGCAACCGTTTCTTGTTTGTCATTTTGTCCATTTTCTCTCCTTAGAAAGTAGTAACAGTGTAGGGTTTAGTCTTGAAAGAACCCTTAGAGTAGTATAAGTTTTAGGCTAGAATCCGTAGAGTATAAGTATAATAATCTAAGGTAATTTTGTCGGTTATAGGTCGAATTGGCCTAAGGTAAATTCGATGAGTATAGGTGGAAATTATCTGAGTGAAGTTCGTCGAATATGGTGGTTTATAACCTAAGTCAAATAGTCGAAAAACCAATCTTAGCCTAAGTTAAATTCGTCGAGTATCCGTTGAAATTCGTCGGGTAATACTTGGCATTGAGTTAAGTTCAATTCGTTGAGTTATCTCGACGAATTCGTCAAATATCAGTTTGGAGTTGAGTGATGTTTTAGACCAAGTTCAATTCGTCGAGTTATCTAAACAAATTCGTCGAATATCAGCTTGGCATTGAGTAAGGTTAGCTTGGCGTTGAGTTCGTCGAGTATTAGGCGTTGAATCCGTTGAGTATAAGTCTTGGCGTTGAGTGAGATTTGAGTCTAAGTCAAATTCATTGAGTTATCTCGACAAATTCGTTGAGTAATGCTAGTTTGGCTTTGAGTAGTTTTGAAACCAAGGCAGAATAGTTGAGTGCACTCAACGCGGAGTTGAGTGAACTCAACGCGGAGTTGAGTGAACTCAACGTGGCATTGAGTGAAGGCTAAATCCTTGAGTTAGCTGGCTGGTGTTGAGTGCGTTGAATGCACTCAACGCGGCGTCGAGTGTGAGAGGACTTAGCGCAACCACTCGCACCAAAAGCCCGGACTGATGGAGGACGGCGCAACTAATCTTTATATCAAAGGTCCTCGGGCGGATCCACGGGGCAGCCAGTTAAGCCATTACCGTATAGCACCGCAGCGCGGGGGCGATTCCGGACCGCAGCCCCAACAATCCCACCCCCCCCCCCCCCCCCCCCCCCCCCCCCCCGGAAACGACCCCGGGGTTTCGAACCCGCAACCCCCTCTGATACCACTTAAGAGGACTTAGCGCAACCACTCGCACCAAAAGCCCGGACTGATGGAGGACGGTGCAACTAATCTTTCTATCAAAGGTCCTCGGGCGGATCCACGGGGCAGCCAGTTAAGCCATTACCGCATAGCACCGCAGCGCGGGGTCGATTCCGGACCGCAGCCCCAATAGAGTGTACTCGACACTTTTTCCGTGGACTTGGGAAATTTCGCCGATTCGTCGTATATTGTTGGTAGCCTAGCTTTGCTAAATAAGAATCGTCGAGTTTCTACTGAATTCATCGAGTATACGCGACGAATCAGTGTAGACCTGGTTATTTTTTGTCGGATTAAGTCCAATTCGTCGGGTATGGATCTTAGGGTGATTTTGGGTTTTTTTTCTTCCTTATTTCATAGAAGTAAGCTAGTGTGGGTTGAGATTTTATCGGTTCTATGGATGATTGGGCCTTTAGTGCCCTATTTTGTACATCTTTACCCTGTGCGGGTTTGTGACTGTTGGTGCGTTGGGTAGGTCCCTTCCACCGCAGGTTTCGGTTTTTCCCCAGTTTTGGGTGTGTCACGGTATAAGACCACCTTTCTTTGGACCCTTGTGAAGTTTTATTATTTGTGTGTTAGGTAGGTCCCTTCCAGTGTAAGTGCCGGACTTTGTCGGTATTTTTGTAAAGTGTTGTTATTGGTGTGTTGGGTAGGTCCCTTCCACCACTTGTGCCGGACTTGGCCCGTGTTTTGCTCTCCAAATGGTGAATTGATCTATTTCTTGTATTTATGCACGTATTTATGCATATGTTATTTATGCTCTGATCTTTATCGTACTTGTGCAATTTGGGATATTCTACCCTTCTGAGTTCTTTCTCCCTTTTTTCCTTATGGTTAAGTGTTGATGTTTCCTTTCAGTTATCTTGTCATGGGTTGGTAACCCTTTGACTATTTGTTTTCATCTATTGTTTAATTCCATTGTTACTTATATTTTTTGCTGAGGTATTCTGTTTTGTGAATGCCTCAGGTTCGGAGCAGTAGTCGGTTGAGCGGCTAGGTTTGGTGGCAGCTCGTGGGCTACTATGGTTGTAGTGGTTTTCCTCACTGTCGTGAGGTAGTTGTTGTTTTTCTATTTAGTTCAGACATACATTCTTTCAGTGGGTTCGTGTCAGGTTGTTGACGCCTACTGATGGTTTTCTGGTGAATGTTAAGTACTTTGTTAGCTGCTAAGTTTACCTTATTTTGTTGGTTATACTTGCTCTCTGGGAAGGTTTTATGCTATGTTGCATGGTAGATATTTTAAAGTATAAAAGTAATATGATTAACCTCATTCATGTCATATTTCAAAGCTAAAGTCACTATATTTTAACTGACGTAAAAGCTATTTCCATACTTATGATAAATTTAAAGTCTTGCATACCATGAGTTATCCTTTGGGAATGTTTATACTCATGTAGGATATTAATCATATAAGTAAAATATTTTCCGCAGCATATAATTATATTTTTTCTGGTGGACTAGTTGATCCATTGATCCGAAGGATACGGATAATCAATTAAACTTAAACTAGATTTTCTTCATAATAACTTATGAATTTCATATAAAAGGTACAATTGGAGTCTTGCCTGAGCATCTGCAGTTATCCTCTACATGTCGTGGCATCACGGCGCGTGTTTTCTCTTACTCTGATGTCTTTTAAAATTTGGAGAAAATGCGGGTTGTGATAGGGATCAAGGGTTTCCCGGATATGCTGAGGAGTAGATCTCAGGAGGTTGAGGATGGTTGGTTGGGCTGACTCTGGCGGCTTCCTGAGTGAAGTCCCCTCATTGTGCTGCCTCTTTGTGGGTTCTCTCGGGGTTGGTGGTGTGGCCTTAGCCTTTTCATGAAACTTTTCAAGGAGCCCATGGCGTGCTAGTCGTTCAACTTCCTCCTTTAGAAAAATGCAGTCTTTGGTGCCATGCCTATTTCCTTTATGAAAGTGGACATACTGGGACCGAGGGAAAGCCTTAGGCGTCTTAAGTTGTGGGTGACTTTAGGGCATCTAAAACCTCCATGAGAGAGGCGCCAAGCTCAGTGAAATATTGATGCCCCTGTCTTGCGAGGTTTTGCCGAGAGGTTCGTTATGCTTCCCCGGAGTCGGACTTCTAAAGGGCAGTGTCCCCCGAGTCTCTTGGGGGCATGCGGCACGGGCTACTCCACTGAGAGATCGGTGCCCTGAGGGGAATATGGCTTTGCCGCTTTCCATGGGATATTATCCGGAGGTTTGGAAAGCTCCCATTTCCCTCAGCAAGGTGATCGCGTGTGTCTGTCGCTCTTCTATCTGATACATGCACTCTTCCACTGATGATGCCCGTACGGTGATTACTTCCTCGAGGTGTGGCGCTAAGAGGGACTGTGTGTTGTTGGATGCTTGATCACTAGGTTCTTTGAGAGCAGGTTGACTGGTAGCGTGCATGATTCCCTTTATCAATACTGCGGGTTGGAGGAATGATGTGACTTATTAAAGCTTCTGGCAACACCTTCCCACAGACGGTGTCAAACTATTGTGAGTCGCCTGGTATTTCTCAAGTCTGGAGAAATCAGACGTTCTTAGCTCAGACTCGGACTGGGCGCGCAAATAGCTAAAATGAATTGCAGCAAATGACAAGAGATGTTTTTTACGTGGAAAACCCGCAAAGGGTGAAAAACCATGTGGTTGGAACTATGCCGGGCAAAAATCCACTAGCTTCTTGAAGTTTTATAGAGTTTGGTTTTGAAAGTCTTTGTTTTCAAGGTCGCTAACAGCCTAGAGGGGTGTGAATAGGTTTCTTGGGATTCTTGTGACTTTCTTTTAATTTCTGCCTTAAGTGTTTGGTGTGTTGGTGTTTATTTGCTTTCAAGAACCTGCACAAAGGAAACAACACAAGAAGCACACACAGAATATATAGTGGTGCCCTAGATTATGGGTACATCCACTCTCCTCCCACCTTTCTAACTTCTAGTTAGACAAGACACTTCACAAAAACTCAGCTCAAAGAGCTTAAACCTCAGATCCCTCAGGATCTCTCAGTCTCCTCTAAGACTTACAACTCAGGCACTAAGCCCTACAACTCAGTGATCAATTGATCACCTACCTCAGGCCAAAGTCCCTACCACACAGGCTGGGAGGACAGCCCTACCTCAGATCAAACTTGCTCCTACCTCAAAGATAATGACTCTCCTATAGCTCAGGCATAAAGGACCTACCTCAGATCCAAAGGGTCCTACAGCTTAGGCATAAGTTCCCTACAACTCAGAGAGAATGACTCTCCTACCTCAGGTTCAAGGGCCCTATAGCTCAGTGATAAAATGATCACCTACCTCAGATATAAGCTGGATCCTACTCTCAGAGAGTATAACTCTCCTACAGCTCAGTCAAATTTGCCCTACCTTAGGCTCAGGAGCCCTACAACTAAGATCCAAAAAGGATCCTACAGAAATAGAGTGGTTTTAATTAATTTGACAAAGAGAAATTTCTCTGTGTCAACTACTAGAGCTGAGTTATCTCAGTTCTAACTATCCTCACAGCAGTAGAAAGATATTCTTCAATAAATGGTTTCTTCTGCTGGAGGTAACTCAGAATGTTGTTTCTGAACTAGCTGTAGAACAATGAAAATCTGCTAGGTCTTGAGTTCTTCAAACAACTAACTGAACCTGTAGAAGACTGAAGGCTCTCCTCTCTTTCTTTATCAGAAGTATTTCTGAACTTGTTGTAACAGAAGAAAATACTACAGCTAACTGAACTTTCATTTTTGCTGGTCGACTTCAAGCTTTTTCTCAGCAGCAATGGTGAGGAAGATGAAGTCCAGCCGCTCTTTTTCTTTTTGAATCAAAACCCTAAAAGTTGAGTTCAACATCTGAAGCTGTCCCTTTATATCTTTTGCCGATCAACGGCTCCAAGAATAAGTGGGGAACACCTGCAGCAGACAGCTGCACCTTGCTTTAACCGAAGAAGACGTACAATAGACCTCCGACAGTATTTGTCATTATCTGTGGCTTTTCGGTACTTAATTTTAACCATGTTGACTTATTGACTTTGCTGATGTCACCATCTGTGGACTTAGCCAAAATCAAAATCTTTAGTGTAGGCGTTGAGTGAGTAAGCTTCACTCAACACCAAAACACTTAGATAGATTTTATGTCACTAGGCGTTGAGTGAGCAACCCTCACTCAATGTCAAAACACTTAGAAAAATTTCTGTCATTAGGCGTTGAGTGAGCAACCTTCACTCAATGCCAAAACACTTAGAAAATTTTTGTGTCATCAGGCATTGAGTGAGAAACCTTCACTCAACGCTAAAATACTTTAAAAAGTTTTCTGTTTTTAGGGATTATGTGATTGAGCTTCACTCAACGCCAAACTGCTTAACTGGAGTTCTGTCACTTGGCATTGAGTGAATAAGCTTCACTCAATGCCATAACACTTAGATTTGATTTTATTCATTTGCCATTGATTAAGTAAGCTTCACTCAATGCATTTGGACTTAGTCAAATATCTATACAGATTTTTTGTGGCGTTAACTGACTGAGCAATACTCAACGATTATGGAGTATGGCGTTTAGTGACTAGACTTCACTCAACGCCTATGGACTTAGCCACATTTCTGCCTGTTTCTTCTTAGGCTTCTACTGCCTTAGCCTGTATCACAGCTTTTTGTTGTATGGCGTTGAGTGAGTATACTTCACTCAACGCCTGTAGACTTAGCCATATTTTTAGCTTGCCAATTATTTGGCTTTGACTGTACATGCTAAACTCAGCGTTATTCATCATCAAGCATTGAGTGAGTAGACTTCACTCAACGCATGTGGACTTAGATAGTTTTCTGTCTTTCCACTAGCTTGCCTAGTCATCACCTGTCTTGGCCACTTAAATCAACCTGTCCAATCAATGCTTCAAGGACTAACCTGCATGCATGAACTTAAGCATACATCAAGTATAACTTCATGTATATTATTGGCATGATTGACTTCTTCAAATCTGAGACATTATGGGCAAACCCAATAATCTCCCTCTATTTGAAGAAGTCAAAACCCTCAATCAATTGAGTCAATGACATACACTAACATATGCAATAGCAGAACATTAACTTGGAAAACTTAAAACAAGAGAAGTTTTAGTTACCACACTTCCTTGCCTATAGGGTGATATCATCACACCTGCTCCCCCTGAATTGCTGCTACCTGGTCTTTATCAAATTGATCATATACTTCTCATAATTTTGATACCACTTGTATCCTTCTCCTCCTGTCCTCTGATACCAGATCATATCTGAAAGACTTTATTTTCAAGGCCAGCTAACACCTAAAGGGGGGGGGTAAATAGGTTTTAGTTCTCTTTTAGAATTATCTAGACCTACACCTATTCTTGTTGTGCTTAGTGATTAGTTAGTTTGGCTTTCAAGAACATTAACCAGAAGACATAGTAATTTTATAGTGGTTCTTCAGTATATGGGCACGTCCACTGTCCCTCTACGCCTTTTTAACAGTGTGTCAGACAAGGCTCTTTCCCCAAAATTCGGCTCCTTAAGAGCTTACAACTCAATCCCATAGGACCACTCAGTCTCCTCCAAGACCTACTACTAAGGCACAAGGCCCTATAACTCAGTGATTAAACAACCATCTACCTCAGGCTCAAAAATCCCTACACCTTAGGCTGGGAGGACAGTCCTACACTCAGATCCAAAATGGATCCTACACTCAGCCTTTATAACATAGGCTTATAACTCAGATTCTACTCAGAATCCTACACTCAGATATAATACTGGATCCTACAAAAAATACAAAATTTGTTACATAGTTAGACACCAGAGGGTTTTTGCTTTGTCTGTCTTCCAGGGCTGAGCAGATATCAGCCATATCTTCATCACAACAAGTTGAAAAGTTCTTCAGTACTGGGCTACTTGTGCTTGAAGTAACTCAAAATTAGGATTCTGATCTACTGTTGAAGACAATGGATCTGAAGGTTTAGTTTCTTCTTCAAACACCTATCTGGACTAGCAGACTCTGAAGGCTCTGCTTCTCTTCCAATCAGAAATCGATTTTGAACTTATTGTCACTGATGAGAATCGCAACAGCTATCTGTTTCTTCTTTCTGGTCAACTGAATCAGAACTTGTGCTTCAGGCTCGATGTTGATGGAGAGGAAGAAGATAATGTTTCGTCGCTATGCGTATTTAGAAAACACTAATTGCTTTTCTTTGACATAGCCAGTCTTTCCCTTTTATTGACTGACAATCAACGACTCTTTGCATTGTGCGGGCCTCGCCTTAATTGCATATTTACCACCTTCCATTTACAGAATGCTACAACAGCTGGCCGCCGGCGCCATCAAAGGCATTCTGCATCTTTCCCGCAAATAATTTGAATTGTGTTGACTTTGTTGACTTTTGCTGAGTCATGCTGACGTCAGCCATTTGTGGACTTAGCCAAAATCAAGCAACATTAGTATAGGCGTTGAGTGAGTAAGCTTCACTCAATACCAAAATACTTGGTCAAACTTTCTGTCACTAGGCGTTGAGTGAGTGCCCTTCACTCAACGCCAAAATACTTAGAAAAATTTATATGTCATTAGGCGTTGAGTGAGCAACTTTCACTCAACGCCAAAATACTTAGAAAAGTTTTCTGTCATTAGGCGTTGAGAGCGTTAAGTGTGTCTTCATCACTCAACGCTTTTTGCCTTAGCCAAACTTTCTATTACTAGGCGTTGAGTGAGCCTTCATCACTCAATGCCATATTAATTAGAAAGATTTTGTCACTTGGCGTTGAGTGAGTAAGCTTCACTCAATGTCAAACTACTTAATAGATTTTCTTCTGTTAACTTGCGTTGAGTGAGTAGCCTTTACTCAACGCATTTGGACTTAGCAAAATTTCTGTGAATACACAGTCTCTGACTGACTAAGGTTCAGTCAATGCTTTTTATCACATGGCATTGAGTGAGCTTGCCTCACTTAACGCCTGTGGACTTAGTCAAAATAACAACACAGATTTTATGTGGCGTTGACTGACTGAGCAATACTCAAAGATTATGGAATATGGTGTTGAGTGAGTAGACTTCACTCAACACATGTGGACTTAGTCACTCTTTCAACTTGCCAATTATTTGGCTTTGACTGTCTTAGCCATACTCATAGCTTTTTGTTATATGGCGTTGAGTGAGTAGACTTCACTCAACACATGTGAACTTAGCCACATTTTCAACTTGCCAATTGTTAGGCTGATTATACTCAACATTTTTACTTACCTGACATTGAGTGAATAGACTTCACTCAACACCTATGGACTTAGGCGATTTCCGGCCTATTCAACATCTTCCCTTGCATTTGGCGTTGAGTGAAATGGCTTCATTCAATGCCTGTGTACTTAGAGTAATTTCTTCCTGATCATCAGCTTACTTGGTGTCCACCTGTCCAATCAATGTAATAGGGATTGACCTGCGTGCATACACTCAAACACACATTAAATACAACTAGTGTGTGTGTCATTGACTTGTTTGCCTTCTTACAAATCAGGGCCATTTGGATCAATGGACCTAATAATCTCCCTCTATTTGAAGAAGTCAAAACCTTTATTAAAAATTTTCACATTTCTTATTCAATGACACACACAACATATGTATCAATAAAATATACTATTATAACAAAACAGATCAAGAAAGGTTACCACATTTCCTGTCTATTTGGTGAGCATCACCTACTCCCCTTATTTTGTTGCAGGTATGTAATACCATTTGAATGTTGCATAGGATAATTTCTTTATCCCCCTGGATTTGACACCACTTGATCAACCTCTAATGCCACACTTGATCAATCTTTGAAGCCACTTGTTATGCCACTTGATTAATTCCTGTGCCACACTTGATCAACCAACTTTCTCTCCCCCTTTTTGACTTCTGAAGAATAGTCAGGGAAGAGCTGGCTTGTCTTCATTTACTTCTCCCCTATCTAATTGTAGTTGATACCCTTCGTATAGCTGCTAGCTACCTCTTTATATGAGGCTAATTCTGCTCCTTCAGCTGCTAAACTTGCTCCCCCTTAATAGGAGCCACTTTTACCATCATTTCACTGATGGACACTTTGGTCTTCTTACCACTTAAGGTATTCATCTCCTGCAAGAAGAACACATCCTGCACCAAAACTAAAACTATAGGGAGTGACTGAAGCTAGACTATGTTCAACATACCCAACTCAAACTTGAAGGTGTTGAACTTTGCTTCATCTAGTGGCTTAGTAAAGATGTCAGTCACTTGCTTGTCTGTGGGGACAAACTAAAAACTGATATCTTACTTTTCCACATGCTCCCTAATAAAATGATATCTAATTTTTATGTGCTTAGTCCTGCTGTGTGAGATAGGATTCCTAGCTATAGAAATAACACTAGTACAGTAATAATATAGAGGGGTTCTACTTACCTTGAGGTCATAATCCTGGAGCTGATGCTGAATCCACTACAACTGAGCATAGCAGCTACCTGCTGAAATGCATTCTGACTCTACAATTGATATAACAATACTTGTTTGCTTCTTGTTGCTCCAAGACACTATTCTTCCTCCCAAGAATTGATAGGTGCCAGGAGTGCTTTTCCTGTCCTCTTTGCAGCCTGCAAAATCTGCATCTGAATAGCTTGTTAGTTCAAAATCCCTATTTCTAAGGAACCATAGGCCAAGAGCTGGTGTGCCCTTAAGATATCTCAAGATCCTCTTTACATCATAGTAGTGAGATTCTTTAGGTCAAGCCTGATACCTAGCACAGACACATGTAGCATATCGGATGTCAGGCCTACTAGTAGTGAAGTATAGAAGGGAGCCAATTATCCCTCTATACAAAGTTTCATCAACATGTTTCCCTGCTTTATCTTTGTTTAAAGGCATGCTTGACCCCATGGGATTTTTCATGGTGGAGGCACTTCATTCCATATTTCTTAATCAACTCCCTAGTGAACTTGGACTAAGATATGGACAAGCCATCATCAGTCTGTCTAACATGGAGTCCCAAGAAGAACTTGAGCTCACCCATACTACTCATCTCAAACTTCTCTTGCATAAGTTTAGCAAACTTTCAGCAAAGGTTGTCATCAGTAGATCCAAAGATAATGTCATCAATATATATCTGGATTAGGATGATCTTGCCCTTAGATTCCCTTAGGAATAGGGTCTTGTTTATCTTTTCCCTTGAGAATTTGTTCTCAATGAGGAAGCTAGACAAGGTCTCATACCATGATATAGGGGCTTGCTTCAACCCATATAGAGCTTTCCTAAGTCTATAAACAAAACTAGGTGAGTTAGAATCAACAAAACCTAGAGGCTATTCAACATAGACCTTTCCTTTAAGTCCTCATTTAGAAAGGCTAACTTCACATCCATCTGGTAGACTTTGAATCCTTGGTAGGCAGCAAATGCAAGGAAGAGTCTTATGGCTTCCAATCTGGCTACTAGGGAAAATGTATGATCAAAATCAATTCCTTCTTGTTGTCTGTATCCTTTAGCCACCAGTCTATCCTTGTTCTTAACAATAATTTTATTCTCATCTAACTTGTTCCTGTAGATCCACTTGACTCCAATGAAATTATGTCATTGTGGTCTGTGAAACAGCTTCCAGACCTTACATCTTTTGAACGGGTTCAGTTCTTCCTATATTGCTCCAATCCAAAATGGGTCTACGTTGGCCTCTTCAAACTTCTTTGGCTCTACTTGTGACAAGGAGATTGAGTAGAGTGTTGTATTGATACTCTTACTTCTGGTTTGGACTCCTTGGCTTGCCTCACCAATGATCTGGTGTACTGGATGATCCCTTAGATGTCTGACTGCAAGAGGTAATCTAACATCAGCTTGTTGCACTTCATTTCCTTCAGCTAACTATTCTTCATTGCCTTCAACTAACTGTTCTTCAACCACTTCAAATGTGCTTTGCCCTTTTATTGGATTGACCAGTTCTTTAGCCTGATCTTGGGTTGTTGGAGCATCTTTCTTGATGGTGAGCTTGTCCATTACCTTCTCTATGCCTGCAGAACTAGAAGAAGAGCTAGGCAGCTTACTGTTAATCATGTTTGATTCATCAAAGACAACATGAACCAACTCTTCTACAACTTGACATATCAAATTATATATTCTATATGCCCTGCTGCGGTTGCTGTACCCAATAAAGATCCATTCATGGGATTTGGCAGCAAACTTAGTCACATAGGACTTTGCACTATTCAATACATAACACTTACTACCAAAAATCCTGAAGCATGATAAGTTTGGTTTTCTGCCTTTCAAGATCTCATAGGAAGTCTTCTTGTGGCTTTTGGTGATAGAAACCCTGTTGAGGATATGACATGCAGTGTTTACTGCCTTAGCCCAGAAATATGCTGGGATTGATGTATCACTCAGCAATATTCTTCCACCATCTACGAGAGTTCTGTTTTTCCTCTCAGCTGTCCCATTTTGCTGGGGTGTTTTAGGAGAGGAGAATTCTTGGAGAATCTCTTGTTCTTCACAAAAAACTTATCATGCTTGCAGACTGAAATTCAGTCACATAATCACTTCTAATTTTGGTCACAGTACTGTCTAGTTCATTCTGTATTTACTTGACAAAAGTCTTGAAAACTTCAAGGGTTTCATCCTTTCTCTTAAGAAAGAACACCCAAGCAAACTTAGAGTAGTATTCAACCACCACAAGGGTGTAGACTTTCCTACCAAGATTATGAACTGGCATAGGACCAAACAAGTCCATATGCAGGAGGTACAAGCACCTCACTGAGTCTTTGGTCCCAATGCTCTTAAAAGAGGTCTTGGTCTGTTTGCCCTTTTGGCATACAGAGCAGATACCCTCAGTGCATTTCAACTTGGTACCATTTCTAACTAGCTCTTCACTAAAGAGCTTCCCAATGGTCTTGTAGTTCAAATGAGCTAATCTCTTGTGTCATTGTACACAATATGAGATTTTCTCATTTGCCACTAGGCATATAAGAGAGTCCTTATCTATACATATGAAATTTAAGCAATAAAAATTTCCTCTCCTAGTGTCTGTCAAGAAGACCCCTGGGTCACTTGACCTCCTAATTTGGCACTCATCTTTGAGGAATGAAATGTTATAGCCAAGATCACATAGTTGGCTTATGATTATGAGGTTGTGTTGCAAACCTTTCACATAAGCTACCTGTGTGATGGTGACTCTACCATTTGTTATCTTACCATACCCTTTAGTCACTCCTCTATCTGACCTACCAAAGATGATTTGGGGGTCATTCTTTGTTGGGGAGTAATCCTTCAGCAAGCTCCTTGTTCCAGTCATGTGCCTGGAACATCCACTGTCCAAGTACCATATAAGGGTATAGTTACTTGGACTAACCTGCAAGACATAAATCAGTTAACCTTAGGACCCCAATTCTTATTGGGTCCTAGTTGCATGTTAGTTTGATAATAACCATGCCTATATGCAGCTCTTCTGACAGGTAAGCTCTCTCTTGCTCTTGGTATACTTGAGTTGTGCCAGCAATCAATAGCATAGTGACCCACTTTGTCACAGCACCAGCACTCATAAATATTATATATTCTTTTAAGAGCTTGTCTAGTAGTAGTGCTGTCAGCAGCTCTCAGTCAAGAAGGTACAATAACAACCTTTTTATTTTATCTTCCAGCCATAGTCTGACTTGGGATATGTCTGGCAGTAGAGGTACTTGGAGTATCATGAACCCTACCAGCAGTAGTATTCTTTTCTGAATATATACTCCTGATGGATTTAGATATGCCCAAGTCAGGTTTGCTGACAGACTTACCCTTGTTCTGATTATGGATTGATAGATCTTGAGAGAAGGCTACAACCTTATTCTTGAGTGTTGGGGCTGGTGCGCCAAACACAAATGGTCCATGATGGGCCATTTGGATCTCCTCATGGGCTGTCTTGAAGGCACTTGCACCTTTGCTATATCTACCACCATAGTGGTGAACATCTTTGTTCCCATTGGTGAATCTACCATTCTCCCAGTGACCGTAGATGCTCTCTTGGTCATACCTGCTATAAGGTAGCAGTACTCTCTTGAATGAAACATGTGGCTTGGGGATAGTGGTTGTGCTGGAGCTTTATCCTTTCCTTTGGGATTGGCAGCTTTTGTAGATCCCATGAATCCCAATCCTTTCTTACCCTTCTGGGAAGTGAAGGTGTCTATCAAGGGAAGCACGAAACTTGGATTTTAATAACTAGCCACTATCATCTTTTCTCTCTCCAGCAATGCTTCCAGGTCCCTTATTCTATTTTCCTGGTACTCTATGGTGCTAATTTGAATATAGGAAATTGTTTCCAGCTCATTGATTTCTTTAATTTTTTGATCAAACAGTGAAGCTGAAACAACATGCTGGGAAGCAACAAGCTGAAGGGAGGAAATTTCCTTAGCTTGCTTCTTAGCCAGCATCTTGCTTTTCCTGAAAGCACTCAGGACACCATATTTGTTAATTAAAGAATTGACATCTTCTTCAGATTCAGAGTCACCTTCATCTCTTGATGAATCAACTTCAAAATCTGGGCTGGTTTCATAGCCTGACTTAGAAGAGGACTTGGACAGAGAATATACCTTGTGTTGACCAGGTTGTTCCTGGCTGGATTCTTCATCAGTCCTAGCCATCAGCCCATACCAGCAGCTTTCTTCTTCCTCTTCTTCATCCACCTCTGAATCACTGTCTAACTGTTACAGAGGGGCCCTGATTTCTATCATGGCAGCAGAATAGTCTTCATTTTCTGCAACAATAGTTAGCCTAAAGTAGGCTTTCTTTTCTTCCTCTTCTTCTGATTCTAATGATGAAGAGTCAGACCAGCTTTTCTTTTTCTTAGCAATGAAGGATTTCTCCTTCTCTACTTGTGCTGGTGATGTTGCTTCTTCTCTCTATCCTCTCTTCCCTTTACTGGGCAGTCGACTACAACATGCCCTGGTTTGCTACAATAATAATAGATAATATTAATGGAAATCTGTTTACTAGGTTTAGAACCATACCTGTCCTCCTTGGAGGATTTCTTCCTGAGGTGAAAGGAGGAGGGCCTGCTCTTCTAATTCTTCTTCTTCATGAACTTCTTGAACTGTCTGGAGAAGACAACAAAGTCCTCATCAGACATATGGCTGTCTGATGTTCTTGACTCTGAGTCATCTGATTTTGACTCAGCATCCCTCCTTGGTGGAGGAGTCTTCCTTCTACTCCTCCTTGAGGTTTCAACTTTGAAGGCTACAGACTTTTCTTTGGCCTGAGACTTACTATTTCTCTCCTCCTCCTTCCAGGAAGTCAGCTATATTTCATAGGACAGCAGCTTCCCAAACAGAGTTGCTGGTGGAGTGTCGGCAAGCCTTGCCACTTTTCTGACGGCACAGATTTTAGTATCCCAGTCCTTAGTTAGAGACCTGAGAAACTTGTCATTCAGCTCATAAGTGTTGAAGACTCTATCATATGTCCTCAGCTCATTGACTATCCTGAAAAATCTCTCATAGCAATTAGATGTGCAGTCAGTCTTGCTTTTCCTTAAAGCCTCATACTCTTGGTTGAGCATAGACTTCCTATCATATCTTACTTCCTTTGTCCCCTCGATGTAGATCACAAGTGTGTCCCATATCTCCTTTGCAGTTGTGCAGTTGATCAGAATCTGAAGTGTAGAATCATCAATAGCATTGATAATGATATTATGTGCTTTTTTGTCCATGGTGGCAAGGATGACTTCATACTTGGTCATCTCAGCATAGGTCTTGGGTGTTTGTACATTTGCATCTAGGGCAGACACTTTCATAGGGATGAAAGGTCCCTTCTTGACAGTGATAAAGACTCTAGGGTCAACTTCCTCCATGTACAGCCTAACCCTCTCCTTCCAGATGTCAAACCCTTCCTTTCTACAGATTGGAAGCTTCATGGCACATGGCTCCTTATATTTCCCTCATGAACCCATAAGGACAATCTTTTTACTGACCTTGGACATCTACTCGGACTGTTGAGTCCTTTTTGAGTAACCTCGCTTTGATACCACTTGAATGACTTTGTTTTCAAGGTCAGCTAACACCTAGAGGGGGGAGGGGTGAATAGGTTTTAGGTCTCTTTTTAAATTATCTAGACCTACACATGTTCTTGCTGTGCTTAGTGATTAGTTAGTTTGGCTTTCAAGAACATCAACCAGAAGACACAATAATTTTATAGTAGTTCCCCAGTATATGAGTACGTCCACTGTCCCTCTACGTCTTTCTAACAGCGTGTTAGACAAGGCTCTTCCCCTAAAACTTGGCTCCTTAAAAGCTTACAACTTGATCCTACAGGACCAATCAGTCTCCTCCAAGACCTACTACGCAGGCACAAGACCCTATAACTCAGTGATTAAACAACCACCTACCTCAGGCTCAAAAAGCCCTACACCTCAGGCTGGGAGGATAGCCCTACACTCAGATCCAAAATAGATCCTACACTCAACATTTATAACACAGGATTACAACTTAGATTCTACTCAGAATCCTATACTTAGATCAAAGACAAGATCCTACATAAAATAGAAAAGTTGTTACACAGTTAGACACCAGAGAGTTTTCTCTTTGTTTGTCTTCCTAGGCTGAGCAGATATCAGCCCTATCTTCTTCACAGCAACAAGTTGAAAAGTTCTTTAGTAATGAGCTGCTTTTGCTTGAAGTAACTCAGAATCAGTATTTTGATCTGCTGTTGAAGACAATGGATCTGAAGGTTTAGTTTCTTCTTCCAATAGCTGTCTGGACTAGCAGACTTTGAAGGCACTGCTTCTCTTTTAATCAGAAATCGATTTTGAACTTATTATCGCTGATGAGAATCGCAACAGCTATCTGTTTCTGCTTTCAGGTCAATTGAATCAGAACTTGTGCTTCAGGCTTAATGTTGATGGCGAGGAAGAAGACAAAGTTTCGTCGTTATGCATATTAAGAAAACCCTAATTGCTTTTCTTCGACACAGCCAATCTTTCCCTTTTATTGACTAACGATCAACGACTCTTTGTGCTGTATGGGCCCCATCTTATTTACAGATTTACCACCTTCCATTTGCAGAATGCAACAATAGCTGGCCGTCGGCGCCATCAAAGTCATTCTGCATCTTTCCCGCAAAGAATTTGAACTGTGTTGACTTTTGCTGAGTCATGCTGACGTCAGACATCTGTGGACTTAGCAAAATCAAGCAACATTAGTATATGCATTGAGTGAGTAAGCTTCACTCAACGTCAACATACTTGGACAGACTTTTGATCACTAGGCGTTGAGTGAGCACCCTTACCTCAATGCCAAAACACTTAGAAAAATTTATTTGTCATTAGTCGTTGAGTGAGCAACCTTCACTCAATGCCAAAATACTTAGAAAAGTTTTCTATCATTAGGAGTTGAGAGCGTTGAGTGTGTCTTCATCACTCAATGTTTTTTGTCTTAGCCAAACTTTCTGTTACTAGGCATTGAGTGAGTCTTTATCACTCAATGCCAAACTACTTAATAGATTTTCTTCTGTTAACTAGCATTGAGTGAGTAGCCTTTACTGAACACATTTGGACTTAGCCAAATTTCTATTAAATCACAATCTCTGACTGACTAAGGTTCAGTTAATGCTTTTTATCACACAGAGTTGAGTAAGCTTGCCTCACTCAACGCCTGTGGACTTAGTCAAAATAACAACATAGATTTTTTGTGGCGTTGACTAGCTGAGCAATACTCAAAGATTATGGAATATGGTGTTGAGTGAGTAGACTTCACTCAACGCATGTGGACTTAGCCACTCTTTCAACTTGCCAATTGTTTTGCTTTGACTGTCTTAGCCATACTCATAGCTTTTTGTTGAATGGCGTTGAGTGAGTAGACTTCACTCAATGCCTGTGAACTTAGCCACATTTTAAGCTTGCCAATTATTAGGTTGACTATACTCAACGTTTTTACTTACCTGACATTGAGTGAATAGACTTCACTCAACGTCTGTGGACTTAAGGCAATTTCTAGCCTATTTAGCATCTTCCCTTGCATTTAGCATTGAGTGAACTGGCTTCACTCAATGCCTGTGGACATAGAGTAATTTCTGCCTGATCACCAGCTTACTTGTTGTCCACCTGTCCAATCAATGTAGTTGGGACTGACCTGCATGCATACACTAAAACACACATCAAATATAACTAGTGTATATGTCATTGACCTGTTTGATTCCTTATAAATCAAGGCCACTTGGATCAATGGACCCAACAATACCCTTCTCCTCCCATTTTTTACTTATGTAAATAGTCGGGGAGGCTCTGATTATCTATTCCCCCTTTTTGAGTATAGATAAGCAGCAGTTGAACCACTTGAGAGAGCTGGAGCAGTACTGGACTTATTCCCCCTCAACTGAAGCATCATCTATCATGCTTCCTGATAGACACTTCAGTTTACACCATCTGGATAATACTTCAACCAATATGATACCCCTCAAGATATACAACTTGAAAAATCTTCAATTCACTTAAATACTTTTCCACCTTCAAGAAGGAATACAACCTGCAATAATATGAGGAGCAACTGAAGCTATATCAGGTTCAACATACCCAATTCAAACTAGAAGGTGTTGAACTTTACTTCATCTAGTGTCTTAGTGAAGATGTCAGCCACTTGCTTGTCTATAGGGACAAACTCAAGGTTGATATCTTCACATTCTATATGTTCCCTAATAAAATTATATCTAATCTTAATGTGTCTAGTCCTGCTATGAGAGACAGGATTCCTAGCAATTGAGATTACAATAGTAGAATCATAAAATAAAGGACTTTCTATTACTCTTGAGGTTATAGTCTTGGAGCTGATGTTGGATCTACAGTAATTGAGCACAGCAGTTACCTACTGAGATGTACTGTGATTCTGCAGTTGAGATTGCAATACTTGTTTGCTTCTTGCTACTCCAAGACACTAGTCTTCCTCCTAAGAATTGACAGGTGCTAGAAGTGCACTTCCTGTCCTCTTTACAGCCTGCAAAATCTGTATCTGAATAGCCTGTTAGTTCAAACACCCCATTCCTAGGGTACCATAGGTCAAGATCTGGTGTGCCCTTAAGATACCTCAAAATCCTCTTTGCAGCTGAGTAGTGAGATTCTTTAGGTCAAGCCTGATATCTAGCACAAACGTATATAACATACATGATGTCTGGTCTACTTGCAGTTAGATATAGAAGGGAGCCAATTATCCCTATATACAAAGTTTCATAAATAGGTTTCCCTGCCTCATCTTTGCCTATCGGCACACTTGACCCCATGGGAGTTTTCATGGTGGAGGAATTCTCCATACCAAATTTCTTGATTAACTCCCTGATGAACTTAGACTAGGATATGTACAAGCCATCATCAGTCTGTCTAACTTGGAGATCCAAGAATAACTTAAGTTCACCCATACTGCTCATCTCAAACTTCCCTTGCATAAGTTTAGCAAACTTTCTGCAGAGGTTATCATCAGTACATCTAAAGATAATGTCATTTATATATATTTGGACTAGGATGATCTTACCCATAGATTCTCTTAAAAATACGGTCTTATCTATCGTCCCCCTTGAGAATTTATTCTCAATGAGAAAGCTAGACAAAGTATCATACCATGCTCTAGGGACCTGCTTTAGCCCATATAGAGCTTTCTTAAGTCTATAAATAGAATCAGGTGAGTTAGGAACAACAAAACTTGGAGGCTGCTCAACATAGACTTCTTCTTTTAAGTCACCATTCAGGAAGGCTGACTCCACATCCATCTGGTATACCTTGAATCCCTTATGTGCAATATATGAAAGGAACAATCTAATGGCCTCCAGTCTTGCTACAAGGGGCAAAGGTTTGATCAAAATCAATACTTTCTTCTTGTATGTACCCCTTAGCTACTAGTCTTGCTTTATTCTTGATTATAATGTCATTTTAATCATGTTTATTCCTGTAAATCCACTTCACTTCAATAGCATTATATCATTGTGGTCTTGGAACCAGCTTCCAGACCTTGCATCTCTTAAACTAGTTTAGTTCCTCTTGCATAGCAACAATCCAGAACGGATCTATGTTAGCCTCTTCAAATTTCTTTGGCTCTACTTGTGACAGGAAGCTTGAGTATATTATTGTGTTGATACTGCTGCTCCTGTTCATCACTCCTTGGTTGGCATCACCAATGATTTAGTGTCGTGGATGATCCCTCAGATGCCTGATTGTTGGAGGCAATCTTGCTTCAATATCAGCTACTGGGGCATCTTCTTACTGATCTTCACTTGTGTCTTGCAGTCCTTCCACTAGAATTTCCATTCCATCAGCTTTATCTTGGACTAATGGAGCAGCTTCTTTAAGTGTTAGCTAGTTCATCATTTGTTCTGTACCTACAGTACTAGAAGAGGAGCTTGGCATCTCATTGTTATTCATAATATACTCATCAAAGACTACATGTGTAGATTCTTCTATAACTTGGATTTTCAAGTTGTAGATCTTATAAGCCATACTATGATTGTTGTACCCAACAAAAATCACATCAAAGTACTTGACAGTAAACATAGAACTTTCCATTATGAAGCACATAACACTTACAACCAAAGATTCTGAGATAGCCCAGGTTTGGTTTTCTGCCCTTCAAGATCTCATAGGGAGTCTTCTTATGGCTCTTGGTGATATAGGCCCTGTTGAGGACATGACATGTAGTGTTCATTGTCTCAGCCCAAAAATATTCTAGGAGAGATGTATCAATCAATAATATTCTTCCAGCCTCTATGAGAGTCTTATTTTTCCTCTCAACAATCCGATTTTGCTGGGGAGTTCTTGGATAAGAAAATTCTTGATGAATTCCTTGCTTTTCACAGAACTTTGTCATGCTTTCAAAGTGGAATTCAGTTCCATGGTCACTTTTGATTTTGACCACTAAATTATTAAACTCGTTTTGAATTTGCTTGACAAACTTGATAAAGATATCAAGGGTTTTATTCTTTTCTTGAGAAAGAACATCCAAGCATACCTAGAATAGTCATCAACCACCACAAGTGTGTAGACTTTCCTATAAAGACTATAAACTAGCATAGGACCAAACAAGTCCATATGTATGAGGTACAAACACCTCACAGAGTCTTTGGTCTTAATGCCCTTGAAAGAGGCTTTGGTTTGCTTGTCCTTTTGGCATGTTGAGCAAATGCCCTCCTTGGTGCACATCACATTAGGACCATTCCTAATTAGCTCTTGACTAAAGAGCTTGCCAAAAATCTTGTAATTCAAATGAGCTAGCCCCTTGTGCCATCAAACACAATATGAGATTTTCTCATTTGCCACTAGACAAATAAGAGAGTCTGTATCTAGAAAAAGAAAGTTTAAACAGTAAACATTTCCACTCCTAGTGCCTGTCAAGATGACCTCTTGATCACTTGACCTCTTAATCTTGCACTCATCCTTGTGGAAGACAATAATGTAGCCAAGATCAGAAAGTTGGCTTATACTTATGAGGTTGTGTTGTAACCCTTCAACATAAGCCACTTTTTTTATGGTGACTATGCCATTGGTAATCTTACCATAGCCACTAGTCACCCCTCTATCTAAACCACCAAAGATAATCTTGGGTCCATCTTTCACTGGAGTGTACTCCTTCAAGTTTCTCCTTGCCCCAGTCATATGTCTGGAACAACCACTATCCAAGTACTATATAGGGGTATGACCACTTGAACAAAACTGCATTGCACAATTTACTTTACCTTAGGACCCCAATTTCTATTGGGTCCTAGGTGCATGTTAGTCTAATAATGAACTTGTCTACTAGCAGCATTTCTTATTGGTGGACTAACAGCTGCTCTTGGCACACTTGGATTGTGTCAGCAGTCTACAACAAAGTGGCCCACTTTTCCACATCACCAACATTCATGAATATTGTATCTTCTTTTCTATATAAGCCTAGCAAATTGGTTAACCGCAAGATGAACAGTAGGAAGAGGAGCAGCAACCTTTTTCAGATTCCTTTCAGCAAGGATCTGACTGAAGGTAAGTCTTTTAGCTGTCTTGTTTGGCCTGCTCTGAGTGCCAACAGCAACAAGCTTCTTTTCAGAAAGCATGCTTCTAATAGCATCATACACAACCAAACCAACTTTCTGGAAGACTGACCCTTGGTCTGAGTCTTTACTGAATGATCCCGAACCTTTGTTGCAGCTACATTCTTGAGAGTGGGGGCTAGAGCACCAAAGATAAATGGTTCATGATGGGTCATTTGAATTTCTTCATGGGCAGCCTTAAAGTCACTTAATTTTTTATATCTTCAACCCTGGCTATGAACATTTTTGTTCACACTAGTGGATCTGTAATTCATCTAGTGACCAAAGATCCTTTCTTGGTCATACCTATTTGAAGACAATTGAACTTTCCTAAAAGAAATGAGAGGCTTGGAAGTAAGAGGATGAGCTGGAGCTAGAGCTTTGCCCTTCCCTTTAGAAGGAGCAACTCTTATGCTTACCTTGAATCTCAATCCCTTCTTACCCTTCTGAGAGGAGAGGGAGTCTATCAAGGGTAACACAATAATTGGCTTAGAATAACTATTTACTATTCTTTTCTCCCTCCCTAGACTCTCTTCAAGATCCCTGATGAGACTATTCTTATACTTGATGGAGCCTATCTGGATGTCATTCATGACCCTAAGTTGGCTAAGTTCACCGTCCTTCTGATTCAACAAAGATGTTGTTTCATTCAGCTGGGAAGCAGCCAGCTGCAGAGAGGCAATTTCTATAGCTTGCTTCTTAGATAACTTCTTACACTTCTTGAAGGCCTCGAGAAGTTCTCCGTACCTATCAATCAATTGATTGGCATCTCCTTATGATTCAGAATCATCTTTACCACTGGATGAAGAGGCTTCTGTCCAGTGACTAGTCTCATATCCAAACTCAGAAGAAGAGCTTGATAGAGAATTTACCTTGCTTTGACCAGGCTGATCCTGGCTGGATTCCTCATTAGTCATTGTCATCAGCCCATAGCAGATGTAGGCATCTTCTTCATCTTCATCATCCACCTCTGAATCACTATCTGAGTGTGATAGAGGGGCCCTGATACCTATCATGGCAGCAGGATAGTCTTCTTCTACTGCTATAGTTTCTTGTTCAATAGTAGCGGCAATCAACTCAATATAGGCTTCTTCCTCTTCAGAATCTGATGAAGAAGAGTCTGTCAAGTTATTCTCCTTCTTAGCCATGAAGGATTTCTCCTTCTTCCCCTTGTGTTGGTGTTGTTTCTTCTCACCAGCCTCCTTCCTCTTCACTGGGAAGTAAGCTATCACATGCCCTAGTTTGCTGCAGTAGTAGCAGAAAACTTTAGAGGAATTAAATTTATTAGATTTAGAATCATACCTGTCAGCCTTGGAATGATTCCTTCTGTAATGAAAGGAGGTGGAAGGTCTGATATTCCACTGTTTCTTCTTCTTCAGCTTCTGAAAGTGTCTAGAGAAGGCATCAAAGTCCTCATCAGACATACTGCAGTCTGATGCATCTGACTCTGAGCTATCTGAATCAGCTGGTCTTCTTGGAGGAGAGGGAATCCTCTCCTTACTCTTCCTGATGATGTCTGCCTTGAATGCCAAGGACTTTTCCTTGGCTTGGGATCTGCTGGTGGCCTCCTCCTCTTTTCTGGCAGTCAGTTGCATCTCATAAGTGAGCAGCTTCGCAAATAGTTTTTGGGGAGGAGTATCAGCAAGCTTGGCCACTTCTCTTATGACACATATCTTAGTATCTCATTCTCTAGTGAGACCTAAGGAACATGTCATTTATTTCTTCATGACTAAAGATCCTTCCATAGGTCCTCAGTTCATTTATGATCCTGAAAAATCTTTCATAGCAAGTTGCTATGTTCTCTTTTAGGGATTGCTTGAAAGCCTCATACTCTTGATTGAGCATGAACTTTCTATCATCTCTTATCTCTTCAGTACCCTCCATGTAGACCACAAGGGTGTCCCACATCTCTTTAGAGGTCCGGTAGTGGACCAAGTTCTGAAAGGTTAAATCATCAATATCACTGACTATGATGTTCTGGGCTCTCTTGTCCAATACAGCCAACATGACCTAATCCTTGGTTATTTCTGAATAAGTCTTGGGTGTCTGGGCATTGGCCTCAAGAACTGATACCTTCATAGGGATGAATGGTCCCTCTCTGACTGTCACAAAGATTCTTGGGTCAGAGGTTTCCATAAATAGCCTGACCCTCTCTTTCTAGATTCCAAAATTCTCCTTCCTACAGATGGGGAGTTTCATGGAACCCAGCTCCTTATGGTTCTCTCCAGAACCCATAAGTACATAACTGTAGCTACCCTTGAAGATCAATCATACTGTTAAATCATTTTTGAGTAACCTAGCTCTAATATCAATTAAAATTCTTGGTTTTCAAGGTAGCTAACAACCTAGAGTGGGCTGAATAGGTTTCTTGGGATTCTTGTGACTTTCTTTTAATTTCTTCATTAAGTGCTTGGTGTGTTAGTGTTTATCTGCTTTCAAGAACCTGCATAAAGGAAACAATATAAGAAGCACACACAAAATATATAGTGGTTTCCTAGATTATGGGTACATCCACTCTCCTCCCATCTTTCTAACTTCTAGTTAGACAAGACACTTCTCCAAAATTCAGCTCAAAGAGCTCACACCTCAGATCCCTCAGGATCACTCAGTCTCCTCCAAGACTTATAACTCAGGCACTAAGCCCTACAACTTAGTGATCAACTGATCACCTACCTCAGGCCAAAGGCCCTACCACTCAGGCTGGGAGGACAACCCTACCTCAGAGCAAACTTGCTCCTACCTCAGAGATAATGACTCTCCTACAACTCAGGCATAAAGGCCCTACCTCAGATCCAAAGGATCATACAGCTAAGGAACAAGTGCCCTACAACTCAGAGAGAATGACTCTCCTGCCTCAGGCTCAATGGCCCTACAGCTCAGTGATCAAATGATCACCTACCTCGGAACCAAGCTGGATCCTACTCTCAGAGAGTATAACTCTCCTATAGCTCGGGAAAATTTTCCCTACCTCAGGCTCAAGAGCCCTACAAATCAAATATAAAAAGGATCCTACAAAAATACAGTGATTTTAATTAATTTGACATAGAGAAATTTCTCTGTGTCAACTATTAGAGCTGAGTTATCTCAATTCTAACTATCCTCACAGCAGTAGAAAGATGTTCTTCAATAAATGGCTGCTTATGCTAGAGTTAACTAAGAATATTGTTTCTGAACTAGCTGTAGAAAACTGAAGATTTGCTAGGTCTTGAGTTCTTCAAACATCTAACTGAACCTGCAGAAGACTGAAAGCTCTCCTCTCTTTCTTTATCAGAAGTATTTCTGAACTTACTTTTGTAGAAGAAAATGCTACAGCTAACTGAACTTTCAATTTTGTTGGTCGACTTCAAGCTTTCTCTTAGCAGTACTAGTGAGGAAGATGAAGTCCAACCGCTCTTTTTCTTTTTGAATAAAAATCCTAAAAGTTGAGTTTAACATCCGAAGCTGTCCCTTTATATCTTCCGCCAATCAACGGCTCCAAGAAGCAGTGGGGACCACCTGCAGCAGACAGTTGTACCTTACTTTAATGGAATAAGACATACAGTAGATCTCCGGCAATATTTGTCGTGTTCTGTAGCTTTCCCGCACTTAATTTGAACTCTGTTGACTTGTTGACTTTGTTGACATCATCATCTGTGGACTTAGCCAAAATCAAGCATCTTTAGTATAGACGTTGAGTGAGTAAACTTCACTCAACGCCAAAACACTTAGACAGTTTTTTTTTCACTAGGCGTTGAGTGAGCTGAAAGTCCACCTAGTGCCAACTAGCTTCACCTATGGGGGGGATAGGTGACTTGCAGCGTATTTGCGGAATTAAAATTGTACCTGCAGAATCAAAACAAACCACACAGCACAGAAAATAACACAGGAAATTTATAGTGGTTCCCCTATTTGGGTACGTCCACTTTCCCCCTTCGACCTATCTCCCAATCTAGGGACGACTCGGTCACTTCACCAACAGGATTGAAATCCAATCCTTGCACTATCGGAAGGAACCCTTCCACACGTAGGAGTCGACACTCCCACAACACGGGTTGCACCCAACCCTACAACTAGGAACCAAATGTTCCTTTACAAAGAAAAAGAGACTGGAGTGTATAAGAAATACAAACAACTTGAAGATCTAGGTGTCCCTTTATGTTAGGCTACTTGTTCTTGTAGGCAACGAAAAGTCCACGACCCTTGATCTTTCTTGGAGAGAATCTCCCCGAGACCGGCGGCGGCAAAGGGCGGCGGCAAGGCTCTCGGTGTTGGCGGCGGCAACTGAAAACAGCAGCGATGCACTGGAGATTCAATCTTCTTAGCGAAGTCGGCAAGGTCTTCAAACGGTCACACTAGGATCGATCGTCTCGATCGATTCGGACGGGGATGGATTTCCCTATCTCAAATCAAGAGACAAAAGATCTCTGGTTAGACACGTGAGACGATGTGCAAGACTTGGCTTCTGTCACCATGGATCTGGAGGTGATCGAGAACTGCTACGGTGACCACTGCACGAGCGGCGGCGGAGACGATCGGCGGAGCTAGGGCTCGACGGCGGCTCTCCTTTTTGAATTCGCGTGTCTGTCTATTTACTGTTCACCAATACCTGTATATTTATACATTAGGTCATAAAGATGACCGTTGTGGGCCCCACCAAAGCAAAGACCTAAGTCCGGTTCGAAATACCGCTGGAAACCTGGACCGGTCCAGGAAATGTCGGAAATTTGCCCAAGTCAAATTCGGCGAGAATCGTAGGTGATTCTCGACGAATCGGCGAGAATCACTTACGATTCTCGCCGAATTCTACTTGGCGAATTCTGGCAGCACAGGTTATAGAGGCCGGGGAGAATCGGCGGGAATCACATTTGATTCTCGCTGAATCGTCGAGAATGCAAAGTCATTCTCGACGAATCGGTGAGAATCACTTAGTGATTCTCGACGATTCTGCCTTAGAGGATTTTCTGACTGCGTAGAGACAGCCGGCCCAACCTGGCAAGAATCATCTAGTGATTTTCGACGACTCGTCGAGAATCACTAGTGATTCTCGACGAATCGGCGAGAATCACATAGTGATTCTCGACGATTTACACTTAGACGATTCTCGTCTTTCAACCCGTGAGCTGGTCTTTGGCCCATCCTTGCTCCTTGTCTGCTCTTGCTTTATCATAGCCCTGTACTTGAAATTAAGTACACCCCAATAGAGAGAGTACACGTAGGCCAACACACTGATCTGCTCAACGGGGGATTACGTTGCACAGACCCGTGTATATTGACCCACTGTACCCTGACATTGGTGTGTACTTAGCAATGAATAGCTGCAAGCACAACTAGAAATATTTCATCAAATACATTGTGAATTCATCCTAGCTTGACAGGTGGCTTCCTCAAATCCAGGTAATTGTGGATACAATACCCAACAATCTCCCCATATTTGACGAAGCCAAAATCCTACTAACTAAGATGAATACCACCATCCAGAGAATAAATAAGACATACGAAAACAAAAGCAAGCAGAACAATACTTGAGTTAAACATGAAATCATATAAATATATATAAATCCACAAGGCTTGTTCATATGATAATGTGAGAAAATTGATATGCAATAAGAGGCGGAAAAGATCCTAAGCCTATTTCTTCTTAGCAAGACTATCCTTAAGCTTCTGAGCCAGGAATTTCTTGCTTTGCCTTTCGAAATATTCCTTAGGCTTTGGATGATATCTGGGAGTAGGTGCTTTATCTGCCACGGTGTTGTTCCTGAAGAATATGTTATGTTTGGCTTCAAATTTTTTGTGCCGCTCCCATTCGTACTGGCTATATACATCACTTCGATTTATTTGCCCCCTCTGCTGTAACAGAAATGTGTCCAAGATAATACTCTTTGATACAGGACTCCATTTTTCGCTCCTCACATCATCCTCTGTCAATCTGATCTTCTTTTCAGCTTGCATTTCCCTAGATGTCCCTTCTTGAAGTTTTCTCTTATTCTTGGCTTTTGTTAGGGCTTCCTTGTCAAACATGGCCATCAATTTGGCTTTGGAACTGTCCCTAGCAGCCCCTTGAGTATCAGCTTCACTTAGAGGAACTCCTTCTGCACTTGCTTCCTCATCATTTACAGTATTATTCTCAGGAGTCTCAGGAGCAGGATTACCCTCAGGATTTTCAGGGATATCGGTGCCTAATACTTGTTTGAGCAACCACCGGCAACTGTCATAAACATAGACATTAGACTGGTCGAAATTGTCGATGATGATTTGCTGAAGCCCGGTCATTTTAGCAGTATATTCTTCCTCCCCCTTTTTGGCTTCGACTGCAATGGAGTTTGCATAGGAGTGCAGGGACTCATCTATGTGCTTCAGAGAGTTTGAGAACTCAGTCAGCAGGCCTTTTTGATTTGCATTTAGAAGCACCATGTTGGCATCGAATTTCTGTATGCTATCTGCCACAACATGTGCATTTTTATTGACTACTCCCAGGTCGTCAGTATTCTTCTTTAGTCCTTTCATGAGAAGAGATACGGCTGTGCCTGCCTCTGTATATTTTTCATCAAATTTCTTCTCCATCACATCTAGTTTATGGTTGATCTGAACCACATTCTTGAGCATGAGATCCTCAGAGTCCTTCAGTCTCTTTAGCACTTTATTGAGGGATTTCTCAAACGTATCCTTGAGCTCATCCAGCATCCCTTGGACAAAATTAACAGTGTGATTTGCTAGGTTTGCTTGAAGTGGAAGAGTTGCAGGCAGACCCCGGTCAGGCTCCCCAGCAGAAGTACTGGGAGAGCTGGACACTAGAATAGAGTCCACGGGGGGGACAGAGGGTTGCTGAGAGGGCTCCCCCTGCATTCCTGCATCCGACCTCTCAGGAGCTTGTTCCTCAGATGAAACAGCAGCATCCTACCGAGGATCCACCACTTTCTCCCTCTCAATTACTTCTTCCTCCATCTCAGTCTCCAAGTGCTCAGGCTTATCTGCAGAGGTGTGCATATCTTCCTCTACTTCTTCCTCCTCCTCCTCATCAGCCACCTCATCTCCCAGGTAATTCATATCTTCCTCACCTTCCTCTTCCTCCTCCACATCTGCCACTTCATCTGCTGCCTCCTCCTCACGATCTTCTTGCAAAGTCTCCACAACATCTTTAGCTATCTGAGAAATATCATAGATGATATTTGCAGAAGATTGTACAGGCTCCCCCTCAGTTCCTGCAATCAGTGCGTCAGGAACTTCACTGGGTGCTGCCATAGAATGTGCAGGAGCACTGGTGTCCTCGGCCGTAGATGCTTCCTCTTGGTCTATTTCCCTGGCAACCTGCCCTATTCGACGCTCCCACCGGTCGAATATGCTTACGTCCATCCTTTTCAAATAGTGTAGAGGCACTCCTTTGCTCATGTCGAATGTATCTCCGTCCAGCTGATTCAGATAGAGGTTGATGATTCTGCCAAAGCTGGGGGTTCGGAGTGTGTCTTTAATTCTTTCAAAGAGCATGGCTCCCCAATTGAACCGCTTTCGGCAGACGATTGCCACCAGAGTCTTGAACATTTCCCCTGAAATATGGTCGTGGGATCCGGATTTGCAGATTAGAGCCTTCCTAACGATGTCAGACAGCAATTTTCCCTCCTCGTTCATGTCTTTCCTTTTGATTGATCTGGTCCCCCTGGCCAGTCCACAGAAGGATAGGGTCCTTGCTCTATCCTCTTCCTCCAGGTAATCTTCTTCCTCACAACTGGATAGCCGTAGGCATTGGGTCAGTTTCCTGGCGGATAACTTGATTTTCTTCCCAGCAACCTTGCTCTTGATGGAGGTGTCTTCGTGACGGAGCTTGGCAGTAGCAAAGAACTCCAATACTTCCTTATCCAAGATCTTGCACGGGTGCTCCAGCACGAACGTCAGTCCCTCTTCCTCGAGCATTATGATTATGTTCCGGAACTCGTCTGAGGCCTGGGAGAATCTAGTTCTCACGAGCTCGCATCCAATGATCAGGCCTGCAGAAGTCTGTGGGGCCATAGCAAACTAGAAAGAAAGGGAATACCAATTTCCAAGTCTAAGGATCTCCGAAACCAAGAGAGTGAGAACAAAATCTACACTAAGCTCAAGTCTCGGTAAGGGACAAGATGGAGATTACCTAGTGCGGAGAGGCAGTGAAGGTTCCGGCTGCTTTACCGGAGAGACGGCGAGCCGATCCGAGGCGATGCTTGGACGAGTGCCTGGTTGCGAGAGGAAGGCTTCAGGAGGTGTCGTTAGGTCACCACGAACTGCCGATGGAGGAACCCGCTGGGAGGAAGGGTTTCCTGCGGAGCTTGGACACGGTCTCGGCGAATCGCTGGAAGTTGAAGGGTCGGCGGGATTTAAGTTGGGTCGGCGGGATTTAGGTTCCATGTTATAAGCGGGTTTATATATATATTTATGTCCGAAGGCTTTGTTCGACGGAAACTGCAACAGTTTAATATTGATCGTCGGGAATGGAGGAATTTGGTTCGACGATTTGGTGATGCTTTCGTGCTAATGTTGGTTCGCACGGGTGAATTTTGTTTGATGATACCATGGTGGAATTTAGTTTGAGGGAAATCGCTGAGATTCCAAATTTATGTCGCTGTCAAGGGTAGGAAAGTCTTAATAGGCATAATTATTTCTTAATCCAACCAAGGGGTTCAAAATTTTCGAGGGCGGACTTATGGCTGAAAATCTCAAACTAATCACTGCTAATGTAATTGAAGGTTATCTTACACTTATACTCCTTCCCTAAGTGACTGAGCATACGTGAATAATTTTTCTATATGACCATCTAATTTTAAAAGAAGTGAATTCATTACTTAGTGTGGACATGTAGACATACATATACATATATGTAAAAATCGATGCACTATGGCTCATATATTGAAGCTGATTGCGATTACCTGTGATAACAAGATGTAACATTCACATTATCAGCATAGAGTATATCAGGAGGTCAGTATACATGTGCCTGTAATGATGGCACTGCTCCCATTCTCGACACTTTTTCCACGTCATTCTTGGAGCATCTCCTATCTGGTTCCCATCAGGATTGCGGGAACCCAGACCACCCTGCAGGAAAGAGTTATCTTGCCTTAGGAACCCAATAAGTATTGGGTCCTAGGTTCCTGTCAGCATAATAATTGGAATGCCTCCCCTCAGGAATCCTGGTGGGAGGACTAACATTGCCTCGAGGATGTGGAAATCCCCTTGCCTTTGACACAGAAGAGTTGTGCCAACAATCTATGGCAAAATGACCCACTTTGCCACAACACCAACACTCATAAATGTTGTATCGCCGTTTTTGACCTGATCTACTGACTGAGGTAGTCGGAATCTTGGGTCTAAACGGTACAGGGCAGGTTCTGCTCACAAATTTGCCTTTTCCACCGTGACACGTGGGAGGGTGGATAGAGAGCATGTGGTGAGTGTCATGAGGCCTGGGAGGTGGTGCCTTCCTTTCAGTCAGCACACTCCCAGAGGCCCCATGGGTATTTACCACATGTTTCCTGTCCCCCCTTTTCTGTGTCCTAGGGTGGAAAGTACTGCATTGAGAGCTGGTTCCTGCATATTCATGATGATTTGGGGCTGAGGCTGAGAATACAAAGGGTTCAGAATGAGCCTTGGGATTTCTCTCATGGGTAGCCATGACAGTTCTGGCACTGTGGGTATTTCCACCTGAGGGCTGATCATTCTTGCAGTGACCAACGTTATTTTTGTGGTCATACCTGAAAGCATGATGAGTGCCTTTCCTTCCTGGAGTGGGGGGTCTAAATACTGTTTCCCCATTTCTCCATGAATTGATAATTCGGGAGATCCACCCATTTTCTTTCTTTCTTTTGATAGCATCAACCTTGGAAAAGTTGGATACTATCCTCTTCTCATTCTCTAGACTACTCTCTAGATCTGAGATTTTAGAGTCCTTAACCTTATTGGATGCCAATTGGAGAACCAATAAGATTTTCAGCTGAGCAATCTCCTTAGCTTGCTCCTCCACAAGTAAGTTGCTCTTCTGAAGGGCACACACAAGGGAATCAGGATTTTCAATCTTTTGATTGAGGCTATCCATATCCCTAGCATTTTTGGAAGGACTACCCTCTGAATTGTTCCTGTCTTCAGGAACTTCAAGAGGAGAGGGGCATGAGGAAGAAGTTACCTGCTCCTGGCTTTGTTGTGCAGGGTTACCGTTAATATCGGCAGAGACTGTTGAGTCAGCTTCATCAGAACTGCTTTCCTCAATTTCTTCTTCAGTCTCTGACAAGGACACAGGAGCCCTGATACTGACAGATTGATCATGCCCTTCATCTTCAGAAATGAGGACCCCTACATAGGCTTCATCCTCTTGTTGACGACTGGTCCCAGTTTTCTCTGATCCCTCCATGTGGTCTGAGATGGTTTGCCACATGGACTTAGCTGTCCTACACTTGTCCACTCTAGAGCGAGATGGTCCAGACCAGACATCAGTGATGATCTGACGAATCACCTGGTCCAGGTTGAACAGTGAGAGCTCTGTCTCCGACATCTCTTTGGGACACTTGGGGATTTGGAGATCTTTCCCCGAGCTGGAAGCCTTCAAGGGAATGAAGGGACCCTCTTCCAGAATGAGTGATGCTCGAGGGTCGATGGCCTCCAGATGAAATAGTACTCTCATCTTCCATACAGGATAGTACTCCTTTGTACATGAGGGGAGTCTTAGAGGAGGGACATCATAATCCAACTCCATGCTTGAGTCTGATCTTCTTGTTGACACTGGTGGCAGGATTCTACTCAAGGTGTTAACCTTTTTGATGAGTAACCTCCCTCTGATACCACTTGAAAGTCCACCTAGTGCCAACTAGCTTCACCTATGGGGGGATAGGTGACTTGCAGCGTATTTGCGGAATTAAAATTGTACCTGCAGAATCAAAACAAACCACACAGCACAGAAAATAACACAGGCAATTTATAGTGGTTCCCCGATTTGGGTACGTCCACTTTCCCCCTTCGACCTATCTCTCAATCTAGGAACGACTTGGTCACTTCACCAATAGGATTGAAATCCAATCCTTGCACTATCGGAAGGAACCCTTCCACACGTAGGAGTCGACACTCCCACAACACGGGTTGCACCCAACCCTACAACTAGGAACCAAATGTTCCTTTACAAAGAAAAAGAGACTGGAGTGTATAAGAAATACAAACAACTTGAAGATCTAGGTGTCCCTTTTCGTTAGGCTACTTGTTCTTGTAGGTAATGAAAAGTCCACGACCCTTGATCTTTCTTGGAGAGAATCTCCCCGAGACCGGCGGCGGCAAAGGGCGGCGGCAAGGCTCTCGGTGTTGGCGGCGGCAACTGAAAACAGCAGCGATGCACTGGAGATTCAATTTTCTTAGCAAAGTCGGCAAGGTCTTCCAACGGTCACACTAGGATCAATCGTCTCGATCGATTCGGACGGGGATGGATTTCCCTATCTCAAATCAAGAGACAAAAGATCTCTGGTTAGACGCGTGAGACGCTGTGCAAGACTTGGCTTCTGTCACCGTGGATCTGGAGGTGATCGAGATCTGCTACGGTGACCACTGCACGAGCGACGGCGAAGACGATCGGCGAAGCTAGGGCTCGACGGCGGCTCTCCTTTTTGAATTTGCGTGTCTGTCTATTTACTGTTCACCAATACCTGTATATTTATACATTAGGTCATAAAGATGACCGTTGTGGGCCCCACCAAAGCAAAGACCTAAGTCCGGTTCGAAATACCGCTGGAAACCTGGACCGGTCCAGGAAATGTCGGAAATTTGCCCAAGTCAAATTCGGCGAGAATCGTAGGTGATTCTCGACGAATCGGCGAGAATCACTTACGATTCTCGCCGAATTCTACTTGGCGAATTCTGGCAGCACAGGTTATAGAGGCCGGGGAGAATCGGCGGGAATCACATTTGATTCTCGCCGAATCGTCGAGAATGCAAAGTCATTCTCGACGAATCGGCGAGAATCACTTAGTGATTCTCGACGATTCTGCCTTAGAGGATTTTCTGACTACGTCGAGACAGCCGGCCCAACCTGACGAGAATCATCTAGTGATTCTCGACGAATCGGCGAGAATCACATAGTGATTCTGAACGATTTACACTTAGACGATTCTCGTCTTTCAACCCGTGAGCTGGTCTTTGGCCCATCCTTGCTCCTTGTCTGCTCTTGCTTTATCATAGCCCTGTACTTGAAATTAAGTACACCCCAATAGAGAGAGTACACGTAGGCCAACACACTGATCTGCTCAACGAGGGATTACGTTGCACAGACCCATGTATATTGACCCACTGCACCCTGACATTGGTGTGTACTTAGCAATGAATAGCTGCAAGCACAACTAGAAATATTTCATCAAATACATTGTGAATTCATCCTAGCTTGACAGGTGGCTTCCTCAAATCCGGGTAATTGTGGATACAATACCCAACATGAGCAACCTTCACTCAATGCCAAAATATTTAAAAAAAAGTTCTCTGTCATTAGGCATTTAGTGAGCAACTTTCACTCAATGTCAAAATACTTAGAAAAGTTTTCTGTCATCAGGCGTTGAGTGAGCAACCTTCACTAAATGCTAAAACACTTAAAAAAGTTTTTTGTTTATAGGCATTAAGTTATTGAGCTTCACTCAATGTCAAACTGCTCAACTGGAGTTATGTCACTTGGCGTTGGGTGAATAAGCTTCACTCAATACCATAACACTTAGATTTGATTTTAGTCACTTAGCGTTGATTGAGTAAGTTTCACTCAATGCATTTGGACTTAGTCAAATATCTACATAGATTTTTTGTGGCGTTGACTGATTGAGCAATACTCAACGATTATGGAGTATGGCGTTAAGTGAGTAGACTTCACTCAACGCCTGTGGACTTAACCACATTTCTGCCTGTTTCTTCTTAGGCTTTTACTGCCTTAGCCTGTCTCAATGCCTGTGGACTTAGCCACATTTTCAACTTGCCAATTATTGGCTTTGACTATACATGTTGAACTCAACATTGTTAGTCATCTGGCGTTGAGTGAGTGGACTTCACTCAACGCTTGTGGACTTAGACAGTTTTTTGTCTTTCCACTAGCTTGCTTAGTCATCACCTGTCTTGGCCACTTGAATCAACCTGTCCAATCAATGCTTCAAGGACTAACCTGCATGCATGAACTTAAGCATTCATCAAGTACAACTTCATGTATATCATTGACATGATTGACTTCTTCAAATCTGAGACATTGTGGGCAATGGAACCAACAGATTTGATCTCAGAGGGCAACATGTCGTTACTCCGTTACAAGTGCAGAAAATGAGGGAAAATGGTTAAGTCCTCGGAGCCTCGATGGAAGTGCTCCGGCCTTCGAATATTGTTGAGCTCGCGGAACCTGGGTAGGAGTGTTCCCGCTAGAAAATTCTCTAAGTCCATAGAGTTTTTGCATGGAGCGCTCTCGTTGATGTGGAGCCTTGATGAGAGCACTCTTGCGGAGGCGGCTGACTTGACTTGGGACATGCTGGAGCCTGAGCGCAAGTAGGAGAGCAGAGAGAATTCCTGAGCGGATAATCGGCCTAAGTCCACGATCTCGCAGAAAAACCTCAGAGATTTTTCTTGTCTCTGAGTTACTTGTCTTCAAATGAAGGTATGTGGGCCTATTTATAGTTTTCTGAAGGGTCATGGTGATAATTGCGCCGAGAATTGATTTGTGATGACGAATGATGTTGTTCTGTTTCAATCACCTGGATCATCATTTTTTCCAAAATGATGAGAGTGCCCCCTTCCCCCTGAGCAGTTCGGGCAGCCCGGGCGGCCCGGGCTAGGCACCCAAGGGCGGCGACGGTGGCTGAAGGTGGCCGGCGGTGAAGGCAACCAGAGATGGCAGAGGCGGCTGGTGGCCACCAGCGGTGATGGCTATCGGCGTGCTCTGAAGGCAACATGTGCTAGAGCGGCGCGCTAGAGCGGCGACGCGCGAGCTTTTTCGGTTTGATCAAGAAATTAAAGGGGGAACCCCATCACTACTAATGCAAGTCTTGAGTATTCGGTGTTTGTGATAATTAATCATCAGTTTTGAGATTATGCATTCCGCTAAGTGCTATAAGGTGCAATCGCTAATGATGACTTCCGCTAGAAAATTGTTGCTTTACTCTAGTGTGTAGTAATGTTCGTTTAACATCATCGTCGATGCGTGACATTGTGAAACTGAAGGGAGGGTACGGAGATGGATGTGCCTTCGTCGGACTCTTCGGTGTCGTGTACGTGTTGGCGGTGGTGTTCAGCAGGATACTCCAGTTGTATTAGGCCCCCTTGTATCGAGTGGGGGAGGGGGGTCTTACAATAGGATCAGAGCGTACCCGGTCATTTCGACCAATAGTACTCACAGAAATTTCTCTCGACCCACCATGCGTTGTGGTGTGGTTTTGGGCGAACCACTACATCAGAAGCGGTGGTGGGCCTTAATAGAAATATGCTCGCACTACTCTTAAGTAATTAAGTGTCCCTAATTGAGTTTCAGCCATACAAATTATTATAACTCATATCGCCACTATGATGTCTTTATCACATTTGATGTCAGTCATGTTGTCTTACTTCCCCAGAATCAAATTTTGAACCTCGGGTTTATGCCTCTCTATTTTATTGAGAGTATACTCTCATTTTCAAACTTCGATGCGAAAACAACCATATTTCGAGGTAAACTAATCAGAAGAATTTTGTGTGCAAAATGAGAGATTACATTGATGATTTCAATGAGGGTCCGTTCATTTGCACGAAATTGAGTTCCTGAAATTGGAATTGAAGGTCTAATTCAAATTCAGTCGTTCGTTTACACGTTTTACATTGAAATTTGAATTTTAATAAATTCCGTGGAATTCATTTTGAACTAAAGAAAATTCTTTTCAATTTATATAAGAATTGGACAATTCCGACCGAGACACATTTTTAAGCTAAGCGTGCAATTTTCGCCCTGAAGCGCGTGTTCACACACGGGCGCGCGATTTTCACCTGTGAGGGCGTTTTTCGCTGAGGCGCTTATTTTTCGTCAGAGCGGCATATTTCGCCCTAGCGGGCGATTTTAAACCCGAGCGCGATTTTTTTCGCCCGGGTGCGATTTTTTCGCGCAGACACGAATTTTTTCGCCCAAGCACGATTTTTCGCCCGGGCATGATTTTTTCGACCAGGCGCGATTTTTTCGTTCGGACGCGATTTTTCGGGCAAGCGTGATTTTTTTCGCCATGGTGTGATTTTACCCTGGGCGCAATTTTTTCGACCGGAGGCGATTTGTTAGTCCGACCGCGTTTTTTTCGCCTGAGCGCGAATTTTTCTCCGGGGCGCGCATTTTTCGTCGGGGGGCGTATTTTGCATTGACACACATTTTTTTGCCCGTGGGCGAATTTTTTCATCCGACCACACTATTTTAGCCCTGGCACGATTTTTTGGCCCGACCGCGTTTTTTTCACCCAGGTGCGATTCGCACGGGCGCGATTTTTTCACACTACCTCAAATTTTTTCGCTCGACCGCGCTTTTTTTGCCCGGGAGTGATTTTTTCACACGGACGCGAATTTTTCGCACACTACTCTTTTTTCGCACAACCGCGATTTTTTCGTCCGTGCAAGATTTTTTCGCCCGAGAGCGCGATTTTTTCTCCCGGGCGTGTTTTTCTCGCCCGGGCGGGCGCGGTTTTTCGCCTAAGCATGATTTTTTCGTCAGGGCGTGAATTTTTTCGCCATGTCGTGATTTTTTTCTCCCGGTCGCAATTTTTTCTCCGGAGCATGTTTTTTTCGTCCGAGCACGATTTTTTCGCCTAGGTGCATTTTTTCGTCCAGGCACGCATTTTTCGCCCGGACGCGGGTTATTCGCCCGGGCGCGCGTTATTCGCCCGGGCACGCGTTATTCGCCCGGGCACGCGTTATTCGACAGGGCGCGCGTTGTTCGCCCCGGCGCGCGTTATTCGCCCACACACGCGTTTTTCGCCCCGGCGCGCGTTATTCGCCCACACGCGCATTTTTCGCCCATGCCGTTTTTTTCGCCCGGCCGCACATTTTTCGCCCCCGGGCGAAAAAATGACGAATAGGCGAAAAATTCGTGTCCGGGAAAAAAATCTTGTCCGGGCGAAAAATACACGTATGGGCAAAAAAATGCTTCCGGGCGAAGAAATCGCGTTTGTGCGAAAAAAATGCGTCCGGGCAAGAATATCGTGCTCGGGCGAAAAAAGCATGCCCGGGCGAAAAAAATTGCGCAAGGGCGAAAAAAGCGCGCCCGGGCGAAAAAAATCGTATCAGACGAAAAAATCACGTCCGGCTGAAAAATCGTCCCGGGACAAAAAAAATTGCGTCCCGACGAATAAATGACGTTCAGGCGAAAAATTCGTGTTCGGACAAAAAAATTGATCAATTTTATAATATTCACCAATATCGTTTATGAGACGAACGCTAGAATTAAAATTAATCACGAATATTCAATTTTACAATATTCTCCAATATTAAATTTCAATTTCGAATTCTACCTCCGCAAACGAACGGACCTACTAGATCTTGCTTTGATGAAATAATTCCGTCATAATTGACAATTGTTGTGACTCTTACAATTCAGATGTGATTAATTTGTTAAAATAATTTCGATAAATTTGACAAATTTGAATTCTGGTAATAAAATCTATGAATTATATGATTGTTAATTAAATATGTATCGAAGAATCATTACATCTACTTGGGGATTTACATGGTTATGTTAAGGGCTTATTTGGGAAGGCTTTTCAGAAAGGAGAAGGAGTGGTAGCAAAAAGATGGTAGTAAAAGAAGATTTTGAAAAATGTCTATTAGAAAAGTAGAATTGTTTGGGTGAACTTCTTTTGCAGAGCTTTTCAAAAAGGAGAAGCACTTTATACACCGATTGACAAATCTCCGTTGCGATAACTTTTTTTATTAAAAATGTGCGTCCGGGGAAAATGCGCAATTATTTCGCCGGGGCAGGATTTTTTCGCCCGAGAGAGAATTTTTCGTCCGAGAACGAATTTTTTCATCAGGGCCCGATTTTTTCGCTCGGACGTGGATTTTTGGCCCGGGCCCGGTTTTCTCGCCCGGCCGCGGTTTTTTTCGCCCGAGCGCGAATTTTTCGCCCGGGCGCAAATTTTTCGCTCGAACGCGAATTTTTCGCCCGGGCGCGATATTTTCGTCTAGGAGTCAATTTTTTGGTCGGACCCTATATTTTTTCCCGGGTCCCAATTTTTTGGCCTGGTGCAAATTTTTCGGATGAGCGCGAATTTTTCGAATAGACGCGAATTTTCCGGGCGGGTAAAAATTTTTCAACTAGCCGGGAAAATTTCGCCCTGGCGCGAATTTTTTGCACGGACGAGAATTTTTCGCACGGACGCGATATTTTCGCTCGAAAGTGGAAAAAATTGCATTTGAGCGGAAAAAAACAGCGTCCAGGCAAAAAAATACACGATCGAGCAAAAAAAATCACGAACGAGTAAAAAAATCACGTCGAGGCGAAAAATTCGAGTACGAGCGAAAAATTCGCCCACGTTCAAAAAAATCACGCCCGGGCAGAAAAAACCTGTCAGGGCAAAAAAAACGTGCTCCGACAAAAAATATCGTTCACGAGCGAAAAATTCGCGTCCAGCTGAAAAAATCGAGACCAAAAGAAAAAATCACGCTCCGGCGAAAAAAATTGCCCGGTCGAAAAAATCACGAACGAGCGAAAAATCACTCAAAGGCCAAAATTTTACTTTCGAGCGAAAAATTTGCCCCCGGGCGCGCTCAGACGACAAAATCGCACACGGGAGAAAAAAACGCATCAGGGACAAAAAATATCGTTAACGGGAAGAAAAATTCGCACCCGATCGAAAAATTCCCGACCTGTCGAAGAAAACAGGGCCCGGGCCAATAAATCGCTCCCCACGAAAAAACCGCACTCAGACGAAAAAATTGCGCCCGGAAGAAAAAATCGCTCTCCGGAGAAAAAAACAGCTCCGATTACAAATATCGCTCTCGGGCGAAAAATTCGCTCCCGAGCGAAAAAAAATAGTGCTAGGGAGAAAAACCGCTCCCACGCAAAAAAAATCGCGCCCGGGTGAAAAAAATCGCGCCCGGGCGAAAAAATCGCGTCCGGTCGAAGAAATCGCGCCCGGGCGAAAAAACACGCGCGGACGCAAAAATCGCCAGCAGGCAAAAAAATCGTGCGAGGGCGAAAAAATCGCGCTGGTGCAAAAAAATCGTGCCCGTGTGAAAAAATCACGTCGGTGCAAAAACATCACGCCCGGAGAAAAAAAAGAGCGCCCGGGCGAAAAAATCGCGCATGGGGAAAAAAATCGGCTCGGACGAAAAAAAATCGTGTACCGGCAAAAAAATCGCACCCGGATGAAAAAACGCACCCTGGCGAAAAAATCACGTTCGGACGAAAAAAAAACACGCTCGCGCGAGAAAAAAAAACCTGCACCCGGGCGAAAAATTCGCGCCCGGGCGAAAAATTTGCGTCGGGCAAAAAAAAGACGTCCGGGCAAAAAAATTACACCCGGGAAAAAAATCGCGGCAAGACAAAATAATCAATTTGTAGATTTTGTTTTTAAGAGATAAGTATTTTTGGATGAAGAAATGCTTTTCGAAAAGGTTGAAAAGTAGGTGACAAGTGACTTTCCAAAATATGAGAAAATGGAGTTTTTCGCGGTAGCTTATCCCACCGATAGACAATCCAAACAGTCTCTTAAATGTGATAGCGTTTTTCAGAAAACAAAAAGGAGTTAAAAAGCCCTCTCAAACGTCCTAAGTCAATCTCAAAAGGATTTGTGTCTAACAAATCCAAAAAGGCATCAATTTGGTGCTAAATTTTAGTGGCTTGACGATATCTTTTGCTTGGAAGAGCACATTTAAAAGTATACAAATCCATTTTTGGACATTTATAAATCATATGTTTATATCAGGGATGTGAATTGAAGCATGCTTTAAGGCTGATTAAATGCTAAAGGCCTCATGTTTTGACAGGATAATTCGTTTAAAAAATTTAGATTTGGTAAATATACATGAAAGATAGCAAACGTGACTCTGACAAGGCTGAGCTTGGTCGCAAAAAGGGAATAATGGTAATTCCTTAAATATCTCAAATGTATCTGAATGCTAAGCACGAATTGATGATGGAAACATGGTCAAAGCCAAGTTGAGGGTAAAATAAGATGATATTTGGTTTAACAAAACAATGATTAGAATGATCTTTATAAGATAAAACCATGCGATCATAAAAGAACTAGGATGAAAATTTTGATCTTTTCAATAATGCCAATAATTAAGTAAATAATTATTGAGGTAATAAATTGGAATTGAAGTAATTTTTTTGGCAAATCTAGAAAATCTCATATGAAAACTTTTATGTTAAGATTATTATGTGCACCCCAGCCCCGAAGTGCATGGTTGACCTTCGTGGGACTAGTGATATTTGCATACTCTGCCCAGCTAGAGAACCTTGCCAATGGCAAGTGCATGATTATATGTAAAATGATTTTTAAAAGGGATAACATAGGAACCCTTTGGATGCACAGGAGTATTTGAAAATTTGAAACAACTTGGGATGTCGGTAATCTCTCAAAGAGTAATATATTTTCGTACATCTAAAAATGTGCATGGTTACTGTTGCGGTCTAACTCGATGTTCCGGTCGGGCCGGATATTCTTGGACCGCCTTAGCTCGCGGAGCGGTCGAGCGCGCACACAGTTAGTTGAAAGATGGGGGATGGACACGGGACGTTTTAGCGTGGAAAACCCTTCAACCGGGTGAAAAACCACGTGACCGGGTCGGTGCCGATCAAAATCCACTAGCTTGTTGGAGTTTACAATTTGACGGGGGAAATCGGGGCGACAGGCCGCTCCCGTTACAATCTTGAGTAGAGAGAGAGTATATGCGCTCGTTGGTGGGCAACAGACTGCCACGCCAAAGGGACTTGGATGGTGGAATGGGCGAGATACTTCAGTCGCATGCGCTCAGAGGCGACGCGTGTCCAGGAGTTGTCACGGCTTCCTTTGTGCGTCCTTCTCAGTCCTTGGAGTGCTCCCCTTGTAACTGTGCTCTGGTGGGGTGCCAATAGCCGATGACAGGCTCTGGTAGCTGTTGGCGGGTGCTAGTATCCGTTGGTGGCCGCTGGAGGCTGCGGGTGGCCGTCGGCGGTTGGCGGCGAGAGGCGGCCACTGGTGGTTGACGATGAGAGGCGGCCACTGGTAGAGAAAACGGGAGAGCTCCCACCTGAGGAAGAAGAAGAAGGGGGAAGCGTAGTAGGAGAAAGTTAGGAAATGAGGAGCCCCTGGGGTCCTTTTATAGGCTCCAGGGGGAAGTTACGACGGGCCCCACCACTAACATAGTGGGTTAGTGGGTGGTTTTGTCCCGATCGGACGGCCGGTGGGGCATCTCCCTCGATCGGACGGCGGGGAGGGCTTTCCATGATGGCGGGCCGTCATGACGGCGGCGGCAGCCGGGCGGCCGGCGAGGGAGGCCGGAGGCGGCCAAGGTCACGGCCGGCCATGGCCACGGCCGTCCATGGCCGGGGCGGCCATGGCCATGGCCGGCCATGGCCATGGCCGGCCATGGCCGGGGCGGCCATGGCCACGGCCGGCCATGGCCGGGGCGGCCATGGCCACGGCCGGCCATGGCCGGGCGGCCATGGCCACGGCGGCGGCCGACCATGACCGAGGCCGGCCATGGCCGTGGTCGGCCATGACGGCGGCCGGCTATGGCCGTGGCTGGCCATGGCCGGGCCATGGCCACGGCCGAGGCCGGCCATGGCCACGGCCGCGGCCGGCCATGGCCGGGCCATGGCCACGGCCGCGGCCGGCCATGGCCGCGGCCGGCCATGATCGTGGCCGGCCGCCCATGGCCGGAGGGGAACCGCCGGGGGCGGTTCCTTCCCCTAATGGTGGGGAGAGAGGGGGCCCACTCCCATGATCTTCATGAGAGATCATGGGGGTTAGGGGGGCCCGCCCATGATCTCCATTCATGGGGATCATGGGGGTCTCCTTTTTCTTATAAATTAAGGTGGAGCCCATCAATTGCCCCCCAAATCTCTTTCAGTTGGGAGGGAAGCGAGCACGGGGAGAGATTTTTAACTCTGGTTGCGGTGGTGATTGCCGGCGTGGAATCCGGGATGGCGGCGATGGTGAGCGGCTCCAAGGTATGCTGGTTCGTGTTAGTTTGGAAAGCGGACGCCAGACGGGCTCGCGCGGGGGCCGGAAAGGCGTAGGAGTTGGTGGTGTGCCACCGTTGCGGGAGAGGGACCGAGCGCGCGCAGGCCGCGCGCGCAGGCTTTGCGCGCGGACCGCGCGCGCTGGCCTTGCGCGCAGGCCGTGCGGGCGCAGGTCGTGCGCGCGCCGGCCACGCGCGTGCATGCTACGCGCGCGCAGGCCGCGCGTGCAGGCCGCGTGCGCAGGCCGCGCGCGCAGGCCGCGCGCGCAGGCCGCGCGCGCAGGCCGCGCGGGCGCAGGTCGCGCGCGCGCAGGCCGCGCGCGCGCAGGCCGGGCGCGCGCTGGCCGCGCGCGCGCAGGCCGCGCGCGCGCAGGCCGCGCGCGCGCAGGCCGCGCGCGCGCAGGCCGCGCGCGCGCAGGCCTTGCGCGCGGCATACGCGCGCAAGGCCTGCGCGTGCGAGGCGTGCGTGCGTGCTGGCCGTTCGCGTGCCGGCCGCACATGCAGGCCGCGCGCGCGCACAGGCCGCGTGCGCAGCCTGTGCGTGCTGGTCGCGTGCTTGCTGGCCGGACTTGGTGAGGCTGCGTGTGCGCGCGCGCGCGCAGGCGGTGCTTGCGCGCAGGCCGTGCGCGGCCGTGGAAAGGGTTGTGTGCGTGATTTTTACTATTTTGAAATGACTAATTTTTTGCGTTGTGCAGGTACCGAAGCGCTCTGCTGGACCAATGCGTCTACGCTCCTCCTTGACTGAAGACGGCGTTGCTATTTGGAGAACAAAGTTCGGGCTTCCTTCAGACTTGGAGGTGAGGATCCCGCGTCCCGAGGAGCGGGTTCAAAATCCTCCCCGTGGTTGGCTGACTGTCTGCGAAGTGTCGCTCAGATCTGGTTTCCGTCTTCCTCCCTGCGACGAGGTGGTGGAGATTCTGAAGTTTTGCGGAGTTCCTATTTCCCAGTTTGCCCCTACCGGGGTTACTCGTATCATGGGCTTGATTGCTTTTTTTCGTGAGCACAGGGGCTCTCTTTCTTTAGACCAGTTTCGTGATTGGTGCGACGTGCGCTTTGATGGTGGTGAACGGATCGAGGTGCGCAGCAACAAGGTTTGGCTGGAGTTTGAGTCTCGCAAAGATCATCGTCACGGTAACACTTTGTTCGGATATGTGAAGAACTCTTGGGGTCTTCCTGAGGTGTGGAATGCGCTTCCCGACCGTTGTCGTCGTGTGAAAGGGAGGGAGCGAGACTTCTCTCCTGTGTTGGGATTTTCCGAGCCTCGTGAATTGGCTAACCGTCTCTTCAACATATATGCGTTTGTCGAAGAGAAGCGATTGTTGGGATGTGGTATTTCTGTTGGCACAGGACGGGCGGTGGCGTCTTCTCAGGGAGGAGGCCGCAAGAGAAAAACGGTCATGGCCCCCGATAGTGATGTTGACGTTGTGGTGGTAGCCTCTGATGATTCAGTCCCAGAGACGCAGTTACCTGTTTCCCCGACTCCACGGGCGCTTGCTAGCACAGCGGTTCCTCGGATGTCTTCTTCTTTGAAGGCGATGAGTGATGCGGTAAGTTGGTGCCTTATTGTTTCTTCCTCCTTCTTCTATTTTTTGTTTGAAGGCGGCTAATTGCGTGTTTTCCTTTTGCAGATCGAGACTCAGGCGCAGATAGCGGTCACCTGGAACGATCATTACGTGAGCCTGAAGGATGGCTATCTTGCTTTGCAGGAGAAGCTTCGACTGTCGATGGGTTCACTTTCTTCTCTCAAGGAAGAACATGACCGGGACATCGCGCAGTATCATCGAGTTGGGTCAGAGCTGAAGTCTGAGCTAGAAGACGTGCGTGCTTCCTTGGACGTGGAGAAAGCCGTGGTGGAGAGGACTGCCCAGATGTTGAAACATGCGAGGGAGGAAATATCTGGCTTGGAGACTCAATTGCATGCGGCGCGAGATGAGGTTGCAGGCCTTGAGACCCAGCTTTGTGCGACGAGGGCGCAGGTAGAGATGTTATCTTCGGATGACCGTACATCAGAATTGAAGGCCGCAGGCCTCGCGGAGTACCTGGAGTCCTTGGACTATATGCGGGATCGTAGCCTGATCGCGGAGGAGGTTCGTGATGACATTTGGTCCAAGGAAGTAGAGCCTCAGATAGATGACATGCGCCAGTTAGCGCTTCGTCGTGGTGTTTCGAAGGCCTTTCGCTTCATAGGGAAGCATCTTGGGTGTGATATTTCCAGTTTCAGCTTTGCGGATGTTTCAGATGATGAGCGTTCTAGCTCAGATGCTGATGATGAGTAGCTGTAGTGTTTATCTGCTTTTGTCTGCCTCGTTGTTTATTTGTAGTCATTTGTTTCTATCATAGCTTTTGAGATTGTCGCTGTTAGGGCTCCCATTCATTGTTTGTTATGATAGTCTTACTTGTATGTCGTTGTCCTGCGTTTTGCATAGATGTATTTTGACACGAGATAGTTGTTGGTGGGAGTTGATCTTTGTCATGGTGTGTTCGTATTTTGACACGAGATGGTGGGAGTTGACCTTTGTCATGGCTTTTCGCGCGAGACAGGCTCGTGGCTTCTTCGTGAGGGGGGCAGGCCCCCACGGTGTTGCGTGGAACAGGTCCACGGCTTTTCGCGCGAGACAGGCTCGCGGCTTCTTCGTGAGGGGGCAGGCCCCCACGGTGTTGCGTGGAACAGGTCCACGGCTTTTCGCGCGAGACAGGCTCGCGGCTTCTTCGTGAGGGGGGCAGGCCCCCACGGTGTTGCGTGGAACAGGTCCACGGCTTTTCGCGCGAGACAGGCTTGCGGCTTCTTCGTGAGGGGGGCAGGCCCCCACGGTGTCGCGTGGAACAGGTCCACGGCTTTGAATTTCGTTAGAACATGCAGTGTTTGCAGAAAATAAAAGGTAATTCTTTGAGTAATAAGCGTGATTCAAAGTATTTGCATGAGATCAGGTTTGTGACTTATATAGATCACATAGTCTTGAATTGAAAATGACGGCATAAAAGAGTCGTAATGTGTCACTGGTAAAAGCGGCGTAGATTTTGTGCGTTCCAGGTGCGTGGGAGAATCTTTCCTTCGGCGTTTCGTAGCTTGTATGTGCCTGGCTTCACCATAGCGGTGACAACGAATGGTCCTTCCCATGTTGGAGATAGCTTGTCGCCTTGTGTTCCCTTCCCGGCAGCTTCCAAGGTGCGAAGGACTAGGTCTCCGATGTTGATTGAGCGGGCCTTTACCCGGCGGTTGTAGTAGCGGGCTGTGCGTTGTTGGTAGGCGGCGGCGCGAAGAGCGGCTTCTTCTCGTACTTCGAAGATCAGGTCAAGGTTGTCTCGGAGCGCCTCGTTGTTCATCTGAGGATCGAAGTTGGATGTCCGAGGACTAGGGACGCCAATGTCGACGGGTATAATAGCCTCCGTTCTATAACAGAGATTATAAGGAGTTTCTCCGGTAGGCGTTCTCTCTGTGGTGCGATATGCCCATAGCACATTAGGAAGAGCGTCCACCCATTGCCCCCCAGCATCTTCTAGTCGTGTTTTTAGCCCCTTTAGGATAGTACGGTTGGTTACTTCAATTTGCCCATTGGATTGGGGATGTGATACTGCTGTGTGTCGCAATGCTATCTTTAAGTCTTCACATAACTTGGTAAAGGACTTTCCAGTGAATTGAGTGTCGTTGTCTGTGATAATGATTGTCGGTATGCCTAAGCGACATACGATGTTCTTCCAGACGAACTGTTTGGCGTTCTCTTCGGTTATCTTGGCCAGTGGTTCTGCTTCGATCCACTTGGTAAAATAATCGATTGCCATAATGATGAATTTTCTTTGACCGGAAGCTAATGGCAAAGGTCCAAGGAGGTCTATCCCCCATTGTGTGAACGGCCAGGCTCCTTGTATCGATGTGAGGGCTACCGGGGGCTGCCGGGGAATGTTAGCGTGTACTTGACAGCTCTTGCACTTCTGAACGAATTCTATCGCTTCCTTCTTCATGGTTGGCCAGTAAAATCTTTGCCGTAGGATTTTCCTGGCCAGGGCTTTTCCCCCGAGATGTTCGCCGCATACTCCTTGGTGAACTTCGCGGAGCGTGTACTCGGCATCTTCTCCTGATAGGCAATTCAGGTAGGGTCCTGCAAAGGACCGTTTGTATAGTTCCCCGTCTATCAAAGTGAATGCTGCCGCTCTCATTCTCAGGCGACGAGCCTCCTTTTGATCTTCCGGTGATAGTTGGCCCTTCAGATGGGCGATTAGCGGGGCTGTCCATGATTCCTCTGCTTTATTGACTTCTGCTACTTCCCACGGGCCGTGAATACTGGGGAAGACTATTTCTTCAACTTGGCGCCTTCTTGTTTGGTATTGCGTTGAAGAAGTGGCAAGCTTTGACAGGGCATCTGCCTTGTTATTTTGTTCTCGAGGGATATGCATAATTTGGATTTGTGGAATTTGGATGAGAAGGGACTTGACGAGTTTCAGGTATTGGGATAGCTGTTCATTCTTGGCCTCAAATTCTCCTTCTACCTGCGAGACAACAAGTTGTGAGTCAGAGTAAATGGTCAGCTGCTTGACCTGGCAGCTGATGGCGAGCCTGAGTCCCGCGATGAGGGCTTCGTATTCTGCTGCATTGTTTGTGGCAGGGAATTTTAGTCGGAGTCCATATTCTAGAGTAACGAGTTCTGGATTAATGAGGAGCAGGCCTGCCCCAGCACCTTCAGCCCCTGAGGCCCCGTCTACGTATAACGTCCATGTTCATCCGGCTTCCGTGGGTGCAAATTCTGTTTCCATCGGTAGAGTGTTCTCTACAATGAAGTCGGCCAAAACCTGAGATTTGATGACGGGGCGCGGGAGGAAGTGGATATCGAACTCACCCAACTCGACAGCCCACTTAACCAATCGACCGGATGCTTCGGGTTTTTGAAGAATGGCCCGTAGTGGTAGCTCGGTTAGGACCTTAATAGTGTGTGCCTGGAAGTAGGGACGGAGTTTTCTTGCGGAAAAGACAAGCGCTAAGGCTGTTTTGTCTGCAGCTGGGTAGCGGGTTTCGGTATCAGAAAGGATTTTGCTCAGGTAGTAGATGGGGCGTTGAATTCCCCCTTCGTCTTTAACTAGGACTGAACTTAGGGCTGCTGGTGTGATGGCAAGATATAAAAAGAGAATTTCTCCGGGAGCTGGCTTGGATAGAAGTGGAGGAGAGGCCAGGTATTGCTTTAAGGATTCAAAGGCTGATTGACACTCATCGGTCCATTGAAACCCTGAGCTTCGTGCTCCTCGGAGAATTTTGAAGAAAGGGAGGTACTTGTCCCCTGTCCGAGCTAGGAATTGGGATAGTGTTGTGATTCTTCCGTTCAGCCGCTGTACATCTTTAAGCGATCTGGGTGGAGACATTTCTTCGAGAGCCTTAATTTTCTCAGGATTGGCCTCTATTCCTCGCTGGGTAACCATGAACCCCAAAAATTTTCCGGAAGTGACACCGAAGGCTCACTTGCTTGGGTTGAGCTTCATTCCATATTGTCTGAGGATCTTGAAACATTTTTCTAGGTCTTCTAAATGGTCTTCCCGGCGAATGCTCTTAACCAGCATATCGTCTACATACACTTCCATGGATCTGCCAATGAGTTCTTTAAAGATCTTGTTCATGAGTCGCTGGTAGGTGGCTCCTGCATTTTTAAGTCCGAATGGCATTACCCTGTAGCAATAAATTCCTTTGTCGGTACGGAAAGCCGTATGTTCCTCGTCGCTCGGATCCATTCGAATCTGGTTGTATCCAGAGTAGGCATCCATGAAGCTAAGCAGTTGATGTCCGGCGGTTGAGTCAACTAGTTGATCGATCCTGGGAAGTGGAAAGCTGTCCTTAGGGCAAGCCTGGTTGAGATTTGTATAATCCACACACATTCTCCACTTTCCTGAGGATTTCTTTATTAGGACAACATTAGCTACCCAAGCAGGGTAGCCAACTTCTCGAATGAATTGCGCGCGTAGGAGTTTTTCAACCTCTTCTTCTATTGCTTGGAGCCTCTCAGGGGCGAAATTCCTCTTCTTTTGAATGACGGGCTTACACGCAGGGTTGATGTTGAGGGAGTGGCGGATGACCTGAGGGTCGATCCCAGGCATATCTTCTGGGGACCAGGCGAAGATATCCTTATTCTTGCGGAGGTAGGCTGCTAATTCTTCTCTCTCGTGCTCCTGTAAGAGGGATCCAAGCTGGACGGTGCGATCCGGCTTTGTCGAAGAAAGGGGGACTTCAATTAGACCTTCGGAGGGTGCCCCCCGCTGCAGAACTGCTTCATCTCTGAGGTCGAAGTCATCGATGTTTAGCGTGGTAGGCTCGGTGGGCTGTGCTTGTTTGGAATAACAACTCCTTGCGGCTTCCTGGTTTCCGCGTACTACTCCAATTCCTCCAAGAGTAGGGAACTTCATCGCTAGATGGGGGATAGATGGGATGGCCTTGAAGGTAGTCTGAACAGGCCTTCCGAATATAGCGTTGTATGCTGAGTTTGAATCTACTACCACGAATTGAGCTTCATGCGTAATCTGTCTTGGGAATTCTCCCAACGTGACTGGTAGAGTGACTGTTCCGATGACTTGGACCTGATGGTTGTCGAAACCATATATTGGTCCCGCGGCTGGAGTTAGCTGCTGTCGAGATATATTCATATTCTGCAAAGTGGTGGAAAAAAGGACGTCGACTGAACTGTCATTATCGACGAGGATTCGCTTAACGTTATAGCAGGGATTTCCGATTCCGGCGCTAATTACAAGCGGGTCTTGATGCGGGATTCGGACGTTGATAAGGTCTTCATCCCCAAATGATATGGTGGTGTCCTGCTTTCTTCTTTTATCTTCATGGGCTTCCTTTACAGAGTGGACTGACAGTATCTGTGAGGTTAGAATAGGTGACCCGGCAATAGTCTCAATGTTTCCTATTGCTTGCCTTCCTCTTTCGGGCGCTGGCGGGGCATTCTGATGGTCCCTGGGTCGCCTAGGCGGGTCTTGCTGCTCTTGGACCCTTCCTTGTAGAAATCTGCCGAGTAGTCCTAAACGGACTAAACGCTCGATTTCCTCCTTTAGGCGGGCACATTCTTCAGTGGTATGCCCGGTTGTCCGATGATATTCACAATACTTTGATTGATCGTTCTTAGGATTAGGAGGTGGTTGCCTTGGTCGCTGTAATGCTGGTTCATTCTGAATGGCATACAAAACGTTGGTGCGAGAAGTGTTGAGAGGGGTATAGTCCCTAGGGGGATCTCTCTGTGAGTCACGCCTGCGTTGTCTGGCTCGACGTTCCTCATGGAATCTTCCTTCCTGCCGTTGAGGAGCCGGCTCTTTATCTCTTTGCCTTTTCTGTACTCCATCGAACTGTCGCCTATGAGCTTCATTAGCTTCGTCTGCGGCTATCTGTGCCTCAATTCTGTGCACCAGATCCGGGTAGTTGGGTACGGTCTCTCTCATGAGTGCCGAATAGAAGCCGCTGGGGCGAAGACCCCTCAGGAATACTCCACGTAGGAGTTCGGGGTCGACGCCCGGGATCTGGCGAGCTTCTGTAGTGAAACGTCGAAAGAATTCTTTGAGGGTTTCCCCTTCGTTCTGGCGGATTCCAGAGAGATGAGATGGATCACGGACAATCTTTCGATTAGCGATGAATTGGTCGGAGAATTGTCTGGTTAGCTCGGCAAAACTAGCAATGGTACTGGGCCTTAAAGAGTGGAACCATGTTCGAGCTTGCCCTTTGAGAGTAGTTGGGAATACTTGACATAACAATTGATCGGTGGCATGGAAGATCCTCATGATGGTGGTGAAATGATTGACATGCTCGAGTGGATCGTCAGTTCCGTCGAATGTTTCGACGCTTGGGAGTTTGAACCCGGGTGGAATTGGATGATCGAGGATCTGCTGGGTCAAGGGGGAGCCTTGATAAAGCGTTCGCTGAGGGTGGAAATCTCTTCTTGCGGCTTGGCGGCATTCTTCAGCCACAGCCTCCCTGATCTCTTGACGAGTTAGTAGAGGGTGGATGGGAGCATCGTTAACTAGATCGCGGGGGCGATCTGCCCCTGCTCTTCCTAGATGGGGATGAGCTGAACTGGCGGCATCTGAATGATCTTCGGGTCCTTCCTGCTCCACAGGGTCTTCCTGGTTCCTTGGTGGATTAAATAGTGGAGGATGGTTAGCTGGCGGAGATGACCTGGGCGGAGCTGGAGGCGCTCCCAAGTTCCGAAGCAGTGTGAGCATTTCTGTCTGCTGCTCCTCCATTTGGCGGACACGCCCCTCCAGAGCGGCGACAGGGGCGAGCGCTGCTTCAGCGGTCAGTGGCACGTCTACCAGAGAGTGAGATCGTGCAGGCTCAGTGTGTCCGCCAAGTGCGGATCCTTCTGCGGTGCGGGTACTCCTCTTTGCCATTGTGATGAACTTGCTCTGCGAAGGATATTGGGAATGTTTCCCACAGACGGCGCCAAACTGTTGCGGTCTAACTCGATGCTCCGGTCGGGCCGGATATTCTTGGACCGCCTTAGCTCGCGGAGCGGTCGAGCGCGCACACAGTCAGTTGAAAGATGGGGGATGGACACGGGACGTTTTAGCGTGGAAAACCCTTCAACCGGGTGAAAAACCACATGACCGGGTCGGTGCCGATCAAAATCCACTAGCTTGTTGGAGTTTACAATTTGACGGGGGAAATCGGTGCGACAGGCCGCTCCCGTTACAATCTTGAGGAGAGAGAGAGTATATGCGCTCGTTGGTGGGCAACAGACTGCCACGCCAACGGGACTTGGATGGTGGAATGGGCGAGATACTTCAGTCGCATGCGCTCAGAGGCGACGCGTGTCCAGGGGTTGTCACGGCTTCCTTTGTGCGTCCTTCTCAGTCCTTGGAGTGCTCCCCTTGTAACTGTGCTCTGGTGGGGTGCCAATAGCCGATGACAGGCTCTGGTAGCTGTTGGCGGGTGCTAGTATCCGTTGGTGGCCGTTGGAGGCTGCGGGTGGCCGTCGGTGGTTGGCGGCGAGAGGCGGCCACTAGTGGTTGACGACGAGAGGCGGCCACTGGTAGAGAAAACGGGAGAGCTCCCACCTGAGGAAGAAGAAGAAGGGGGAAGCGTAGTAGGAGAAAGTTAGGAAATGAGGAGCCCCTGGGGTCCTTTTATAGGCTCCAGGGGGAAGTTACGACGGGCCCCACCACTAACATAGTGGGTTAGTGGGTGGTTTTGTCCCGATCGGACGGCCGGTGGGGCATCTCCCTCGATCGGACGGCGGGGAGGGCTTTCCATGATGGCGGGCCGTCATGACGGCGGCGGCAGCCGGGCGGCCGGCGAGGGAGGCCGGCGGCGGCCAAGGTCACGGCCGGCCATGGCCACGGCCGTCCATGGCCGGGGCGGCCATGGCCATGGCCGGCCATGGCCGGGGCGGCCATGGCCGGGGCGGCCATGGCCACTACCGGCCATGGCCGGGCGGCCATGGTCGGGGCGGCCATGGCCACGGTCGGCCATGGCCGGGCGGCCATGGCCACGGCGGCGGCCGACCATGACCGAGGCCGGCCATGGCCGTGGTCGGCCATGACGGCGGCCGGCCATGGCCGAGGCCGGCCATGGCCGAGGCCGGCCATGGCCGAGGCTGGCCATGGCTGAGGGAAGCCATGGCCGAGGTCGGCCATGGCCGGGCCATGGCCATGGCCAAGGCCGGCCATGGCCGCGGCCGGCCATGGCCGCGGCCGGCCATGGCCGAGGTCGGCCATGGCCGCGGCCGGCCATGGCCGCGGACGGCCATGGCCGCGGCCGGCCATGATCGTGGCCGGCCGCCCATGGCCGGAGGGGAACCGCCGGGGGCGGTTCCTTCCCCTAATGGTAGGGAGAGAGGGGGCTTACTCCCATGATCTTCATGAGAGATCATGGGGGTTAGGGGGGCCCGCCCATGATCTCCATTCATGGGGATCATGGGGGTCTCCTTTTTCTTATAAATTAAGGTGGAGCCCATCAGTTACTATGTGGCAGATCGTGCTAGTTCTGCCAACATGGAGACCGAACCTTGGAAACTAGGGAGTGTGTGAATCCCGAGAGGCTTTTACCCCGCTGGTTCCCTCCACTAGGTAGCTGGTTTGATGACACTTAGGCACTAAAAATGTGTGAACCCCGGGACGCTTTTACCCTGCTGGGTCCCTCCGCTAGGTAGTTGATTTGATGACACTTAGGTAGATGGGAGTGTAACGCCCCGAAACTCAAAAGAGGGACGGGTGGCGTTTTGAGCTAAGTCTGGGATTTGGTGGAGGTGACACGGCCTGGGACACGGGCGTGTCCAAGGGGCGTGTCGTGCTCGGGTTCGGTGATGGTCGTGTGGTCGACAAAATTGCAGTCGACGAGTGTCGACCAACGAACACGTCCTGAGACACGGGCGTGTCCCAGGCCGTGTCCTACTCGGGTTGTTAGCCGAGTTGTGTTGGGGGAGAGACACGGTCTGAGCCCAGGCGTGTTCGGGTCCGACACGGGCGTGTCAAATTCGACACGGACGTGTCGAATACCCGTGTTCTCCTCGGGTTGGTGATGGGCCTGTGTCGATGGAGGAACACGCCTAGCTACACGGGCGTGTGCTGGATGACACGGGCGTGTCAATCCCGACACGGGCGTGTCGAGTGCCCGTGTTCTTTTTGGGACGTGACGGTTTCGGCATTGAATGAGGCACACGACATTGGACACAGGCGTGTCGCAAGCCGTGTTCGACCCAGGAAGTTTATTTTCAGGGCGAATCGTGGCCATTTGTTTCCTTATTTTGGGATCTAACGGCTCAGGCCTCTCCATCCTAGGGTTAAGACCGGGATTGGGGGTTTAAACCCTCACTTTTCATTGACCTTTCTCTTTCAAAGTTCTAGAGAGAAGGGAGAGCGAGGAGGAAGAAGGAGGGAAGATCCGGTCGCCGGAGGAGATTCAGAGCGCCAAATCGCAAACCGAGTCCAGATCTACGGAGGCGAGATCATCGCGGTGCTTTTCATTCGTGTAGATTTCCATGGCACCGAAGAGGAATGCTAGGGTAATGATTCTCTACTTAAGCATGTGAAGCTCTTCTTCTTTTGCATAGGGCAAATCCGCTCCCGCGAATGTGCGGCGAGTATGCGGTGTTTTTTGGGTTAGATATGTAAAATCCCCCTTGTTTGCATGTAGAGCCCAATATCGAGAAACGTACATAGGCATGGTGTGTGAAGCCTACCCGAACGTGTTGGTCTGGATTGGTGATGTTTTACTATGCATTGTTAGCCGGAGAAGACTCCCTGCCCTTGGTTGTTTTCGGGTTTCTACGTGGTAGATTGCAGCAGGGATACTTGGGGATTAACCCAAAGGTGCACCCGGAAATCTTGGCAGAAGCGTGAATCTGCCATCATTGGTGGCCCGGGAGCCATCTTTGTACATAACCGAGTTATGTACTGTTGGGTATTATATCCACAATGTATCTGATTTGAAGAAGCTCCTGAACAAGCTAAGTTTAATTGACAATGTATTTGATGACTTTTTATCAAGTTGTGCTTGCAGTTATTTCATGCTAAGTACACACCAATGTCAGGGTGCAGTGGGTCAATATACACGGGTCTGCGCAACATAATCTCTCGTTGAGCAGATCAGTGTGTTGACTCACGTGTGCTCTCTCTATTGGAGTGTACTTATTTTCAAGCACAGGGTCGAGATAGAGCAAGAGCAGAAGAGGAGCAAAGATGGGTCAAAGACCAAGTTCAGAGGAAGGAAGAAGAAATCTTCTAAGTAAAAATCGACGGGAATCGCTAAGTGATTCTCGCCGATTCGACGGGAATCACTAGTGATTCTCGCCGAATCGTCGAGAATCGCTCGCCGATTCCTGCCGACTTCATCTGGCTGACTGTCCGCCTTCAAGAATTCTGCCAAGGCAGAATCGATGAGAATCACCAAGTGATTCTCGCCGACTTCGACGAGAATCGTTTTGATTCCCGCAGATTCGACGAGAATCAGGTTGCATTCCCGTCGATTCCCTCCAACTGACCTAGTTTCCAACTGAAATTCTGCTAAGGCAGAATCGACGGGAATCACCAAGTGATTCTCGCCGACTCGACGAGAATCACCAGTGATTCTCGTCGATTTTGCCTTAGGCAATTTTTGCCTGTTTGCTGGACCGAACCAAGACGGGATACGCTGCTTTGACCGGGCCTGGGTTTCTTCTTGTGGGCCCCACAACGGTCATTTAGGGTTGGTCTACATTATAAATACTCGCGTATTTCGAACTCCAACAGTAATCAATCACGAGAAATCAAAGCCGTCGAGCGTAACCTAGCCGATCGCGAAACTCTTTCCGTCGTCGTCGCCGCTCGCAAGATTGTCGCTGTCGCTGATCTTAGAGGTCCTCTTTGATTGTCCGGCGACAGGACCGAGGCTAAGTATAGCGTCTCACTCTTCTCTCTCGAGATCCCTTGTCTCTTGATTTGTTGAACGAAGTTAGCTCTTCATTCCGAATCGTTTAAGACGACCGATCCGATTGAGATCGTTGGTAGACCTTGCTTGCTTCGTCAAGAAGTTTGGATCTACAAAGCATCGCCGCCGCATTCACTTGCCGCCGCCGATTTTGGGAAGATCCTCTCCAAGAGAGTGCACCGGCCGTGAACTCTTCGCCTTCATCAAGAACGCTTCAAAGAACGAAGAGGGACATCGGGTTCTCCACAAGTGTAGTTTGTATTTCTTGTACATTCTAATTTTGTTTTGTTGTAAAGGAATAGTGATTCCTTGTTGTAAGGGTTGGGTGCAACCCGTGGTGGAGGAGTAGTGACTCCTTCGGTTGGAAGGGTGTCTTCCGTAGTGTGTGGATTGGATTTCAATCCATTTGGTGAAGTGACCGAGTCGTCCCTTGTTGGGAGATAGGTCGAAGGGGGAGAGTGGACGTACCCAAATCGGGGAACCACTATAATTGCTTGTGTGCTTTTCTTTGCTGTGTTTGTTTAATTGTGCAGGTGATTTTAAATTCCGCAAAATACTGCACAAGACCTATTCCCCCCCACCATAGGTGGACTTAGTCGACACTAGATACTTTCAAGTGGTATCAGAGGCAGGTTGCTCAGCAATAAGGTTAACACCTTGAGTAAGATCCCGTGTCTAGTGTCAAGAATACAGAAGATCTCTAAAATGGAAGGACTCAAGTATTCAGGGAAGATCCCAGTGTGCACCAAGCTGAACTTTCCTATCTGGAAGGAAAGGATCAGGTACTATATGGAAGCAGTCGACCCTCGACTCTTCATGATAGTGGAGGAGGGACCTTATATTTCCACTAAGGCATCCACCATTGATCCAACCAAGAAAGTGCCCAAGAAACTTTCAGAAAGGGATAAGGATGAGATGATGCTTGTCGAACTTTACAAGAAAGCTCAGAACATTCTGGTAAGCGCCGTCGATGATTACATGATGCAGGTTTACTGCAACTGCAGGACTACCAAGGACATTTGGCACTGCCTGATCATCCTGATGGAAGGCATTGATGAAGTAAGGGATGATCGAAGATCCCTTCTGAACCAGAAGTATGAGGCCTTCAGGCAAGGTCCCAAGGAAGAAATCGGAGTGACATTCGAGAACTTCCTGAAGATCGTCAATGCCCTGAAGGGCTATGGCAGAGTGTTCACCGATGGTGAACTAAATGACAAATTCCTTAGATCCCTTACTAAGGAATGGGACACCAAGATCTGTGCCATCAGAGAATTTGGCAAGCTGGCAGAAACAGATCCCCAGATTATGTTTGGGAAACTTCTGTCCAATGAGCTTCAGCTGAACACCAGAAAAGCTAAAGAAGAAGCCGATAAAGCCGCTGCCAGAGAGAAGACTGTGGCCCTAAAAGCCAATCACTCAAGGAAAGGCAAGGGTGCAGCCTCGTCCCGTTCTCGGAAAATGGATGAGGAAGAAGACTCTAAGCCATGCTCTTCCGGCTCAGAGCTATCTGAAGAAGACTTCTCCCTCATCACTTGGGAGTTCAAGAAGTTCCTCAAGTTGAGGAATCAAAGAAAGAGAGACGGCTTCTCCTCCAGACATCAGAAGAAGAATTATTCTTCTGACAGGTTTGAATCCAAACAGAACAAACATCGCTCTAATGACATTATTTGCTTTGGATGAAATAAGTCAGGTCACGTCATCGCTGACTGCCACCAAGGCAAGAGAGATAAGGGGAAGGGCGAGGAGCACAAGTCCTCTAGAGATAAGAAGAAGGAGAGGAGCTATATAGCCAAAAAGCCAAAGACACTGAGTGAGTCTGATTCCTCAGACTCCAGTGATGATGAGGAAGCCTACTTCGGGCCAGTGGGTCGCTCTGACTCAGAAGGAGACTGCCCCCCCCCATTTACTGGGAAGGTAAAAGCTCATACCCCCCCCCCCCCTCTCTGACTCTGACTATGAGTCTCATGATGATGATCTCGAGGACAGCCCATCTGCCCGTGAAGCTGAGCTCCTCGAAAAGTATGAGCTTCTGCTCAATACCTTTGAGGAATGCCGTAAGAGGTTGAGGGTTCAAAAAAAGGAAGCCAAATTCCTTAAGGCTGAAGGTGTGTCTCTAAGAGAAGAGATCACTAGCTTGATCTCTCTTCGACAAGAACACCTGGGCCTGACTTCCGAGCACTCAGAGTCTTTAAGGCTCCTTGACCTAAAACAGGAAGAAATCAACAAGTTGGAAGAACAGCTTGCGACAGAAAGGAAGATTGTCAAAAGCTTCTCCATGCCTAAGAACGTTCTTCCTTTGGTTGATGAATTCTCTGCTCAGGCTAAGGGGGCTGGCTTAGGGCATGTGGGTGTGCCTGGTAAATCATCCAGGAGAAACAAAAAGCAGAGGAAAAATAAGGCTGCTAAGAAGTCCTCTGCTGCAGACAAGAGAAAGGCCCCACTCGACCCTGTTGTATTCAGAAAGCCTAGCTTTCCCTGCAATGAACAGGACTTTGAGTCAACCTATGGCCAATTCTTCCGGCCCTCGGTTGAAAAGACCAAGAGCCGGTATGATGGTTGGGTCTTCCCCCGCAACTACGGTGAGAGTGTCTTCAAGGCACCTTATGAGGAAATCCAAGTGGAGGATTATGGCCACTTCTTTAGCGGCCATAATAGGAAGCAGGCACCAAAAGCCAATCTTGTTATACTGAAGGAACAAGAGGTGAAGAAATCATGTGACTGTTGTCATCATGATGCCTCCACCTCCAGATCCAAGGCCCCGGCTGGACCCACCGTTCCAAGGGTGAAGCAGGAGCCTAGGAAAAGGTACAACAGATTTGACTGTTGGTACTGTGGCAAAGTTGGTCACTTTGCCGTGGATTGCTGGTTTAATCCAAGATTCAACAAGACTCCTCATGTTAGCAATGCGAGGCTGACCACTCGTAGGGTTAACCACCCGAGGGGGAGTATGCTAATAAGGAATCTAGGACCCAAGTTCGATTGGGTTCCTAAGGGAAACTGATTCTGTTTTGCAGGTATGTCCAAAGGCCACCAAAACGCCTATCTGGTACTTGGATAGTGGATGTTCCCGGCATATGACTGGGACAAGAAGCCTGCTGCGTGATTACTCTCCAGTCGAAAATGGACCCAAAGTCATATTTGGAGGATCAGATCGAGGAGTCACCAGAGGTTACGGTATGATTTCCAACGGTATAATCTCTATCACCGACGTGGCCTATGTTGAAGGGTTAAATCATAACCTGATCAGTGTAAGTCAGTTGTGTGATAAAGGTTATGACGTTAAGTTCTACAAGGATAAGTTCTTGATAAAATCATGTGCCTCTTCGGAGATGGTATTAACTGGCATTAGGAGCAGAAATATCTTTTGCTTAGATTTTCTTAGCTTAGATTATTCTACCCCCGTGTGCCTAGTAGCAAAAGGCAGTGCATCTCTTTGTGAACAATGGCACAAGAGATTAGCACATATTAATTTCAAGACAATTAATATGTTGTTTTCTAAGAACTTAGTAAGGGATGCCCCTACTATTAAGTGCAGCAAAGATAGCCCCTATCCTGCATGCCAGAAGGGCAAACAGACTCGGGCTACCTTTAAGGGCATTGAAGACAAAGACTCCTCCAGATGTCTCTATCTTCTGCATATGGACTTGTTCGGTCCAGTGCAAGTTCATAGCTTAGGAGGCAAATCGTATACGCTAGTGATTGTTGATAATCACTCTCAGTTTACGTGGGTGCTCTTTTTGAAACGAAAGTCAGATACGTTTGATATCTTCACGAGTTTTGTCAAGCAGATTCAGAACGAACTTAACTGCTCGGTGGTCAAAATCAGAAGTGACCATGGAACAGAATTCGAGTCTTGTGCTATGACAGAATTTTGTGAAAAACTTGGTATCTTTCATGAGTTTTCCTCCCCGCGTACTCCGCAGCAAAACGGAGTTGCGGAGAGGAGAAATAGAACGCTCATTGAAGCATGTACGATAATGTTGAATGACGCCTCTCTTCCAGAGTACTTCTGGGCAGAGGCTGTCAACACGGCTTGTCATGTGCAGAACCGAGCGTTGATCAACAAGAATTATCGTAAGACGCCTTATGAGCTATTGAAAGGTAGGAAACCGACCATGTACTATTTGAGGATCTTTGGCTGCAGATGCTATGTACTCAATAATGGGAAGTACCCACGTACTAAATTCGAAGAAAAATGCTTCGAAGGCATCTTCATGGGCTATAGAAGCCATAGTCGGGCATATAGGGTCTTTAATAAGAAAACCCTAGTGGTAGAGGAGTCCATTAATGTTGTTTTTGATGAAGGAAGCTTGCTTCATAGCAATTCTTCTAGTGGCTTTCTTGAAGATGCAGGGGCAAGGCTTGAACAGTTAAGTCTCGATGAGACTGCAAAAGACGCAACTCCCAAGTACATTAAGGTTTCCACCTCCACGCCAACTGGAGAAGTTGACGATCAGGATGGAGAAAATCTCCTAGAAGAAGGAGAAGCCCGAGAAGATGTCAGAGCTCCAGATGCCCGACTCCTAGAGCTCTGACATGTGAGGGATCATCCCAGAAATCAGATCATAGAAGATCTTCGTGACGGTGTCAGAACTCGGAGAGGTACAATTAACGAGATTTTGCATCTTAGTTGCAACATCTATTCGAACGATGCAACGTCTGGACGCTTATTCCCAGACCAAAGAACCAGAATGTGATCGGCACCAAGTGGATCTTCAGAAACAAACTGGATGAACACGGTGTCATCATAAAGAACAAGGCCAGGCTGATGGCTCAAGGTTACAGACAGGAGGAGGGGATTGACTTCGACCAGACCTTTGCACCAGTTGCAAGGCTCGAGGCGATCAGGTTGTTCCTGGCGTATGCTTCTCACAAAGGATTCACTGTCTATCAAATGGACGTGAAATCTGCGTTCCTAAATGGAAATTTGAAAGAGGAAGTATATGTCGCGCAACCCCCAGGTTTTGTTAATCCTACATTCCCTAATCATGTTTATTTTCTTAATAAAGCATTATATGACTTAAAACAAGCTCCTCGAGCTTGGTATGAGACTCTATCTAGTTTTCTTCTTGAGAACAAGTTCTCGAGAGGAAAAATAGATAAGAAATTGTTTCTTAGGGAAGTCAAAGGCAAGATCTTGCTGGTGCAAATCTATGTCGATGACATAATTTTCGGCTCTACGGACAACAATCTTTGCAAAAAGTTTTCTAAACTTATGCAAGGAAAGTTTAAAATGTGCTGCATGGGAGAGCTAAAGTATTTCTTGGGACTTCAAGTGAAACAGTCTGAGGATGGAATTTTCATCTCTCAGACGAAGTTCACAAATGAACTCCTCAAGAAATTCGGAATGGAGAATGCAACCTCTATGAGGACTCCAATGAGATCCACTGTGTCTCTGAACAAGGATGAGAAAGGGAAACCTTTTGATGAAACCAAATACAGAAGCATAATTGGATCCCTGCTCTACCTTACTGCTAGTAGACCGGATATTATGTTTTTCACATGCTTATATGCCAGATATCAGGTGAACACTAAGGAATCTCATTATGTCGCTGCAAAGCGAATTCTTAGATACCTTAAAGGTACACCAAATCTTGGCTTGTGGTACCCAAGAAATAATGATGTCGAGCTTATAGGCTTTTCAGATGCTGACTTTGCAGGAAGCAGAGATGATAGGAAAAGCACTTCCGGGACGTGCCAATTCCTCGGAAGAAGGCTTATTTCTTGGAACGGTAAGAAGCAGAATTGTGTCGCAACCTCCACGGCTGAATCTGAGTACATCTCAGCAGGCAGCTGTTGCGCATAACTTCTATGGATCAGAAATCAGCTCAAAGATTATGACTTGCAGTTCAGCAAAATTCCGATGTATTGCGACTCCTCGAGCGCAATAGCAATTGCGAACAATCCTGTGTCGCACAGCAGAACAAAGCATATTGAAGCGCGTTATCACTTCATTCGGGAGCATGTGGAGAATAAATATATATCTCTCTGCTATGTCTCCACGGATAAGCAGGTTGCAGATATCTTCACAAAGCCCCTAGATGAGGCCAAGTTCAGTCTCTTCAAAACTGAACTCGACATGCTGAACTATGAAGAGTAAAGACTGTAAGGCTCCAGGCTCTTGGATCAAGGGGGGCATCAGCAAGGAACTCAAGATCGAGCACAGATGCAAGATCTGAGGGGGAGCATGTGGCTCCAAGTGAAGTCCCAGATTTGCAAAAGCCGAAAAGGGGGAGATTACCCTCTCGACTAAGGCTAAGGTGGCTGCCAACGTTAAGTATGCTCTCAGGAGAAAATGGTAATGAATTTCACTCTCAACTGAATTTTTAGTTTATGATTTTCATTCCCATATGATCTATTCACCTTAGCTTGTAGGGTTTAGGCTTCTTCAAATAGGGGGAGATTGTTGGGTATTATATCCACAATGTACCTGATTTGAAGAAGCTCCTGAACAAGCTAAGTTGAATTGACAATGTATTTGATGACTTTTTATCAAGTTGTGCTTGCAGTTATTCCATGCTAAGTACACACCAATGTCAGGGTGTAGTGGGTCAATATACACGGGTCTGCGCAACGTAATCCCTCGTTGAGCAGATCAGTGTGTTGACTCACGTGTGCTCTCTCTATTGGAGTGTACTTATTTTCAAGCACAGGGTCGAGATAGAGCAAGAGCATAAGAGGAGCAAAGATGGGTCAAAGACCAAGTTCAGAGGAAGGAAGAAGAAATCTTCTAAGTCAAAATCGACAGGAATCACTAAGTGATTCTCGCCGAATCATCGAGAATCGCTCGCCGATTCCCGCCGACTTCATCTGGCTAACTGTCCTCCTTCAAGAATTCTGCCAAGGCAAAATCGACGGGAATCACCAAGTGATTCTCGCCGACTTGGACGACAATCGTTTTGATTCCCGCCGATTCGACGAGAATCAGGTTGCATTCCCGCCGATTCCCTCCAGCTGACCTAATTTCCAACTGAAATTCTGCTAAGGCAAAATCGACGGGAATCGCCAAGTGATTCTCGCCGACTCGACGAGAATCACCAGTGATTTTCGTCGATTTTGCCTTATGCAATTTCCGCCTGTTTGCTGGACCGAACCAAGACGGGATACGCTACTTTGACCGGGCCTAGGGTTTCTTCTTGTGGGCCCCACAGCGGTCATTTAGGGTTGGTCTACAGTATAAATACTCGCGTATTTCGAACTCCAACAGTAATCAATCACGAAAAATCAAAGCCGCCGAGCGTAACCTAGCCGATCGCGAAACTCTTTCCGTCATCGTCGCTGCTGGCAAGATTGTCGTCGCCGCTGATCTTAGAGGTCCTCTTTGATCGTCCGGTGACAGGACCGAGGCTAAGTAAAGCATCTCACGCTTCTCTCTCGGGATCCCTTGTCTCTTGATTTATTGAACGAAGTTAGCTCTTCATTCCGAATCGTTTGAAATGACCGATCCGATTGAGATCGTTGGTAGACCTTGCTTGCTTCGTCAAGAAGTTTGGATCTACAAAGCATCGCCGCCGCATTCACTTGCCGCTGCCGATCTTGGGAAGATCCTCTCCAAGAGAGTGCTCCGGTCATGAACTCTTCGCCTTCATCAAGAACGCTTCAAAGAACGAAGAGGGACATCGGGTTCTCCACAAGTGTAGTTGTTATTTCTTGTACATTCTAATTTTGTTTTGTTGTAAAGGAATAGTGATTCCTTGTTGTAAGGGTTGGGTGTAACCCGTGGTGGAGGAGTAGTGACTCCTTCGGTTGGAAGGGCGCCTTCCGTAGTATATGGATTGGATTTCAATCCGTTTGGTGAAGTGACCGAGTCGTCCCTTGTTGGGAGATAGGTCGAAGGGGGAGAGTGGACGTACCCAAATCGGGGAACCACTATAATTGCTTGTGTGCTTTTCTTTGCTGCGTTTGTTTAATTGTGTAGGTAATTTTAAATTCCGCAAAAGACTGCACAAGACCTATTCCCCCCCCCCATAGGTGGACTTAGTCGACACTAGATACTTTCATGTACTTTTGTTTGTTCGTTTACGGGTTACGGGGAAGCTTAACTCGCGCCGATGACTTTTATTGTCATGGCGGTGTGAGCAGCGAGTTGAGTGAAACCGTACCTGCTCTATGTGGTTCGGTTTTAGAGGCCTACCGATGGCATAGATGGAGGGTCTTCGGCTTTAGCCGCGAATACTTTAATGCTCACGAGATTGCCGTCCTAGAGAAGGTGGTGGATCGAGTTCACCGTGTAAGTGCCCTGATAGCACGGGGTGTGCGGCCGTGCGTGCCTACGCCTGTGATGAAGTGTGCTTAAATTATACTTTCGCAATCCTGTTTGTTTATACTAATGCATTGCAGGGAAGGAGCTTTGCCGCCCCGAGTTTGGAGGCGGAATCGTTATAATTTGGTCAGCTTTAACTGACCATTATTCTTGTTTGCCACCGTTGCGATGAATTGTGCTTGCAGGTGCTGCGGAACCGAGTGGAAAATAGGGTCAAAGCCCAAGTTGCTGAGCCGGCCCTCGAAGGCCTTGTTTGTTTACTTGTTTAAATCATGTGTGGTAGGCCTGCGAGCCGAAGTTTGTAAGACACTGTTTTAAATTTAGTGAACTATTGCAAGGTCATAAGGCAAGTACTTTTTGTGTATTTTGTAGTTCATTCATGTTGGGTTTTGTTAGTGAACATTCATGCTCGTGGCTGGGTTCTTGCTTTTGCAACTTAATTTATTGCTTCCGCTAGATGCTCTGTATATGACGTATATAATGGAAGTATGGTTTCATCTAGTAACTCACTGGTCTGTCCGTGGTATATGACGTCGGGCCCCGGCTAAACCTACTCCTATATGTTATGTGACGGATAGGGGTGTTACAATTTTGGTATCAGACTACCGGTTTCAGTCAGACTTAACTGAATTGGTAGACAAATTCACTTTAAGGGGTGGTGAGCACATGTGTGTACGTCATCGTTATAACATGAAAAGAACCCATGAATGTCCACTTAGGAATGAAAATACACATGTTTGAGGAACCTACGTGTTCCTATAATTACTTTTTGCAATGTTGTTTGGTCGCTTATCGGTGTTTTGTACGATTATAGGTGACCAGGAGTGGTGCAGGGCAGTCAGAACGTCCAGTTTCTGAGGCAAGTAGCGCACTAAATGATGCGCCGGCAACACCTCCTTCGGCTGAGACCATACGATTGGTAGCGGAGACAGTGTTTGTGATGATTAATGCGCAGCCTACGAGACAGGTGCAGCAGCCTGCCCCTGTTGTGGAGCAGGTACCACTCAAAGCGGCGGAGCCAAGGAGAGTGGAGCAGGTTGTAGTGGAGCCAGTGTTGCCTAGGAGAGCAACGGAGAAACAGCTCAAGCACGTTATGGGCTTCAATCCTCCAGTGTTCTCGGGGACGGGAACCCCAACCCAAGCAGAGGATTGGTTCTCTAGAGTCAATAGAGTGCTGATAGCTATTGAGACAGAAGAGTGGCAGAAGACCACAATTGTCATGTTCTTGTTGGATGGTGACGCAAGGCTATGGTGGGAAGGCTTGGAGCTATACCATTTGAGGGGTAGGCAGATTACTGACATCTCGATAGAGGAATTCTCGAGACTGTTCTTGGCTCGATACCTCCCCTCAGCTCAAAGGATTGCTATGGAAAACGAGTTCTAGAAGATGGTACAAGGTGAAAGTAGCGTGGATCAATATCTCCACGAGTTTACTCGCTTAGGTCGGTATGCAAGCGCTACCTTCGTTTATGAGGAGCGAAAGACAACCCGATTCTACGAAGGTCTAAGGGATGATTTGAGACTACTACTCTCGGGGTCGATGACGCAGGGCTTCTTGACCTTGGTCAACACGGCCCAATCTTTGTAAAAAGACATGAAGAATGCACAGGCTAAGAAATATTCTAATGAGAAGGGGTCGGAGTTCAAAATGGCCGAACTCCTCAAAATCGGCGTTCTGCAAATGGAATAAAAAGGCTAGGGCTTCGGGCCCAGCCCCTTCTTCGGGTGCCTCGGGGGAAACTACCAACCGAACCTCGGGCGCTTGCTTTACTTGTGTTAAGACGGGGCACTTTGCCTGTGATTGTTGGAGAGGGCATGCAAAGTCCGAGAGAAAGCCGGGAGCAACTTACGAGGAAAAGGACAAGGCGATGGAGTCAACCGCATCCCATTATGCTCCGACTCAACAAAGATTCTACAATATGGGCCAGCAGGAGGCCATCAAACAAGCGTATGTCGTGACAGGTACGGTTTAAATTTATAGCAAGTTAGCTCTAAATATTGTTACCTAGTGCTCGTTAGCTTATTACTGTTTGTATAGGCTTTGTTCTGATTTGCGATAGTCCGGCAAGGGCACTATTCGATACGAGAGCTTCGCACTCCTTTTTGTCCGAAGGTTTTATATCGTGCATCGGAGTCCCTTCTTCGATGGCGAAGGACAAATTGGATGTGTTGCTGCCGAATGAGTGTTCCATATGTGCAGACCGAGTATGTGCCGTAAAGATCCGTATTGGAAGTCAGGAGTTTGACTTACTAGCGTCATTACTGCCTCTAGTAGAGTTCGATGTCATTTTCGGTATGGATTGGCTTTCGGAGCAGAAGGCATACATAGTTTGCAACCGTAAAGAATCCAAGCTGGGTGCTGGGCGGGAGACAATGTTTGCGGGACTGAAGGGGTCGAACAATACTTTAATGTCTGCTCTTCAGGTGGTCAAGGCAGTCCGTGCTGGTGCAGAGCAATTCTTCACGTTAGTGGAGGCTGTAAAGCCTAAGCCCACTTTGGGTAGTATCCTAGTAGTGTGTAAGTACCCTGACGTGTTCCCGGACAATCTTCCTGGAGCGCCACCTCAGCGGGAGATCGATTTCACAATTGAGTTGGTGTCAGGCACCAAACCTGTGTCACGCTCTCCTTATAGGTTGGCGCCTAAGGAGATGGCAGAGCTAAAGGTTCAACTAGAGGAGAGTTGTTGGAGCAGGGCTATGTGCGTCCAAGTTCGTCGCCTTGGAGCGCACCGGTCCTTTTCGTTAAGAAGAAGGACAGAAGTTTGCGGCTCTGTATCGACTATAGAGAGCTGAACAAGTTAACGGAAAAGAACAAGTACTCAATCCCAAGGATTGATGATCTTTTTGATCAGTTAGTCGGGTCATCAGTGTACTCAAAATTAGATCTAAAGTCCGGTTACTATCAGCTGAGGATAAGGGAGAGTGATATCCCAAAGACAGCGTTCAGCACAAGGTATGGGCATTTCGAGTTTACGGTCATGTCGTTCGGGCTGACTAATGCGCCATCAGTGTTCATGGATCTGATGAATAGGACGTTCAGGGAGTACTTAGACCGTTTTGTGATCATTTTTATCGACGACATATTGGTGTACTCACAGTGCGAAGAAGATCACTTCAAGCATTTGCATTTTGTTTTGGAGACGCTAAGGAGGAATGAAATATACGCAAAGTTCTTCAAGTGCGAGTTTTGGTTATCCTCAGTGGCGTTCCTTGGTCACATAGTCAGTGGTGATGGGATTGCGGTGGATTTGGCGAAGATAGTTGCGATACGGGAGTGGCCTGTGTTGTCTACGGTAGTGGAAGTCCGGAGTTTTCTGGGGATTGCCGGCTATTATAGGCGCTTCGTAGAGAACTTCTCGCGAATAGTGTTACCTCTCACGACGTTGATCAGAAAAGATCAGAAGTTTGTTTGGACGCGCGAGTGCACACAAGCTTTTGAAGAGTTGAAGATTCGGTTGACCACGGCGCTAGTGCTAAGTTCGCCGAGTGGGACCAAAGGCTTTGAGATCTATAGTGATGCTTCGGGCTGTGTGCTGTTGCAGCATGGAAGTGTTATTGCATACGGCTCGCGTCAGTTGAAAGTGCACGAGAGGAATTATCCGGTCCACAACTTGGAGTTGGCGGCCGTGATTTTTGCGCTAAAGCTGTGGAGGCATTATTTGTACGGCGTAAAGGTCAATATTTAGACCGACCACAAGAGCCTGAAATACCTGTTGGACCAGAAGGATCTGAACATGAGGAAGCAGAGATGGATGGAGTTCATGGGGGACTATACATTCAAAATTCATTACGTGCCCGGGAAAGTCAATTCAGTTGCGGATGAGCTGAGTCGCAGGGCTCCCGCCCAAGCCAACTAGTTGTCGGTTCATGATGAGAGGTTGATTCGAGAGCTGGAGGCGTTAGATATCTCTTGTGTTGACAAGCAGACTAGCGCCGAAGCATTATTGAAATGGATGGAAGTTCAGTATGATCTGGCTGATCGGATTCGGCAGGCTATGGATTTGGATAGCAGCATGAAGGAAATCATGGATGCAGCTTCAGATAGGTCAAATTCCCAATTTACAGTTGAAGATGGACTGCTAAGGAAGGACAGTCGTTTGTGCGTCCCAAACGTGGGTAATTTACAGGTGGAGTTGATGTACGAGGCTCATCATACCAAGTACTCAATTCACCCAGGGAGCACAAAGATGTACCAAGATCTGAAGAAGTTGTTCTGGTGGCTAGGACTCAAGAAGGATGTGGCTGTATATGTGGCTAAGTGTCAGACTTGTGCCTTAGTGAAGACAGAGTGCCAAAAGCCAGGGGGTTTCTTGAAGTCTTTGCCTATTCCGGAGTGGAAGTTCGACGACATTTTGATGTACTTTGTGCATGGTTTGCCAAGGTCGCAGAAGGGAAACGACGCCATTTGGGTGATCGTAGATCGGTTGACAAAAGTGTCGCACTTAATTCCGCATAAGAAGGATGATTCGGTGGAGAAACTGGAGAAGCTTTACGTGGATAATATTGTTAGACTGCATGGTGTGCCCCGCAGCATCGTGAGCGATAGAGATGGAAGTTTTATGTCCAATGACTGGAGGTTGGTGCAGCAAATGCTGGGTACTAAGTTGAATTTCAGCATAGCCTTTCATCCGCAGAATGATGGGCAAACCGAGAGGGTCAACAGGACGATGGAGGACATGCTTCGCATGTACGTCCTGGACTTCGGAAAGCAGTGAGAAGACCATCTGTATTTGGTGGAGTTTGCATACAACAATAGCTACCAAACGAGCATACAAATGGCACCCTTTGAGGCCCTATATGGTAGAAAATGTCGCACACCATTGTCGTGGTTAGAAACAGGTGAGGCAAGGTTATACAAAAAGCAAGAGGTGGAAAGCGCCACTTCATTGGTGTGAACCATTCGAGAGCGTTTGCTGATCGCTCAGGATAGACAAGCTAAATACTACAATGCTAAGCATCTGAACGTGGAGTTCGCGGTTGGCGATTGGGTGTATCTTAAGATAAAGCCATTCAAGGGTATTTCACGGGTACGAATCTTGAAGAAGCTGAGCCCGAGATACCTTGGACCATTTGAGATTCTAGAGCGGATCGGCGAAGCGGCTTATCGTCTAAAGCTATCAGTGGAGTTGAGTGGTCTACACGACGTATTCTACATATCAGTGTTGCGGAAGGCGGTGCAAGAGCCTTCGCAGGTGATCGCAGTTTATCAAGTACCGGTGGACGAAGGGTTAACAACAAGGGTAAAACCCGTTCGTATTGAGGACTCTGAAGTCAAGCAACTTCGTAACAAGGAGATCGGGATGGTAGAGGTTCGTTGGGACAATTGCGGTCGTGCGGAGCTCTCTTGGGAACGAGAGCAGGCCATGCTTGAGGAGTACCCAGAGTTATTCCACTCAGGTACCGCTTTTGTTTTTGTGTATCTTTTCCTTTCGGTAATTTCGTGGACCAAATTATTTTAAGAGGTAGAGAACTATAACGCCCCTAAACTCAAAAGAGGGACGGGTGGCGTTTTGAGCCAAGTCTGGGATTTTGTGAAGGTGACATGGCCTGGGACACGGGCGTGTCCCAGGTGCGTTTCGTGCTCGGGTTCGGTGATGGTTATTTGGTCGACAAAATTGCAGTCGACGAGTGTCGACCAGCGAACACGGCTTGAGACACGGGCGTGTCCCAGGTCGTTTCCTACTCGGGTTGTTAGCCGAGTTATATTGGGGGAGAGACACGGCCTGAGCCCAGGCATGTTCAAGTCCGACACGGGCGTGTCAAATTCGACACGGGCGTGTCGAATACCCATGTTCTCCTCGGGTTGGTGCTGGACCTATGTCGGTGGAGGAACATGCCCAGCTACATGGGCGTATACTGGGTGACACGGGCGTGTCAATCCCGACACGGGCGTGTCGAGTGCTCATGTTCTTTTAGGGACGCGATGGTTTCGGCGTCGAATGAGGCACACAGCCTTGGACACGGGCGTGTCACAAGCCGTGTTCGGCTCAGGAAGTTTATTTTTAGGGCGAATTGTGGTCGTTCGTTTCCTTATTTTGGCATCTAACGGCTCAGGCCTCTCCATCCTAGGGTTAAGGCTGGGATTGGGGGTTTAAACCCTCACGTTTCATTGGCCTTTCTCTTTCTAAGTTCTAGAGAGAAGGGAGAGCAAAGAGGAAGAAGGAGGGAAGATCCGGTCGCCGGAGGAGATTCGGAGCGCCAAATCGCAAACCTAGTCCAGATCTACGGAGGCGAGATCATCGCGGTGCTTTTCATCCATTTAGATTTCCATGGCACCGGAGAGGAATGCTAGGGTAATGATTTTCTACTTGAGCATGTGAAGCTCTTCTTCTATTGCATAGGGAAAACCCGCTCCCGCGAGTGTGCGGCGAGTATGTGGTGTTCCTTGGGGTAGATATGTAAAGTCCCCCTTGTTTGCATGTAGAGTCCAATATCGAGAAACAGACATAGGCATGGTGTGTGAAGCCTACACGGATGTGTTGGTCTAGATCGGTGATGTTTTACTATGCATTGTTAGCCGGAGAAGACTCCGTGCCCTTGGTTGTTTTCGGGTTTCTACATGGTAGATTGCAGTAGGGATCCTTTGGGATTAACCCCAAGGCGCACCCAGAAATTTGGGCAGAAGCGTGAATCTGCCATCATTGGTGGCACGGGTGCCATCTTTGTACATAATCGGGTTATGTACTTTTGTTTGTTCGTTTACGGGTTACGGGGAAGCTTAACTCGCGCCGATGACTTTTATTGTCGTGGCGGTGTGAGCAGCGAGTTGAGTGAAACCGTACCTGCTCTATATGGTTCGGTTTTAGAGGCCTACCGATGGCATAGAGGGAGGGTCTTTGGCTTTAGCCGCGAAGACTTTAATGCTCACAGGATTGCCGTCCTGGGGGCGGTGGTGGACCGAGTTCACCGTGTAAGTGCCCTGAGAGCACGGGGTGTGCGGCCGTGCGTGCCTATGCCTGTGGTGAAGTGTTCTTAAATTGTACTTTCACAATCCTGTTTGTTTATACTAATGCATTAAAGGGAAGGAGCTTTCCGCCTCGAGTTTGGGGGCGAAATCTTTATAATTTGGTCAGCTTTAGCTGGCCGTTATTCTTGTTTGCCACCGTTGTGGTGAATTGTGCTTGCAGATGCTGCGAAACCGAGTGGCAAATAGTGGGCCAAAGCCCATGTTGCTGAGCCGGCCCTCGAAGGCCTTGTTTGTTTACTTGTTTAAATCATGTATGGTCGGCTTGTGAGCCGAAGTTTGTAAGACACTATTTTAAATTTAGTGAACTATTGTAAGTCCATAAGGCCAGTACTTTTTGTGTATTTTGTAGTTCATTCCTGTTGGGTTTTGTTAGTGGACATTCATCCTCGTAGTTGGGTTCTTGCTTTTGCAACTTAATAAATTGCTTCCGCTAGATGCTCTGTGTAGGACATATGTAATGGAAGTATGGTTTCATCTAGTAACTCACTGATCTGTACGTGGTATATGGCATCGGGCCCCGGTCGGACCTACTGTTATATGCTATGTGACGGATAGGGGTGTTACAGGGAGTATGTTGTAACGCCCCAGAGTTTACCAAAAATGGCTCTCTGAGAGCGACCGCCCGACAGTAGTATTAGCGCCTGCGGTAGCGTTACGGATTTATTTCCAAATCCTTCTACGAGATATCGCCTAGCAGTAGCTTGATACCGCGCGGCGGTAACACTCGACGCACTCGATGCTGTGATGTATCCAATAACTATCGCGCGTAGGTAGTATTGCATATGGAGAATTTGAACGGATAGGGGTGTTGCACTCGATGCATAGTTACGGCGCGGCCACGTGTCGGCGTGCATATGGAGAATTTGAACGGTGGACTTGGCGAACAAGGCACCGTCTAGGGTACAACGCGGCGGTAGCTTATTGCCGCGCGACAGTAGCGCTCTGTACAGGAATCGTTTTGAATTAGGGCCATTCGTCAACAATCCGACGGTGGGTAGTGGTTTTTGTTGGTTTAAGTATGTGGGATGTGGGTTCTTCCTCATTCTAACCTAGGACTTTAACTTTCTAAGTAGATAGAAAAAGGGGAGAGTAAAGGAAGATGAAGGAGAAGGAGATTCCGTTATTGTTGGAGCTTCGGAGCTCCGCGTTACGAACCGAGTTCAGATCCTCGGAGGTGAGTCCGTTTCAGTCATTTTCATCTGGCTAGTTTCTCATCCATGGCGCCGAAACAAACTTCAAGGGTAACGATCTTCCACGTTGGACATGTGAAACCCTTATTTTGTCATGTTGCATGAAATCCCCCACTAATTGGTGGAGAGCGAAGGGATTTCCAGCGGGTTGATCGATGATATTCCCGTGAGATACTTGCATGTAGAATCCGGAATCGAAGTACGAAATATGCATCATGTGTGAAGCCCATTCGGACAGGTTGGTCTGAATTGGTGATGTATTCCTTTGCGTGCTAGAAAAGACTTCGTGGTTAAATGTGTAGTTTATGGAGTCGTAGGGGGTACAGGTTACTACAATGAGAGTACTGGAGTTGGTCTCTAAGAAAACACCCAGGTTCAGGGGAGAAACTTTGTTTTGTCACCTACCACGCGACGGTAGCGCTACTGCTGGTGGTAGCTCCCAGAGAGCTATTGTTGTGAGGCCTACCTCGTGGAGACTTATGGGCCAAATGGTTGAGCTAAGAGCTTGAAGAGACCAACTTTAGTGGTTTTAAGTGTCAGCCTTGGAACATAACATGGTTATGTATTTTGTGAATGGGAAAGGGGAGGCTGACCCGAGTCGTGGTTTGTTGCGCCCGATGATTTGAGTAATAGGATTTGGCTGAACTATACTCAACCTTATGTCATTCGACTTGGAGTGAGTCATTGATGTGAATCTTGGAGATAGCCTTTGACTTTATTATAGCCATATGAGAGAGTCTTAGGCTTCGGGCCGAAAAGACTAGTAATGCTCAAAAGAATGTTGACTGTCACTGAGTACGATGGTGGGACCCTAGGAAGTCCGGTAGACCTATAATGTGCCATGAGCGCACGGGGCGTGTGGTCATACGTTCCAACGTCTATGGTGAATTGTTCTTAAGTTGCATGTTCTACTGCCATATTATGTACTTGATGTTTTCGTGTAGGGAAGGAGCACCGCCGCCCCGAGTAAGAGGCGGGGTCATTATAATTTGGTCAGGTAAAGCTGATTGTTGCCTTGTTTGCAAAATCTTTGTGGATTGTTCCTATACAGGTGCTGGGAAGCCACGTGGAAAGTAACAGGCTGAAGCCCTTTATGCTATGCCGGCCCTCAAAGGCTAAGCGAAGCTTACTTACTGCTTTCATGTGTTGTCGGTATGCGTGTCGATGTATGCAAATCACATTAATTTATTGGAACCGACTGGAAGACCTTAAGGCCAAAATCACTTTGTGTATTTTATATCATTCTAATGGTATTAGTGGACATTCCTAGTATTGGGTTCTCTTTTAATTAAATGCTTCTGCTAGAATGCAACTCTAAGTTAGGATACATAAATGATTTGGAAACAATGCGTAGCTCAACCGACTGTCCGTGGAATATGGCATGGGGCCCCAGCCGGACTTTCTGTTATATTCTACGTAACGGATGGGGGTGTTATATGTGTGAACCCTAGGAGGCTTTTACCCATCTAGGTCCCTCCGCTAGGTAATCTGTTTGATGACACTTGGGCACTAGGGAGTGTATGAACCCTGGGAGGCTATTACATAGCTGGGTCCTTCTACTATAAAACTGATTTATAATATTCCAGGATGTCATTTACATCCCCGAGTACATTACGATACACGCCAAAGACCTGGGTAGTGAGGTACAAGCATACCCAAAAGTGCAGAGACTAGACATTGTCACTGTTTTGCCCGACGGTAAGGCCCACATGGGTAGCTACCCTGTTGGAAGCAAAGGTCAAACTATATCAACATATGGTGCAAACTGCTAAACTATTGTATGTGATTTTTGGGGCGGGTCAGTTATGCCCATGGGCAGTTCATACCAACATGAGAATGTTGACGACTCATGGGGCACTATGGAGGGCACTATGGAGTGTATGAACACCGAGAGGTTATCTATTATTTCCCATTGGGTCCCTCTGCTAGTTATTCAATTACGTTATCATGGGATGTCGCTCACATCCACAAGTACACCGAGATGCATGCCAAGACATGGGTAGTGAGGTACTAAGCATACCCCAAATTGGAGAGACTGGCCACTGTCAATGTTTTTCCATAGCGGTGAGGCCCGTAGGGATAGCTACCTTGCCAGAAGTAAAGTTCAAACTATGTTGACATAGGGAGTTGTAATGAGTCTTCAGAACTCATAGTGCATGTAACACCCCTATCTGTCACATAGCATATAGCAGTAGATCCGATCGGGGCCCGACGCCATATACTACGGACAGATCGGTTGGTTACTTATTGAAACCAATCAACCAATCACAACGTCCTACCCAGAGCATCTAGCGGAAGCAAATTATTAAGTTGTAAGATAAAAGAACCCAGCCAAGCATGAATGTCCACTACCATAAACCCATAGGAATATATAATACACAAATAAATTGGCCTTATGGCCTTACAAAAGTTTACTCAGTAATAATGTCTTCCAAACCTCAACACGCAGGCCGGTCATACATGAGAATAACAGAAAACACTCAAAATTAGGCCTTCGAGGGCCGGCACAGCAACTTGGGTTTTAGCCCACTATTTACCAATCGGCTCCGCAGCACCTGCAAGCAACAATCCACCACACGGTGGTAAACAAAAGCAACGGTCAGCTATGCTGACCAAATTATAACGATCCCGCCCCCAACTCGGGGCGGCGATGCGCTTCCCTGCATTTTGTTAGCATAAACAAGCGGTATAGTGTAAACACACACTTCATCACAGGTGCAGGCACGCACGGCCACACACCCCGTGCACTCAGGGCACATTCACGGCGAACTAGCCAATGTCACGTCAATTTAATCCATAGACGTTCCCGTCTCACCACCGCCCCTTGGACCGCCAATCTTATGCGCATTTTGTCTTCCTTGCATTGGTCACGTCAATTTAAGTCATAGACCGTCGAAGACCCTTATCTATGCCAACGGTTCCACCGAATGACATAGATCGGGTACGGTTCCGCCTAACCCGTGCTCATGCCGCAACGACAATTTAAGCAAAATGCTCAGGTCAAGACTCCCCGAGTCCCGTTTCCATCACACAATTCACATAACCCGGTTATGTTCAAGTTTGCTCCTCGGCCACCATGTTGGCAACATCCCACATTTGTCCAGTTTTCCGGGTGCACCTTGGAGTTAGTCTCAAAGGCTCCCTGATGCAATCTACCTCGTAGAAAACCCGAAAAAAACAACCATTCACACGGAGTCTTCTCCGATTATTATGCAATGCAACATCACCGATCCCGACCAACTTGTCCGGATAGGCTTCACACATCATGCCTATGTCCGTTCTGGCATACAGACTCTACACAAGGGGTACTTTACATATCTACCCCAAGGAATGCCTAAACTCATCGCACACTCGCGTGAGAGGGCTTCCTATGCAAAGGAAAAGAGGACTTCATATATCCTAGGATGAGAATCGTTACCCTAGCGTTCTTCCTTGGCATCATGGAAATCTATGCGGATGGAAAGCACCGCAATCTTCTTGCCTCCACGGATCCGAAGTTGGCACGCGATTTGGAGCTCCGAAGCTCCGTCGGTGACCGGATCTAGCTCTTCTTCCTCCTTCTTGCTCTCCCTTCTCTCTAGGTTTTAGAGAGAGATAACCCAAATGAAATGAGGGTTTTCAAAACCCTATTTCCGGTTTAAACTCATCAGGAATAGCCCCCAGGCATTGGATCCCAAACCAAGGAAACGGACTGCCACGATTCATCCCAAAATTAGAATTCCCGGGCCGAACACGGGTTGCAACACGGCCGTGTGCATGGCCGTATCACTCATTCGCCGTCACCAGGAATTCCCAACCAGAACACGGCTTGTGATATGGTAACTGACACGCCCGTGTCACATATTACACACCCGTATCAGGACTCGTGTCGCGGCCCGTGTGCAGACTCCAGGATTCTTCTGAGAAGGACACGGCTATGTGACACGCCCGTGTCACATGTCATTTTCTAGACATGCCCTGGGACATGCCCGTGTCCCAGGCCGTGTAACTGCCTTAGCACAAACCGCCGCCCGCCCGAGAAGGACACGTCGTGGGATACGCCCGTGTTCCAGGCCGTGTGCCTACACCCGACGAGCGTTGATCTCCAAAACGACCACACGACCCGTGGTCGAACACTCCCGTGACATGCCCTGGGACACGCCCGTTTCTCAAGCCGTTTCACCTGCTCCAAGTCCCAGACTCGGCTTAAAACGTCACTCGTCCCTCTTTTGAGTTTCGGGGTGTTACAACTCTCTCCCTCTTAAAAGAATTTCGCCCACGAAATTACTAAAGGAAAGAAAACAGAAAACTTTAAGCGGTACCTGGGCGGAATAACTCCGGGTACTCCTCCAGCATGATTTGCTCTCGTTCTCAAGAGAGCTCCTCCCGACCGCAATTGTCCCACCGGACCTTGACCATCCGAATCTCCTTATTACGGAGTCGCTTAACTTCAAAGTCCTCAATACGAACGGGCTTGACCTTAGTCGTCAACCCTTCGTCCACCGGCACTTGTTCCACTACGATCACCTGCGAAGGCTCTTGCACCGCCTTCCGCAATACTGAGATGTGGAATACATCGTGTAGTCCACTCAACTCCACCGAAAGCCTCAAATGATAAGCCGCTTCGCTGACCCGCTCCAGAATCTCAATGGGTCCAAGGTATCTTGGGCTCAGCTTCTTCAAGTGTCTCACTCGCGAAACACCCTTGAACGGCTTTACTTTCAAGTACACCCAATCGCTGACCGCAAACTCAACGATCCGGTGCTTGGCATTGTAGTACTTAGCTTGCCTGTCCTGAGCGATCAGCAAATGCTCTAGAATGATCCGCACCAAAGAAGTAGCACTCTCCACCTCCTGCTTCTTGTACAACCTTGCCTCACCCGTTTCTAGCCACGATAATGGCGTACGACACTTCCTACCATACAGGGCCTCGAAGGGCGCCATTTGAATACTCGCCTGGTAGCTGTTGTTGTACGCAAACTCCACCAAATATAGGTGGTATTCCCAATGCTTCCCGAAGTCTAGAACACACATGCGGAGCATGTCTTCCATAGTTCTGTTGACCCTCTCGATCTGCTCATCCGTCTGCAGATGGAAGGCTATGTTGAACTTTAATTTAGTCCCCAGCATCTGTTGCACTAACCTCCAATCATTGGATGTAAAATGCCCATCACGATCACTCACGATGCTGCGGGGCACACCGTGCAGTCTGACTACATTATCCACATATAGTTTCGCCAGTTTCTCCACTGAATCATCCTTCCTATGCAGAATAAAGTGTGACACCTTTGTTAACCGGTCTACGATCACCCAGATGGCATCGTTCCCCTTCCGCAACCTTGGCAAGCCATGCACAAAGTCCATCGATATGTCGTCGAACTTCCATTCCGGAATAGGCAAGGATTTCAAAAATCCTCCCGGCCTTTTGCACTCCTCCTTTACCAAGACGCACGTTTCACACTTAGCCATAAACAGTGCCACGTCCTTCTTGAGTCCTGGCCACTAAAACAGCTTCTTTAGGTCCCGGTACATCTTCGTGCTCCCTGGGTGGATTGAGTACTTGGTATTATGAACCTCGTACATCAACTCCGCCCGTAGATTTCCCCCGCTTGGGACGCACAAACGATGGTCCTTCCTTAACAGCCCATTCTCAACTGAAAAACTTGGAATTTGACCCATCCAACGCTGCCTCCATAAGCTCATTCATGCTACCATCCAACTCCAATGCCTGCCGAACGCGATCAGCCAGGTCATACTTAACATCCGTCCAGTTCAACATTTCTTTAGCGCTAGTCTGCTTGTCCATACAACAGATCTCCAACGCCTCCAACTCCTGAACTAGCCTCTCATCATGAACCGATAACCAGTTGGCTTGGGCGGGAGCCCTGTGACTCAGCACATCTGCAACTGCATTGCCCTTGCCGGGTACATAATGAATCTTGAACGTATAGTCCCCCAGGAACTCCATCCCTCTCCGCTGCCTCATGTTGAGATCCTTCTGATCCAACAGGTACTTCAGGCTCTTGTGGTCGGTATAAATATCGACATTTATGCCGTACAAGTAGTGTCTCCACAGCTTAAGCGCAAATATCACGGCCGCCAACTCCAAGTCGTGGACCGGATAATTCCCTTCGTGCACTTTTAGCTGACGCGATCCATACGCAATAACATTTCCATACTGCAGCAGCACGCAGCCCAAACCACTACCTGAGGCATCACTATAAATTTTGAAGCCCTCGGTCCCACTCGGCGAACTTAACACTGGCACCATGGTCAACCGTCCCTTAAGCTCCTCAAACGCTTGCACGCACTCCTGCGTCCACAAGAACTTCTGATCCTTCCTTGTCAATTTCGTGAGAGGTAACGCTATCCGCGAGAAGTTCTCTACGAAGCGCCTGTAATAGCCGGCAAGCCCGAGGAAACTACGTACTTCCACTACATAAGACAACACATGCCACTCTCGTATCGCAACAATCTTTGCCGGATCCACCGCTATACCTTCCCCACTGACAATATGACCAAGGAATGCTACTGAGGGTAGCCAGAACTCGCATTTGGAGAATTTTGCATAGAGTTCATTCCTTCTCAACGTCTCCAATACCAGATGCAGATGCTTGAAGTGATCTTCCTCGCACTGCGAGTACACCAATATGTCGTTAATGAAGACGATCACAAAACGATCTAGGTACTCTCGGAACGTCCTGTTCATCAAATCCATAAACACTGATGGCGCATTCGTCAGTCCGAACGGCATGACCGTGAACTCGAAATGCCCATATCTTGTGCTGAAAGCCGTCTTCGGGATATCACACTCCCTTATCCTCAGCTGATAATACCCAGAGTTCAGATCCAACTTCGAATACACCGATGATCCGACTAACTGATCGAAAAGATCATCAATCCTTGGGATCGAGTATTTATTCTTCTCCGTTAGCTTGTTCAACTCCCTGTAGTCTATACACAGCAGCAAACTCCCATCCTTCTTCTTAATAAAGAGGACTGGTGCGCTCCAAGGCGATGACCTTGGACGCACATACCCTTGCTCCATCAGCTCTTCTAGTTGAACCTTCAACTCCGCCATCTCTTTAGGCGCCAACCTATGAGGAGAACGTGACACAGGTTTGGCACCTGGCACGAGCTCGATGGTGATATCAATCTCTCGCTGCGGTGGGGCTCCGGGGAGATCGCCCGGGAACATGTCAGGGTACTCACATACCACTGGGATACTATCCAAAGTGGCCTTAAGCTTTACAGCCTCCACTAACGTGAAGAACAGCTCTGCTCCAGCACGAACCGCCTTCACCACCTGAAGAGCAGACATCAGCGTCTTGCTCGACCCCTTCAATCCCGCAAACATCATCTCCTGCCCAACACCCAGCTTTAACTCCTTACGGTTGCAATCAATACAAGCCTTCTACTCCGAAAGCCAATCCATATCGAAGATAACGTCGAACTCTACTAGCGGCAGCAATGACGCTAGCAAGTCGAACTCTTGGCTTCCAATATGAACCTTTACGGCGCATACTCTGTCCGCACGCATCGAACACTCATTCGGTAGCAAGACATCCAATTTGTCCTTCGTCATCGAAGAAGGGACTCTGATGCGTGATATAAAACTTTCAGACAAAAAGGAGTGTGAAGCTCCCGTATCGAATAGTGCTCGTGCCGGACTATTGTCAATCAGAACAAAGCCTACACAAACAGTATTAGGCTAACAAGCACTAGGTAACAGTATTTAAAGCTAACTTGCTATAAATTAAACCGTACCTATCACCACGTCGGCCTGTTTAATGGCCTCCTGTTGGCCCAAGTTATAAACTCTCGGCTGAGTCGGAGCATAGTGGGACGTGGTTGACTCCACCGCTTTGCCCTTCTCTTCATAAGTGGCTCCTTGCTTTCTCTCGGACTTCGGACGTCCGCTCCAACAATCGCGGGCAAAGTGCCCCGTCTTTCCACAAGTATATCAGGCGCCCGGGGTTCGGTTGGTAGTTTCCCCCCGAGGCACCTGAAGAAGGGGCTGGACCTGACGTCTTAGCCTTCTTGTAGAACCTGCGATATCCAGACTTCGAAGTAGTCAGCACTTTAAACTCTGATTTCTTGCCACCGGATTCCATCTTCGCTTAAACGTTCTTCATTTCCTTTTCCAAGGACCGGGCCGAGTTGACCAAGGTCATGAAACCCTGCACCATAGGCCCCGAAAGTAATAACCTCAAATCATCTCTTAACCCTTCATAGAAGCGGTTCGTCTTGCGCTCTTCATCGGCAAAAGTAGCGCTTGCGTATCGTCCCAAACGAGTGAACTCGTGGAGATACTCGTCCACGGTGCTGTCTCCTTGCACCAACTTTTGAAACTCATTTTCCAACACGATCCTCTGAGCTGAGGAGAGATATCGAGCCATAAATAATCTCCAAAATTCGCCCATAGAGACATCAGCCAACTGTCTTCCCCTCAGGTGGTGTAGCTCCATCCCTTCCCACCATAACCTCGTGTCCCCGTCCAATAAGAACGTTGCAATCGTGGTCTTCTGCCACTCTTCAGTCTCCATTGTTGTCAGCACTCTATTGACTCTCGATAGCCAATCCTCTGCCTGAGTCGGGGTTCCCGTTCCCGAGAACACTGGAGGATGGAAACCCATCACATGCTTAAGTTGTTTCTCAGTTTCTCTCCGAGGCAACTCCGGCTCCACCATCACCTGTTCCACCCTCCTAGGCTCTACCGCTTGGAGCGGTACTAGCTCCACATCAGGAGCAGGCTGCTGCACTTGCCTCGCAGGTTGCGCATTGATCATTGCAAATACAGCTTCCGCCACCAATCTAATGGTCTCGGCTGAAGGAGGTGTTGCCGGCGCATCATTTGGTGTGCTTCTTGCCCCAGAACCTGGTCGTTCCGACGGTCCAACACCACTCCTGGTCACCTAAAATCGTGCAAAACACCGATAAGCGACCAAACAATAATGCAAACAGCAATTATAGGAACACGCAGGTTCCTCAAACACGTGTATTTTCATTCCTAAGTGGACATTCATGGGTTCTTTTCATGTTATAACGATGACGCACACACATGTGTTCATCACCCCTTAAAGTGAATTCGCCCATGAATTCATTTAAGCTTGACCAAAACCGGTAGTCTGATACCAATTTGTAACACCCATATCCGTCACATAGCATATATCAGTAGGTCCGGTCGAGGCCCGACGCCATATACTACAGACAGACCGGTTGATTACTTATTAAAACCAATTAACCAATCACAACGTCCTATCCAGAGTATCTAGTGGAAGAAAATTATTAAGTTGCAAGATTAAAGAACCTAGCCAAGCATGAATGTCCACTACCATAAACCCATAGGAAAGTATAATACACAAATAAATTGGCCTTATGGCCTTACAAAAGTTTGCTCAGTAATAATGTCTTCCAAACCTTGGCACGCAGGCCGGTCATACATGAGAATAACAGAAAACACTCAAAATTAGGCCTTCGAGGGCCGGCACAGCAACTTGGGCTTTAGCCCGCTATTTACCGCTCGGCTCCGCAGCACCTGCAAGCAACAATCCACCACACAGTGGTAAACAAAAGCAACGGTCAGCTATGCTGACCAAATTATAACAATCCCGCCCCCAACTCGGGGCGGCGATGCTCTTCCTTGCATTTTATTAGCATAAACAAGCAGTATAATGTAAACACACACTTCATCACAGGTGAAGGCACGCACGGCCATACACCCCGTGCACTCAGGGCACATTCACGGCGAACCGGCCAACGTCACGTCAATTTAAGCCATAGAAGTTCCCGTCTCATCACCTTCCCTTGGACGGCCAACCTTATGAGCATTTTGTCTTCCTGACATTGGTCACGTCAATTTAAGTCATAGACCGCCGAAGTCCCTTATCTATGCCAACGGTTCCACCGAACGACATAGATCAGGTACGGTTTCGCCTGACCCGTGCTCATACCACAACGACAATTTAAGCCATATGCGCAGGTCAAGACTCCCCGAGTCCCGTTTCCATCACACAATTCACATAACCCGGTTATGTTCAAGTTGGCTCCCCGGCCACCATGTTGGCAACATCCCGCATTTGCCCAGTTTTCCGGGTGCACCTTGGAGTTAGTCTCCAAGGCTCCCTGATGCAATCTACCTCGTAGAAAACCCAAAAAAAACAACCATTCACACAAAGTCTTCTCTTGTTATTATGCAATGCAACATCACCGATCCCGACCAACTTGTCTGGATAGGCTTCACACATCATGCATATGTTCGTTCTCGCATACGGACTCTACACAAGGGGTACTTTACATATCTACCCCAAGGAACGCCTTAACTCATCGCACACTCGTGTGAGAGGGCTTCCTATGCAAAGGAAAAGAGGACTTCACATGTCCTAGGATGAGAATCGTTACCCTAGCATTCTTCCTTGGCACCATGGAAATCTATGCAGATGGAAAGCACCGCAAACTTCTTGCCTCCGCGGATCCGAAGTCGGCACGCGATTTGGAGCTCCGAAGCTCCGCCAGTGACTGGATCTAGCTCTTCTTCCTCCTCCTTGCTCTCCCTTCTCTCTAGGTTTTAGAGAGAGATAACCCGAATGAAATGAGGGTTTTCTAAACCCTATTTCTGGTTTAACTCATCAAGAATAGCCCCCAGCCATTGGATCCCAAACCAAGGAAACGGACGGCCACGATTCAGCCCAAAATTAGAATTCCTGGGCCAAACACGGGTTGCAACACGGCCGTGTGTATGGCCGTGTCACTCATTCACCGTCACCAGGAATTCTCGACCAGAACACGGCTTGTTACACGACAACCAACACGCCTGTGTCACATGTGACACGCCCATGTCAGGACCCGTGTCACGGCCCGTGTGCAGACTCCAGGATTCTCCCGAGAAGGACACGGCTAGGTGACACGCCCGTGTCACATGTCGTGTACTAGACACGCCCTGGGACACGCCTGTGTCCCAGGCCGTGTAACTACCTTAGCACAAACCGCCGCCCGCCCTAGCAGGACACGCCCGTGTCTCAGGTCGTGTGCCTATACCCGACGAGCGTTGATCGCCAAAACGTTGACCACGCGACCCGTGGCCGAACACGCCCGTGACACGCCCTGGGACACGCCCGTGTCCCAGGCCGTGTCACCTGCTCTAAGTCCCAGACTCGAATTAAAACGTCACCCGTCTCTCTTTTGAGTTTCGGGGTGTTACAGTGCATGGATTGCATAAGCATCATTTACATCAAAACATGCATATCTGCATGCACCATTAACATATAACCATCGTATGAGAGTTGATTATACGTTAATAGGTTTACACTATTTATTTACAATTTTTATTTGTTTCACTAACATATAACATTCGTGTGGGAGTTGGTTATATGTTAATGAGTTTATCCTACTAACTTTAAGGTATAACTCGTTAAATTGGATTTGAGTTGGGCATACATTTGAAGGGTTCGTCTATGTTAGATCCACTCCTTAGGATGATATCAAAGCTAGTGATTCATTGGGTATAAAATATTTATTATTATACTCAATACGTCTTGCTTTGAGAACCCCATGACCCCCACACATTTTCGAGGATGAAATTTTTTCTTTATTTTATTGGATTTATAACATTCCATCTTCGAAAAGGGGGTCTAGCCGGTTTAATTGAACACTTAAAGGAGCTTGGATCGGGTCATAGTGAACCACGACCTGACCTCCACCACATTATGGTAACAGTTTAATGAATGGTGATGTGATATAATCAGTTGAGTAAATCAATATCAAGTAGATCTCAGTCTTATACCACTATACAAATATCACAACTAGTTTGTGGATGGATAGTCTTTGGCCTTTCATGATACCCCTTTAGATGGAAGAGTGTTTATTTATTAAACCAACAACTTCTAGCATCATGTCTAATTTTATTGCTCACTAGATAGTTGCTTCGACTAGAAGTCGACGCAATTGCCTGATTGCATCGATATGAAGTCGGCGTTAGTATGAAGTGGTGTCGAGAAGAAGTAGACTTAGCTTCATACTTGCATCGATTAGAAATTGCAGCACCTGCAAAATTTCATCGAGTTGTTATCAACACATGTTTCCAGTTTTCAGAAAAGTTGTGTTTTGAAGCCTTATTATCTAAAGGCTTCTTCCCTATAATACCTTGATAGTTTGATGAGCTAGCACTATTGAATACTATGATTCTATCGGGATCTTCATCTATAATAATAATGAGTTGCTTTTCTTTAGCTTTAACAAAAGCTATAGGATTATTCTAAGCAAGTGTATTGTAAGATTTTTCTGAGTTTGTTGACTCGGCTCCTAACCCTAGGTTATTGAATCTCACAAAAAGATTCTTACAAATATCTTTAAGTTTCGAACTTCTACAATTTAGAGAGTCTTCAAAGGCTTTTGCCATTGCAAGCACTTTCTTTAGTGAGTTGTTCTCTAGAATTAGATCATTAATTTATTCTTTTAGTTCACCTAATTCAATTCTAACTTAATGGTCCTGAAAGTCTTGTTCCTCATCAAGCTTCTCATTTCTTAATTCTTTTATTTTGCTTCGAAGTTATTTAATTTGTTTTCTATCTCTAAGTGGCAGAATTCTTTAAAACACAATCTAAATTCATCAGTTGAGAAATCAAAATCAGAAAAGTAAGATACCTGATCCCCTTCATCTTCAGAAAATACCTCCAAAGCCATCAAGAAGTCTTCTTTAGCAACTGTTTCTTCTTCACTCTCTGATGAAGAACTTGACTCAGAGTCTAAGTCACTTCAGATTTTAGCAATGAAACCTCTTCCTTTCTTCTTATGCTTCTTTCTGAAGAACTAATTCTTGTGCTCTTTTTTATGAACTTTATCCTTCTGTTCTTCAGGATATTTTGGAGATATATGTCCTGACTATCTACAAATAAAATAGATGATCTCCTTGCTAGGATTTTTGTCAAACTTTGGCTTGCTAACACTTATGTCTCTACTTCTGAAATCTTTTGTCTTGATCCATCTCCTGAATGTTCTATCCAGGAGATTGAACATCTCCTCTTCAGTAATTAAAGGCTCTCCATTAGATGCCTTCAATGCCATGGATCTTTATCTAGGTGTAAAGACCTTCTCCTTTGCATCAGACCTAACCCTTCTCTTCAGAAGGAGCTCATAAGACTTCAGTTTACCTAACAGGGCATCAATAATGACCTCCCTATGGCATCTGAACTTTCTAATGTCCTAGATCCTTGAGCCTCATATACTTGGGAAGCACATGAAGAGCTTATCATTGATCTCTGTCAGTTAGATCTTATTCTCCAATCCCTTGAGCTCATTAACTATATGCTTAATCTTTTATATATTTTAGGAACTAATTTCTCTGATCTCTTTTGAAAGTTCTCATACTATGATATGAGAGACCTTCTGTCCTTTCTTTCATCAGAGCCACCATCAACTATTCTTGACACTAGTTTTCTTTTACTTATTTGGTAGTTAGCAACTTTTGAAAAATATCATCAGACATTGTGGAAACCAAGATGTTCATTGATTTGACATCACAGTCCTTAGCCTTATTTTCATCTTCAGTCCCCTCAGCTTCAGTAACTAGCTTTTGTATTGTATTTCCACTGGAATCCTTCGTGTATGACATAAGAGGGTCTTTTCTGAATGAAATCAAAAATAGCTTCATCAATAGAGTTTATGTAAATCTTAATTCTGACTTTCCAAAATGTAAACTTTTCCAAGTTACACAGTGAAGGTCTTGTCGACGCAAAACCTTTAAAGTTATTTGAACTCATTTTGAAAATAGATTTTTATTCTTGTAGTTAAGAAATTTTATATTTTTTTCAGATCATTTTTATTAAGGTGTTAACCTTTTCTAATCAATCTGGGACCTGTGGGTTATGGGCCCACCATGCTTCCGTTATAAGAGCTTGGTAGGAGTAATGTGCCATCAGGACAGCGAGGAGCATTAGGGGGAGATGGAAGGATTAATGTATTGTGTTCCTAACAAAAAATAACCTTGCAGCTGGTCATCCAACAAGAGATTATAGGCATCTTTCATAGCCTAGCTAATGCCTTATATTCATATAATTGTTCCATTCTCCATCTAAGGCATATGTAATGTCTTTACAATTACGAAAGTTTGTATTAATGACCTACAAAGGGTTAATTAAAAAATTATAAATTAAAACAACTCAAGTGAATCCAATATACATATTTAAACATTGCTTATAGTTAACATCCAAGAATTATGTTATTAAAGTCAAATTAGATAGGTTAGTTTATTTTATATGAAATGTTTTCATCTTTAATGAATCTTTTATTTTTTGTTATCATATATGTGTATATTCATTATTATGGTTCATGGAATTCAAATAACATGTCAAATATAATCATTGGGTACATAATATGTAACACCCCAAATATTGGAAAACAGAACTAAAGGTAGCTATCGCCATGCGATACTGGCTCTCGCTAGTGATATGACTCGACACACTCAACACACTCAGCGAATCATTGAGTAGACTATTGTGTGGCGATAGTGGATATCGCTCGACAATATCGGGACACGTGTCAGATGGCCGGAAAGTGGCTGAAGGGCGGTATTACTAGGGTCAAAGCGGCTACAGACGATATCGCCCAAGCGATAGAGGATATCGCCCGACAATATCATTAAGTTTGACTTATCAGCTGAAATTGTGGCCCTTCATTCCTATTGATGAGAGGATCGTGTGGCTAGTGTTATTCCTGAGGCTGCTTAACCAGAGATGAGGTAATGTCACAACCCGCATTTTCTCCGAATTAAGAATTATCAGAGTAAGAGAAAACACGCGTCATGATGCCACGTCAAGCAGGGGATAACTGCTGACGCTCAGGCAAAACCAACTACAATCTTTATGCAAGAAAATCATGTGCTTAATGAATAGAAAATCAGTTATGATTAGAGTCCGTATCCCTCGGCTCAGTGGATCATCTAGTCCACAAAAGAAAACTATATTTATACGCTGAGGAAAAATACTTTATTTAGATTTGACACCCTAAAGAGCGCATCAGGGTCCCCAGAGAACCACTCATGCTATGCAAGACTCTACATTAAATTTATGTAATATATAAGAAAATGGTTTGTTTTTTTTGTACGTGATTGGAAAATAGTGATTAAGTTTATAAAAAACATGCTGATCATGAGCTTCATTCATAATAGTATTTATGGTTTGAAAATACCTAGCAACCTAGCATAAACCTTCTCAAAGCAAGTAGACTATCTCCAGAAAAAATGGTAGCAGCAATAGTATATATCTAGTACAAGGTAAAAACTACCAGTGGGCGCCAACAACCTGACACGAACCTGCTGGCACAAATATATGTCTGTAAGAAAGTACTGAAAACAACCTCACTAACAAGGTAAGAAAGTACTCCAAAGTCCGGGAGTCCACCAACAACACCACCTCCAACTAGCCACCAGACTGGCTACAGCTCAGAACCTGAGGCATTCCAAAAGAAAACAGAATACCTCAGCAAGCAAAATCAAGGTAAAAAAAACATCTGCAAGTAAGAGTCAACCAAAAGGACAAAGTAACTGAAAAACATGCAGTAGAAAGAGTCACAACTGTCCAAAACAGGACCACAAGAAATGCACAACGTGCAAAGAAACAGCAACGACCCAGCCCAGGAACCACATCCTGCAGGGCCTACTAGGCTGCCAAGAGCCAGAATGCTGCAAACTACCAAAGAAGAAACTTCTAACACCCTAAACTGTGGGAAGTGATAGTAGCAAAAACAACAACGAGGAACCGGATCGAAGGCAAACGCAGTCCCCCAATCCACCATGTCCAAGTCAAAAGCTTGAGGGTCAACACGTGAAAACACAAGGGATCTTCCACCCGACATGCCCAGCCCGTACCTGGAGCAAGAAAAAAAAACATGGGTGGCCTTGGCTATATCACACAACTCCACCCCCATAAAGAGCTACAACCACCACTACTAACCACGACCCACGATTCGGCCTTTAGGAAAATAAAGAAAAACGGCCGACAAGGAAAACCCAGAAATACAACTGGAAATCCACTCGGAAACGAAAGACAAGGTAAAGGAAGAGTGTTGAAATAAACCAACACGACTAGGCGTTGAGTGAAACCCACTCAGTGCCTACCTAAACTTTGGCGTTGAGCGAGCTAGCCTCACTCGCCGCCAAAATAATGCCACTACCCACAAACCCACTAAAGAATACGGAGCTCGACGATAGTCGAACGACCAAGGCAGAAGATCCAGAACTCGAGTAGTTGCCTGTCACTTGAGTATCTGAATTCCCGCACTCGAAACCAGCTAAATTCGCCTAGCAAAAGAAAATATACAGAGCGCACGATCAGTGACGCACGATCAGTGGTCGTGCGCACTCATCGGCTGATGATCGTGCGAAGCGAACCTGGAAAACCTGAGAAAACTTAGCGTCAGCGCACGATCAGTGATGCACGATCAGTGGTCGTGCGCACTGCTTGCCAGCGCTCGTGCGATCTCCGAGACAGAACTTTGGAAACTGAAAGTTATATGCGCACGAACAGAGGCACACGACCAGTGGTCGTGCGCCCTAACGGTTAACGACCGTGCACGGCTAACCTGTACCGTTTGGAATTTCCCGAACGACACCGGAACGCGCACACGACTCACACAACTGCAGTAGCAGCAGGAAACTACCAACGTCGCGCACCACTACTATACAAACTATGCCTAATCATTCGAGTAATACCTTAACGAAAATCGGCAACCACACCCCCTCCTAACTCTCCCTCTCGGCTACACCCGAACCAGAGCAACAATCAGAGTAAAGGAAAACAACGGCTCCACGCCGACAATTTGGATTCCAATCATCACAAAATAGGGGGGTTTCAGTAGGAAGAACTAAGCCCTATAGTTAGCAAGAAATGAGAACAACAAGGCCTCTAACCTGGGCTAACCGGGATTTCAATTTCAGCAAGTAAAATCGAAAAAAAAAACTTGACAAGGGCAAGAATACCACTTGCCTCAATTCACAGCGAAGCTTTGGACTGTTTTCCTCCTCTTCGCACGGATCAAAACGGCCGCAACACCTAAAACAAACTCTCGGCCATTAATAGCGGAAAACTCCAAAACTGAAAATTCCAAACCTCCCAAAACTCCACGAAAATCGAATTTCTTACCGTAGGAATGAAGGTCTTGACGAGAGAAATCCAAATCCACTCTCGGAATCGAATTCCGTCCACAAACGCTCCGGGAATCGGCGTCCGAAGGGAAGGGTAGGCGGTTTCTCCGTTTCTCTCGTACAGGACCAGCGGTTTCCTATTTGGAGAAGATGATCGTCGTGCCTTTTCTAATACTATCCTAATGCTTATATATATATATATATAATAATAATATAATTAATTACAAAATTACATAAAGCGTCAAAACGACGCGAAAACCGAACTACCTCGGAATTCGACGAAATTCGCACCGTAGCTAAATACCCATGCTACGAACACAACGGCGAAGTCGAAATTAACTTTCGACGAACAGAACTCGAGTTACACCCAAACAAAGCCAAACACAAACATCCCCCCGAGAGGCCACACCGGGTCACCAAAACGACTCGGTTTGCTAGGGAGATCTTACCAACAGGCTACCAAACAGGGCACTCAGTTCTAAGGAGCTAAACCATACTCCACACATGGCTCAAGCCACGGAAACGCGTCATCGTAACGTCAAACGAGAATAAAAATAATCGCTGAAAAAAAACGGGGCGTTACAGTCACTCCCCCTAAAAGAAAGTTTCGTCCCGAAACTTTACGCACAACCCTCCTACTAGCGAAGGAAAAGTAACAAACAGAAGTTACAAAGGGAAACATACCGATCAAATCAGTGAAATAGGTGAGGGTACGCCCTTCTCATGGCCGACTCTAGCTCCCAAGTCGCGCTCTCCAAATCCTAATTTTTCCATAGAACTTTCACCATCGGTATGGACTTCTTTCGCAGCACACGCTCCTGAGTATCCAAAATACGAACTGGCACCTCAACAAAAGAGAGGTTGGGCTCCAACTGGGGCACAACATCCAAGAGTTGCCCACTGCTGCGCACACACTTCCGCAATTGGCTAACATGAAAAACATTATGAACACCAGGGAAGTTCGCTGGCAAATCCAATCTAAATGCAGACACACCAATCCGCTCCAAAATCTCGAACGGGCCCACATACCTTGGGTCCAATTTCCGATTTTTACCAAATCTCTTTACACCAACCATTGGAGAAACCTTGAGGTATACATGATCCCTTACTAAAAACTCCAAAGCAGACCTACGCCGATTGGCGTTCTTTTCATACCTCTCCTGAGCTAAACGAAGCTTTTCACGAATAAGCTTCACGGCGACTTCCATCTCTTCCAGAGCATCTGGACCCAACAAAGGCTTCTCACCAGCCTCAGCCCAAAACAACGGAGTCCTACAGCGCCTCCCATACAAAACTTCGAACGGAGCCATCTGCAAGCTTTCCTGATAACTGTTATTATAAGCAAATTCCATGAGTCGCAGACGCTCATCCCACGCTCCACCGTGGTCTAAAATATAGCACCGGATCATATCCTCAACAATCTGATTGACCCGCTCCGTCTGCCCATTGGTCTGAGGGTGGTACGCAGTAGAATACCTCAGATCCGTACCCAAACCCTCCTGCAGACTCTGCCAAAAACGAGAAGTAAACCAGGATTCTCGATCAGAAATGATGCTAACCGGCACACCGTGGAGTCGGATGACTTCATTCAAGTACAACTCCGCTATCTTCTTCATCGGGTAATCAATCTTATAAGGCACGAAGTGAGCACACTTCGTCAATCTATCCACTATAACCCAAAAAGAATCAAATCCTCTCGGGGATTTTGGCAAACCCGCATTGAAGTCCATAGATATACTCTCCCACTTCCAAGTCGGGATCTAGCGGAGTCAACTTACCACCAGGCCTTCCATGATCGGCCTTCACATGCTTGCAAGTGTGACACTCAGCAACAAATCGGGCTATATCTCCTTTCATACCATACCACCAGGCAATTTGCCTTAAGTCACGGTACATCTTCGTAGATCCTGGATGGTAGGCAACGCTGGAACCATGAGCCTCACTGCAAATCATACTCCTAATGTCCCCAACAGCGGGAACGCAAAACCTGCCGTGGTACTTCAAAGTACCCGCATCATCAATAGCAAAATCTGGCAACTCTCCCTTCTCTGTCCTGGTAAAAAGGTGCAACAGATCCGGATCGTCCTTCTGATGCAGTCTAGTCAAAGAAATCCAGGACGGCTCTGCCACTGACAAACTACTCTGCAAACCACAGCATCCCACTGAAATATCCATAAGGAGGAACTCCTCAACTAACCGATCGGCGGAGAGGTTAAAGATCTTTCCCGTCTTTCGGCTCAGGGCGTCGGCCACCACATTGGCCTTGCCCGGATGATACTGGATTTCTACGTCATAATCCGCCACATACTCAAGCCACCGCCGCTGACGCAGATTCAACTCCTTCTGCGTGAACACGTACTTCAGGCTCTTATGGTCAGTAAAAATCTTGCACTGAGCCCCATAAAGTAAGTGCCTCCACAACTTCAACGCATAGATAACCGCTGCAAACTCAAGGTCATGCGTAGGATAATTCTTCTCATGAGTCTTCAACTGCCTTGACCCATAAGCAATTACTTTTCCATCCTGCATTAATACGCATCCCAGTCCTATATGCGAAGCATCCACATACACATCATAATCCACGCCCTCAGTAGGAAGGGTCAGAACGGGAGCAGTGCACAATCTCCTCTTTAACTCCTGAAAAGCTTCTTCGCACTTCTCGCTCCAAACAAAAGCCACATTCTTCTGAGTCAGCTTGGTCAAAGGTGCGGCTAGAGAAGAGAAACCCTCCACGAATCTCCTGTAATAGCCAGCCAACCCTAAGAAACTTCTGATCTCCTTAGGAGTTTTCGGCCTACTCCAATCCATCACTGCTGCAATCTTTTCTGGGTCAACCGAGATCCCATCCTTGTTCACCACGTGGCCTAGAAAAGAAACCTGAGGCAACCAAAATTCGCACTTGCTCAACTTGGCGAATAACTTGTGGTTCCTCAACTCTGATAGGACCAAACGCAAATGCTGCTCATGCTCCTCAGCACTGCGAGAATAAACCAACACGTCATCAATAAAGACCACCACGAACTTGTCTAGGAAATCCTTGAATACCCGATTCATCATGTCCATGAAAGCTGATGGTGCGTTGGTCAAACCAAACGACATCACCAAAAACTCAAAGTGTCCATGCCTCGACCTAAATGCAGTCCGTGGAATATCCGCCTCACGGATCCTGAGCTGATGATAACCAGAACGAAGATCGATCTTGGAGAACACCGTGCTACCGCGCAACTGGTCAAATAAAATCATCGATCCTCGGCAGAGGGTACCTGTTCTTGATAGTGACCTTGTTCAACTCTCTATAGTCGATGCAAAGCCGCATCGACCCATCTTTCTTCTTTACGAACAAAACAGGAGCACCCCAAGGCGACGAACTCTGCCTGATAAAACCTTTAGCCAACAACTCATCTAACTGAATTCGCAACTCCTCTAACTCATGAGGGGCCATCCGGTACGACGCCTTAGCAATAGGACGCGTACCCGGCTCCAAATCAATAACAAACTCCACATCCCGCTCAGGAGGGATACCAGGAAGATCATCAGGAAAAACATCGGCGAAACCACAAACAATAGGAATCTCCTCCAAGCGTGGCACGCTAACAACGGTTCCAACCGCCGAGACTAAACAAACACAACAATCAGAAAGAAACAATCTCTGAACACATACCGCAGAGAGAACAGGAGAATCCTGACACGGATCAGCATACACGCTGCCGGGCTGACCGTCGTCCCTGATGAAGTCCAAGCGCTTTCCTTTGCACTGAATGACCGCATCATACCGAGAGAGCCAGTCCATGCCCAAAATGACATCGAAGTCCTCTAGATCAATCATCTTCAGGTCCGCCTTCGCAAGAAAATCCCCCAACAAAACCGGGCAATCCAAAATACCCAAATCTGACAACACAGATTCACCAGAGGGAAACTTGACACGGAAGGAATCCCGAACACGATCTAGAGACAACCGATGACGCTCCACAAAGGCTCTAGCCACGAACGAGTGGGTAGCGCCGGAGTCAAACAGAACACGCGCCCAGCGATTCTTCACCTTAAATTTCCCTATAGGAGCGCACAAAGCTAAGGAACTAGCACAATAGTACCGCAAATAATCTAGCAACTAAACCACCAGGCTTGAAATAAAAACAACTAACAACTAACCTGAGATCACCTGGGTCGAAGTCTGAGCCTCCTCGGAAGAAATCACGTTCAGCTTCCCTTTTCCCTTGTCCACACGCTGAGGTGGTGGTAATGCCTGCAATGGAACTGCAGGAAGAGCTGACTGGACCTGAGGACACCCCGACTTAATGTGACCCTTCTGCCCACACTGATAGCAGACTCTATCCCTGGACCAACACTGGGTCGCATCATGCCCGGATCGCTTGCAAACGGAACAGGAGACATCTCTCCTAGGAGCACCCTGAATAGCATGAACCTGCTCCTTCTTCGGAGCTGCCACCTTCTTGAAACATTTCTCGGCAGGGTGGCCTGACCGGCCACAGAAGCTGCACTCCACCTTGCCCCTCTTTCCCGGAGCCGCGCCGGGTACCTGGGGTTTCTTCTCCTCCACCGACTTCCTCTTGTCCAACCTCATTTGCTGGCCTCTGCTTTTCGCGGTCTCAATAACCTCCACCTTCAGAGCAGCCTCTACTACACCTGCATAAGTCTCTGACCCATAAGCACTGGTCAACTGTTGCACCTCGCTCCTCAAACCACTGAGAAATCGCTTAACTCGATCAGCCTCAACGCTGACCAATCCCGGGGCAAAACGGCTCAACTTGCTGAACTCTATCTCATACTCACCCACCGTGAGTTGCCTTTGCTTCAGATGGAGGAAGTCATTCATGAGGCGGTCACGCTCGACCGAGGGTAAGAACTTCCTCAACAGCATCTCCTTGAACATCTCCCACCAGCATCCGGCTACCAAGCTCTCCTTCTCTCTCAGCCACCAACTCTTAGCCAACCCTTTGAGCTGATAGGTGGCTAACATCACCCTCTGGTCATCTGAAATCCCTGAGTACGAGAACATCTCCTCCATGGAGATCAGCCAGTCGTCTATCACCATGAAATCTGCCTTCCCATCATAAGTGGGAGGGCTCAGCCTCTGAAACTGCGAGATGAAGGCCATCTCTGCTGGTATCACCACTGGAGGTCTCGCGGGTGCAGGAGGAGGAGGAACAGCTAACCCTCCAGCAGGAACTTGCGCACCCTGAGCCTGACCTGCCACAACAGCCACCAAAGACTGAATCTGGGCTTGCACCTCCTCCAACTGCCTACCCATTGCTTCGCTACTCAGACGCAGACTCTCGATCACCGCATCGTTCTGAGCTCCAGAAGATTCACCCTCAGACAGGGGAGTCGATCGAGTCGCAGGACACCTAGCCATCCTAAAAATCATTACAACGCAAATCAGATCCAAATCCAACGACTAGAACCGATTACCAGTACAGACAATACATATGTAGATATAGACTTAAAGCTGCTAAACTTGCTCTGAGAGTTTATCTTCTTCACAAAAAATTAGATGATATGCCCTAACCTAGGATGGTTAACCACCACCTTACTAACTCTTGTGCCTAGATCGGATGCATGAACTTATGTTAATTTGAAAACTCATGTGTGTACATATGTCATCCTGCAAATCTTCAGCTCGGCGCGTTGTGCTTATGCAATGATATGATATGCATGATTGTGCTATGCATTCTAAATAAAAAAGGCCCTAATGCATGTTATGAGCGGCGTACGCATGAAAATGTTATGCATCCCATACTACATAACATTTCCATGCAACGAAAAAGAAACGTGCTAGTCGCAGTCATGTGGTGAGGTTATGCATCCCATACTACATAACCCTCACATGTAGCCCCTATGGTGGATCCATATACGAACACATATTATGCATCCCATACTACATAATATGCCCCGTATACTTCATGTTATGCTATGAGTGTAGTGTTCGTGCTTTTGCCAAGACGTGCTGATGACATATCAGTGTTCGTACTTCTTGCTACTGATTTTCTTGCATAAAGATTGTAGTTGGTTTTGCCTGAGCGTCAGCAGTTATCCCCTGCTTGACGTGGCATCATGACGCGTGTTTTCTCTTACTCTGATAATTCTTAATTCGGAGAAAATGCGGGTTGTGACAGGTAAAGAGAAGATTCATTTCTCTTCTCTCATTCTCTCTCTTCCCTCTCATTAAGCTTTTGGAAGAAAGAAAGAAGAAGGCTGAGGCTGAGCTTTGCAAGCTAGGAGGAGATTCTATGGTCGGAATCAAGAGCCGAAGCAAAATCCGTGAAGAGGAAAGTGAGACGATCCTTTCTATCCGAATAGAAGACTTCATCATGGCTCCAAAACAAACTACGAGGGTAACGATCTTCCTTCTTGGACAAGTGAAGTCCTCCTTTTTGCATATGCATAGAATCCCCCACCAAAATCTGGAAAAGTGAATGGAATTCCGATGGATTGATACGTGATATCCCCGGGTAGTTTTGCATTTAGAATCCGAAAATCGTAGTATGGAATATGCATGTTGTGTGAAGCCCATCCGGACAGGTTGGTCTGAATTGGTGATGTTTTAATTTGCCTGCCGGAGAAGACTCCGAGTATAAACGGGTAGTTTATGGAGTCCGAGGGGTTGTGCCTATGAAATCAGTAGCAAGAAGTAGTGGGGATGCGCTCCAGGAAAATACCCAAAAAATACCACGGTTTTGGGTAACTTCGGATATCGCCAGACGACAGTGAGTATCGCTGGCGATAGCTCTGTGTGAGCTAAACTTTGTGAAATTCCAGTTTTCTGACACTACAGGATGCTGCAATTGTGTTCTGGAAGGATGTTCCAGTTATGACTGAGTTTGCAGACAGAAGAGGTGTTCCGTTGTTAATGCCGAACGATAGTGGCTATCGTTGGCAATAGCTCCCAGATTGTATTGTACTTGCGAAGCCTGTCTCGTGGAGATCGTGTGGCTAGCAGGTGAGCTGTGAGCCTGGGTGCCCAACTTTGATGGCTGTGAGAGCCATTGAACATAACGTTGGTAATGTTTTGGATTACCGGCAAGGGGAAACAGACCCGTGTCGTGTCGATTGGCCATGAAGATTCTGGATTTCAGCGATGACATGACGATTTGAGCAACGGGCTGTGGCTGAACTGTACCCGCATTATGCCAGTCAGACTCGTAGGCCTAAAGTAATTGGCTTCGTCGATCGCATAATGAGAGTTTTAGGTTGTGTGTCTGAAAGACTGAAATACTCAAAGTTGACTGTTATGTCTCAGACCTCTGAACGGTGGTGAGGTTGGGTATTGCCAATACACCGAGAATGTGCCCTGAGTGCACGGAACGTTTGGTAGTTGATGCAGACGTTTGTGATATATTGAATGGTGCTTGAGTTGTGCCTTCTTGTGATATATCTGGATATGGTTGTTATGCATGCAGGGAAGAAATACCGCTGTCCCGGGTATGGGGTAAGGTTGTTATAAATTGGTCAGCTAAAGATGACCATTGCCTTGTTTGCCATCCTTATGGTGGATTGTCCTTGTGCAGGTGCTGGAGAGCCGAGCGGAAAATAGCAGGTTGCAGCCCTTGATGCTATGCCGGCCCTCGAAGGCCAAGCGAAGAATTGTTGTTTTCATGTGTGGCCAGCTTGCGAGCCGATGTTTGTAAATCACCTTATGGAAGAATAATTGTAAGGTCTTAAGGCCAGAACTTTTGTGTATTTTGTAAAACATTCCTGTTATATATATTAGTGGACATTCACATGTATTGAGTTCAGTTTAACCCATGACGCTTCCGCTAGAATGCTCTGAGTTAAGATTCGTTTGATCTTATGATATTCAATCTGTAACCCCGCTGACTGTCTGTGAAATATGACGTGGGCCCCCGGCCGAACCCTCTGTTATATTTCATGTGACGAACGGAGGTGTTACATAATATATGCTATTATACGTTCATTTACGATATTGATCCACTAAGAAAGGTAGACGGGAATTTTTTATCGATATTCATGCATCAAGTTTTTTTAGATTCAAAGCATTAAAAAAACCTTTTCTATAAATTGGAGATCTCCATGGTAAGATGAACACAAAATGAAAATGATTCTAAGAAACAATGCTCCTTCTTATATGCATTAAGGTATAATACGTGAGGTTCAGAGTGCAATCCCAACATAATTTCACAACAACGTGGTCATGTAAGTGTGGATTACTTATTAAACGCACGCTCTCTACATTAATATTCTATCATACTTTTATAATTTAAATTTTTTACTATTTCATTATTGTGCATCTTGCGGTTGCATGCATATGTAATGGCCATCTGCTACTAGTTAGGGCATCTCCATGTTGATGGGCTCTATGACCATATAATTTACGAAACAGAGACACAAAATTTTGAAACTTGAGACTTTTTCGAAACCAATGTGTCATATATCATATGTATCACTACAATATTATACATCCAGTTCAAATCAACCTTAGACCATGTGAACCAATTAAGTATAATGGGTGAATATGGGTGAGGAAACTTATTTTTCATGTCATAGATTCAATTCTAATTTTAAGAGGTTATTAGAGCAATTAAGAGGAGAATGAACTGGTTTTATTTAAGTTTATTTGTTGTAAGAAAACCAACCCCAACACAAACAAAATTACACATTACAAACTTTGAAGGCTAACGAATATTTTAATCCTTGTAAACATTAAAACTACATATAATAGACACCACCCAATCCTCTTTCGGGTTCTCCTTCAACGCTCAAAGATTTCTTTGAAGATCTCCTTCGGGACGTGAAGATATCCTTCAAGCCCCTCGAAGATCTCTTTCGTGCTTGAAGATCTCTTCCAAGCCTCTTGAAGATTCTGTTTCTTTCTCTACAAAACACTCATTGTAACAAGTGGAGACCTGTCACCCTTGAGCTTTCTACTACTTGTAATAGATAGGAAAATAGTGCAATTTGGTCGATACCGATCCAACCATGTGGTTTTTCACCTCTTCCGGATTATCAACATTAAAAAGTATACTTGTCAGCTGTTAGTAATCTCTGTGATGGTTAACATGCTCGGCCTACTCTCGAGCTAAGACGGTTCGTTTCGACCAGTATACAAGCGCGTTGAGTGACCCGCAATAGTAATAAATAAATATTTATATAATTTTTAAATTCAAAATTGGCCTCAAACACATATATTAAAGTTAAATCATGGTGGCTTTGATTTGACTCCTGTGTCTCTAGCTCCAAAAAAAATTCTTTGGTGCTGAGGCAAAAAAAATTCATGGAAACCAATACAAAATACTCACATGGGCAATTGAAAGAAGCCTAATAAAAAGGATTCATGAACAAAATAACAAAATTTAGCTAAACACTAAACAATTACACATAAAATTAATAAATAGGGAGTAAATCCATAAGAAGTAGTGAGAGATAAGGATGAATTAAAGGAGTATTTTCTTTAGAAACAGATCTTCAAATACCAAATAAGCACCTAATTGAGAGAACGTCTAAGAATACAGGATGCCATGATAGGGAAAATTGATGACACTTTTAAACCAAACTTTCAGCCAAAAACATAGGCTTCGTTTGGCGGGGCAGAGCAGATGCAAGCCGATTGCGCGCACAACAGCGGTCCAGCGGCGCGGTGATTTCTGCGGAAGCCCCACCGTCCCGCCAAACGAAGCCATAATAACGGATAACTTACGGAGAAAACAAATTGCTGATTACAAATAATAATTCGACCAACATGACATAATTTAAGCAAACATACATGTTTGAGAAAATTGATAAATGATAAGCGATAGATCCCAAATTTGTACAAATGCAGCCTGTTGAAAGCCTGATGTAGAAGCATCAGGAGGCATTAGGCTGTTGTTGAGCAGCCGCCGTAGAAATCATGGTCCGTGGATGCTATAACAAGGAAACTAACACGATAGGGAGAGATCTCTGCACGGGCATCCTTGACCAAAAAAAAGTGGTCTCTACTGTAGGCAAGAGTGAGGCAAAGGCTTCGTTTGGGGGGACTTATTTTTATCGGTCAAGTGAGTACGATCGCATGAATCAGATCTTAATTAAGGTGAACGGAACATCAATAGTTTCGATGAGGACACAACCACAAATATTAAAACTCACGAGACAACGCACAGATGGCCAAGAAGAGTTACACGGACGAGGAATAATCTAGCGGAAGGCCGTTCCGAGGAAAGAGGGGATTTTGATTTTTCTGAACTTTTGATGAGCTGAAAAGAGGCATGGCGTGATCTTCGTGAAGTAGGAAGGCTTTGTGGGCAAATGATTGAAACAACTGGGAGACTAGTGAAAAGATAAGGCTTTAGCCTAAACTATAAAGCCTGGGTGTGCTAGCATCAAGTTCCGCCTCTGCATCCACATTATTTTAATCTAACTCCTTTGAGCTACTAGTAAAATATGTTTCAGCTATGACTGTACATTTATTTATAGCAAATAATATTTGTTGCGGGTTATCCGGTCCGGAGAAATCAGACCGCATTAATTCGGAATTGGACCGGACACGCAAATAGTTAAAGTAAACAGTAGCAAATGACAAAAGACTTTTTTGATGTGAAAAACCCGGAAAGAGTGAACAACCATGTGATTGGATCTGTGTCGAGCCAAATTCACTAGTTCCTTTGAGTTTACTGGGATTGAGATTTGATCTCGGAGGGCGACAAACCGTTTTTTCGTTACAATTGCTAAGTACAAAAATGAGGGAATGAAACTAAGTATTCAGAGCTTCGATGGAAGCGCTTCGGCCTTGGAAAAATATCAGTCCACAAAACCTCGATGGAAGCGTTCCGCCCTGAAAATGTGGCTAGTCCACAGAACCTCGATGGAAGCGTTTCGGTCTGGAAATTTGGCTAAGTCCACAGAATCTAGATGGATACATTTCTGATGGGTACCCCTTAATTTATAAATAATTATTGTAACTCCCGTGCACCGGATCGTAACTCCCGCGCACCGGATCGTAACTCCCGCGCACTGGATCGTAACTCCCGCGCACCGGATTGTAACTCCCCCGCACCAAATCGCAACCGCCGCCGCCGCCATCTTTACGGGCGGGCGGCGGCCCGCGGTCGGCCTCCCACGACCGGCCGCCCCCCTTAGCGGTCGGCCGCCCCCATGCGGCCGGCCGGCCGGCCGGGGCCGGCCGGCCCCTTGCGGCCGGCGGCCGCGGCCGGCCGTCCGGGGCCGGCCGGCCCCTTGCAGCCGGCCGCCTCCTTGCGGGTCGACCGCCCCCTTGCGGCCGGCCGCCTCCTTGCGGGCCGGCCGCCTCCTTGCGGCCGGAGGCCGCTGCCGGCCGCCTCCTTGCGGCCGATCAGTCGTGGCCGGCCGCCTCCTTGCGGGCCAACCGCCTCCTTGCGGCCGGCGGCCGGCGGCCGGCCGCCGCGGCCGATCAGTCGTGGCCGGCTGCCTCCTCCCTTGGGCGGCCATCGGCCGGCGCGCCTCCTTCGACCACCGTTGCGGGTCGGCCTTTTCTCCACCGTCCGATCATGGCCGGCCATCACAGCCCTCCGATCTGTGATTAACCACCGTAACCACCCTAACCACCTCGGAAACCCTATATAAGCACCCCTGATAGTTTATTTCAAGGGATCCGGCTTCATTCTCTCCTTCGCTTTCTCTCTCCTCGTTCCTACTTTTCCCCAGAGCTTCTCTCTCTACTCGCCTCCTCCTCTCCTCTTTCACTCACTAACTTGGCAGGTTCTCCCGCGAACGCCGCCCAGAGAAGGAAGGAAGCAAAGTGCCAGTGAAGGCATCCCTCCTCAGTCCGAGGCATAGAGCGCAGGCATCCTGCGGCGCGCGAGCCAGAAGAGCAAGCGCTCAAGAAAGACGCACGTCGAAGTGCACGGACTCCTAAGCGGTGGCCTATCACCCAAGGAGAGCTCTCTCAACTCCCCAGTATTTGTAACGAGGCGCGACCTGTCGCCCTCGCTTTCTCTTTACAAGAGCGCTGTAATAGAGGCAGATAGTGGAGTTTGGCTGGCACAGACACGACCACGTGGTGTTGGGTACATTGAAAAATGTGTACCTGATTTGAAGAAGCCTAACTTAGCTCAATGATATACATCAAGGTGTATTTAATGTTATTTTGAGTTTATATGTGCAGGTTAAGAATGTACTAGAATGCAGGAAAAATATTCTAAGTCTATGTGTCGACACCAGAAGAAATTGTGTCGACACTTCAAAAAGATTGTGTCGACACTTGAAGAAGGTTGTGTCGACGCAGAGAAATAGAGTCGACAACAATTGTGTCGACACCTGGAGGCAGTGTCGACACACAGAAGTTTGGTCGACATCACTTGTGTCGACATTGGGAAGCTGTGTCGACACACAGAATTGCTAGTCGACAACATTTGTGTCGACACCAGAAGACTGTGTCGACACATAGAGGCAGAGTCGACAACAGCTGTGTCGACACCTGGAGACTGTGTCGACACACACTATATTCTGAGTCTACATCAACTGTGTCGACACACAGGACTTGTGTCGACATACAACAAAGTCTAGACTAAGTTAGTTGCTGGTGTATGATGAAGTGTTTGTGTCGACACAACTACTCAGTGTCGACACATTCACAAGATGGAGTATCAAGAAGCTAAGTCGACATAAAAGCAGACATGTCGACATCATCAAAGGCTGTGTCGACACCTAAGTCACTTATGTCGACACATATTGACAGATGGTCTCGACACTTTCTAACAGACAGTCACGACACTTTGCTGACAAAGACAAAGGCACAAGATCTGTTTGAAGAATTGACAGCTGTGAGTTACAACAGGTCGACTGAAAGCTGTCAGACTTGTCAGAAGTTTGTTAGAAACCAGATCAGCCGATTACCAATGATGAAGTCTATAAATAGACAGATTCAGAAGAAGAATATACACATATACATAGAAACTGATTGATTGATCGTTGTTGTGAGATAAGATCTCTAATCAAGAAAGTGCAAGCCACAGAAGAAGATCTTCGAGAGAAGATCTAAGAAGACTTTCTGAAGTGAACATCCACTCAGATTCAGTCTAAGTTGAATTCATTCACGAATTCAGAAGTATTATCAAGGGTTGTGGATAGAGAGAGATCCAGCCATTTGAAGACAAGAAGGAAGCTGTCACAGGTTTCTTAAGAAGCAGTATATTCCAAAGGAAATCAACTCTAACTAAGTTCAGATTCAAAAAGCTTTGAAGAAAGCTAAGATCTAATTGATTTCATCCATCAGCCTTTTCAAGAAGCTGATCAAGAACAGTCTTATTCCTTCTCTCTCAACAGGAGTAAGATATTATATAACTTCATTTTCAAATTCTGTAGGATCTATTTATAGATCTGAGTTATAAGCCTATTTTATAAAGACTGAGTGTAGGAGAGGTATTCTCTGAGTGGTAGGGCTGTTTATGCCTGAGTTGTAGGAGAAGGTGTTCTCTGAGTTGTAGGCCTTGTGGCAAGGCTGAGGTAGGGCTGGTTAACCTGAGCTGTAGGAACCTTTCAGGGTTCTGAGTTGTAGGATCTGAGGATCTGAGATAAAAGAGGAAGTTAGGCCGAATCTAGCACACTGCTAAATAGGTGAAGGGGGGAAAGTGGATGTACCCAGACCTTGGGGAACCACTATAAATCTGTATGAAATCTGTGATGTGTACATGTTTGTGATTGCTGTGCTGTGTTAGCTGCAGAGTTTTCTGAATTTTATTATAATCTGTAGTTATATTCTGCCTTAAGTTAAAACAAGCATTAGAACCTATTCACCCCCCTCTAGGTGTTTAGGTGGTCTTGAAAGTAAAACTATCACGTGGTTTTTTTCCCATTTCCGGGGTTTTCCACGTCAAAGCTGTGTGTGTACAATTTCTCTGTTTCTACTTTGACTGTGTGCGTACTCAATCGCCCGGGGTTGAGACAGACCGATCTGAAACCGGTCTACCGAGGGCATTGAGCGAACCACAACAGTTTCGGTTGGGAAAATCACTAATCCACAGAGCTTTTGCATAAGAAGAGGAGCAAATCGAATTCCTATGCAGAGAATTGGCACAAGTTCACGATCTCGCCGGAAAAACTTAGAGCTCTCTCTTGTCTGTGGAGTTGCTTGTCCTCAAATGAAGGTCTGAAAGTCTATTTATAATTTTCTGGAGGGATACGTCGGTAATTGCGTCGATGCGAGATTTGTGCTGGCGAATAACGTCGCTCCATTTCGTTCACCTGAATCAACAATTTTAGCAAAACGACGGAAGTGCCCACCGGGCGGCTTGGCAGGGTGCCCGAAGGAGGCGGCCGCGTGCGGTCGCGGGCCGCACACGCACTGGGCGCACCCTGGCTACTCTCGCGCAGGCTGCTTGCGTACAGGTTGCGCGCGCCTGCACAGCCTAGGGGGCACGATTGTGTGCGTGCCCTTTTTCTCGGGTGTTTCCGGGACTCGGGGGAGCACGACTTCGTGCGCGCGATTTGACTGGCTGGGTTTACGCGTCCTTCGTCCGGGTCATTTTGACTTGACTTAGAAATTTGAGGGAATCCCTTCACTATTGTTTTTAAATACTGTTATTAAAAATTTTTTTTACAATGCAGGGAAAATGTTGAGGGACGTAAGGATGTTTTGTTCTCCTGTATATTTTTTAAGGGCGGAACTACACATACCTAAGCCATACATAAGAACCACAAAAAGTGGGCTCATACATAATAAAAATATATTATTTGGCCTGTTTCACACACCTAAATCACATAGAAAAGTAAAGTTTGGATTATTTTATTGGGTGTGGGGTCCACTTTTTGTGGTTCTTATATATGGCTTAGGTATGTATAGAATTATCCATTTTTTAATGCAGTTCAAATTTATTTTTTTTCTATTTGATTATTACGCTTTTAGCCTTGTTTATATTTTCATTTTTAAAAAAAATATTTGGATTAACTTTTTTTGTACATAAATACTTAATTAATTAATTAATGAAGAATCACGTTTTAGTTTTGGACGCGGTAAAGTTTTTCTATTTATTAATTATCTTTTTCTCCCCTCCGGCGCTCTTTTTCATCGACGGTGACTGCGGAAACCTTCTTCGGTCCATTCCCAAATCGAAGATCTGAAGTCACTGACGCCCGTTCCTCCTCCTTCTTTTGACGATCCTTCGAACGGTGAGCTTCTCATCCTCCTCTTTCGTCTCTCTTCCACTTTCCCCTTCTCGTTTTTTCCATTCCTGATTACCCTGTGTCGGATCACCATCAAGCGCCGGCTTCGGAGTCAACCGGAGACTCCTCAGTTTAAACATGCTCCGATTCCTGTTACAGGACCCTATCTCGGTCTTAACCAGAGCGCATCAGGCTAATCATTCCGTGCTTGTCCATTTACACGGTCCAAGTTTGCATTTTGCTGTATTGTTTTTTGCTTCCAGTTATTATATTACTGTTCTTTGATCTTTATAGAAGTCCATCTTGATCACTTTAAAGATTTTTTATTTTTCATTCCTGACCCTATTGTTTCCATAGCATATCTGTATACTTGCAGAATTATTCCTAGCTTAGATAGCATTGCAGATAGTGTGTTTTGAGTTTACATATAATTATCTATGAATATTTCATTTTCTGCTAGTTTATATATATATAGGTTAGGATTTGTCTTTGATTATTCTAAGGGATGAGGCTGAAGTTCATTGATGCTATTGAGTTTAAAGATTCTTCCTCACAAGTCACAACTTGATATCATCTGAAGGATTATCTCTGGCATACTCTACTATAGCCTATAGAGTTCAACATTGGAGGGCAAAAACTAATGATTAGATAAGATAAATAAACCATTTGTTACTTTTTAGATGCACTATGGTCTTTGATGCCCATTCAAGTAAGCTAACATTTGAAACATGTCAATAACAACAATTGAGCTAGCCCAATGGCTCAGATCCACATGAATTATTTCTTCCCCAACCATGGAGTCATATTCTTTTCATCTCTGTTTTTTTGATGAAATTATAACACTGAGTTAAACTTTTCTGCTCTTTGTTACATATTGTTTTAAGGAATTACTGTTCTTTAAATTTAATTCATTTTGCAGAGCTCCGGTGATAATCATTTTTTGGGAATCCTCAGTGCAGAGGGCTACTTAGGAGTGAAGAAAAAAATGTTTGAAAGCGATCTATAAGGTCTTAGTAATAAAATTCTCATTAAACTTGAATCTGGTTTCTTTAACTAAATTGGAACGATGCTGGAGAAAATTGGCTTGCCTGCAAAGCCATCAATGAGAGGTAGTAACTGGGTGATTGATGCATCCCACTGTCAAGGTTGCTCTTCTCCATTTACCTTATTTAATAGAAAGGTATTTGCTTTTCTTCTTCATTCCTTACAAAATGGAATGATGCATTATTTTTTAATTTTATTGTTCGGGTGAATTTAAATGTAGAATTTGCTTGATTTAATTTTGATGGATGAAGAAGTAGCTTTGAACTTATTTTTTTTTCCTTAATGGTAAATTTCCTTGATGGACGGGTGATTGGCGCAATTCTGCTGGCTTGAGTGTTGTTGTTGTTGTAATGGAAAATTTCATTAGCCGGCCCTACTATAGTGGGATAAAGGCTTGAGTGTTGTTATGGATAACTTCATTATATTGCCCACTCCTTTGGTTTAATGATCATAGGTTGACAATAGAATTGAGCTCTTTCCTTTGTTCTCTTCAGTCATAAAAATAAGTTTTGCTTCTTCTTCACTACATATGATTGAAGCGTTCTCATTTTAACATTTGCAAATTTACCTTTTTTTTACAACTATTCACAATCATTATCTATTTATGCAATATGAAGCTAATATGGATGTCTGCCAAAACTAGAAAATATTGACTAATGAATAAAGATGTTAGAGAAACTTTGATTGTGTCATCTATCAAGAGAAGTTAATAGATTTATGTGCTTTAAGCATATACAATGAAGGTGTAACAATCTTATCTACTTTAACGATATTTTAAAAGCCCAATCGACACTCATGATATGAAGCAAACTAAATAACATTATAGAAATTGTTACAATAACAGAAGATAGCAGATGTAGTCATGTAGCTAAAATACGCAGTGGAAAAGAAAGAGTGGAGTTAAGGTTAAAGGAATGCCTCACTTTTTGAATCACATAGTCAACTAAGTGAAAATGAAATCAAACCGAATGCCTGAATGAAAACAATGTCCAATACAATTGGGTCCATATATTAAAGAGACAATCCAAAATAGGTTCAGTGTTCGAAAATAAGACATGATGTAAACTATGATTGCATTAAAATCCTCGGCAGGTCATCATAAGCTAATCTTCTGACTTGTGTTCCCTGTAAGGAAAGGTCCGAAGATGTGGTCAGCCCATTGGCGAGTAAGTAACTCTTCATCCCAATGACACTAAAATAACATAGGTAAGCATGTATGAAGATGTATATAGGCAATAACCGAAATTAGTGGACATTATTTTCAAATATGGTAACCATGCATTCGTTAACATAAAATAAAACATAATAACATAAACCATTTTTTTTACTTGATCATGTCTTAAGGGTTCAGACACGTACAAAGGAGATCATTAGAGGCACCTATTAGGCGTTGTGAGAGTTTATCTGCTAGGCATGTTAAACGGGGGAGGGGTAGACCAAAAAAGACTTGAAATGAAACTATAAAGAATGACATGATGTACTTAGGCATTAGTGAGATTATGGCGACAAAGGATCCATATAACCGACCCCACTATGGTGGGATAAATGCCTGAGTGTTGTTGTTGATCATGCCTTAACCACAACTTTAATTTATTAAAGTGTGAGGTTTCTAGGTTTGGGTTCTTATTTAAAGATGCGGTGGTTCTGAGTTCTTATTTATCATTGCGGTTGTTCAAATTCCTATTCTTCTTAGTTTGAAGTTTTATAGTTTACTAGGCACATCTTGGGATTTAAGTCCCTATTAATAACAACTAAGGTGCTCTGGTGCGCCCCTAGCGCATGACATATTCTCACATCAAACTAGTTCCATACGTCGAAGAATTGGTCGTCGACCTCTCTTTTATGCTCATATGGTCTACTGTGTCCTATGAATATGAATATATACGCCCATCAATCACTGGAGAAAGCACCTCTCATGCCCCGAACAATCCATGCATCAAGTGACCGGTGACCCGCATAAACCCACTAGTCTATGCACTAGTTGTTTATTCCACGTATAAAATCTCATTCTTTATCATGGTTGCATAATTCATTACATATAAATGAAATAATGATTTTGACTACTTTCTAAAATACTTATGTAATAGGATTTTCAGCATAAATCTTCACTTGAAGGTTTTCATGAGATCTATTATAACATATGTTTATCAAAGTCGATTAAAGATGCAGTGCAACAATAAACATATTTAATGCAATTGTCTTGTGATACATCTTACTAAGAGGAAGAGAATTTCTTACTTTGACGTTCTGATGCCCGAAGAATTGCGTGGGGCATGACTCTTATAGGTTATTCTGAAACGAGAAAGTGTTCCTCTTTGATTTAAAACAATTCTTCTCCTCTGAATCCCGCCATGAACTCTGAGAACTAATAATGAACCATAATAAATCTCAAGTTTATATATAGGGTTATATGGAATCATAGGAAAGGATTTCTAAACGAGGGAGGACCGAAAATGAGAACAAGAGGAAGAGAGGAAGGAAGAAGCATAACTCATCTAGCAATGGAAACAACAAAACATCTCTTATCTGGAGGAGGAAAAATGGTTGAGTCAACTGAAAGGTTTACGACTTGCAGTTCAGTGAGGTCGTTAAACACAAAAGTGATCATGGATGATCGATCGACTTCGAGCACTACTCGAAAGCTCGTCAGCGTGCTATGACATGGATGAAACTATCTGGGGATTTGTTAGTCTACAAAAGTCAAGGCCAAGGAGAGGGGTACGAGAGACGGTGTGTGTGCGACATTCGATAATTTTTCAAAAGACGAAGATTTGTGGTTTACTCTTTTTCTAGGAATATCAAGCTCAACGAAATTTGACTCGGACACTCATGATATTGTATGAAGCTATTTGCCTTGCATTTTGATTCATAGATGTCCACAATTGGAACCTCTCAAATAATGTGTCTAGCATAGATTCATAGTCATAATAGCTGCACCAACTGCTATTTTTAGTCGAGCTTCGTCGAAGCTTCTAGTTGGCTCCGAGCTTCGTCAGGATACTACTCGATGCCGTTCCATTTTCGGTCAACAATTCTATCATATGGCCATTTCTTCTTCATCGACGAAAGCACAAACCCATCAATTTGACTCTGCATCGACGAAGCCGCAAACCTGCAAGCTGCGGGTTTGATTCAAAGCCACAAACTTGTGTCAACAAAACTGCAAACCCTTCCTCGACATAGCACATGGTCATTCCCCCTTCATAATCGAGCCCAACCCCTTCCTTAGCATTGACATAGCTGCAAACCTGCAAGTTGCTGGCTCGATTCGATTCTATACGCCAATCTCGAAGAGCATGCCTCTCATGCTCATCCAGTTGGTCCTCTTCATTGTCATCAAAGGGTAATGTTGTCATCCAATCCGTTTGTTTGAACCTTGCAGCTTTCACACCTGCTCCTTTCCTCGAGCCCACAAGCCGCAGGACACGGTCTTCACTTTTCTTCTTCTCCGCTGAAAGCATCAAGCCCAGCGTTGTTACACTATAGAGTTGCAAGCTAATTTTAGGTCATCTTTGATTAATTAATCCATTTGATTAATTAATCCATTTGATTAATTAAGTAAATAAATTCCCGTGCTGCGGCACAGACTTATATAGGGAAGCGTCACAGATCTCGTGGTATTCAGAGCACGCCATCCACATCTATTCTCGGGGACTCAAGCCAGCTGACCTGCTCTTGTTCTCATTTCTTGTGCAACATGAGAGAATCCACAGATCAAATGATCTAGCTTATGCACTTATGCTGATACTCGTCCCGACTCAGGCTGACGCTGAAAAATGACACAAGCTCTTGTCACCATCTGTACTAGGCTTGACCGTCTCATAGGAGCCACCCAAGTAATCACCGTTCTAACACAGGACCGAGCCAATAGTATCCAGGAACCTCGGCCACCCCTCATACACACCGATCCTCCGACTGCATGAAGCTCATATTGTTCCCCATTACACTAAGTTGGGCTTTCCAACCTATAATGGGAAGACAGATTCGTTATGATGGCTCCCTTGATGCAAGCAAATTTTTGGCCACCAACAAATACTGATATTGGAATGGATCAGTGATTTAGATGGTCGTGATCTACCACCCGTTCGGACGAGCCGAGTTCACAGATGTGTTCGAATGGTTGGTCTGAGTATTTTTCATATAAGTTCTTATATCAATGAAGTACTTTTGTCATTTTAGGTTGAACATACATTTGCATTCGCATTAACTTACATTTTCTTGGATTGTTTGTAGCACTCATAACATTTTAAGGTTGGTCATAGCCTCATTTGTGTATGTCGTGCACTTGCTTGGTTTGAATTTAGGGTTAGAGTATTCTCCGTCATTCACCTATAGACCCGTGCTGTGTCAATCAATCTGGCGACCTCCTCGATTCAGATTAACTATCGTTTACCCGTTTGCAAGTCAAAAAACCATGGAAGATTTTGGACGATTTCAAACTGTTCTGCAACATGCAATTCGGTCCTCCCATTTGCAGCCATTCCCTTGGGATACTCACTACTTTACAACAAACAATGTCAGTGGATGCATATTTGGAACAATTTTAGGTTCTTCTAGCTCTTGTTACGATGCACCCGGAGTAGCAAGTCACAATCTTTATGGTAAAACTTGAGGAACGACTGTCAATGGATATCGAGTTTGAAGGCCCCCTAGATTTAGTTACTGCGATGAGTTTGGTCATGCTCTGTGAGTGTTGACTGCATGTGGATTGCAACAACAATGGATCCACATGCGCTACCCTAGACACCCTAGCATGCAACTAGGCATGCACAAAAAGACCGGTCGGGACCGGACCGGTCGGGACCGGACCGGTCGGGACCGGTCGGGACCGGTCCCGGATAGGACCGGTCTGGTCCCGGACCGGTCCACAGGTCCCGGACGGTCTCTGTTTTAGGGACCAAAACCGGTCCCGGACCGGGACCGGTCGGGACCGGTCCCTGGCTCACAAGAGCCGTTAGGCTCTTGTTATGAGAGCCTAACGGCTCTCATAACAAGAGCCAAACGGCTCTTTCTAAAGAGCCGTTTGGCTCTTTTTTTTATTTTATTTTATTAATAATATATATTAATATTATATAATATATTAATATATATTATTAATAATATTATAAAATAATATTTAATAATATATATTTATATTTTTAAACTTTTTGATTTTTTTTTAAAAAATCTATAAACCCCCCCTCTCTTTCACTCTCTTTCACTCTCTCTCACTCTCTCTTACTCTCTCTCTCACCTCTCTCACTCATTCAAATGGCTTCCTCCTCCTCTATGCCGGCGTCCTCCTCAGCGTCCGTCGGACATGAGATTGTCGAGCACCGACATAAAGCGGCGGTATGGGATAACTTCGAGAAGGTGCGGATCGGCGGCGAAATTAAGGCGAAGTGCAAACTTTGCGGCAAGCTTATGGCGGCTAACAGCAGCAACACAACTCTCGCCCGACACAACAAATCGTGTCTATCCAAACAAGCTCCGTCGGAGACCAACCAAGCTCAGATTTCAACGACCGGGCAGATTTGGACGTATGACCAAGCTCGGCAACGGGAGCGACAAATGGAGAATGTCATCAAAAGCGGTCTCTCGTTCAACCACTACGACAACGACGAAATGACGTCGTACATACACGAAGCACTCCAACCAAAATATCAACAGGTAAGTCGTACTACAACTCGGCGTGATGCTTTACACGCCTACATGCAATCCAAAATTTTTTTACAAAATTATTTTGAAACATTCGAGGGACGAGTTAGTTTAACGAGCGATGTTTGGACTAGCGGTTTAGTAGACGGGCTTTCTTATATTTGCATAACTTGTCATTGGGTCGATCCCGATAGTTGGGAATTAAATAAACGTATTATTTGTTTTGAAGGTTTTGAATATCCGCACACCGGTAAAGCAATTTACCAGGTGATTATTAAGTGTATTCGAGATTTCAAAATAAAAGATAAAATTTTAAGTATTTCATTTGATAACGCCTCTAATAATAATATGGCTATTAAATATTTAATTAATGATCTAGAACCTATGTTAGATGGTATTTTTTTTCATACACGTTGCGTTTGTCACGTGTTGAATTTAATTGTGCAAGATAGTTTAAATTTTATGAACGATTACGTTATTAAAATACGTACTATGTTACGTGTTATTTATAGTTCAAAACGAAGGAAACAAGATTTCAAAAAATTTGTTATTGCACAAGGTAAAAAATTTTTGGGTCCATCTTATGATATGCCCGTACGATGGAATTCCACGTACAAAATGTTAAAACGGGCTTTGTCACAAAAATCACTATTAACCGAATTTTATAATAGCGTAGAAGAAGCACACGATTTAAATGCGTCAGATTGGGCTGTAATCGAAGATTACGTTAATTTATTAGAGAGTTTTTATAGGGCGACAACTGTTTTATCAGGAGTTTACTATCCTACAAGCTCGCTCGCCACGTCCGTTAATTTTTTTAATGGAGGCAAAATTTTTAAAATATTATACGCATATGCCACCTATGTTTTCTTGTGCGGCGTCGTTAAACCCTTTAATGGGTGTAGACGGCGTGGAAAATTTTATAGAAGAAATTAATAATAATTTAGATTTAAACGAATCTTCTAATGATTACCACAACGTTAGTGTAACAAAATTTAATTCTGATTTTACTAATCTATACAATTATTACGATCAAATATATGGATTGCGAGCTCGCGAGAAATCCGCCGCCCCGCAAACAAAAGATATTTTAAAAAATAAATTTTTAGAATTAGCTTCGAAGAAAAAACAACGAACTTCGAGCACTTTAAACGAATTAGGTTTATATAGCAAAACACAATTTCAAGAATTTATGACCGCGCACGAAATAGAAAATTTTGACATTTTAAATTGGTGGAAAAATAAATCTAACAATTATCCTATTTTGGCCTTAATGGCCCGCGATTTACTAACCATCCAAGCTAGTACAGTAGCTTCGGAGTCTGCATTTTCTTTGAGTGGCAGGATTCTGAACGAGCGAAGGAGCCGTTTGACCGAAGAATCTTTGGAGATTTGCATTTGCTACAAGGATCATTTGGACGCTTTGAGGAGGAGACAACACGTCTCATCAATTGAAGATAGCGAGTCTGAAGTTGAAGACGAGCTTACTAACTTAAATCTGGGGAGCGTCGCAGAATGATTTCAAATTGTATTTAGTTTTTTGATTTCAAATTTAAATTGCAAATGTTTGTATTTGGATTTTTAATTATAAATTGTATTTTGTATTTCATTTGTAATTATATTTTAATTTTGTAATTTTATTCTATATTTAATAAAAATTTGTATTTATTTTGCAAATTGCAATTTTAAAATTTTGTATTTGTGATTTTGACATTTTGTGTACATGTACAAGTTTTTTAGTTTTTTTTAATTAATATTAAAACTTAAAAATAAAATTAATTTTTATTTTTAAAAATAATTTTTATTTAAAAACCGGTCCCGGTCTGGGACCGGTTTTTTCCGGTCCCAGCCGGTCCCGGTTTTTAGAGGGAAAACCGGTCCCGGACCGGGACCGGTTTGGGCAGGACCGGTCCGGGACCGGTGCCCCAAAAGACCGGTCCTGCCCAGGACCGGTCCCGGACCGGGACCGGGGTCTTTTCGTGCACGACTACATGCAACCCGAGGGTACCCAACGTCAACGCATGCCATATGCAACACTCGCGGAATGTTGCACCAAGGAGTTATGTTATAACTACGATTAACAATATACTTGCAACTATCACTGCAAATGACATTTTTCATCTTAAAGTAGAGGACTTCGATGAAGAAAGAATTTGGTGAATATGACACGAGAATCCAATCACCCTTTTGAGTTTGAGGACAAGCTCATTTTGAAAAACAAGAGTGTTGTTATGAGCTTCGAGTCTAGTTATTACATGGGCTTCACACATGGTTATCTAGTTGTTTTATTAATTTTCGTTTAACTATTTTCGAATAATTTGATGTTGTCCTTTATTAGATGTAATTCGTTGTTAGAGTCTTTAAGAGTGGAGTCATGCAAAACCTATTTAAATACGTGTACAGTAGAAATGAAGGGATTGGGGAATTATGTTTATTTCTTGCCTTGTCATGAGATCGTGATAACTCTCTCTCTCTCTTTCTCTCTCTCTCGAGCACATCCCGCTTAGGCTACCGCGGTTCCGGTTTCACAGTATTTTCCTTCTCCATCATCTCCACCTCCAACAACTCTTCCGTGACGCGACCGCCGTTCTACGAGTTTGCCTGTAATAGACACATCTCATCCTCGTAGACATTTTATTAAAATAATATAAAAACTCTAAAATAACAACAAGGGCTATACAATTACTCAATTTAACTCATCATTAAATTATAGATTTTGGATGAATATATTATTGGAATTTGCATTTCATGACCAATACAAAAGAATTATATATTTAATCTTGTATAACACTTAGATGATCTAGAAATCATTTGGCTTCCAAAACAACTTTCAATAAGCCACCACTTTGTGGCGCGCATATTTAATGGTGATACCAATTGACACTCTTTTTTTATTACTATTCATTGGATATAGTTCTTCTGACAGACTTAGTCTATGCCATTTCACCATGACTAAAAATGTGATGAAGATCTTCTGTCCTACTTAGTCTATTACAATCATCATTATCATCATCTTTAATTTCATCCCAACCATTCAATGTCAATTTTATGAACCCTCATTCCATCAGTTGTGTTCATCCTATGTTAAACATTTTTTTTGGTAAATCTTGTGTACAATTTCTATTCATGTTAACTTTTGCTTATTTTTTTTCTCAATCACTATTTTCACCCCTTTAATAGGTGCATTTTTAAATCTTTCATTGTACATGTTAAACCATGTAGATCTTTCCATAACTTCTATGAAGAGATTTAAGCTCAACCTAAGCCTTAATGTAATCCCATTTTAATTTAAACTCCTTTATTTGAAATTATTCTATGCAAAAAACTCACATCTCCTCCCAAACTTATCTTTTAATTTATTTTCTAGTCCAATTTGAGGAGCATAAGCAGTGATTACATTAATATTTTCATTAATCTAATTATTATCTTAACAACAATTACTCTACCATTAAACCTATTCACATAAAGTATTTTTTCTTTTGATTCTTTATCCAAGCCTTACATTAACTTATATTCATCCCCATTATCTTCGTAATTTTCTCCAATCCACGTTGTCTCTTGTAAACAAGTAATACCTATTATTATTCTAATTGATGTACCCACAATTTTTCTGGTCTTTACATCTAATGTCATCAAATTTCAAACTGCAAATCTAATCATAAAATTTGGCCTTTGTGATACTGTTTTAGTTTGTCACCAAAATAGGGTTAATTCTCAGGATTACTACAAGTTTGAATTCCTTACTGAAATCTATCCACCGGAAGCCAATAAATTTCTAGATACTTCAACCATTGAATCCATTAGCATGACCACTCTAGATTCATGGATCCAGTTCTTTTGGTTTTCCAGAATCTGGTATTGTTTATTCAATGCCAGTCTCCCAAATAAATGAAATGAATCTGATTGGATGCCTAAGCTAACTATTAGTAGAATTAGGAGGAAAATAGTAATTGAGTACCCATTATTCATCCATAGAGGGCTATTCATAATATTACAATGGACCCGTAGACTTAAACACGGTGTGAGACTTAAACACGGTGTGAGACTAAATCCTGCTTACACACATGACCACACGTACTAATAATAATAACATAGTAAAATACCCAACTTGTAGTATCTCTCAACTCTCCCCCTCAAGTCGGATGTTAGATGTCGGTCATTCCAAGTTCCTTGATGCCATCAATGAACGCGTCACTTCCTAAGCTTTTAGTGAACACTTCTGCCAGTTGATCTTTAGAGTGGACGAAGGGTGTGACATGATCTTTTTATCCAAGTGATCTTTGATAAAATGTCGATCAACCTCAACGTGCTTTGTCCTGTCATGTTGAACTGGATTGTGAGCTATGCTGATCGTTGCCTTGTTGTCGCAGAATAAGGAGAAAGAAGACGTCATGGGAAACCCCAAGTCATGTAGAACGGTACGCAACCATAGGCCATCACACATGCCTTGTGGCATAGTACGGTATTCAGCCTCAGCGCTCGATTTGGCCACTACATTTTGCTTTTTACTGCGTCATGTCGCCAGGTTTCCTCCAACAAAGGAACAATAACCTGTTGTAGATTTCCGTCATCACAACATCCTTCCCAATCAGCATCAGTGAAAACTTCAATCCTCAAATGATCATTCTTGGAGACCACGTCCAGGGGCTTTCTTCAAATACCGTAACACTCGGTATGCTGCCTCTTGATGTCTGATCCGGGTAGCATGCATATATCTACTTAGAATGCCAACTGCATAAATAATATCGGGACGAGTTTGAAATAAATATATTAATTTCCCAACTAATCTCTAGTAGGGTGTGACATCTACATGGTCATTGTCACCATCTTCATAAATTCCATGATTTTCTTCTATCGGGGTGTTCGCAGGAACACAGCCAAGCATCCCGGTCTCCTGCAACAGATCTAGAACACCCTGATCCGATCTAGTCATCTCATTACCCAGAAATTATCGTAATCTTCCCGAGTCTTTCACCTTAAACTTGGCAGATAAGAGAGACTTGAGATTCACAATCTCTTCCACATCATTACCAGTGATCACGATGTCATCTACATAGACGATAAGGACCACAATACCCTAATCACGTCTCCGAATAAGTATAGTGTGATTAGACTACACATGTTTGTATACAAATTTGAGCATAGCCGTGAGGAAACTGCCAAATCATGCTCTAGGAGACTGTTTCAAGCCATATAAGGACCTTCTTAGCCGACAGACAAGACCTTCAGCTCCATTTTTCACAAACCCAGGAGGGAACGTCATGTAAACCTCCCCATCAAGCTCACCATGGAGAAACACATTCTTCACAGCTAGTTGGTGAAGATCTCAGCCCATGCAAGCCGCGCATGATAATAATACCCGTGTAGAGTCCATCTTAGTCACAGGGGCAAAAGTCTCCTGGTAGTCAACTCCCTGAGTCTCAGTGTACTCTTGGGCGACCCGTCGTGCCTTGTACCGCTCGACCTTCCCTTCTTGATTCTGTTTGACCGAAAACACCCATCTCGAGCTAATTGCTTTCTTGCCAGGAGGAAGGGAAGAGACTTCCCAGGTATGGTTCTTGTCCAAGGCTGGCATCTCCTCTTTCATAGTCTGAGTCCAGGCCGGGATACCCAAAGCTTCCTTCTATGTCTTGGGAATAACAACCGAAGAGAGAGAAGCAACAAAGGCGTGATGGGCCATGGTAAGGTGATAGTAAGCCATATGATTAGAAATATGATTTTTAGTACATGCATCCTTACCTTTCAACAGAGCAAGCGGAATATACAAATCCACATCATCAGAATCTGCGGAAGAAGCGGTCACTGGTAGAGGTGGAACCTTAGTAGCCTGTATACCGGAGGAGCGTCGGTGGTACACGTGAGGAAAAGGGGAGATCAGAGTATCAGGTCGAGGAACAGGGATAGGAGGACCCATTTCCTAAGAAGGAGGAACAACCAGGGCTGTTCACGAACCGAATCGAATCGAATATCTCTTCAATCGAATCTAAATTTCACATATAATGCTGAGATTCGGATTCAGTTTCGGATTCGTTCGAATATTCGGGTTCGGATTCGAATTCGAATTCGATATGAAATGCTGGATTCGAATTCGGGTTCGAATTAAGATTCGAATTCGGATTCGAATTCGATTTTTTCTATTAAGAATAATTAAATATATAATTTTATTAAATATATATAATTTTATTTAAGTAATTTTACTATTCGCGAACTATTCACGAATACTTCGAATAGGGATAATTTTATTCGGATTCGGATTCGAAAATTATTCGAATTCGATTTTGGATTCGAATTCGAAAATTACGAATATTTATCGAATCTTCACGAATCGAATCTCGAATTATTCACGAACTATACTATTTGTTAACAGCCCTAGGAACAGGGATAGGTGGACCCAGTTCCTGAGGAGGAATCTGTGGTGACAGAGGAGGAAGTACAGGAAGAGGAATATCCGTAACACTACTACTCTCCCCCTGACGAGGAGAGTGAGTTGATGGTAAAAATAGGATTCCCCTTCTCTAAAAGTAACATCCATAGTGCAAAACATATGCCTAGAAGGGGGATGATAACACCGATACCCTTTCGTCGTGGAAGAGTATCCAAGGAACACACACTGATGAGCCCGAGGGTCCAGTTTGTCACGGTGAGGCGAATGAATATGTACAAAACACATACATCCAAAGACACGAGGAGGCAGATGGGAAGTATAAACCACAGTCATGGTAGACAACCGAGTTAAAGGAGTATTATAGCTAAGAACACGTGAGGGAGGCCGATTGATAAGGTGAGCAATGGTAAGAACCGCATAACCCCAATAAGATTTGGGAAGGTGTATAGTAGTCAGAAGACAGCGGACGACATCCAACAGGTGCCTGTTTTTTCGTTCGGCAACCCCATTTTGAGTGGAGGTGTGGACACGTGGTCTAGTGGATGATACCATGACTAATGAGGTATGAGCCAAAAGCTCCCCGATCGTCATATCCCCCTCCCCATTATCAATGTGCCGGACACGAATAAAGCCGTGAAGTTAGGTTTGAACCATTTTATGAAAATCCTGAAAATAAGAGAAGAATTCACTCTTCTTTTTTAACAAATACACCCAAGTTGTGCGAGAAAAACAATCAATAAGGGTGACAAACCAACAAAAATCAAATTTAGATAAAACGGGGGACGACCCCCAGACATCAGAATGAACAACATCAAACAAAGTGGTACTGAGAGAAGATAAATATGAGAAACTATGTCTCAAATGTTTAGACATCACATTTATCACAAACAAAAGTTTGTAAAAAAAGGTAAAAAAACAGGAAACAACTTCTGAAGATAGATAGGAGACGGATGTCCAAGCCGCAAGTGCCATCGACGAACATCTTCAGTTGTAAAATAGTGCAGGAGAGGGCCTGAGAGGACGAAGGCTGGAGATCCAAGTAATGCAGACCACCACGGTTCTTACCACTGCCAATGTTCTGCTTCGTACCTAGTTCCTGAAGAACACAAGAATAAAAAAATGTCACAGAGCAATAAAGTGATCGAGTAATATCACTGATGGAAAGTAAGTTGCGAGGAAAGAAAGGAACATGAAGTACAGATGACAAAGGGATAGAAGGGGAACATAGAATATGGCCTTTTCCAGCAATGAGAGACAATAAACCATTAGCAAAAATAACTTTGTCCTTACCATAGAAAGGGGTGTAAGAGAGAAAACCCGAGGAGTCAGTGATGTGGTGAGTGACACCAGAATCAATCACCCACTCAGAGGAGGCATTGGCTGCATGGGCACTTGACATAACAATAGAAGCAATGAGAGCAGGGGCCCCCGAAGGTCGATCAGGCTGAGAATGTAGCAGGAGGAAAAAAGCGTCCAATTCATGAGTCGTAAGCTGCTCGGGAACAACACTGGAGGTCTCGTTGTAGACGTCTATAGACTAAGCAACATCATGAGGTCTGGAGCCACCCTAGCGATGGCCCCCACATTCTGGTCCCTGACCATGGTCACGACCACGAGGAACAAAATGTGGGTGGAGCTTGTAACACACCTCCCGAGTGTGGCCTTTGCAGCTATAATAATCGCAAGTAGGAGAAGACAAGCTAGGGCTGAGAGCATGACCACGATCCACGCTAGTCAGAGCAGAGCGCTCAGGAGGAGTACTCGCACTAAGGGACTTCTGTCGGTCTTCATCTCTAAGGACCATGATGAAAGCTTCCCGAAGGGACGAGAGAGGAGAGCGGTGAAGGATATGTATTCGCACCATGTCAAACTCCATGTTCAGCCCCATCAAGAAGACATGGAGGCAAAAGCGATCCTCTTGTTGTTGTAACTGAACAGTGTCCGCAGTTCATGTTGGAGTGAAGTGTGAGAAATAGTTCAACTCTTGATATAGATGCTCAAACTCAGAAAAAAAGGACGACAACGTCATAGAGCCTTGCTGCAGTTCCAAAATGCGGGGAGTAAGTTCATAAACCTGTGTAAAACTGTCAATTTGAGAATACGTCTTGCGGGCGTGGGTCCAGATTTCGAAGGCAGAGTCCATCAACATGTATATTCGGTAAACCTTCGGAGACAGAGTGAAGAAGCCATGAAACAACATGGAGTTTTTTGAGTCCCATCGCTTCCAGGAGTGACCACTTTTTGGGGGTTTTGTAACAATTCCATCAATGTAGTCAAACATTTGATGGCTGCGAATGACATGTTGCGCCGCTCGGGTCCATTCAAGATAGTTTGTGTCATCTAACGGGACTGTTGTAATCTTCAAGGAACCTGTGTGACCATGCGATCGCTGAGGGTCACTCATTTGAGGCTGAATCACATCTGACGACGACGTTGAAGAGTCACCCATGCCGGATGAACGATAGTCCACAAGAGAAGAAAACGGTAGAAGAACCCAACGACACGAGGATGTGCCAAAGTAGCAGATCCGGCGTAAACATAATCGGGGGTGACGCCGACGACAACGCAGAGGGGCCCCGGAGGCAGCGGACAGGCCAACGGCTGGCGGAAACACAACAGGAGGCGGCGTCCGGGATGCGTGTTAGATCTGGTGCAGAAGTCCCTGGAGGAGGCGTCGAAGCAGGTCTGGCGCAGGAGAAGCCGATCTCTGAAAAAAGACTCTGGATCGGGCTATGAGGAACGCGGACGGCCGGACAACATCATGAAGGGACGGCGGCGGCGCCCCTCTCAACAACCGACAGTGGCTTGGAGGCCGCTCATCATCCCTGAATCGCGAGCAGAAGGAGGCGGCGCTGACGGTCCGGAGAGAGCAAACGCGGACGAGGCAGATGCGGGCAGTGCGGAAGGAACCGGAGACGGGAAATTAGGGCTTCGCTTTGATACCAAGTAGAATTAGGAGGAAAATAGTAATTGAGTACACATTATTTATTCATAGAGGGCTATTTATAATATTACAATGGACCCGTAGAGTTAAACACAAGGTGTGGGACTAAATCCCGCTTACACACATAACCACGCGTACTAATAATAATAACACAGGAAAATACCTGACTTGTAATGTCTCTCAACTCTATTTTGGTGAATTGCCTCCTAAGTCTAGTATGGTCTAGTTGTAATCGTAACATTTTATTATCTTATTAGTAAGACAACTCCTTGGACTCCTTACTCTACATTCCCAGTTGTAAGATCCTGTAAATGTAATATTTGCAGTTTTAAATATGAGTTTATTGTGGATGCTAAGTGCCTAAGTGTACTGTAATACTATGTTTGCGCCTAAACTATTTACTTGATCCATACTAATATCTTTGCTGGTTAATGAAATTCCTTTTAAAACATTTGTATATTGACTTCTTATTTATTGAGAACAGGGTGTGGTGATGTTTTATGAATTGCCTTATGCTTCCAATTTTCAATATTTTTTCTTTAGGGTGAAAATTAATTTAGTCTTTTAATTAAAGCTTTAATTATAGGATTTAACTAATCCATTTGTTGCAAATATATTTTTTGTGATTTATCATTGCATTTGGAGAATGATAGTGTCAAAAATGTCTCTTTTAGTTAAATCTTTGTTTTCCTCTCCAACACATTATACTTCTTTCTTCGCTTGTCAGCATCATTGTCGTAGATGTGGTGGCATCTTTTGCAATAGCTGCACCCAACAAAGGATGGTTTTGCGTGGGCAAGGCGATTCTCCAGTAAGAATATGTGATCCCTGTAAAAAGCTTGAAGAGGCTGCTCGTTTTGAGATGAGATATGGCTATAAAAATCGGGCTGCAAAAGGTAGGAGTTTTTGTTTAAACTCTTTGTTTTTACCCCTTTCCAGTTCTGCTGACATTCTTTGAAGTAAATTTTCCATCATGATTTCTTGCACATAAGGAGGTTTTTTTTCTTGTATTAATTGACTTGTGGGCAGTTAATTAGGAGTTTAGAAGTATATTGTGGCTGTCTAATAATTTGTTTCTTGTCATTTAAAAAAAATTCAAGTACTTCAATAAGGAGCTTCAAATAAGCAGTGAGTGTTGATTTTTTTAAAGATCTGTCATACATGATCAGCGATTAAAATTATATTATTTCTAAGTTCAAAAGGAGTTTCAATTTCATAATTGTGTTTTGTCATAGCTTTTAGATATGCCGTCGTTTTCATCTTGCACAGATTTAGAATGTTATTTATGGAAAAGTTATTTGGCAAGCTAGATGTGATCCTAAATGCAATGTGAACGTAAATGCAAGCGAAGACCGGCATAATATTTGCAACAATAATTAATCAATATAAGACTAACAGAGGCACAGACAATCACAAACTTTAATTAAATAAAAACAAGCTTTGTTCGCGAAGCGACCGAGGCGCAAGTATTTAAGTGCGTGCGGAATAAGCCCTGCAAATCATTTGAAATCCAGTACTAATGGCAAATAACAATGAACATCCACTGCAGATATAGTAGTGCCAAGTATATAACGATAGTAAATAATAACTCAACGACAACTTAGGCGTGCATGTGGTGGTAAATGACGGCTGATTGCGGGCATCCAAGGTCGCTGAAATGTCAGGTGGTGTCAGAAGAAGGAACCCGAGGGGGGGGGGGAGTCCTGGGTAAGAGGAGGTAGCTAGTTTGGGGTGGAGTCTATGACAGTGGGTAAGAGGAATTGTTTGCGGTGGGAGAAGTGCAAGGATCGAGTGGCTGTAGGATTATTTGAAGGAGGTTTAGGCTTGGTGATACAAGAAGATGACTAGTAAGGCTTGAAGGGGCATTGGGGTTGGGATCGGCCGACCAACTGATGGGGGAGGAGGATGGCTATGGAGTGGTTGGAGGTGGATCTGCTTCGGGAAAGGGATGGTGACGAGGAATGGTGGCTCTCGATCAAAGGAGAATAAGGGAACTAGCGGGGACAATGGGGAGAGGAGACTCACAAGGGCTTGGCTGTAGGGGAGGTGAAGGAGAGCGATGATGGAGGAGGGTTACCTTAGAGCCGCACCATGGAGGAGAGGGGATTCTTCTTTCAGCGTCGCACCAGAGAAGGATCGACGGGTTGCAAACCGCAACTATACCTTCGATACCCACACTAACCGGCACATGCACAATTTAAACTCAAAACAACTTAGGGCACCTGAATCAGACGACTCATATCATTCAGTCCGATCGGGTGTCAAATACAACTCAAAACATATAAAATAATACATCAAAATGACTCGGAACGACCATCTGGGCACAACCGTGGACTCGAATCGCTTGAATGTGGAGCGGTTCACCGCCTCCAATGGGAATAGACCTGTGTTTGGCGTGGCAGACCATCAGTTTGTCTAGTTATAGCATTTTTTACATTAAAAAAATTAAGGGATTCTTATGCCCCTTGGGTTATCGAAAAAGAGGGGGGAGGCAGAACTCAGATAAACCACTATGGGGACCCCTCTTAGCTAGAGCCCTAGGCTCCTTCCAATTAATTAACCAAGTCTAATCTGATAACAATACAAGAGATTGGGGTATAAATATCCCCACATAATGGCAAACATGTCAATACGATAAAGTACAATTAAACATTTTTATAACATCCCTATCTAGTCGGCTCATGCTCCAGTCGATTTCCTCTGCGAATAGACATCCCAAGTCGTGTCAACTCTTTCGAGACCCGCATCATCCTCTTCTGCAACAATACTCTTGTCTGAAAAATTGTCTTTGTCCTCAAGGAAAAACTCAACCTGAGGACAACAGTCATTGGGGTCCCACCAAGTCATGTCTGAAGGGGGTCGTCCGTGCCATGCCACCAACACCTGCTCCTGATCGCCTCCAACTTGCGGTCTAGGATGGCTTCAGGCAAGTAGAGAATGGAGCCATCCGAGTCTACATTTGGGGGCATGGTCTCCTCGACCGCGTGATCGCCCACCACCCATTTGAGCTGAGAGGTTTAAAAATTTGGTGGGCTCGACTGTGGGTCGGAAAACAGAGACGGTAGGCTACCTCGCCAATGCGAGCGATCACCTCAATGGGACCGTAGAAGTGGGTGGACAATTTGGGATAGGTGCGATGGACTACCGAGGATTGATGATATGATTGGAGCTTGACAAAAACTGAACCTTCCACCTAAAATTGGGCGTGTCAGTGGCGTTTGTTGGCCTTATTGTGCATCTTCCGTTGAACGGTGTGGAGGTGGGTCTTTAGAATCCGGAGGGTTTTAGGTCGTTCCATGAGTGTTTCCCGCACTATCCCCACGTGACATTTTCTAGGAAGATCCTATAGGATGACAGGCTGCGGGTGGCCATAGTTGGCCTGAAACGGAGTCATACCGACGAAGTAGTGGAAGGAGGTCTTGTAAGAAAACTCAGCCCATGCCGACCATTTGCTCCAATCACACGGCCGAAAGTAAAGCAACGCAAATACGTCTCAAACAGTGATTCAAAACCACTAGATGGTCATCCGTCTGTGGATGGTATGCCAAACTCATCCGAAGTTGTGCCCCTCGCAGTTTGAACAATTCTTGCCAAAATGCGCTCATGAAAATCAGGCCGCGATCAATGATAATCGATCGATGAAAACCATGGAGACGCACTGCCCTGGAAATGAAAGCTTCGACCACCAACGTTGTGAAGGGGTGCCATATAGGAAGAAATGACCGTATTTGGAGAGACGGTCCACTACTATGAAGATGCAGTCATACCCAGAGGAGTGTGGAAGACGTGTGATGAAATCCATCGACATGTCCTCCCAAATGAGCTTGGGAATAGGTAAGGGCTACACGAGGCCCCCAAAAATGTAACTTTGTACTTGGTTGTGCTGGCAAATTAAACAAGCGGCGTGGTAGTCTTCCACATGGCGCATTATTACCCTTCCAATAGAGCATGATCGCGATGCAGCAGTATATACAGAATGCTCTTGTGTGTCCAGTGGATGGTGTAGCGTGATATTCTGCGAGGAAACGAGGAATGATGGAGGATGAGGCTGAGAGGACCATGCGACCCCGGTAGACTAACCGACCCACATTGAGGGTATTTGGAGGTCATGAGGAACCAGCTGCTCGTAGGCGGTCAAATGAACACCCGAAGCATCGGATCAACCTCGACTTCCCTCTGCAAGGTTACTGCCTTTTTTCTAGACGTGGTGGGAAATGGATGTCAGCTCGGCGGCACCCGATTGTCGTGATAGTGCGTCCGCCGCCAAGTTCATCATGCCAGGTCGGAACTCGATGGTAAAATTGTACCCCAATTGTTTCTCTATCCAAACTTGCTGGGAGGGAATAGTCTTCAGCTACTGCAAACTATGGTGGTCCGTCCGCACGATGAAGAGCCTCCTCAATAGGTAAGGTCGCTAGTGCTAGACTGCGAGAACGAGTGCCATCAACCCGTTGTCATATGCAGAGCGAGAACAGATGGTTGGGGGAAAGAGCTGCTGAAATAGGCTATGGGCCGACCGATTTGCATGAGTATTGCCCCGATGCTGGTGCCGACTGCATCACACTCCTCTGTGAAGGACTGAGAAAAATTTGGCATTGCCAGGATCGGGGTCGTCATTAAGGCCCGATGTAAGGCCACAAATGCAGTGGTTGCCTCCAGGGGCCAGTAGAAGATGGGATCGGATGTCTTGCGGAGTAGTCGTGTGAGAGGAAGGGACAACTTGCCATAATGGCGAATGAAACAACAGTAGTAGCCTGTCAGGCCGAGGAGGCCCCAAACATCCTGTACTGCCCGTGACATTGGCTACTGCAGGATCGTCGCGATCTTGTCAGAGTTCATAGCTACCCCCTGAGCCGAAAGTGTATGTCCTAAATAAGAGATCGCACATTCCCCGAACGCGCACTTCTGTATGTTGGCCACCAAGGAGTGACGACGAAGCGTCGCCAAGGTGAGCTTCAAGTAGTGCAAGTTTTCATGCCATGTCAGACTATACAAAACTATGTTGTAAAAAATATTAGAACATACTTACGGAGGACCGGCTGACATATGTCATTCATGACCCTCTGGAAAGTAGCTGCGTCAGTGGTGAGGCCGAAGGGAATGACCAAGAACTCGTAGTGCTCATCACGGGTACAAAAAGCGATTTTCTAAATATCCGGTGCGCACACTCGGATTTCATGGTTCCTGGATCAGAGATCGATCTTGGAGAAGTGGTGCCACACAACTTGTCCAGGAGCTCCTAGATAACGGGAATGAGATACTTGTCATTGATTTTAGCTTTGTTGAGTGCCCGATAGTCAACACAAAAATGCCAACTGCCATAAGGAGGATCGGGCTTGAGAAGGACTTGCACTGGGGCAGACCAAATTGTCTGTTAGCATGTCAGGCATGAGTCTCTCTATCTTGTCCTTTTGGACATGGTCGTAGCACTACGAACGAACAAAAATCGCTCAGGTATCATTCTGAAGTGGATTCTGGTGGTCGGTTGGACACGGTGGTGGAAGGCCCAGGATAGGTATAAAGACAGAGGCAAACTGCTCCAAAAGGTGAGACAACTTGAGCAACGATGGAGACCGGGCTGGTACGATGGAGACCACATAAGTGTGCTGGGCCGCGCAAGGTGAGGTAGCGACATGCTGGAGGGCTGCTTCTCCCACGAGTGTGTAAGTGCGGTGGGCTCACTGAAATGTCATCCGCATGGAGGCCCAATTGTGTTGAATGTCTCCCGGTTTGCAACCATGCCATGCCGAGAATGGCGTCCACCCCATATAATGTAAAGACGTAAAAGTCCGTGGTTGTGTTGTACTCCCCTACCTGCAGTGGATGGTCGTGACAAAGACCGACTATCTGGGACCGTCGTCCATCCCTGAGGAAGAGTAGGAAAGTCGTTGTAAGGTCGGTAACCAGTTGCGGACAGGTCACAAAGTCCACAGTGACAAAGTTGTGGCTCGCACCGCTATCGATCATGAGTACCACCAAAGTCCGTTGACGTTAGCCGTGGAGTTTCATGGTCTGTGGATTGGAGATGCTCCCAAGAGAGAGGTGCAAGAGATCCAACCGCATGGGGTCGCAATGTGCCATGTCCGTCGGGGGTTGGTCCTCTAGGATCAGAGCGTTGAAATTCGCGTTCGTGATCTCGTCCTTGCCTTCTCACATGAGCACTCATAGCTCCTTAAGCGGGCAGTCGTAGGTCGGTGAATAGGGTTGTTTGCATTGAAGACACAACCCTTTACTACGCATATCATTGTACTCCTAAGAGGAGAGGCAGTTATGCGCTGGTGGTCAAGGCAGTCAATGGAGAGGGTCCGGTTTAGGAGGTTGATGGGCCGGCGGGGCTGGGTCGCCCGTAGGTTGCGGCTGAGAAGCTGGTTGAAGGAAGGAGATGTCGGAGGAAGAATCGGTGCCGCCATTGGTTGATGGGCCGAATGAAAAATTCATCCTTCATCAATCGTGCGATCTCCATGGCGACGTAGATGTCCTAAGGGTGATGAGTATGAAAACGAGAGCAGATGTGCGGTTGAAGTCCTTGTAGGAAGAAACCCTTGTAATGATCGGGGGGGGGGGGAGATCGAGAAAATGGTTGGCCAACTTGATGAAGTCGTCGATGTATTGATCCACCTAGGACGTGTGACAGAGGGCGCACAAGCTCTCAACCACATTGCCGGAGTAGTGGTGGTCGTAGCATTTGACTAGCGTTGGCTTAAGATTGGCCCAAGAGAGGAGCGGGGAGGAGTTGCGGAGCCACTGAACCCAATGTAACGTGGACTTCCATGACGAGAAGCATCAAGGAGACCTTCTGGTTGTGGGGTGTTTCTTGGATATCGAAGAATTTTTCGGCCTTGGCGATCCACTCAAGGGGGTCCGACCCGTAGAAATGGGGTATCTCAAGGGCACGGAGCACGGGGGACGTGTCCAGCACAGCCAATGTCGGAATATGCGGCGGTGGCGCCGGAGGGCCATGAGGGAGGAGGGGTTTTCCAATGGCGAGAGTGGTGGAGCTTGACTGGAGGCGCGGTCGTCGCATGAGTCCAACTTCTGAGGAATGGTGCACATGGACTCTTGCAGGGAGGCCAGGAGGGAGCATTTATCGACAAGGGCAGAGGAATGCTCGTCTAGACAACGTCCAAGCGTTGATTCGTCATGGCGCACGTGGTCGGGTGACAGGAGGAAGGTGCGGCGAATCAACTGTCTTTACGTAGCAGATGGCGATGCCGCACGATCAATTGGTGCTGGGGTCGTGAGCCTTGTTGCACGAAGACACAACAAACAATGTGGCTGGGCGAAGATGGCTCGATGAAGCGGCTGGGCAAAGACAGATGGATGAAGCAGCTAGGCAAAAATAGCTGGATGAAGCAGCTGGGTGAAGACAGCTTGACGAAGCGGTTGAGCGAAGACCCGACGGCTGGAGATTACAGTGGAAGTGTTCGCGCGAGAAGGTGTGTCTGGACGAAGATATGGAGGCCGGAGGAGCAGGCGGGAGAAACAGGTCGGACCAATGATATCCTAGGGTTATCAGAAAAGAGAGGGGAGGCGGAAGTTAGATAAACAACTAAGAGGACTCCTCTTAGTCTTCCCTAAGTTCCTTCAAATTAATTAACCAAGTCCAAGCTGATAACAATACAAGAGATTTGGGTATATATATTCCCACATAATTGCAAACATGTAAATACGACAAAGTACAACTAGACATTTAAAATATAACATCACTATCCAGGCAGCTCATGCTCCCGTCGGTTTCCTCCACGAATAGACATACCAAGTTGCTTTGGCTCTTTCGAGACCCGCTCCGTAACAGATTCTTTCTATTTTAATACAAGTAATAACATCTGATGCAGGAGTGTAGGACTAACCAACTCGTATTAAGAATATGGCGGAAAGAAATAATAAAAAGCGGTAATCTGTATAAAGAAAAAACTGTAACTGAAAGTACAGAACCTATAGCATCTCCAACAGTTTTTCAAATTATTCTTCATGTATTGAATTAGGTTACTTCTGTGAGAATTTTACTCAAATAATCACAAACTTCAACGGTTATATATATTTGTATATAGATTAATTGTAATTGTTTTATTTACTTGCAAGAAATGGTAATGTGAAGCCGATCCCACAAAATGGATACAGATTGATTTTACAATGTTGATCTTAAAGCACATGCTAATTTCACCCTTATTAAAATTTTATACAAGTGCTCGATCTTTGTTCTACTGACTCAGAACCCTTTATTTTCTAATAACATTTTAATCTTTCTAATTTTTACTTAACTCAATTGATGTTTCCTCATTTAGAACCCATTACATATCCAAAGAGCATATATTAATATACCTCACTTCAAATATATTTTATATTTGTATAACTATTACAAAAGGACATGAATTCATTGTTGATCTTTGATTAATAAACTTACTATGATTGCAAATTCTTTGGTTACTTCACAACTACTTTCGGTTTGTAATCTACATACATTTTTCTTTAATAACTGTTTCTTTGACACACCTTTCTACTTTAATGCCATCAAATTAAATCTCTTGGTAATAGATTTGTGCCATTTTAATATCAATAGAAAAATCATATCAAAGTATTTCCATTCCTATGTACTTTTCCATTATTTGTCTTCAATACAAAAATCACTTCCATAGCACATTGTCTCGGCACAAACTAAATTGATTCTCCAGAATTTAAGTAATATTTTTTTTTATCGTAGCTCCTAACTCTTTCACAAAGCTTCATTCTGACTCATCTCTTTTAACACAATCTTGGACATCTGCTTTATTTTCATATTGGTAAGTGACATCAAAATTCCTTTTTCTAAGTTCCATCGAAAAAAATTGCCAACCAAGCCGCTGCAATGTTCGCTAAAATCTTAATTTGTATCTCATCAAACATAAAACTTTATCTTTATGTGTTTTTTTCAAAGTTAATTTCATATAGTTTTTTTGGATCACTATGTAATGCACTTTATTATTCTGTTCATTTGTTCTCTTCCATTTTTTTTCCTACGGTAAGTTTGTTGTGCCTCTTCACTATACTATAAAGTCTCCTTATTAATAAATAAAATTTTGTAAATTCTCTTAAATTATTCGTGACAATCTTCTTAATGAAAATAGTCATTTTATTTCATGTTAGATTTACCTTTGCTAAAGAACTCAAGTTTGCTTCCTTTGAGAATCTATCTTCAAAGATTAATAATTTCTCCCCTTAATTTTGGAGTAATTATTTCTTTTTATTATCTTTTTTATACTCTTCATATTTACTCCATAACTATTACTCTATGTTGCATGATGATATTCTTTTTTGGAATCAATTAACAATCTTATCCAAAAAACTTCATGTTTCTTAATAAAAGATATATATTTATGATTCGTTTGCTCCACTTTTGTAAGTAACAAAAGTTTCTCGTGTCTTAAAATAAGTGTGTTGCAAACCTCTTTGTGAGATTTGCGGTTGGGGTTGAAAAGCCGTTGAAGTTGGGTGTCTCAACCTTAAAGGAGAACGCACATTGACTCTTGTCAACAGATGGAGGCGGAGGGGATGATAAACAGTGTCTTGTGGTGTCTCGAGGATGTGTGATCGGGGAACACCCTCATCCTAAATTCAAGTATGAGAGGAGACAAACATTTTTTGCTTCTCTTTATTCCATGACCTAAGGGGTCTATAAATAACATACACAATTGCATAAGCGTAGATAAAATCAAGTTAAAGTGGAATTTTCAAAAATAATAAAAGACACTAAAAATTAAGACACTAACGGCTCCTAGTGACATATAATAACATAAAGATTCATACATAAAGTCTCGATACACGAATCCTAAAATACGACATTTAACATTTTGTTGGCCTAGTTTGAGCTTTTTCTCAAGCTCATAAGGCATTCATATTTAGGATGTCTTGTTTTTTTTTTCTTGATAAAACAACTCCGTAGAGCGAGTTGCCGTGGATAAACCGTGGTCAGGAGGTAAGCTTATGTCGTGCTCGCTGATGTTGTGGATGACGGTGTCAATAGATTTAGCAATTGACAGTTGTGAGCTCTCGTGCTTGGAAAGCTTGGTCGTCGGTGTGAGGGAGGAGGAAAGGGGGTTCCGTTGGAGGAGAACCTTAGAGGTTAGGAGGTTGAACGACTTGTTGCAACGAAACCATTAGGCTCGGGCGGAGGTGCTGCGGGGTAGGACAAGTAGGGGTGATGTGGATTTTTGTCAGTTGTCCAGAGTGTTTGAATGTTGCGGGGTATGAGGAAGCTATTGGATGGCGATAGTAGGAGTTGGATGGTCTTGCGGCTTGACATGCATAGTTTTTTTGGGGGGGGGGGGGGGCTCTTAACCCCCCCCCCCCCCCCCCCCCCCCCCCCCCACACACACACACACACCACAAATCCGGCCAGTCTCGACATCGAGAGTCTATCAACTCCGGCGGAGAGCTATAAAACTGCAACGTGCATTGGCGCCGACTGGATCAAGTGAGGGATTAGTGCCCGATTCTGATGTTCTGATTAGAATAGAGAACTACTTCAGCTGAGAAGATATAATGACTGCAATCATGAGGGACTGGATTGTCGAATCTCTAAGTGGGTTGAGATTCTGCAACATAGGATGAAAATGGGATTGTACTCTTTGATACCAATTTGTTGCAAATCTCTTTGTGAGATTCACAGTTGGGGTTGAGGATCTGGTGGAGTTAGGGGGGGGGGGGGGGGGTCTCAACCCTAGAGGAGAGCGCGCCTTGACTCTATTGACTGCAGCCGGAGGCAGAGAGGATGTTAAACAATGTCTTGTCTTCTCTACCAAAGATTGGGGCTAGAAAGGGAGCACCACACCCTCCAACTATGAGAGGAAGAGACTAAAATATTTTTTTGTTTCTTTTCATTCCATGGCCCAAGGCATCTATAAATAACCTACGTGCCGTCATAAGCATAATATAGATCAAACATAAAAAGAAATGCCCGAAAGCAATAAAAGACACTAATGAATAAAAGACAGTAACGACTCTTAACAACACATAACATTAAAGACTCGTGCATATTGTAAGACCCCTCCCTCTTACCAAGGAGGCTCCCGGTCTTATGCCCAGAACCGCCGCCTTACGGTGACACTAACTCACGGGTTAGTCGACACCGCAAGACTCCGATCCTGCCGGCTAGCACGATCATAAAACCTGTTGGCCAATATGAGAAACAGAAGTATAGAAGTAGTGTAGAAATAAACTACAAACCAGTCCACAGTCACAGTACATATCATATAAATGAAATCAAAGTACATCCAGTCCACAATGAGTGCAAATAATATAAAGAGTAAAAAGGGCTTATGCCCTGTACATGATAATCAACTCTCTCCTCACAAAATCAAAGCGGAAGCTAACTATCATCCTCGAGCTCGTCCCACCTGAGGGAACTCTGCAGTAGTGGTAGTAGATGGTAGTGGCAACGACTCCTCACGTCCTGTCACCTCGTCCTGTCGGTCGCGCTGGTGCTCCATCTCCTCGAGCTCCTAAAATGATTTGGTCATCGACCATTAGTCAAAAGACTAAGTCGTTTCCTCCGCACCTCGCCCCGCAACTCCTAGGCACCGTGCATGAGGACGAAGCGGAGGACAACAAGGGGTATCAAAAGGGAAGCAGGTGACAATGAAGCTATACTACCAAGTATGAATGTAAGCAGTAAATCTACACTAGCAGTTCTATGTATACAACACAAGTGAAGTAAGCATGTACAGTACTGAAAGTAAGTAGAAACAGGAAATAAGTAAAGTGCGGTACAGTAAATAAAGTGCAATAATCTACTTCTAATCTACCATCATAGAAGTACCCTAACTTATATGAGTGCCCATACAAACATATAAGTTAGAGTTTCCAAAAATTAACTTATCATATAAAAGAGCCCACACTAATTTATATGATAAGGATCCATGAAGCGTATGACCTAATATGAATGAATGCATGCAGGTTATTTATGAATCATGCAAGTGCAACTCACAACAACGACTCTGTGATCGCAGACCTTTAGTTCCCGCTTTTCGGAGCTAGCATCACTCTCTGGTACCACCGTTGTGCCTACGACAGCAGTGGAGCGGACGTATCCACTCCTAGACAGGCATACACACTACCAAACCTAGACCTCCCATACGCCTCTGTACACGTCCTAGGTTCACTCTAGAGTTTTGCGTACTAATTGCTGACTAACTGTCAGTCTTGTTGAGTCGGGTGCGCGTTTTCGGGGATTGTCCACCAGACCGCAGTATAAACAACCTACTGGCCCCTCAAGCCCACACACCCGCCTGAGTCACCGTCCCATCGGTGTGACGATTGGCCCAGTACTGCATGACCCGCCACTAGTTTGTTTTATGCACATGCAAGGTATTTCAACTCGAGCCTCCAGCTCGCAGGACTAACCTGTCCTGAATCCCTCCAACCCTACACGGGTGAGAATATTACCACAATCCCTCCAACCCTATACGGGTGAGAATAATACCACAAATCCCTCCAACCCTATACGGGTGAGAATGGTGTTACGATGCTTAACCTATTAGACTACACTTTTCTAAGGGTTATTATACTTAGCGATTTAAGGTTAATCCCAGAACTGCCTAAGGCATACCCGGTGAAGGGCTCTCAGGGGCACTAGAAACTACGATGGGCTGAAGCCCAAAGCTCCCTTTCTCAAGGATATTTACTTTAGAGTATGTCTACCCATGAATTCATACACAACTCTTATTGTTGCTCTGGAACAATCCTAATGGCTTAAGGTAATACCGGGAAATCGGCGGTCTTCCGTCGATCTCCGTTTTAGCCACTGTCCTTAGGGTTTTGCACTCCACTACTCGATACTATGAAATGACTTACTAGATACCAACCAGGGTTTACTTCCCAAAATAGTTATCACTGTAGCCCTCTATCGTATCCCCCTGTGGTTCTAATAGTATATACTACCTGAGCTAAACGCAACCCATGGACTAATACCACCCGTAAGGTTAGACTTCCAATTTCTTGGCCAAAATGACCCTAACCATTTATCATGGGATGGTAGGATGTATAATGATGACTATGTAGAATTTCACTATTTTCCTAAATTGTAAGGGCCCTAAATTAAATTCATTAATTAAGTGGCATGTGTCCTTTACACATAGTGTACTACTTCAAATGATCCCCTTGATCCAATAAATTTTTCTGATGATTATCTAGGCTGATTATAGCTAGTCACCAAGAATTGTAATTTTCCCATTTATAAAACTATTTAATTTCCATTTAAGTTAAATCCATTAATTGGCCACTTTCCAAAAGAAGTATATTAAATATGCTACTAAAAATTCCAGAATAATTACTACAGTTGTAAATTGCTGAAATAATATCAATTACAAAAATTCATAGCCTTAGACAGTAATTTGGTCTACCAATACCCATATGACTAATATTACAAAAATGTCATTCTTTGGGTTTTAAATTTATGCAAGTATCCAAAAATTCTGATAAAATTTCCCAAGGTCACAATTACAAAAATAAGACACTAGAAATTTTCTCATAATATTCCTACTGAAATTTCCATTGTTTTTAAATAATTCCAAAAAGGGCAAAAATTTAAATTCTTCATAATTCCAAAATATAAACATCCAACAGACCCATAAAATTTTCCAGAGGTTAAAAATGACTCCCTTGAGTGTAAAATCTAATTTGAGAATTTTAAACTTTCATTTACCCTATTTTCAAATTTTTATACCTAAGGGCCTAAGTTTTCAAAAATACCAAATAATGAGATTTTTGAACCCAAAAATCCCATTATTTCTGTTGGGGTTGTATTTCACCCTAACACACCACTGACAATAATTTAATAGTGTTTAAATGACTCAGTTGGGCTAAATCGCTATTAATCTATTATATGGGTTTTTGCTAAATGCCCCCAAGCCTTTATTCAACCCACTCATGCATGTGAGTTCCCCAAACATGCAGAGGTCCAAAGAGGCTAGTATTTTTGGTATGGACTTATATTGACCCCAAGGCCATGCCACCAAAATTTGGGGCCATTTGGAGGTATAATACTCCAAAAATTTCATTAATTTAATAAGTGTATTTTCATAAAAACTATAGACAAATATCTCCCAAAAATTCTCATATTTTTACAGGGTCTAAGTTTGACCTAACCAAGCTCACACCCAAAATTTTAGGTCATGTGGGCTTCTGGTTTAGCATGGGCATCCATTCAAAGTTCTGCCCTATTTTAGGACTAGTCTTGGTAGATTGGTCCTACATGGAGCTCTACTGACCCAAATCATGAGTTTAGGGTGGCAAATTAAAGTTAAGACAGAGCTATCTTTTTCCTATTAATCACAATTTCTGAAACTTCCTCTAAGATACCTAAAATCAATATGCAAAGTCACTGTAAAAGTGTGACATGAAATACACTATTCATGCATTAATATCATAGTATAATTTTAATTAAATACAGGAAATGAACGACATCCGTTCATCGTCCCCAAAATTAGATGGCTGAGATCAAGCCGTCCTGGGCGACTTTGCTGGTTAATTCCGGCCACCTGAGTCGGCGCCACCGCCGACGATTATTGCCACCACCTCCGTTGAGGTGGTGGCTAGCGTTTCCCGGCGGTGAGGCTGTCGGAGATGGCTCCTCCGGCGATCCCGAGCAAGAAGGAAAGCTCGGCATATTTGCCCTCTGCTCACATGGCATCGGGCTCAATTGAGCCTGATATCTCTCCTAATCGATCTAGGATTCTAGTACGGTGAGAGGTGAGGCGAAACGAACCGGAATTGGGGCTTGGCGGCAAGCTTGGCGGCGGTGAGCCATGGCCGAGCTTGTTCCGACGATTCCTTCCCGATTTCTGGTTTCTCCACCGAATTTCTTGTTCCAGCACTCGAATTCCACTCGATTCCTCCTTCTGAAGCTGATGGCAGGGCTGGTTTTGGCTGGGAGTGGGTGTATAAGAAGTTCCAAGCATGGTGAGTTCGGCCAAGCCTTGGTGGCTCCACCCTTGGTGCCAAATGGCCATGCAACAACATATTCCTTCTGGAATAAGCTGGGGAGACCTGCCAGGTCTCATGGACAGAAGGAAGGAGGGCCACATGTCCCTCATTCTCCTTCCTCCTCCTCCTCTCTCCTAAAATTCCCTTTTTAACCCCATGCATGCATTCTCTCTCCCAAACCAGAGGGGTAGGAGGTGTCTTTGGCCACTTGGGCTGGTCATGGGCCAGGTTTAGTGGGCTTAGCCCAAGGGGGGTGGGCTTGGCTTCATTTCTCCTCTTTAGGCCATTTTGTTGACTTGGTTGACTTGTGTTGACTTTGAGTTGACTTGGTACATCATGATGGGTGGGCTGACCCCACTTAGTGATCATGAGGCCTATATCATCACACAACATGGGTTGGGCCATGGTGGTGCCCTACTTGGGCTTATTGGGCCTTTAGGTATGAGTTTGACCAAGTTAGGATTGGGGTTGACTTAGGTCAACTTAGGTCAACAAGTGACCCATTAGCATGCCTTAGGGTTTACTTAGATTGTTTTTAGGGCTGGGGCATAGTGGTGGGGTCAAGGTATGGCTAGGGCTCCAAATTGGCCTTGTTTGACTTAGGTTGACTTGGACCCATAGGTGGCCCCACATGGCTATACCCTATATCCAAGGGTCAAATCTAGCCTAGGCCACACCTACACCACATGTCCTATCCCAATCTAAGGTGAGGGGCCTAATAGAAAAAGGGATGTTACACATATAGCCTCTCAATGCAAGTTTCCTAAAATACGACACATAACAAGGCGTTTGCCATTGTAAGATTATAGGCAACAACAAAATTCAAGTACACTTTCTCCTATTGTTTTTTTATCTCTTATTTCATACTCAATGTGCATCCTCTCGTAGTCCAATCTTTTAGAGAACATATATGCCCAATTAAGGGTCTGTTTGGGGCAGCTCTGGCGGTTGGAAAATCTCTATTCCAACCGCCAGAGCTGCTTTCAGTCTGTTTGGGACAGCTCCCTGTGAAGAGCTTTTCAAAAATCTGGAGCTGTTTTGCAGCTTTTCAGAAATCTCTCCCTCCCCAGCTTCTGCTCCCGCAAAATAGCTTTCTCTCTCACATGTTTTGGAAATCTAATGGTTTCTTCAGTTGGAACATGCTCAGAGGCCGGACGGCCTTCCTCCGGCGATTTCGAGCCCCGGACGGCTTTCCTCCGGCGATTTCGAGCCCCCGACGTCCTTCCTCCGGCGATTCCGAGCGCACTTCTGCACAGAACACCCAAACAGTCTACAGCTTTTCAAAACTGCTCCCCAGAGATCTATTTTAAAACAGCTCTATCCGGACAGCAGCTTTTCAATCCGTCAGAGCTGTCCCAAACAGACCCTAAGTCACCCCTAATAATATCTATTCTTCCATTTGTATACATTGCAATGATACATGTATCTCTTCTTAAAATTGATCTTTTAAATTATCTTCTAACCCAATTTGAGGAGCATAACGGTATCCACATTTATAATTTTTTCTCCTAGAGTTATCTTAAAAAACAAATGCTCTATCATTTTTCATATTTACATCAATAATTCTCTTTTACCTCTTTACACACCGTCATCCTAACCACATTTAGAGCCTGTTTGGGAAGGCTTTTCAGAAAGGAGAAGGAGCGGTGACAAAAGGATGGTAGGAAAAGGAGCTTTTGGAAAATGTCTATTAGAAAAGGAGAACTGTTTGGGTGAACTTCTTTTGCAGAGCTTTTCAAAAAGGAGACACTTTATAAATCGTTTGACAAATCTCCGTTGCGGTAACTTTTTTTCTTAAAAATGTGCGTCCGGGGAAAAAGACGCAATTATTTCGCCTGGGCAGGTTTTTTTCGCCCGAGAGCGAATTTTTCACCGGGTGACGGTTTTTCTCACCCGGGCGTGAATTTTTCGCCCGGGCGTGAATTTTTCGCCTGGGCGCGATATTTTCGCCCGGGGGCGATATTTTAGCCTGGGCGCCAATTTTTCGGCCAAACCCTATATTTTCGGCCGGGCCCCAATTATTCGGCCGGGCCCCAATTATTAGGCCGGGTGCGAATTTTTCGGACGTACGCGAATTTTTTGAACGGGCGCGAATTTTCTGGATGAGCACGAATTTTTTCGGACGACGGCAAATTTTTCAGACGGGCGCGCGGACGGGCACTAATTTTTCGACTAGGCGGGAAAATTTTGCCCGGACGCGAATTTTTTGCACGGACGAGAATTTTTTGCACGGACGCGATATTTCCGCTCGAAAGAGAAAAAATAGCTTACAAGCTAAAAAAATACATGACCGGGCAAAAAAATCACGAACGTGCAAAAAATCACGTCGAGACGAAAAATTCGCTCACGGGCGAAAGAAATAGTGCCCGGGCGAAAAACCGCTCTCGATCAAAAAAATCGTGCCCGGGAGAAAAAAATTGCGCCCGGGCGAAAATATCACGTCCGGGCGAAAAAATCGCGCTCGGGCGAAAATATCGCCCCCGGGCGAAAAAATTGCGCCCGGGCGAAAATATCGCGCCCGGGCGAAAATATCGCGCCCGGGCGAAAATATCGCGCCCAGGCGAAAATATCACGCCCTGACGAAAAAATCGCGACCGGGCGAAAAAATCGCGACCGGGCGAAAAAATCGCGACCGGGCGAAAAAAACGCGACCTGGCCAAAAAAACGCCCCCGGGCGAAAAAAAACGCGTGCGGGCGAAAAAATCGCCCGCTCGAGAAAAATCACGCGATAACGAAAAAATCACGCCGGTGTAAAAAAATCGCGCCCAAGCAAAAAAATCACGCCCGGGCGAAAAAAGCGCGTCTGGGCAAAAAAATCGCCCCCGGGCAAAAAAACCGGCTCGGGCGAAAAAAAATCGTGCAACGACAAAAAATGGCACCCGGATGAAAAAAACGCACCCGAGCGAAAAAATCACGTCGGACGAAAAACCGGCTCGGGCGAAAAATACACGCTCGGGCGAAAAAAAAATCATGCACGGGCAAAAAACCGCACTCGGGCAAAAAAAACTCACCCGGGCGAAAAATCGCGCGCCCGGGCAAAAAATTCCAGCCCGGGCGAAAAATGCCAACCAGAGCGAAAAATGCTAGCTCAGGCGAAAAATCCGCGCCTGGGTGAAAAATTCGCGCCCGAGCGAAAAATTCGTCCACGGGCGAAAAATTCGCGCCTGGACGAAAAATTCGCGCCGGGCAAAAAAAACACCCGGACAAAAAAATTACGCTCGGGAAAAAAATCGCGTCAAGACAAAAAAATCAAGTTGCAGATTTTTTTAAGAGATAAATGTTTTTGGATGAGAAAGTGCTTTTCGAAAAGGTTGAAAAGTAGGTGACATGTGACTTTTCCAAAAGATGAGCAAATGGAGTTTTTTGCGGTAGCTTTTCCCACCGATAGACAATCCAAACGATCTATTAAGTGTGGTAGCGTTTTCCAGAAAACGAAAAGGAGCTAAAAAGACCTCCCAAACAGGCCCTCAATATTTATAGCCATCTTCAATATCTTTGATTTTTTTCCGCAAGCAATGCTTATTCTGACAATAATAAAATAAAGAAAAATTCATGAATAACTGTTAACTTCATTGTAAAGTAATATTAAAAATAAGAGCACCTTTCCATGGACCCTCGCTGCACGTGACGGGGATGCTTTGTGCACCGGCTGCCCCATTAAAAATAAGAGCACGAGTAAAGTTTTCTTGTGATTATTTTTGACTCCAATATTAACTCATTTATGGCTGAATGTTTTTGAGGCGCTATTAACTCATACATAATTTAATATTGATCGAGAAGTTTTATATGAAAAATGGTATAGTGAAATAATATTAAATGTTTATGTGCCAATGCATGTAAATATTTCATGCGATATATCAATAAAAATCCCTTGTTATAAAAGGCAAAACTTTTGTATTTGTTAGCTTTTTCATAGCTATATGAGAATTTGTTGTTATTAGTACTGATCAATTTTGGACGATGGTAATAATTTTTTGAGCACAAGGTAAATCTTTTTTTTCAGCTCTTGGGACAGGTAGTTCAAAACAGATTCTCAACACTGAGGATGAACTTGTTGGTGAGATTTCCCCTACTGATGGGAATTATTCAACACCCTCTGGAAAAGAACCACGTGCGCTTTCTGATATCCAAGAAACAGGGAATCAGGCCTCCCATTCAAAGTCGAATGTGGTGTCAGATTCGAGCAATTTTGTTGATGGGCGGAATGCTGCCATAATTGAGCTTCCTGGAAGCAGCCCGGAGGATTTACGGAAGCAAGCTGCGGAGGAGAAGAAAATGTATAGGGTACTGAAGGCAGAAGGGAAAGCTGAGGAAGCATTGAAAGCCTTCAAACTCGGAAAAGAGCTTGAGAGGCAAGCTGGCGCCCTGGAGATTGCAATAAGGAAAAATCGTAGAACTACTGAAAAAGTTTCGAGGGTTAGCATAGATCGAATCGATGAAAATGAAGCGCCCGGAAGTGATAAAAAACAAACTTCCTTAAGAGGTAAGGAGGTGAAGGATGTCCTGTTCACCGAGCTCAGGGAACTCGGGTGGTCCGACGCCGAACTTCACGATGCGGAGAAAAAGTCAACCAAGCTTAGCTTGGAAGGCGAGCTCTCCAATCTTCTTGGAGAGGCTTTTCAGAAATCAGAAATTGGTAAGAAGAAAGGCGGAATTGATAAGACACAGGTTCTCGCTCACAAACGAAAGGCTCTAACGTTAAAACGAGAAGGAAAACTTGCTGAAGCCAAAGAAGAATTGAAGCAAGCTAAGATATTGGAGAAGCAGCTGGAAGAGCAGGAATTTCTGGTTGATTCTTCGGAATCTGAGGACGAACTCTCGATTCTAATACACAATATGGACGATGATGATCGAGACGATTTAATGCTCGGGAATTCTCTCGACGCGGGCGCAGACTTCAAACACTTGCTGGGAGACGCTGATGATCTCCCTATCGAGGATGTAACAGACAATGATATGAATGATCCAGAGATCAGTGCTGCCTTGAAATCATTTGGCTGGACTGAAGATGATGAAGATCATGGATCTGGTCCTTCCGGTCAAGAAGAAATCAAAGCCAAAGTCCTTAATCTGAAGAAGGAGGCACTCAGCCAGAAACGTGCGGGGAATATCCCGGAAGCAATGTCTCTTCTTAAGAAGGCCAAGCTTCTCGAGCAGGACCTTGGAATCACGGAGTCCGGGACTCACACGTCTGAACTCGTGTTTACACAGAAGATTGGTGATAATCAAACTTCTCCACCAAAAAGTAAGATGGTGGTACAGAAGGAATTACTTGCCTTGAAAAAGAAAGCGCTTATTTTGAGAAGGGAAGGACGGGTAGAGGAGGCGGACGAGGAATTGAAGAAGGGGAAGGCTCTTGAGCAGCAGTTGGAAGAGCTTGAGAATGGTTTGAAAAAACCTGCAACTTCTAAGTTGGGCTCGAAGCACACGGAACCCGCGGATGCTCGATATATTGATCCTTGCTCTTTGGATCTCGCCGTGGACAGCGCAGAAACAGATGTGACAGATCACGATATGCATGATCCCTCCATGTTATTGGCTTTGAAAAACATGGGGTGGAACGATGATGAATCTGATTCTTTAAGCATGACAAAGAATGCTTCCAACCCGTCGAATAGCCATTCAATGCATGAGAGTGTGCCTTCTACTGTGACTTGGAAGTCTGCGCTAAACAAGGGTGAAATTCAGAGGGAATTATTAGCTATAAAGAGGAAGGCTCTTTCCTTGAGACGACAAGGGAAAACCGAGGAGGCTGAAGAAGAGTTGGTCAAGGCCAAGGAACTGGAAAAGCAGTTGGCAGACCTTGAAGAATCACAAAATTCTGTGGTTACAAATCAGCCTGAAAGGTATAATAATCATAATGCTGAAGATGGTTCGAGTCGAATATCAGATGTTGGAAATCAAGTTTCTCCTTGTATCGAAACGAGTAAGATTGGCGACACCACAAAGCCTACTGCACGACTTTCTATCTCCAAACTCGAACCGTCAAAGGAAGTCTTCTCTCTTTCATCTGAATCCGGTCACAGTGATAATATGTCACTTGAAAATTCCAGTAGTATGACAAACAAAATTGATGGTTATAAGGAGATCCTTGCTCATAAGAGAAATGCTCTTGCCCTGAAGAAGGAAGGGAAGGTGACAGAAGCCAAAGAGGAGCTCAGGAAAGCAAAACTTTTGGAAAAGTGTATTCAGGATGGTCAAGAAAGCAGCATAGATTCTCCAGTTTCTACTTCTGAAAGCACTTCAATTCCTGAAGAGAGCAGTGTAGCTCATGTCGAGAAGCCGAAATCTATTCGAGACCGTTTCAAACTGCAGCAGGAATCGCTTGCTCACAAGCGAAATGCTCTGAAGCTTCGAAGAGAGGGAAAGATGCAGGAGGCGGAGGCTGAGTTTGAAAAAGCAAAAGAACTAGAAAATCAGCTTGAAGAACTCAATGCGCAGGGGTCCGGTAGCAGTAGCAGCGCCCTGGACATTGGTGTTGTCGAAGATCTTCTTGATCCTCAACTCATGTCTGCACTTAAATCAATTGGATGGGACGATAAGGATCTATCTCAACCATCCATAGAAAGGGTTTCAGATCAATCTCGCATTGATAGAGTGCACCTCGAAGAGCAGATTAGGGCAATTAAGATTCGTGCTCTTAATCTGAAGCGCTCCGGGAAACAAGATGAGGCCCTTGAAGCGCTCCGTTCGGCTAAAAAGCTCGAGAAGAAACTGGATGCATTGACTTAAATGCAAATTCGAGTTGGGTTGAAGCGTAGAAGCCCCAAAGGTAATGAGATCTTGAAGCCCACCTATATGACTTTTGTGGGAATAATGCTGTACTCGGCTAAGTTTCTAAGCATGGTGATTTGTGTGGATAGTTATATGTTGTTTAGAGCTATTAATGGTTTTATATACATGTAATGACCCTAATTTCACTAATATTATTTATGTTTATGATATAGCAATGTACATTCTCTCTCTCTCTCTCATTATATATACATAGGGTTAATTACGGGGACCTCCCCTGGGAGTTTGCATAATTTCAGGTTACACCCCTCTATCTTTCGAAAAATGATAAAATCTGTCAAAAATGATAAACATGGTCTTGTGGGAAGGCCTACCGGCGGCGGTGCGCAACGGTGGCCTTGCCCGATTGCCGCCGGACAACCCCCGCGGGTTTGTTGGGCGCGAACCCGCCAGTGGGCTCTGATCAGGCCGTCGCCGTCGGTGGCTCTGCTGCGTGGGGTGGCATTTGTGATGTTGGGCTTTTCTTATTTTTAAATTTTCTTGTTTATTTTTTTCCTATTTCTTCTACTTTTCAATACTATAAAAAATTCATATAACAAAAAACATATAATTAATATATATATCTCTACTAATATACCAAAACTATTCTTTGGTGAAACATTGCCTGATGTCCCTATATTACCCTTATAGTTGTATTCATAATTACACAAATATACATAACTTTGTATTAGTATATTATAAAGACAATATCTTTTTAGGTAATTACACAACTTTGCAATATTTAAATACAAAAAATAAAAATACTAGGTATCCTAAACCTATGACCTATAGCTAGAAATGACAAAAGAAAGATTAATGTTTTAACGTTAAAATATAATTTGTTTTACAAAATAAAAATTATTCTTGATTTATATTTTTTTACGGTCATTTTGAGTGCTCATATGTATATGTTGCGGACGGGTATTGTCCACGACAAATGTCGCCGCCCACGACAAATGTCGCCGCCCACGACAAATGTCGCCGCACATGACAAATGTCATCGCCCACGACAAATGTCACCGCCCACGACAAATGTCGTCCCCACGACAAATGTCGCATCTCGACGAATGTCGCATCCCGCCAAATGTCGCACCCCGCCAAATGTCGGACCCCGCCGAATGCCGGACCCCGCCGATTGTCGCACCCCCGCCGAATGCCCCCAGGGCCGAAGGCCCGTGCCTGTCACTTGTATATATATATATATATATATAATAAAAAATTATAATAAAAAATATTTTTTAAAATTTATAATAAAAAATTTAAAATATTAAGAACCGCGGTGTTGAAACCTGAAATCGGTCTTTTGTGGAGTTCGTGGTCCCAAAAGAGGTGTGACCTCACACTTACTTCCCTCGAGCTAGTACACTAGACTAAAGACTTAGAAATCTGGGAACAGAACCGGGGTCCCAGCGAGGAGGTCCCACCACACGCCCGGAAGATTTAAGAGCATTTCCCCTCCCAAGTCAATGCTGAGCTTGGGCACCTTGGATGATACTCAAAGCTCGCTAAGAAAAGCCTCAAGAAGAAGTTAAAAGAATTCGTGCTCTCCAAAGGTGCCCCCTCGGGATCTATTTATAAATTTCCAAACTTGGTCTGCCAACAGCGTAACTCCGCTATCTCATTTTCTTATACGCAACCCAATTGGGTCTGCCAACAGCGTAACTCCGCTATCGAAAAAGGTTATTTGTACGCCTCCAGGGGCATTTAGGTGATTCCACGTCTGAACCCCACTGGGCGAGTGGTCCGTGAAAGCACCACTCGCCTGAAGTGGGGGATGGTTGATGAGTCAAGCATTCACCTCCTAGCCTCATCAAAGGGCGAGTGCAGGTTTTGCCCACCACTCGCCCGACTCGGCGAAAGCCCTCCTACCTGCGCATTAAGGCGCGAGTCTTGGGCGAGTGCATGATGAAGACTGCACTCGCCTGAGGGCCTGTCTGTCTCTCCTTTCTTGGGTGGAAGCCCATTGATGTGTTGGACGAGTGCGGGTCTGTCTGCCCCACTCTCCATTCCGACTAGCTTGAACCTGAGGGTCCTCTTGTTATGCCTTGGACTCGTCGGAGGGTACCACTCAGCGAATACGAGGTTGTACACAATTCCCGCTCTTTACGAACTAGTGCCACGCTCGGAAAGAAAAGTCAAACCCCTAATATTCGGTGAGTGCTTGCTGACCTGGAGGGAATCTTTGGCGGGCCCCTCCACTGCGCTACATATATCCAGGGACATGGCTCCAAGAAGGTCTTGTTATTCCTCTACTGTTCATCTCCTTAGCTCCCGCTGCTTCGAAGATGCTTTTGCCAAACTGGTCTCGAAACCGCTCTCGCAAGAGTTGATGGATCGTCTGGCTGCCGCGCAAGAGAAGACGTCCTCCCAGTCTTCTTGATATGCCCCTTGGCTTAAGTCTAAGAGGGTCGCAGACTCACCCTACCGACCAATGAGAGCTAAAACGATCCGGCGAAACCCTAGGACGGGTGAGTCCGCCTCGCCGACTCCAACCCCTCATCGTGAGAACCTGTTGACCCGACAAAGGTATTTTACTATATCTTGTTGCTGACTCCAGGAGTACGTACCCCTGATCATTTGGATCACTTGCAGGAAATGCTGGCGACAGGAAACAACGCGGGGGTCAACCTGGCGAATGCCGATATGTTCCCGCCCTATGATGGGAATGTACTGCTGACTCAGGAGATCGTGCCTCTGGTGACCCCTGCCAGAAACCCGCTCGCAACTGGTGAGCTGTATATTGCTTTCTTGCGTGCTAACATTTGCTTATGCTTTTCTCGAAGGATTCCGCGAACGCCAACCTACTACGCGCGAGAGTGGCTAGCCTCGAGGGTGAGGTCACGAGGCTGAGGGCCGAGAACAAGCGCCTGATGGACACCATTATTCTGCCGCATTCCGGCGATAAAGGCAAGCTGCATCAGTATACAAATTATGAAATTGAAATTATGATGCAGGAGAATGCCCAGGCGGCAACGAAACACACGATCGAGGTGCCGCGAGAGGCTGAGCTTTTGAACGAAGCGGCGAGAAACTCACGGTGCGCAACGTTCTTCCATGGCTATTCACTCTTATTGTCGTACCAGAAGACGAAGCTGCCCTTCCGCGTGAGGACGATGCTTCCCGCGAGGACCAAGAGTCTTCCAGCGAGGAGTCCGGCGACTCCTCCCGAGGATCTCCCACTTGCTTTTTACTGCAATTCTTAACAGGGGCGAGACCCCCACTTTTTGTAAACGAAATGTTACTGCACTTAATTAATGAGAATTTTTCCTTCTTAAATTGTGATTCTTCGTTCTTCCTGGTTTTTCATTTCTCGCCTCTCGCCACTCGCAAAAGGCTCATATATTCGCTCGTCGCCGAACCTTAGTTCCTAGGCCGCGACCGAAGCGTTCTCGCTCAGAGGGCAAGGGGCGAAGTCATGACCTCAGTCATGCGCACTCGCGCCCATCTAAGCTTTTGGTGGTGACCTCGATGATCTTGCTGGACGCACAGTCTCGCCGAAGACGCACTTGATGAGCATGATTTTGATCCTTTTTAGATAGACCACACCCTTCTGAGTGAATCGGCCGAGCGAATACTCTCTTCGCCAGGTCACCACTCGCACATCTTGGCCCAGTATACCCCCTTCTGTATAGGTATTTCTTTCCTCGTACTATCTTTGCTCTCGCCTCATCACCTCAAACCACTTACCTTCTTTTCTCCAAGCGCCTTCCTGCCCTGCCGGCTAGTTAAAGCCTGGCTGTGGGTTCAACTCGGGATCCAATTTCAACTTATTTCACAACATCCACCGAGGGCCTTCCTGACCTACCTGAAAGACTATGTTTCAAGTGCCTAAACACCTAGAGGGGGGGGGGGGGTAAATAGGTTCTAATCTTTTCGAGTCTTTTTGATTTTAAGGCAAATAGATATTTGTAACTTTCTTTGGCACAGATTAATTCTATCTACAGAAATAAAAGGCAACACAACATAATCTTGGGAACAAAGCTAGTTTTCAGTATAACCTTCCACCCTCAAAACGACGGACAAATGGAAAGAATGAACCGACCCATGGAGGATCTCCTTCATCATTATATATTAGATCACAATGAGACATGAGAGTAACTACTACCATTAGTCGAATTCTCTTATAACAACAATTACCAGGACAACATCAAGATGGCTCCTTATGAAGCTCTCTATGGACGGCGATGTCAGACACCTTTATCTTGGGCTCAAGATGAATATCCCGAAGCGCTAGGTGTTATCACCATACCGCATAGCCCGGGTCCGCATCCACTTGCCCGTTGCTCACACCGCATAATCATATTAAGACGTACGCGCGTGCCAAGCTTCTCCCGAATCCCAGAATTCAATCACACAAGAACATAACCTAGTTATGTTCATGGTTGGCGCCCAGGCCACCAAGATGGCAGAAATGCATTTCCGCCCAATTTTCTGGGTGCGCCTTAGGGTTAATCCCCAAGGATCCCTGCTACAATCTACCCCATAGAAACCCAAAAACAACAAATGGCACGGAGTCTTCCTCGGCTACTATACAATGCACATCACCGATCCAGACCAACTTGTCCGGGTAGGCTTCACACAACATGTCTATGTCCGTACTACGATTCCGGACTCTAACAAGGGGGACTTTACATATCTATCCCAAGGAACACCGCAAACTCATCGCATACTTGCGGAAGAGGGTTTTCCCATGCAAAGGAAAAGAGGACTACAAGTGTCCTAGGATGAGGATCGTTATCCTAGCGTTCTTCTGTGGCGCCATGGAAATTTATGCAGATGGAAAGCACCGCAATCTCCTTGCCTCCACGGATCCGAAGTCGGCTCGCGATTTGGAGCTCCGAAGCTCCGTCGGTGACCGGATCTAACTCCTCTTCCTCCTCCTTGCTCTCCCTTCTCTCTAGATCTTAGAGAGAGAACCCAAATGGAAAATAAGGGTTTTCTAACCCTATTCCCGGGTTAAACCCCATCAGGAACAACCCCAGCCCTTGGATTCCAAGCCAAGGAAACAGGAAGTTTTTCTAAATGGAAAGCTCAAAGAGGAAGTTTTTGTAGAACAATCACCAGGTTTTATCTCTCCAACTCACTCTTCTCATGTTTTTAGACTTAATAAAGCTCTTTATGGTCTTAAACAAGCTCCAAGAGCTTGGTATGAGACTCTTGTTAGTTTTTTTAGAAAATAAATTCAGTAGAGGCATAATAGATAAAACATTTTTCTTTAGACATCATAAATCTAAAATTAAACTAGTTCAAATATATATAGATGATATAATTTTTGGTTCTACTGATTCTAAACTATGCAAAAGGTTTTCTAACCTAATGCATTCTAAGTTTGAAATGAGTAGCATGGGTGAGCTATCCTACTTCCTTAGTTTACAAGTGAAGCAAACTCCTGATGGTATTTTTATATCCCAATCTAAATATGTTAAAGAGCTAATTAAAAGATTTGGGATGTCAGATGCCTCAGCTATGAAAACACAAATGCCCTCTAATGATGTAGTTGATAATGATGAGCAGGGTAAACCTGTTGATCAGAAAATATATAGGGCCATCATTAGGTCTTTATTATACTTAATAGCTAGTAGACCGGACATAATGTTTGTTACCTGTATTTGTGCTAGGTTTCAAGTAAATCCTAAAAAATCTCATCTAATTTTAGTAGAAAGGATTTTAAGATATATAAAAGGTTGCCCAAATCTAGAACTCTGGTATCCAATTGAGTTAGAATTTGAATTAACTGGATTCTAAAAAACTGACTATGCTGGATGCAGAGTTAATAGAAAAAGTACATCAGGAACCTGTAAGTTTCTTAGTGATAGGCTTCTGTCATGGTTTTGCAAAAAGCAAACATCTATTTCTACTTCAACTGCTGAAGCTAAATACATTGTAGTTGGTAGTTGTTGTTCACAGATTTTGTGGATTCAAAATCAGCTACTAGATTATGGTTACAACTTAAATAATTCAACAATATTTTGTGATAATACCAGAGTAATATCAATTGCACAAAATCCAGTCCATCTTAGTAGGACTAAACATATAGAAATAAGACATCATTTCTTAGAGATAATGTAGACAAAAATAAAATTAATCTCTTTTTCATTTCTACTAATTTACAAAGGGCAGAAATTTTCACTAAGCCCTTAGATGAAAAGAAACATATTTTCTTCTTAAATCAGTTAGGCATGATTAATAGAGAATCATTAATTTGATTTTTGTTCTGAGCTCGATGAATTGGACACCTTTTGTCGAATAGAGATCGACGAACTGTGAACTTTTCGTAAGACATTCGTCGAACGGAAATCGACGAATTGTCTTTGTGAAATTTTCGTTGAACGGAGATCGACGGATTAGTTTCAAGTACTTTTCGTCGAACGGAACTCTACGAAATGTATTTCTTTCGCAAAACTTTTGTCTACTAGAGATCGACGAAATGTATTTCTTTTGAGAATTTTCGTCGAACAAGAGTTCGAGGTTTTGCTTTTCAACGGACATAGTTAGCCTTTTCAACTTCTGAAAACTTATAATTAGGTTTTCATCGAACTCTATCCCGCACATTCTCCATTTCCCTTCTCTTGTGCTTGATCTTTTCTATTTTGCAGGAAAATGGCGGTGTCGTAGGCGATTCTCACAGCAATGACGTTTGATGCAGGATTTGATATAGACATGGACTCTTTCAGTCATTTAGATCAAATCTTTAAGGATATTTTGCAACTGTTTGAGGCACAACATCTGCGAAACTTTATGTCCACCAGAATCAAGCTCCCCATCATGAAAATTAAGGAATGGGTCTATACTGCAAAGATTCAAGACCTTACAACTATTACTGGATCAGTCACAGGACATCAGGTTTCTATAACACCAAAAATTTTATCTGAAATTTTTGGTTTCGTCAATGGAGAAGATGATATTGAATTATCTAGTTCAGATTTTGATATTATGCTAAATAGATTGGGTCGTTCTCAAGGAAACTCTAACCATCTCTTGAAAAAGAACTTTTTTGTAGAATATAAGTTTTTGGCCGATGTGGTCGGTAAGGTTCTATTGGGCAAACATTCAGCCCACGATTATGTCACCAAGCACCAATTTATTTTGATGTGTGCTTTGGTTGATAAGAAAACCATTAACTGGGGGAAAATCTTATTTGATTCAATTAAAAAGAAAATTAATAAGAAAGATGTTAGTTATGGCAGAATTCTGGGTATTTTCCTCCAAACAAAATGTCTAGAAGTTCTGGTTTCTCAAACTATGCATATCAATGCATCCAAAAAGATTACTTCTGCTTTGTTTGGAAAGAGGGACAGGGTGATTCAAAATCCATCCAGGGCTGAATCCTCCAGGATAGCTTCTGAAAGCACAAGGGCTGTTACAACCACTCTCCCAACCCGATCAGAAGTTTCTGCTCCTCATATTTCTTCTCCCCTACCATCTCCACATCATTCTCCTAGGAATTCCTCTCCATCTCATCAACCTTCTCTATCTGAAGAAGTTCCATCATCTACTCTTCCTATTGATTCACCAATTCCTCAGTCACCACTACCACCCAATCTCATTGAAGAGATTTCATCTACTTCATTTCCTACAGATTCACTCATTCATCTGACACTGCCTTCATCTCCACTACTTTCATCTCCTCCTCACTTCTCTCTACTACATTCATCTCCACCATATTCAACTCCATCTCAAATATCTCCATCACACTCACCCATCCAGGAGATCATTCCTGATGCCACTCCTGATGACATTCCTCCTGTCATCAACCCTACCTCCATTCCTCAAGTATTCTATCTCTGCTCAAACTGTGCAAACAGTTCCATCCCCTCTTCTTAAATTCTATCCTCTGCATCCACTCAGGCTCAACCTGAGTTTATGTATGTTGATTTCTCTTCCATTGCCTCCAACATTCTTGACTTCATCACTCAAACCCTCAAGAAGTTGATAGATAAAGCAGTGGCTCCTCTTGTTGCTTCTATCTCTGCCCTCTCTTCACAGCTTGCCTCCTCTAATTTTGTCCCTTCTTCTGGGGGCCAAGATTTAGGTCTCCCTAGATCTAAGCAGGGGGAGATGTTTGATGAAAAAACTCCAGTAGTTCTAGTTGCAGCAGCAGAAGTTTTTGATGAAAATAAAGATTCAGAAATACTTGCAGCTGTTTTAGTTGAAGAACAGTTGATAGAAGAGTTGACAACAGTAATTCCAGAAGTTGTTATTATCAGTGATGCCTTTATTCATCCCACAGTCAACTTACATTCTTTATTATCAGTATTTGATACTATGCATAGTTATTTTCCAATTTTTGAGCTTGATCTTTCTAAAGCTATAGTATGCTATACTACTCCTTTCAGTCCTTTAGTTTTAGAACAACTAAGTACCAGCCTTACAGTTGATTCTTCTATCATTACTCCAGTCTCTCAGCTTTTAGTTATTAAGAATTCAATGAATATTATAGAGCAAGTTTATTCCCCTCCTACCTTTATATGGGATGAATCCCCTATGCCCAATTTTGATGACATTCTTTTTCAAGACATGAAACAAGAAGATGATAGTGTACATATACAAGTTGATATAGATATTGTTCATACACAGCCAGAAGTTCAAGTTCATGATCAGTCTGATTTGCTTAAGAAGTTAGATGATTTATATGATCTCCCTACAGAAGAGTCCAACGATGACTCAGAGTCAGATGACTCAGAAGATTTTGGATCTAAGAAAAGGAAATTAAAGAAGAAGGCTCCTGCAAAGGTTGATCCTAAACCTTCTTCTAATGCAGATATTCCATACTATATTTTGTATGGAATACCCCTCACTCCAGATCTCCCCCATTGGATGAGGTTCTCTAAGAATGAGCAAAAGAATAGGAAGAAGATGAGGAGATACTCTTCACCTCCAAAAACTTGGAGAGAACCTCCTCCTCCTCCAGCAGCAGGAGTAGCAGGAAATGTTTCTCAAAGGCCTACTTCTCATCATCATTCTAGACCTTCTCAAGAAAGAAAAGATAGACCTTCAAGGTCAGATTCTCAAAGCAGTCAGCATCAACAAACAAAGCAAAGCATCCAGCAGTCAAGTCAAAGCAGTTCACAACAATCAGATCAAGAGAGTCCTCCTTCACCAGTTTATGATCAAGAGATGGATCCAAATTTTAGAATGGCTAAATTTAATGAGCTTGTTGCTCTATCATAAATTAAGAAAGCTAAAGCAGAAGGAAAGGACACCTCTCAATTCTCCACCATGTCCTCTTATAGACAGAAGGAGCTTGATAGATATCAGGTGAAGAACTTATTCAATGTGGACAAGTACATGAGCTTGCATCCAGAGGCAGTTGTGTCAAGGACTACCTTTCTGAAGATCATTGGCTCTCAAGATTTAAAGATGAGTCAAAGAGAAGTTGAAGATCCTAACAGGAAGTTGATCGTTACTAAACCATCTTCTAATTCTCTCTCTGAAGCTTCTAAGAAAGACACTTGATTTTTGATTTTATATCTTTAAACTGTGTTTATGTTTTTGAACTCTCAAAGCACTTTTTTTTATATCTGCTGAAAGTTTCTCTGCTAGATATTTTTTGCTTTGTGTTTTTCTATTGTAAATAGTATCCTCACCCAAATAGGGGGATATTGTTGGAACCCTATTACTTATTTGGGCTAGGATCACTATCATTTGTTTAGGATGATTAGTTTGACCCACTTTGTGTAGTCTAAAGTCATAGGTTATTTCCAGGGATATTGCCTCAGAAGGAATTCCAGAGAAATACAGTTTGACAATTGCAGAAATTCAGTTCAACGAAAGCTGAGCGCAGTTCGACGATCGCCAAGCTCAGCTCGACAAACTAAGAGTTCTACCTCTGAATTTAGCTCGACAAAAGCTGAGCTCTTGTCGACGAACTCTGACCTCAACTCTCCATCTCAGCTCGACGATATCCAAGCTCAGTTCAACGAATGACATATTTAGTTTGATGAACTCCAAGCTCAGGTCGACAAAGGTTTGCTGAGTTCAACAAATTCTTTGCAGTGTTTAAGCAGTTATATTTATTCAGAGGCAGAATATTTTCAAGCTTAATTTTAGGCAGTTACACTCTGATAATTAATGCTAAATATTCTTAATGAATATAGTCGTTCTAGGAAGCATTAATTATGGATTAGTCACAAAGTTTATTTCTAATCAATTTCCTAGGCAGTTACAAATCTCAAGGAATGCCTCAACAGTTCCAGAATTAATGAATTCAAATGTTTGAATTCCTCTCAGGAATTCTTTATATATTGACAGAAGTTTTTTGCCTCAGGGTTAGACAGTACAAATTTATTTTTACAGAGAATAAGATATTTTGCTTCAAGCTTCTTCCAGAAGAACAAATCTTCAAACTGATATTCAACTTCATATCTCTCAGAAATATATTCTGGATAGTGAAGTGTTTCAAGAAGGCTTACACCCTGAAGAAAAGTCTCCCTCTCCTGATCATGATCTCTACACAAATCAGGGAAAGCCTTTTGCTTACAACATCCACTAGTCTTCTCAGAGAATCTTGATAGAGAAGACATCATCACCTTTTTAGTTTATTCTATAAACTGTATACAGGGTTTTTAACTCCCTTCAAAAGTTATCTTTTGGTTTTTAAGCCTCCTAATCAAAAGACTTAAGCTTTGTTTTTGGGTACCTGATTAAAAGCTCAAAGGATTGCTAGATCTCCCCTAGAAAATAGATCTTTTGGTGGCAGGGCACCTGATTAAAAACCTGTAGTGTATTCCTACCAGAGTGGTAGAAGAGTGGACGTACCCAGATTTATTGGGGAACCACTATAAAATTCCTTGTGTCATCTGTGATTATTATTCTTCTTATGTGTATGCTGTGGTTATTCTCTTTCTATATATATATATATATCACTTTCTTTAAATCCGCTATAAAAATAAATTAAAGTTTCAAATATACACTATTCACCCCCTCTAGTGTAAATCAGATCTATCTCTTACTTTCACCCGCCGCACGCCATTCTCCTCCATCGCATTTCCCGCAGCCCAATCCCCCGACCCACAGCCCTCATCCTCCTTCGCGGCTATTCCCCTACAGTGGTCGGCAACAAATGGCAACAACCCTAGCGGTTCTCCTCCTCCTTCGCGACTATCCTCCCTTGTTGTTGTCGGCAACATCGATAATAACCCCGGCGGTTCTCCTCCTCCTTCACGACTTCCCCCTAGCAGTGGTCAACAACATCTACTGGCATCGATAATAACCCCCAGAGAGGCATCTCCCGCTTTAAGAAATTTAGGGCGTTACAAATCTCCCCCACTTAAAGAAATTTCATCCCGAAATTAAGCAATGCAGGAAACTAAGGAATTAAATCAACTTTAGACTGTGTACCTCAATTGAATAACTCGGGGAACTCCGACTTCATGGTTTGCTCTCGCTCCCTTGAAAGCTCCTCATGGCAACAGTTGTCCCAAAGGACCTTGACCATTCTAATGGATTTATTACACAGCTGCTTGACTTATACGTCCTCGATACGAATGTGTTTGACTTTCGTGGTCAACCCACTATCGACTAGCACTTGATTCGCCGCAATCACTTGAGTAGGCTCTTAAATAGCCTTCCGCAACACCGAGATGTAAAATACATCGTGCAAATCGCTCAACTCCACCGATAGAGCCAAACGATATGTGGCTTCACCCACCCGATCCAAGATCTCATAAGTCCCGACATACCTCAGACTAAGCTTCTTTAAGTGTCAAATCCTTGATATGCTCTTAAACGGCTTTATCTTGAGGTATACTAAATCGCCCACCGCAAACTCCACGTTCTGATACTTGGCATTATTTTACTTGGCCTGTCTATCTTGAGCAATCAGTAGCCATTCCTGAATCAGCCATATAGTTGAAGTAGCATCTTCAATGTCCCTTTACTTGTACGGCTTCGATTCTCCCATCTCTACCCAAGACAATGACATACGACACCTTCCATATAGAGCCTCCAAAGGCATCATCTAAATACTAGCTTGGTAGCTGTTATTATACATGAACTCAATCATAAAAAGATGGTCCTCCCACCTTTTCCCAAAATCCAAAGCACGCATACAAAGCATATCTTCCATCGTCCTATTCACCCTTTCAGTCTGACCATCTGTCTATGGGTGAAAAGCCATGCTGAAGTTCAACTTGGTACCCAACAACTGATGAATGAGCCTCCAATCATTAGATGTGAACCGACCATCTCGGTCACTAATGATGCTCCGGGGTACAACGTACAAACGGACTATGCTGTCCACATAAAGCTTCGCCAGCTTCTCTACCGAATCATCCTTCCTATTGGGCATGAAATATGACACCTTTGTTAAATGATCAATGACCACCCAAATGGCGTCGTTCCCCTTGTGCGATCTCAGCAAGCCGTGCACGAAATCCATGGAAATGTCATCAAATTTCCACTCCGATATAGGTAAGGACTTCAGGAATCCGCCAGGCTTCTGGCATTCGGCCTTTACCAAGGCACACATCTAACATTTCGCTACATATAACGCTATGTCTTTCTTCAGTCCTGGCCACCAGAACAGTTTCTTCATGTCCTTGAACATCTTTGTGCTCCCGGGGTGAATCGAGTACTTTGTGAAATGTGCCTCAGACATCAATTCTTCTCGAAGTTTACCCACTCTTTGGATGCACAAACGACCGTCCTTCCATAATAACCCGTTAGCGACAGTAAATTGGGCATTTGACCCATCCAAAGTCTCAGCCATGAACCGCTTCATGCTATCATCCATCTCCAAAGCCTGTCGAATCCGATCAGCCAGGTCGTATTGAATCTCCATCCAACTCAAACACATGTTTGTACTAGATCCCTTGTCAATACAAGAGATCTCCAAGGTCTCCAAATCCTTAATAAGCCGCTTGTCGGGCATCTGTATCCAGTTGGCTCCTGCAGGGGTCCTACGGCTAAAAGCATCTGCCACAACGTTCCCCTTCCCGGTAATATAATGAATCTTGTAAGTGTTATCCCCAAGGAACTCCATCCACCTTCGCTGACGCATGTCTTAGTCCTTCTGATATGCCAGATTCTTCAATCTCTTGTGATCTGAATAAATATCGACCTTAACCCCATACAGATAATGCCTCCAAAGCTTAAGAGTGAATACCACGACCACCAACTCCAAGTCATAGATCAGGTAATTCCTCTCATGCACTTTCAAATGGCGCGATCCATAGGCTATCACCTTCATGTGCTGAAGCAGAACACAGCCTAAACCATACCCAGAGGCATCACTATAAATCTCAAAGCCCTAAGATCCACAAGGCAAACATATGACAGGCAACGTGGTCAGATGACAGTTTAGTTCTTTGAACGCTTGTGCGCACTCCGGCGACCAAACAAACTTTTGATCCTTCCATGTCAGAGTAGTGAGGGGCAGTGCTATCCACGATAAGTTCTCCACGAAGCGCCTGTAATAGCCAGCAAGCCCAAGAAAACTCTGGACTTCTGACACAGAAGACAACACAGGTCACTCCCATATTACAGCTATCTTTGTCGAATCTATTGCAATTCCCTCTCCACTAATCACGTGGCCAAGGAATTCTACCGAGGACAGCAAAAACTCATATTTGGAGAGTTTGGCATACAGTTGGTTCGTCCTCAGGGTCTCCAAAACCATATGTAGATGCTTGAAATGATCCTCCTCGTACTGAGAGTACACAAGTATATAATCGATGAAGACTATCACGAACTGGTCCAAGTACTCTCTGAAGGTCCTGTTCATCGAATCCATAAATACATATAGCGTATTCGTCAGGCCAAATGGCATGACGGTGAATTCATAATACCGATAACGTGTGTTGAAAGCTATCTTGGGAATATCACTATCCCTAATTCTCAGCTGATAGTACCCGGATTTCAAATCTAGTATCAAGTATATTGTCGACCCGACTAGCTTATCGAATAGATCATCAATCATCGGGATCAGATATCTGTTCTTCTCTGTCAGCTTATTCAAATCTCGGTAATCAATACACAGTCGCAAACTTCCGTCCTTCTTCTTAACAAAAAGTACTGGCGCGCTCCAAGGCGACGAACTTGGATTCACATAACCTTGATCTAGTAGCTCTAACAGCTGTACCTTTAATTCCACCATCTCCTTAGGTGTTAAGCGGTACGGGGAGCGCGACACAGGCTGTGCACCTAGCACTAGCTCGATGGTGAAGTCAATCTCCCGCTTAGGTGGGGCTCAGGGGAGACTTTCAGGAAAAATGTCAGGAAACTCTGATACGACTGGGATACTATCCAGACCTTGCTTGGGCTTCGAAGTCTCCACTAAGGTGATAAAAAGCTCTGCACCACTACGAACTACTTTAACCACCTGGAGAGTAGACATCAAGGTCTTGCTTGACCCCTTCAAGCCAGAGAATGTCATCTCAAGCTCTGTATCCACTCCCAGTCTAACCACCTTGCTGTTGCAATCAATGTTCGCACGCTGCTCTGAGAGCCAGTCCATGCCAAATATCACATCAAACTCCATTATCAGTAGTAGCGATGCTTGCAAGTCAAACTCTTGACTCCCAATCCATACCTTCATGCAGCAAACTTTATCCGCATGCATAGAACACCTGTTAGGAAACAACACATCCAATTTATCCATTGTCATCAAAGAAGGCGCTCCGATGCGCGGTACGAATTCCTCGGACAAAAAGGAGTGCGAAGCTCCTGTATAGAATAGTGCTCTCGCCAGAAAATTAAAGATCAAAATAAAGCCTAGCACACAAATCACATACTAACACGCACAAGGCAACAAGTATGTAAAGCTAAATGTGTTATGCATAAAATCATACCTGTCACCACATCAGCCTGCTTTATGGCCTCCTACTGGCCAAGGTTGTAAACTCTAGGTTGGGATGGGGCGAAGTGGGATGCGGTTGACTCCACCGCCTTACCCTTCTCCGCATAAGATGCTCCAGGCTTCTTTTCTGACTTTGGGCGCCCACTCCAATAGTCTTGGGTGATGTGTCCCTGCTTGCTACAATTATAGCAAGTAACCGGGCCTCGCACTGTAGTAAATATAGACGCACCCGAAGGTGGGGCTGGACCCAAAGTCCTCACCTTCTTGTTCCACATACGAAACCCATACTTCGACGAGCTCGACACCTTGAACTCAGACTTCTTCAAGCTTGAGTCCTTCTTCGCTTGAACTCTCTTCACATCTTTCTCCAGAGATCGGGCGGTATTGACTAGAGTTAGGAAACCCTACATCATGGGCCTAAAGATAAGTAGCCTTAGGTAATCACGCAGACCCTCATAGAATCGGTTGGTCTTACGGTCCTCGTCAGCAAAAGTAACGCCAGCATAACGTCCCAACCACGTGAACTCGTGGAGGTACTCATCCACGCTACTTTCTCCCTGCGATAGTCTCTGGAACTAATTTTCCATGTCGATCCTCTGTGTCGAGGGGAGGTATCTAGCCAGGAATAACCTCGAGAACTCCCCCACCGAGACATCGGTGAGTTGTCTTCCAACCAAGATATGCAGCTCCAACTCTTCCTGCCACAGTCTCGCCTCTCCATCCAACAGGAAGGTGGCTATGGTGGTTTTCTTCCATTCCTCCATCTCAGTTGGCGTCAAGACTCTCTTAACATGAGAGATCCAATCCTCGGCCTGGGTTGGGGTTCAAGTCCCTATAAACACTTGAGGATTGAAGCTCATCACATGTTTGAGCTGCTTTTCTGCTGCTCTTCTTAGCACCAAAGGCTATACAGTCGCTCGTTCCACCTCTCCAGGCTCTACCACATGAAGCGGCACCTGCTCGACAACAGGGGCAGGAGGTTGTACTTTCCTCCCTATCTGGGCATTTATTATTGCAAACACCGCCTCAGCCACGAGTCTTATCATTTCTGCCGAAGGAGGGGTTGCAGACGCATCATTAGGTGCACTGCATTCAACAGAGTGTGTATGTTCTGACTGTCTTGCACCACTCCTGGTCTCCTAATATTGCAGGACACGCCATTAAGTGACCAAAATTTTTTGCAAAAAGCAATTATAGGAACACGCAGGTTCATCAAACATGTGTATTTTCATTCCTAAATGGACATTCAAGGGTTCTTTTCATGTTATAACGATGGTGCACATGTCTGTGCTCACCACCCCTTAAAAGAATTCGTCCACGAATTCTCATAAGAAAGACCGACACCGTAGCCTCTGATACCAAATTTGTAACACCCCAATCCATCTCATGGGATATAACAGAAGGTCTGGTCGGGGCCCCACGTCATATTCCACAGATAGTTAGTGGAGTTACATATTAAAATCAAAATACTATGATACAATATCAAAAACCTAACACAGAGCATTCTAGTGAAAGCTTTTAAAATGTTGGAAGAACCCATCACAAAACATGAATGTCCATTATAGTCCAGGACAGGAATAAAAGAAACAATACACAAAGAGTCTTGACCTTATGACCTTACAACTGTTTACTTAAACAATAAGTGTTTTATAGACTTCGGCATGCATGCCGGCCACACATGAGAATAGTAAAAGAAAAAACTTCGATTCTACCTTCAAGGGCCAGCACTGTAACCATGGCTCCATCTCGCTACTTGCCACTTGGCTCACCTGTTCCTGCATATGAACAATCCACCAGACGGTGGCAAAATAAGGCAACGGTTAGCTAAAGCTGACCAAATTATAACTACCCCACCCTTACTCGGGGCATTGGTGCTCCTTCCCTACAATATATTAGCAAAACCAAACATAGTAATATAAGTGCAATTTAAGCACACTACACCACATGCATAGGAACGAACGGCCACACGCCCCGTTCTCTAAGGGCACATTCTCGGTGTTCGGACAAAACCAGGGACTCACCATCGTTCACAAGACGGCAACATACATGAGCATTTGGTAGTCTTTACAGCCTGAGCAAGGCCTATGACCCGTAACTATGGCGGTGAAAGGTAACACAACCCATGGACGCTCGGTATAGCTACTGTGTAGGTTCGGCCCTTTCCCGATGCTCACATCCCTGGGCACAAAAAGCCATGATGCGGGTCGGCCTCCCCCTTCCCATTTCTCCAGACATTTCATAATCACGTTATGATAAACGGAAGGCTCTCTGACAACCAAGCTGGGCTCTCAAAGCACTTATCCCCACATCACTATCCCCAGGTCTCTACGACACAGGCCTCAAACAAAGCTCTCAAGGAGCTACAGCCATCGTTAGCACTAACGTCGCGCGGTACCTGGCATAAATGCGATTCTTCCCAGTTTTTTGGGTGCTCCTTGGAGTTAGTCCCCAAGGTCCCCTGCTGCAATCTACCTCGTAGAAACCCGAAAAACAAACATCACGGAGTCTTCTCCGGCAACAACAAGCATAATGAAAAACATCATCAATCCAGACCAACCTGTCTGAATGGGCTTCACACACCATGAATATGCTCGTACTTCGATTCTGAACTCTATATGCAAAACTATAGGGATACTCCGTATCTACCCGAAGGAATACTTAACGCTTACCGCACACTCGCGGGAGAGGGTTTCCTATACAAAAGGAAGAGGACTTCACATGTCTAAGTAGAGAATCGTTACACTTAGCGCTCTCTTCGGTGTTATGCCAAAGATCTAGACAGACGAACGCGACCACAACGATCTTGCCTCAACAGATCTTGACTCGGCTTACAAATCGGGGCTTCGGAACCTCAACGGCGGTGAGATTTCCCCTGGCGGCACCACTGCTCCTTCTCCACGAAACCAGGAACTCCAAAAGAAAATGGAGTGAAAACGGCCAAACCAGGCATATATAAAGCTACCGCCGCGCGGTAACTAGCTACCATAGTGCGGTACCTTAATTCAATGCCTCGTTTCGAGCGCAACCACCCAAAGCCTCCAACCACGGGCCGCCACATGGCCACTCCATTACAGATTCACTATCGCCGCGTTATATGGCGCTAATGCCGCGCGGTAGACGACGTCAGTTATGACTCGACACCAATCCTAACGCTACGTGCTAACTTATACCACCACTAATGCCAGCGGTAATACTTTCGTCGAGCAATAGCTTCCCGAGAACTTTGTCAAAGTGCTACCCGACAACTGCCACACGGTTACAAGTTCCTGTCACGCGGTAACATCTTTCTCGAGAACTCAACGCTCTCTCGAGAACTCAACACTCTCGACACAAACTCTAGAGCTACCGCCACGCGGTAATTAGTTACCGCCGAGTGATAACCCCTAGAGAGGCATCTCCCGCTTTAAGAAATTTGGGGCTTTACAAATCTCCCCCACTTAAAGAAATTTCATCCTGAAATTAAGCGATGCAGGAAACTAAGGAATTAAATTAACTTTAGACTGTGTACCTTAATTGAATAACTCGGGGAACTCCGACTTCATGGTTTTCTCCCGCTCCCATGAAAGCTGCTCACTGCCACAGTTGTCCCAAAGGACCTTGTCATTCTAATGGATTTATTTCGCAGCTGCTTGACCTCTACGTCCTCGATAAGAATGTGTTTGGCCTTCGTCGTCAACCCACAGTCGACCAGCACTTGTTTCGCCGCAATCACTTGAGTAGGCTCTTGAAAAGCCTTCCGTAGCACCGAGATGTGAAATACATTGTTCAAATCGCTCAACTCCACCGAAAGAGCCAAACGATAGGCGGCTTCACCCACCCGCTCCAAGATCTCAAAAGGCCCAACATACCTAGGACTAAGCTTCTTTAAGCGTCGAATCCTTGATACGCCCTTAAACAGCTTTATCTTGAGGTATACCCAATCACCCAACAAAACTCCACATTCTGATACTTGGCATTATAGTACTTGGTCTGCCTATCTTGAGCAGTCAGTAGTCGTTCCTGAATCAGCCGTATAGTTGAAGTAGCATCTTCAACGTCCCTTTTCTTATACAACTTCAATTCTCCCGTCTTTACCCAAGACAACGGCGTACGACACCTTCTTCCATACAGAGCCTCAAAAGGCGCCATTTGAATGCTAGCTTGGTAGCTATTATTATACGCGAACTCAATCATAAAAAGATGGTCCTCCCACCTTTTCCCAAAATCAAAAGCACGCATACGAAGTATATCTTCCATCGTCCTGTTCACCCTTTCAGTCTGACCATCTGTTTGTGGGTGAAAAGCCGTGCTGAAGTTCATCTTGGTACCCAACAACTGATGAATGAGCCTCCAATCATTAGATGTGAACCGACCATCTCGGTCACTAACAATGCTCCGGGGTACGCCGTATAAACGGACTATGCTGTCCACATAAAGCTTCGCCAGATTCTCTACCGAATCATCCTTTCTATTGGGCATGAAATGTGACACCTTTGTTAAACGATAAACGACCACCCAATTGGCGTCGTTCCCCTTGTGCGATCTCGAAAAACCATGCATGAAATCCATGGAAAGATCATCAAATTTCCACTCTGGTATAAGCAAGGACTTCAGGAATTCGCCAGGCTTCTGACATTCGGCCTTTACTAAGGCACACGTCTGACATTTCACCACATATAATGCTATGTCTTTCTTCAGTCCTTGCCACCAGAACAATTTCTTCATGTCCTTGAACATCTTTGTGCTCCCAGGGTGAATCGAGTACTTTGTGAAATGCGCCTCAAACATCAATTCTTCTCAAAGTTTACCCACTCTTTGGACGCACAAACGACCGTCCTTCCATAATAACCCGTCAGCGACAGTAAATTGGGCATTTGACCCATCCAAAGTCTCAGCCATAAACCGCTTCATGTTGTCATCCAGCTCTATAGCCTGCCGAATTCGATCAGCCAGGTCGTATTGAATCTCCATCATACTCAAACACGCATTTGTACTAGATCCCTTGTCAACACAAGAGATCTCTAAGGCCTCCAAATCCTTAATAAGCTGCTCGTCGTGTATCTGTATCCAATTGGCTCATATAAGGGTCCTACGGCTCAAAGCATCTGCACAACGTTCCCCTTCCCGGGAATATATTGAATATTGTAAGTGTAATCCCCAAGGAACTCCATCCACCTTGGCTGACGCATGTCCAAGTCCTTCTGATATGCCATATTCTTCAATCTCTTGTGATCTGAATAGATATCAACCTTAACCCCATATAGATAATGCCTCCAAAGCTTAAGAGCGAATACCACGGCCGCCAACTCCAAGTCATGGACCGGGTAATTCCTATCATGTACTTTCAAATGGCGCGATCCATAGGCTATCACCTTCTCGTGCTGAAGCAGAACACAGCATCAACCACACCCAGAGGCGTCACTATAAATCTCAAAGCCATCTAATCCACAAGGCGAACATATGACAGGCGCTGTGGTAAGACGACACTTTAGTTCTTCGAACGCTTGTGCGCACTCCGGCGACCAAACAAACTTTTGATCCTTCCTTGTCAGAGTAGTGAGGGGCAGTGCTATCCACGATAAGTTCTCCACGAAGCGCCTGTAATAGCCGGCAAGCCCTACAAAATTCCGGACTTCCGACACAGAAGATAACACAGGCCACTCTCGTATCGCAGCTATCTTTGCCGGATCTATTGCAATTCCCTCTCCACTAACAACATGGCCAAAGAATGCTACCGAGGATAGCCAAAACTCACATTTGGAGAGTTTCACATACATTTGGTTCGTCCTCAGGGTCTCCAAAACCATATGTAGATACTTGAAATGATCCTCCTTGCACTGAGAGTACACCAGTATATCATTGATGAAGACTATCACGAACTGGTCCAAGTTCTCTCTGAACGTCTTGTTCATCAAATCCATAAATACGGATGGCGCATTCGTCAGCACAAATGGCATGACGGTGATTTCATAATGCCGATAACATGTGCTAAAAGCTATCTTGGGAATGTCACTATCCCTAATTCTCAACTGATAGTACCCGGATTTCAAATCTAGTTTCGAGTATACTGTCGACTCGACCAGCTGAACGGACATATCATCAATCCTCGGGATCGTATATCTGTTCTTCTCCGTCAGCTTATTCAAATCTCGGTAATCAATACACAGTCGCAAACTTTCGTCCTTCTTCTTAACAAAAAGGACTGGCGCGCTCCAAGGCGACGAACTTGGACGCACATAACCTTGATCTAGTTGCTCTGGTAGTTGTACCTTTCATTCCGCCATCTCCTTAGGTGCTAAGCGGAACGGGGAGTGTGACATAGGCTGTGTACCTGGCACTAGCTCGATGGTGAAGTCAATCTCCCGCTGAGGTGGGGCTCAGGAGAGACTTTCAGGAAAAATGTCAGGAAACTCCGATATGACTGGGATACTATCCAGACCTGGCTTGGGCTTCGAAGTTTCCACTAAGGTGATAAAAAGCTCTGCACCACTATGAACTGCTTAAACCACCTGGAGAGCAGACATCAAGGTCTTGCTTGACCCCTTCAAGCCAGAGAATGTCGTCTCAAGCACTGTATCCACTCCCAGTGTAACCACCTTGCGGTTGCAATCAATGTTCGCACGCTGCTCTGAGAGCCATTCCATGCCAAAGATCACATTAAAATCCATTATAGGTAGTAGCAATGCTTGCAAGTAAAACTCTTAACTCCCAATCCGTACCTTCACGCAGCAAACTCTATCCACGTGCATAGAGCACCTGTTAGGCAACATCACATCCAATTTATCCATTGCTATCGAAGAAGGCGCTCCGATGCGCGGTACGAATTCCTAGGACAAAAAGGAGTGTGAAGCTCCAATATAAAACAGTGCTCTTGCCGGAAAATTAAAGATCAAAACAAAGCCTAGCACACAAATCACATACTAACACGCATAAGGCAACAAGTATGTAAAGCTAAATATGTTATGCATGAAATCATACCTGTCACCACATCAACCTGCTTTATGGCCTCCTGCTGGCCAAGGTTGTAAACTCTAGGCTGGGATGGAGCGAAGTGGGATGCGGTTGACTCCACCGCCTTACCCTTCTCCACATAAGATGCTCCAGTCTTATTTTTTGACTTCAAGCGCCCACTCTAACAGTCTCGGTTGATGTGTCCCGGCTTGCCACAATTATAGCAAGTAACCGGGGCTCGCACTGTAGTAAATCCAAACGCACCTGAAGGTGGGGCTGTACCCAAAGTCCTCGCCTTCTTGTTCCACATACCAAACCCAGACTTCGACGAGCTCGGCACCTTGAACTCCGACTTCTTCAAGCTTGAGTCCTTATTCTCTTTAACTCTCTTCACATCTTTCTCCAGAGATCGGGCGGTATTGACCAGAGTTAGGAAACCCTGCGTCATGGGCCCAAAGAGAAGTAGCCTTAGGTCATCACGCAGACCCTCATAGAATCGGTTGGTCTTACGCTCCTCTTCAGCAAATGTAATGCCAGCATAATGTCCCAACCGCGTGAACTCGTGGAGGTACTCATCTACGCTACTTTCTCCCTGCGATAGTCTCTGGAACATATTTTCAATGTCGATCCTCTGTGCCGAGGGGAGGTATCTAGCCAGGAATAACCTCGAGAACTCCCCCACCGAGAAATCGGTGAGTTGTCTTCCAACCAAGATATGCAGCTCCAACTCTTCCCTCCACAGTCTCGCCTCTCCATCCAATAGGAAGGTGGCTATGGTGGTTTTCTGCCATTTCTCCATCTCAATTACCGTCAAGACTCTCTTAACATTAGAGAGCCAATCCTCGGCATGGGTTGGGGTTCCAGTCCCTGTAAACACTTGAGGATTGAAGCTCATCACATGTTTGAGCTGCTTTTCAGTTCCTCTTCTTGGCACCAAAGGCTCTATAGCCGCTCGTTCAACCTCTCCAGGATCTGCCACATGAAGCAGCACCTTCTCCACAACAGGGGCAGGAGGTTTTTCTTACCTCCCTGACTGGGCATTTATCATTGCAAACACTGCCTCAGCCACGAGTCTTATCATTTCTACTGAAGGAGGGGTTGCAGGGGCATCATTAAGTGCACTGCATTCCACAGAGTGCGAACGTTCTGACTGTCCTGCACCACTCCTAGTCGCCTAATATTGCAGGACACACCATTAAGTGACCAAACAAAATTGCAAAAAGCAATCATAGGAACACGCAGGTTCCTCAAACATGTGTATTTTCATTCCTAAGTGGACATTCAAGGGTTCTTTTCATATTATAACAGTACAAGTAAGGAAGTAAAAATAGTACTGAAAAGAAGTGCGGTAAGTAGAGTAAAGTACTGAGTAGAAAAGTAAGCTAGGTACTACTACACTAACATCACATAAGTACCTTAACTTATATGAATGCATATACAAACTTATAAGTTAAGGTTTTGCAAATTTAACTTATCATATAAAAGAGCTCATACTAATTTAATAGATAAGAATCTATGATGTGTATGTCCTAATTAATAGATAAGAATCTATGATGTGTATGTCCTAAGTATGTATGTATGTATGGTATGTGGGTTATGTATCATACAAGTGCAACTCACCCACATGACTCTATGGGCACGAACCTTTAGTTCCCACTCTTTGGATTTAGCTTAACTCTCAGGTACTACCGTTGTGGCTACAGCAGTAGTGGAGCATGCATTTCCACTCCTAGGCGGGTATATACACTACCAGGCCTAGACCTTCTGTATGACTCTGAAGAACACACCATAGTCCCAACATACTAAACCGCTGACTAATCCACCAGACTTTTAGGTCGGGTGTGCATTTTCGGGGATTGTCCTCTAGATCGTAGTATAAATAACCTACTGGTCCCTCAAACCCTCATATCTCACCTAAGTCACCGTACTGCCATCAGTGTGATGATTGGCCCAGTACCACATGACCCGCCACTAATATGTTCTATGCACATGCAAATTATTTCCAACCCGAGCCTCCAGCTCACAGGACAAAACATGTCCTCTATCAAAACATCTGAGCCTCCAGCTCGCAGGATAAAACCTGTCCTGTATCCAAACATCTGATCCTCCAGCTCGCAGGACAAACCCATCCTGTATCCTCCAACCCTATACGGGTGAGATTGTCGCATCGTTACCTTAACCTATTAGACTACTTTTGTCTAATGCTTATTAGGCTTAACAACTTATGGTTTGTCCTTGGACTGCCTAGGGCATACCCAGTGAAGGGCTCTCAGGGGAACTAGGAACTATGATGGGTTGAAGCCCAAAGCCCCTTTCTCAAAGACACTTACTTTTTTAAGTGTTTACCCATTATTAATACCTAGCTCTCGATGTTTCTCTTGAGTGAAACAAATGACTTAAGGTATTATTGGGAGAGCGACGGTCTTCCGTCGGTCTCCGTTCTAATTACTTTCCTTGGGCTTTGCACTCTAACACTCGTTACTACTTGACACCAACCAGGGTTCCCACTTCCCAATACGCTTCTCAATCCAACCACCTATAATATCCTCTATGGGTCCAAGTGTTATGTGTTACTTTATCTAAGCGCAACCCATGACCTAATTCCGGCCCAAATAAAATGACTTCCAATTCCTTGGGTCAAAGGCCCCTAACTATTTAGCATGGGTTTGTCATATAAATAATACCTACCATTCAAAATTTCATCATTTTTCTAAGTGTTTAGAACCATAAATTAATTCATTTAATTAGGTGACCTAGGTCACTTTGTACACAAGCTACTATATCAAGTGGTCCATTATGTCTAAATAAATTATTTGAGGTTCATGTAGGTTAAAAAAGTTTGTTCATTAAAAATCCTAATTTTCCAATTTGAATTTTCATATATTTTCTATTTATGATTAAATCCATAAATAATTCATTTTCCAAATGAAGTACTTAAAATATACAACCAAAACTTCCTAGAAAAATACTGGTGATCAAAATTGATATAATAATACTCAGGATAGAAATTCATGATCTTAGTCAGTGATTTGACCTAACATAATTTCATATGGACATTATTACCAAAATGCCACTACTGGGGTTTTCATCATATATATAGTCATCCAAAAATTCTCAAATAATTATATTGGGTTTTAATCACAGAAATAGGATGCTATAAATTTTTCTATAATTTTCAATAATATTTTACCTTACTTTTAAATTAAATTCCAAAAAGGGTAAAATTGTAAATATACTATATACACAAGATATAATCCTCAAATATACTTATAACCTTTTACAGAGATGTAAAATGTCCTATTAGGGCATGTATCAAAATTTTAGAATTTTATAAGGTCAGTAGACCTATATCTCATTTTTATTTCTAAAAGAGCTTATTTTTCATTAACTCAAAATAATGAGATTTCTGTTCCCAAATATCCCACTCATTCTATGGGAGGTGTAATTTATCCATATAAGCCTCTGTCCAAAATCCCATGGGCATTCATTGGGCCAAATGGGCTAACTTCCCATTTTAACATTTTGGCACAATATTTACAAATCTACCTCCACCATGCATGTTTGATTTCCCCAACATACAGAGGTCCAACTGACCTGAAACTTTTACCATGGTCATATAATGACCCAATGGCCATGCCACACAAATTAGGAGACATTTGGATAAAGGGAATCTTCCTATATTCCATTTATTTAATAAATGATATTTCTATAAAAACTATAGAAAACTACATCCCAAAAATTTTGATTTTTGGACAAGACCTAATTCTAGCATAACCACATACATGTCCAAAATTTCATGACATGTGTACTTTGGGTTTGGCTTGGGCACTCATTTAAAAATCTACCCTAGCCTAAGACCAGTCTTAGTATAATGGCCCTATAGAAAGTTGTAGTGCTCCAAATTACAACTTTAGGGTGTCAATTTAATGTTAAGACCTAGATCTACCTTTTTAATGTTGAGCATCATTTCTAAAAATGCCTCTAAGAGGCCTAAAATTTACAAGAAATTTGTTGTTCAAATAGTGACAGAAAAATGAACATTTAAATAAACCTATAGTTTTATTATAAATAATGGACGACATCGACTCATCTTCCCCAATGAGCCGATGGTCCAGATTGCCCCAACCTGGGCAAACTGTGATCTTGCATTTCCTAGCCTTCTGGCCGCCGCCACCGCCGGCGATTGTCGCCACCACCTCCATTGAGGTGGCGGCTAACGTTTCCCAGCGTCGTGGCCGCCGAAGGTGGTTCCTCCGGCAAACCCGAGCAAGAAAAAATGCTCGGAAAGCTCCCTCTCACATGGCATCAGGCTTATTTGAGCCCGATATCTCTCCTAAAAGAGCTAGACAGCTAGCACATAGAGGGAGGGGAGGAGAAACAGACCCTTAGACGAGCTTGACGGCGGGTTTGGTGGTGGTGCGCCATGGCCGACCCTTGCTCCGGCGAGCTAGCTCTTTTCCTGATTTCTCCGGCCAATCCTCTGCTCCAGCTATCAGTTTCTGCTTCTTACGGTTCACTGAAGGTGATGGTGGGGTGGAATTGAGGTGAGGATGGCTAATTTAAAGGCTTTGACTTAAGAGGAGTGGTTGGGCATGGCCGGCCGTCATTGAGCATGATTCCTCCATGCTGCCACGTGTCACCATTTTATTGGACCGTCAATTATTGTTTAAAGATAAATCTTCTTGAGAAGATCACCTATTAAATAGGTTGTTGCAATGAACCGGGTTCAAAAACACCTTTTCTGAAAGCCCGATTTAGACCGGACAAAGCATATAAAGCTTATACAGAAAAATAGCTCTAAGTCCAAAAGCGCTGAGTGTGTTAACACCACTCAATGCCGCATTGAGTGGTGTAACGTTGAGTGGTGTCAACACCACTCAATGCTGCGTTGAGTGGTGTCGACACCATTCAACTCCTTTAGCACTCCAGAATATGTTAAGTCAAAAGCGTTGAGTGGTGTCGACACCACTGAAAGTTATTACTTCAAGGTTAGCTAGTGATGTAGCGTTACACGCGCGACACGAATATTATAGCCGTTACGGGTCTCTCTCGGTGTCCCACTAATTTTGCGGTTCGCACAGAAATTTTATTCTAACCACACGTTTGCGATTTTCGTTCCAATGCTAGCGTACGGGTAACAAATCTGTTAGAGACCGGACAACGGTTATAGGCCGAGATCCGATCAAGCTAGAGGGACGAATATTCCGTCCGAACGAGCGGAGTTGTACCAAAAGAGATCTACCCAGAAAAATACGATTCGCAAGAAAAGGTAGATCTCTCCCAACAAAAAGAAACGAGGCCCGCCACGCCTACTCGAATTTAAATAGATCAAGATTTACGCAAAAATTCGTCGAGAAATCCACGATTATTTCAAGGCTATCAAGATTGCACGCCAACGTTTTCCACCACACGAAATTATCAAGAGGGAAATAATCTCACTAATAGTAGAAAGTTTCGTTACCCCGCTCGGAGATAGATCGAGACATTGATCTATGCAAAAATTTGATCGCCCTTCAACGGTTCCACCGGTAGCACGTCGATGGAGAGAAACTTTCCGTCTTCCTCGCGTCACGCCGGATCCAAGCCTTCGACGTTCAACCTTCTTGTAAAGGTGCGGACCACAAGAGGGAGAGAGAAAAGGTGGTGGAGGGGTTGGCCGAATATTATGATGGGGAGTTGGGCTAGTTGTGAGGGGGCGGCTACACTTGAGGACGGTGATGTCGTGTGGGCGGCCGAAGTTGCGGGAGAGGAGGAAGAGGGGGCGGCCGGCGGCCAAGAGGGAGAGGGAAAGGAGGGGGCTGCTCTTGTTGGCCGAAACCTAGGAGGAGAGGGAGAGGCTTTTGGAGAGAAGGAAAATTAAGAGAGGGAGGTTTCTTAAAATGAAGAGATCTCAAATTATTTTCATCCAATTCTATTCCAATAGTACCACCAAGGCCTATATATAGGCTAACAAAGCAACTTTGGCTACATGCAGCCCAAAGTTTGTAAACATAAAGATAGTCCAAAATTTGGCTATGTGCAGCCCATAATAATGACAAATAATAAAAGTCCAAATGATAACTAGAAAAGGAAAACATAATAATTAATTAATACTTATAATATCATGATTATATGTATTAACTAATTATTCAAATGCCGCGGGCGGAGATTGTAGCGGCGATGGCGCTTGTCCTCATTCTTGTCACGGCGACGCGCGTCTTTGGTTGGAGCGGTGCAATCATCTGTAACCATGACGGTACTATCATCAAGTTGAGGGCCGTCGTCGTCATCAGCTAGTCACCTAGTGGGGGGTGAATAGGTGTTTTAAAATTACTTAAGCCTTTTTGCTATTTATAAATTTAGTGATCTAGAGCTTGTCCTTAATACCTGCAATATAAGAGAGAAACAAGCAACACAGCAAGCACACAAATATTTATAGTGGTTTTCCAATTGGGTACATCCACTTTCCCTCCCACCTATCAAACTAATTTGTTGGACTAGGCACAAACTCCACCAATATACTCCTCAGAGCTTACATCTCAGGCCCTCAGCCTTACACACAGATTCTTTTCAGAATCCAAACTCAGAACCACAAGGGTTCCTACCTCAGAGCCATGCAGTGCTCCTACAGCTTAGTGGTTCACTAACCACCTACCTCAGCCTTATTTCTAAGGCCTACAGCTCAGGCTTCTCAGCCCTACAACTTCAGGCACACAGCCCTACTCTCAGAGTGTTGTAGCACTCCTATAGCTCAGTACCTATACAGGTACCTACCTCAGTGCCCTTCTAGGAACCTACAGCTCAGCCTCCTCCAAGGCCTATAACATAGTGACACACTTGTCACCTACAGCTCAGTGACTCACCAATCACCTACCTCAGGCACTAGGCCCTACACTCAGGCTGGGAGGATAGCCCTACCTCAGATTCACACTTGGATCCTACCTTAGAGAGCAGCACTCTCCTACCTCAGGCAATTAAGCCCTATATCTCAGATCCACACTTGGATCCTACCTCAGTACCCCAGCAGGGCACCTACCTCAGTGACTAATTAGTCACCTATCACTCAGGCACAAAGTTCCCTACACTCAGATTAAGATAAAATGAATCCTACAGGAAAGTAATCAGGAAAATTTAAATACTTACTCAGATAAAAAGCTCTGAGTCTAACTTGCTGGACTGAGCTGATATCAGTCCAGCCCACTTGTTGTAGAAGGAATTAGTCTTCTTCTACAACTACCAATATCTTTGTTGTATTGAAGACAGCTAACTTCTATTGAAGGCTTACAACCCTTCACATAGCTATCTTCTCTTGCTGATAGATTGAATCAGCCAACTTGTTCTTCAAGGAACAATCTTGATGAACTAGAAAAATCTTCAGCTATCTTTGCCTTCTGGCTTTCACTGCTGGACTTTGCATTCAAGCTTGTCGAAGAAGATGAAGTCCAGCCACCTCTCTATCGTTCTCATTTTCGTTATTGTTGCCCTAATCCCATTTTCTCTTTTCTTTTTATATCCGTAGATTTGAATCAACATCACAATTTGAATGTGGACACAGTCAAGTATGGTGAGCGTCACCTCCCTCAGAAGAAGACAAATAGTACCTTCCAGCACTACTATAGCTTTCTCGTAACGGTAATAAGTACTTGGACTGAGCTCGACGATCGTCGAGCTGAGATTGACGAACTCTGTGCTAAGCTCGACGAACTTCAGAATCTCCAACTTTACATTTAGCTTGACGAAATGTGAGCTCTGCTCGACAAACTCTGAATCTTCAAACTTTAACTTGAGCTCGACGAAAGGCAGGCTCAGGTCAATGAACTCTGAATCTTCAACCTTTAACTTGAGCTCGACGATATGTGAGCTGAGCTCGACAAACTGCGAATCTTCAAACTTTAACTTGACCTCGACGAAAGGTGAGCTCAGCTCGATGAACTCTGAATCTTCAACCTTTAACTTGAGCTCGACGATCTGTGGGCTGAGCTCGACGAACTGTGAGCTGAGATCGATAAATTCTGAACCTCAAGCTTCTGAGTTTTACCTCAAGGAATAATGAGCTGAGCTCGACGATCTGTGAGCTGAGCTCGACGAACTCTGAACTCAGTTCGACAAACTCCACTTTCTAGACTCAGAAAATTTCTGCTGGCTTTGTCTCAGCAGTTCCTTCTCAACTATCTCATCAGTTTCTTCTTCACAGCTGAGACTCTTCGGTCTCAGCGGTTTCTTCTTCACAGCTGAGACTGTCTTCTATCTCAGCGGTTTAGCTGAGACCAACACTTCTCTTAACATTTTGTGTTGAGCTTCTCAGCTATCTCAGCGATTATGTTGAGACATTCTTCTCAACTGTCTCAGCTGTCTTAGCGCTTTTGCCTTAGTCAAATTGTCTGACTTCCAGCTTCCTCTTCATATTCACCTATCCAATCAAGGACAACCTGCATGCATGAACTCAAGCACACATCAAATATATTATATGTGTATGTCATTGACTATTTTGACTTCTTATAAATCTAGGACATTGGGATCAATGGACCCAACAACCACTCAACGCCTTCAGCACTCCAGAATATCTTAAGTCAAAAGCGTTGAGTGGTGTTAACACCACTCAACTCCGTTAGCATTCCAGCAATTCAATGTCAAAAGTGTTGATTTTTGTTGAGACCACTCAATGCCAACATCATCCCGCAACATCTAAGTAAAAGAGGCTTATCGAGTTCACTCGATGTTTCGTCGAATGGCGTCGAGATCACTCGACGCCTAAAGTTTCCCGAGTATTTCTAAGTTAAATTCGTCGAGCAGCGACGTGTTCACTCGACTAACTCGATGTTTCCCGAGCCTAAGTCAATTCTCTTGACTCAAAATACATGTGAGGGTCCTAGCATGAAATGGGATGTTACAAATCCCAATAAACAAAAAAAAATAGTTTTGTCCCCGAAATTCAAGTTCAGGTCTACGGGGTTTCTATGCATAAGAATTTTAAGAACTTAAGCATAATTAAAAGGTACCTGAGGCGAAAAGCTCTGGGTACCATTCACGTATCAGATCCATTGGCTCCCAGGTGTGCTCCTCCTGTCTATGTTTGGACCACAACACCTTGACCAAGGGAACCTTTTTCTTCCGTAGTACTCACGTCGATGTATCATCAATCCGGACTAGCTCTAAATGGACTGATCTATCAGGTGCTACCGGGCCTGCTGTAGTGGTAATATGCTGCTCTGGCCAAAGGAGAGATCTTCGAAGCGAAGAGACATGGAAGACATCGTGCAAGGTCCCTAACTCTGGCGGCAGCTCCAGCCTGTAAGCCAAAGGACCAATCCACTCCAGGATCAGTTATGGTCTCATAAATCGAGCGCTGAGCTTATTGTGCCTCCACATCCGCGAGACACCATGCACCGGACGTATCTTCAAGAACACCCTATCCCCCACCTTGAACTCCACCTTCTGATGCCTCGCATCGTAGTACTTGGTTTGCCTACTTTGTGTCTCCAGCATCCGATCACTGATTAGTTGTATCTGAGTATCTGTATCCTCAATATAGTTCGACCCAAGTGCCCTGGGGTCCTCATCCTGGACCCAAGATAGTGGTGTCCGGCATTTTCTGCCATATAGAGCCTCATATGGTGTCATCCCAATGCTCGCCTGGTGACTGTTGTTGTAGGAGAATTCAATCAGGGCAACAGTCTCTCCCAGGGCCTCCCCGTGTCCAATATATAAAGACACAACAGATCCTCCATAGTTCAGTTGGTCCGCTCTGCGTGGTCGTTGGTCTGCGGATGGAAAGCGGTGTTAAAAGCAAGCTGAGAACCCAAGTACACCTGCACCGCTCTCCACTCCCTAGAAGTGAACCAACTGTCATGATCTGAGACAAACGTCCTGAGGACACCATGGTACCTGACGAGCTGCTCCACAAATAACCTCACCAAAACAACAACTGGGTTGTCCTTCCTAATCAGTATAAATCGGGCTACCTTGGTCAGTCTATCGATAATGACCCATATAGAATCGTGCCCAGAGTGGGAGCGAGGCAATCTGTGCACGAAATCCATAGTTATATCCTCGAACTTCCACTCTAGCATCGGTAATGACTGTAGTAACCCTCCTAGGCTCTTGCACTCTGCCTTTATTCGTTGGCAGGTTGAAAGGAGGGGTTAGATCTGGCTTACTCTAGAGGGGGGTGAATAGAGTATTTAAAAATTCTTGGTAGTTTGTAAACTTTTATATATCAGAGTGAAAATAAGTGATACCAAATATAATATAGAAGGAAAAGTAAGCTAAGCTATTCTAACTATCACAGCCACAGCAAGAACAAAAACAGAAAATGAGCAACCAGACAACACAAGAAGATTTTATAGCGGTTCTCCTAAACTTGGGTATATCCACTCTTCTACCACCCTAGTAGGAATCACTAGCAGGTTTTGTTTAAGTGACTGCCATCACAATATCTATTTGCAGGGAGATATTGCAACCCTTTAGGCTTTTGATCAGATGCCCAAAAACCAAATCAAGTCTTTTGATCAGGAGACTTGACAATCAAAAGCTAACTTTTGAAGGGATTTAAAACCCTTTTACAAGAGGTGAGAGGAGGTGATGGTGTCTTCTCTTTCTCTAATCAACAGAGAAGACTAGTGGATCTTTGATGTTGACAAAGCTCCCCCTGAGATGTTGATGATTTAGGAAGACTGGAGCTTTGCTTTAGGGTGTAGGTCTTCAGCCTTGTCTGAAAGCAGTCCTAGAACTTTTCTGACTGAATAGATCTTTGTTGTCTTGAATGTTCCTGGAAGTGAAGCTTGAAGAAGACTTTTGATTGTGATGATTGTTCTTCTTCTGTCTTCAGACTTGACAAGGTGAAACACATAGAATTTTCTGCACTGTGAGAGAGAGAGTTCTGAAAGATTAGTCTATATCAGTGCTGTATATTTTTTTGTCAGTTCTTGTAGTTCCTTCTATATCTTGTCTGAAAGACAAAAATATATTTTAATATTCTTAGTCAATAATTTCTCCTTTGAAATTTGAATTACTGCCTTAATTGCTGGCTGATCTGGAGAGTAAAAATGGCTGGAATATATCATAAATGAGTTTCCCCAACTATCCCTTAATAAAATAAGAAAGTAAATATCCAGATGAATACCATAATTAATACTATCAATAACAGCTATATTCAGAGGAATATAAGTATTAATTACTCAGGAATTAATACTGCTATTAATATAGAAATAAAGGAACAGAAGGAAGAAACCTTCTCATTCTAGAACTGGATAGATATCGTCGATCACTGAACAGAATTCATCGACCTGAGATTCAAGGTCATCGACCTAAGAATTTTCGTTCGTCGACCTGAGCTCTGCGAACTGTATACTGAGAATGGCTTGCCAAAACTGCACTCTAAGTTCGTCGAGCTGAGAACCTGTCTGAAGAAAACTGATCGTCGACCTAAGCTCGAATATCATCGAGCTCAGCTAAGAGAAATAAATCTGAGTTCGTCGATCTGAGATCGACGATCGTCGAGCTGAGTTTAAAGAACTTCGAATTGATCAAACTATTCTCTAAAAACTTCTAAGTCTGAGTCTTCTGAGGTCCTCTGCTGGCTGGTCCAAGAAGGTTGAACTTAATGACTTAGCCTACACTCTAGGACTACTAGACTTGACCCTGACTATACAAGGTGGGTCAGACTCAGCTTAAATTAGAGAACCTAGCCCAAATCCAACTAGGGATCCAACAATCTCCCCCTATTTGGGTGAGGTCACTAAGTACAATGCATAAGAAAAGAAAATACAAACATACAACATGAAAGAAAAATATTTGACAGAATGAAAAACAATTCAGCAGATAAAAAGAATATCCACAGAGAATAAAAATAGTTTTAGAGCTTGTCTGGAAGAGGAGCAGAAGAAGATTTAGTGAACACTATTGGTCTGAGAGGATCTTCTCCTTCTTGCTTAGACATCTTCAAGTCTTGAGCTCCCAGAAGAGTTATAGTAGAAGCTCTAGGCACAACAGCTTCTGGGTGAACCTGCATATAAGCATTTGGATCAAATAATTCTTTGTCTACCTCAAACTTTTCAAGCTCTTTCTGTATGAAAGAAGATATAGTTGTAAATTATGATGGCTCAGTTCCTTCTGTCTTTGCCTTGTTTATCTGAGATAAGCCTATTAGTTCATGGAATCTAGCCATCCTGAAATTTGGATCAAGCTCCGGTTCATATCTTGGATCAGCTGAAATATCCTGAGCAGTCCTTTGAGGCTTTCTGAAGATAACAGACTATTGCTAATAATTTGTTGAAGGATAATTCTTTATAGATTTTTCAGCATAATAGGAATTTGGTGGTCTGCATTCACTATATTTTCCAGCAGGAATGGAAGATTGTCTTTGAGCTGGTCTGGAAGATTGACTTGAGTAAGAAGGAGCTGGTTTAGAAGATTGTCTTGAATACTGATAATGAGTTGGCTTGGGAGGTTGAGAAGCACTGGAGGTAGACCTTGCAAGATTGCCTAAAGCTCCTGCAGTAGGAGGAGGAGGTGGTGGTGGTGGATCTTTCCTGAATTTCTTCACTGGAGAAGATCCAGACCTCTTCTTCTTCTGTGCTTTAGCCTGGTTCCAAGACAGTCTCATCCAATGAGGAGTTGTTGGAGTAAGAGGAATGTTGTGCAGAATATTATATGGAATATCATTATCTGAATTGAGCTTGCGAAAAACCTTTCCTGGAGCTTTCTTCTTCTTTGATTTGGATCTATTGGAAGTATCAGAATCAAATCATCTTCTGAATCCTCATCATCATCAGATGATCTAGGAGGATTATTATATAAATCATCTATTTCTTCTAATGTTTTCTTTGAAATCTGTTTATCTACTTGAGGAGGAGCTGGAGGTAGAACAACTGCAGGAGGAACAACAATCTCTGTAAACTTTTAAGAATCTTTTATGTCTTTATCAGACAGAAGAAAATCATTCAGCTCAGGATCATTTTGCATATGTTCAATCTCTAGTGTAACATCTTGTGCAATTAAATCATCTAGACTTGGTATTGGACTATCATCCATTACATAGGTTGGTCCAGTAGGTTCCACAACCATATTGATAGCAAAACTTGTCTTTAGTTGACTAATCACTTCAGGACTTACAGCAGGAGTATAGCATACAATTGCCAAAGATGGCTTGATAGCTGGAAGAAAAGAATTTTGATAAATTGTATTGAAAGGATGTAACAAATCCAAAATGTCTACTGAGGGATTGATATAGCAATCACCATCAGTCACAATCTCTGCAACTAATATATCTGCCTCTGGAACCATATCTATATCTGGAAAGTTAGCTATTTGTAAAACTGCGTCTGCTGCTGCTGCTGGAGTTACTTCTTCATTGAGTATCTCCCTCTGCCTGGTTTTAGTAAGAACTGGAGCCAGGCCCCAAACTGAAGAAGGAGGGACAGAGAAGGCAGAAAGGTTGGCAGCTAGAGAAGAAATGGAAGCAGTAAGAGGTGAAATACTCTTTTATGAGTTGTTTTAGAAGAGGTGTGATGGATTGTAGAATAGATGAAATGGAGGGTGAATCTATGTTTATGAATTCAGGTGGAGTTTGAGTAGATACAGATGGGTTGAAGGAGGAAGATTATGGATGTGAGTGTGAAGTGTCTAGCATTAGTTCATCTGTTGATGAAGGGGAATGAATGGGTGATGATAGCAGATTGAATGTTGGTATGGATGATAGGTTTTGAAGGGGGATGTCAGTAAGTTATGAAGGAGGAGGAGACAGAGGAGGAGTAACATGCTCTGGTGTATTAGCATGTACTGGAGATTGAATAGGTGAATGTTGATGTTGAGGGGATTGATGTGGTGAAGGTTGATGTACTGGAGAATGAATAGGTGAATGAACTGGTGAGTGAATTGGTGAATGAATATGGATTGGGGAAGCAGGAGGTGTTGGTTGATGTTCTTTAGATGTAGAAGAAAGATGGAGGGTTGTTAAGGGTGTTTGAATAAGAGGGTGGGGAATGGAAACATCCTCAGTAGGGTGGGGAGTGGCTGGTGAAGCCCTTGTAACCCTCAGAAGGTCTGGAAGAGGAAGCCTTGGATGGCTTAGGGATATTCCTCTCCCATCTGCCAAATAAGGCGCAAGTAAGCCTCTTGGAGGCATTAATGAATATGGTCGGGGAGACTAGTAATTCAGCAGCCTTTGCATGAAGGAAGATTCCCAGAATTGTTCCAAAAGACACCTCTTTCTTGGTGTTTTTCTTCTTAATCAACTCAAACATGATTTTGGCCCAGTTCACGACCTTCTTGTTCACCACTATGCACATCACTAGAAATTATTGTCTAGTAATGTAATCATGAGCAGTGTGCTTGCCCAGCAGTACTTTTCCTACAACATCTGCCAGAAACTTATAGTCTGCAGATAGATGTTTCTTTAGCAGTTTGTTAGGGTTGTCTCCAGAATACCCCATTCGAATCAACATCTCATCTAATTCAGCAGTGTCGATTTCTAATTCCTCTTCTCCATTCAGAAAACCAAAAATTTCAGTTAGAACATCAGGGGTAAGTGAAACGGCGTTACCCGATATTGTGTCGATCAACGTATCAGCATCTGGATTCGATAGAGTGAAGACCGATTCTCTGATTTCTGTCGTCGCAATATTCATCCTGGTAATCATCAGATTCTTCAACTATAAATCTTCAAACAATTTTAGGATGTCAAGGAAGATCTGGTCTGAGTGTTGGAATTACTCGAAATCTATGTCAAAACCCATGTCGAATTTCATAGCTGCAAGAGTGCTTGCTGGAATCGTCATTATCACCTGCAACAAAGAAATAGAGAGATCAAGTGCAAGGGAACTGAAAGAGCGGGATGGAGCTCGAAGAAAACCTAGTTATAAGGTTTTTCAGAATATGAAACGACAAACTTCGTCCTGCGAAACAGAGAAATTCTTCGATCTGAGGTCGACGAAATATTTTATTGACAAAAGAGTTCGTCGATCTCAGTCTGAAGAAGGGAAAACTTTTCATCGTACTCAGGTCGACGAAAATTTTTTGAAGCCAGATCATCGATCTCTGGTCGACAAGAATGACTTACACAGAGAGTTCGTCGATCTCAAGTCGACGAAAATTCTCATGAACTTTTCTCAGTTCGTCGATCTCAGGTCGACGAATAGTGGTAAATTCTTCGACCACAAACAGAAAGTTAAATTAAAGCTTCTCCATTAATCATACCAAGCTGATTTATAAAGAACAGATGGTTTCTTTCATCCAAGGGTTTGGTGAAGATATCTGCCCTTTGCAAATCAGTGTAGATATAGACAAGATTAATTTTTTTTGTCCACACACTCTCTAATGAAGTGATGTCTTATCTCTATATGCTTAGTTCTACTATGATGAACTGGATTCTGAGCAATAGAAATTGCACTTGTATTATCACAGTGTAAGGTTGAATTATTTAAGTTGTATCCATAATCTAGAAGTTGGTTTTGAATCCACAACATCTGTAAATAGTAACTTCCATCTGCTATGTACTCAGCTTCTGTTGTTGATGTAGACACAGATGTTTGCTTTTTGCAAAACTAGGAGACAAGTCTAGCACCAAGGAACTGGCATGTTCCTGATGTACTCTTCCTGTCCACTCTACATCCAGTAAAGTCAGTATCTGAGTATCCAAGTCAACTCAAATTCTAACTCAGTTGGATACCAGAGTCCTAGATTTAGGCAACCCTTTATATATCTTAAAATTCTTTTAAGGAAAATAAGATGAGATTCTTTAGGGTTTACTTAGAACCTAGCACAAAGGCATATAAGCAAACATTATGTCTGGCCTACTTGCTGTGAGATACAACAGGGAACCAACAATGCCCCTATATAATTTCTGATCAACAGGCTTTCCATGTTCATCAGAGTCAACCACAACATTGGTAGCCATGGGTGTTTTCTTTGCTGAGGCATCTGACATCCCAAATCTTTTGATTAGCCCTTTAGCATACTTGGATTGGGATATGAAGATGCCATTAGGCAATTGCTTCACTTGGAGACCAAGGAAGTATGAAAGTTCACCCATACTACTCATCTCAAACTTTGAATGCATAAGGTCAGAAAACCTTTTGCATAGTTTGGGATCAGTTGAGCTAAATATAATATCATCTACATAAATTTGTACTAACAAGATTTTATCTTTATGATGCTTAATAAAAAGAGTCCTATCTACAATACCTCTAGAAAATTTATGCTTTAACAAGAAGCTAGATAAGATCTCATACCAAGCTCTTGGAGCTTACTTTAAATCATAGAGAGCTTTATGCAATCTAAAAACATAAGAGGGATTAGTTGGAGAGATAAAACCTGGTGGTTGCTCCACATATACTTCCTCTTTGATTTCTCAATTTAGAAATGCACTCTTGACTTCCATTTGATAGACTTTGAACTTATTGTAGGCAGCATATGCAAGGAAGATTCTTATAGCCTCAAGCCTTGCAAAGGGAGCAAATGTCTGATCATAGTCAATGTCTTCCTCTTGTCTATAGCCTTGAGCTACTAGCCTTGCCTTGTTCCTTATGATAGTGCCCTGGGCATCAAGTTTATTTCTGAATACCCACTTAGTTCCAATGAATGGGTAGTCTTTGGGTCTTGGAACTAAGTCTCAAACTCTACATCTCTCAAATTGGTTGAGCTCCTCTTGCATTGCAATAATCTAGAGTGGATCTTGCTCTACATCTTTTATAGATTGGGGCTCAATTTGAGATATGAAACAGGCATGCATCAAGTCTTAGTTAAGTTGATGCCTTGTATGCACACCTACTGATATGTCTCCTATTACTTGAGATACAGGATGATCTCTAAGTATGACAAGATCAATTGGTGGAGTTTGTTCAGCAACAGCCTGGGGAGTTAATTCCTCTTGTGGAATTATGTGGGTTGTTGTTGGTTTATCAGCTATTTTAGTGAGATCATATTCACTATCTTCAGAGTTTTGTGGAGAAGTATGGGCATTAGCCTCATTTGTGAGGTTCAACTCATTCAACTGCTCACACAAATATGGTACCTACAAAGATTCACTGGTAGAAGAGTTCTTCTCCTTGTAAAACACGTTAGTCTAATCAAAGGAAATGTGTACAGACTCTTCTATTTTCATTGTAGATTGATTATAAACCCTATATGCCTTGCTGACTTGGGAATATCCTAGAAAAATTCTCATTGCAGCCTTGGCTTCAAACTTTCTAATGTATTTCTTGTCATTATTGTGAATGTAACACATACAACCAAAAATCTTAAAGAAATCTACTTTAGGTTTCTTCCCTTTAAGTAATTCATAGGGAGTCTTGCCCTTAAGCTTATGTATCAAACTCTTGTTTAGGACATAGTTTGTTGTGCTTACAGCCTCTACCAAAAAGGATAGTGGCAAGTAAGCATCTGCAAGCAATGTACCTGCAGCTTAAATTAGTGTTCTGTTTTTCCTTTTAGCTACCCCATTTTGTTAAAGAGTTCTAGGAGCAGAGAAACAATGTCTGATACCTTCCTCCTCACAGAATCTTTGCATGGGAAGAGACTCAAACTCAGTACTATGATAACTTTTGATCAATGCAACTAGAGTAGAGTACTCAATCCTTATACTCTTAAGAAAATTTGAAAGAACCTTGAAGTTATCTGACTTGTTCCTCAAGAATAACACCCAAGTGAACCTTGAGAAGTCATATACAATCACTAAGGTATAAGATTTCCCTCATATGCTTTGTACAGCAATGGGTCTAAAAAGATCCATGTGGAGCAAATACAAAATCCAAGGTGAATCACTTTTATTAATGGATTTGAAACTATTTTTAGTTTGCTTGCTAAATTGACAAACCCTGCAGAGGCCTTCCTTCTTGTAGGGACTAGAAAGCAATCCTCTAACAAGGTTGTCTTTAGATAACCTAACAATATTTTTCAGATTAACATGACTTAATCTTTTATGCCAAAGTTCATTATTATTATTAATTTGGTTGAACAAACATATTTCAGACCTAGCAGACTTAAAATTTACTATGTAAATATTTCCTACTCTAGATCCAGTTAAGACAATCTTGTTATCAATAGAAGAAATAATGCAAGAGGATTTGTCAAAAGATACCTGAAACCCTTCATCACAGAGTTGACTAATGGAAATCGGGTTGTGCTTTAATCCACTTACATAAGCTACTTTCTTGAATGTGACCACTCCAATCTTATCTCCGTAGCCTTTAGTCTGGACACAGTTAAAGTCACCAAAAATAACTTTAGGACCTAGCTTGGACTTGTAGTTGGATAGATTGTCCTTGCTGCCAGTCATAGGTTTTGAACAACCACTATCCAGATACCACTATTCCTCTGTGGTAGGATAGTCTTTCACCTACACAAAAATAGATTAGATATTCTTGACCCAGGTTACCTTGGGTCCTTGTTGATTTACATAACTAAAGTTAGAGATGTATGAATACTCAGGTTGATTTTTATAGCCTAAGGGATGATATTTTCTTAGTGGAATTATCCATTGGTTAAAAGGATTAATGTTCTATCTAGGTTGATTAAAAATCTTGTTAGAATTAAAATTTCTATTATTATAAAGTGGGGTCGACGAATTCCGGTACGTTCGTCGATTTGAGGTCGACGAACGGGGATGAGCTCGTCGAACTCCACTCAGAGAATGAAGGTATTCATTTTCTGGGCCCCAATTTCGTCGATCTCTGGTCAATGAACCATACTGATTTCGTCGATCGCGTTTCAGAGAATTGTTATAGTAGAAGTTTGCATTCGGAGTTCATCGACTTGAGATCGACGAACTGGACGCATTTCGTCGATCTGAGTTCGACGAAATCTACTGAACTTTGTTATGGTTAAGATTTTTCTTATTCTTTTTTCTTTTCTTATTCTTTTGTTTTAATACTATTTGTTTAACATGATTATCTTCTATTTTCTCTTTATCCTTTTCAGAAACAAATTTTATGGGGGTTGATAAAATGTTTTTTTCTAAATAAGTGGGGTTGGCTTAATGAAGCACCTAAGCCCAGCTTGCCATTAAGTCTCGCATTCACTGTGCTTGTGATGTTCATCAACTTGATGCTTCTCCCATTCAGGGATTCTTCAAGTTGCCTAGCCTCAAATAATTCAATCTTTAATTTAATGATTTGTTCATTAGCTAAGGTGATTTCATTCTTTAATCTGTTGTTTTTTGACAGCAGGTTTTCTTGTTCATTTACTTTCTCTCTAAGTTATTTAATTACTTTTTAGAAGTTAATTAAATCAATACATAAAAATTTAAATTCTATTTTAAATTCTTCTGAATCAAAATCAAAAGAAGACAATACCTGATCCTCTTTAGATAGAGGTTCTTCAGTGTCTAATTGGTCAGCTTCAGAATGGGTGCTTGATGCATCAATAGTCATCAAGCATATTTCCTTGGCCTTTGCTTCCTCTTCGTCTTCACTGGAGCTGGAAGATGAAGATTCTTCTTCAATATCACTCTAGGTTTCAGCAATGAAACCTTTCTCCTTCCTTTTTTGCTTGCTGGAGGAGGGCTTGTTGTAATGTTATTTCCTGGTTTCCTTTTCTCTTCTTTTATCTTTCTTTTGAGTCTCTGGACACTCTGAAATGAAGTGTCCAGGCTTCCTGCAGCCAAAATAAACTACTTCTTTAGTTGGTGTTTTATCATACCTGGGTTTTTCATCTTGCCTTGATGACTTTCTTCTGAAGTCCCTCTTTCCCATTTTGTAAAATCTCATGGCTAAGAGACTTAGGAATTCTTCATTGACAGTTGAGGCTTCTGAATCTTCAGTAGCTTTGAATGCTATATTTTGCTCCTTTCTCCCAGATGAAGGAGTCTCCTATTCTATAGCTTCTCTTGACTTAATCAGAGGCTCATAAGATTTGAGCTTTCCCAATAGAGATTCAGTGGAAATCTCATTAAGGCTTTTGGCTTCCTTGATAAGCCAGATTCTAGAATCCTATGAGCTAGGGAAGCACATAAGGATTTTGTCATTCACATCTATAAGAGTGATGTTCTTGTCCAATGTCTTCAGCTCATTGATTATTGAGCTTAATCTGTTGTACATATCACCAACAATCTCTGACTCATCCTTCTTGAAGTTCTCATACTGAGAGATGAGGTTGGATCTCCTATCCTTTCTCTCATCAGCAGAACCAGCTACCATCTGGTTAAGAGAATCCCAAATAGGCTTGGTAGATGTGCATTCAGCCACCTTCTGGAAGATGTCATCAGACATAGTCTGAGCCAGAATGTTCATGGCCTTTGCAGTAGCAATCTTGGCCTTTTTCTGAGTATCTGTCCACTTAGGTGGTGGAACAGCATGTGTGCTTGATGTTGAGGTGGATGCAGTCACTATAGCAGGAGGTCCTGTAAAAATAGAATTAAAAATGTCCTCATCAATAGAGTTCATATAAAGTTTGATTCTTGCCTTCCAGATGGAAAACTTATTTAAGTTACACACTGGAGGTCTGGTGCTTGCATAATCCTTGTTTTATGCCATGCTATAAGAAATAGGCTAGATGAATTTAGATCTAAAAAAGGATTTGTTGGTTCAAGTGTTACCTTGTTCAACCAAGAGAACAGCCCTCTTATACCAATTGAAAGGAGGGGTTAGATCTTACTTACTCTAGAGGGGGGTGAATAGAGTTTTTAAAAATTCTTGGCAGTTTTTAAACTTTTATATATCAGAGTGAAAATAAGTGATACCAAATATAATAATAGAAGGAAAAGCAAGCTAAGCTATTCTAACTATCACAGCCACAGCTAGAACAAAAATAGAAAATGAGCAACCAGACAACACAAGAAGATTTTATAGTGGTTCCCCTAAACTTGGGTACAACCACTCTTCTACCACACTGGTAGGAATCGACTAGCAGGTTTTGATCTGGTGACTGCCACCACAATATCTATTTGTAGGGAGATATTGCAACCCTTTAGGCTTTTGATCAGGTGCCCAAAAACCAAACCAAGTCTTTTGCTCAGGAGACTTGACAACCAAAAGCTAACTTTTGAAGGGAGTTACAACCCTTTTTACAAGAGGTGAGAGGAGGTGATGGTGTCTTCTCTTTCTCTAATCAACAGAGAAGACTAGTGGATTTTTGATGTTGACAAAGCTCCCCCTGAGATGTTGATGATTCAGGAAGACTGGAGCTTTGCTTCAGGGTATAAGTCTTCAACCTTGTCTGAAAGCAGTACTAGAACTTTTCTGACTGAATAGATCTTTGTTGTCTTGAATATTCTTGGAAGTGAAGCTTGAAGAAGACTCTTGATTGTGATGATTGTTCTTCTTCTATCTTCAGACCCTACAAGGTGAAACACAGAGAATTTTTGCACTGTGAGAGAGAGTTCTTAAAGATTGGTCTATCTCAGTGCTGTATATTTTTTTCTGTCAGTTCTGGTGGTTCCTTATGTATCTTGTCTGAAAGACAAAAATCTCTTTTTATATTCTCAGTCAATAATTTCTCCTTTTAAATTTGATTTACTGCCTTAATTGCTGGCTGATCTGTGAATACAAATGGCTGGAATATATCATAAATGAGTTTCTCCAACTGTCCCTTAATAAAATAAGCAAGTAAATATCCTGATGAATACTATAATTAATGCTGTCAATAACGGCTATATTCAGAGGAATATAAGCATTTAATACTCAGGAATAATACTGCTATTAATATATAAATAAAGGAACATAAGGAAGAAACCTTCTCATTCTGGAACTGGACAGATATCGTCGATCACTGATCAGAATTCGTCGAACTGAGATCCAAGTTCGTCGACCTAAGAATTTCCGTTCGCCGACCTGAGCTCTGCGAACTGCGAATTGCATATTGAGAATGGCTTGCCAAAACTGCACTTTGAGTTTGTCGAGCTGAGAACCTGTCTGAAGAAAACTGATCGTCGACCTGAGATCAAATATTATTGAGCTCAGCTTTGAGAAATAACTATGAGTTCGTCAATCTGAGATCTACGATTGTCGAGCTGAGTTCGAAGAACTTCGAACTGATCAAACTGTTCTCTGAAAACTTCTAGGTCTGAGTCTTCTGAGGTCCTCTACTGGCTGGTCCAAGAAGGTTGAACTTAATGACTTTGCATACACTCTAAGACTACTAGACTTGACCCTGACTATACAAGGTGGGTCAGACTCAGCCTAAATTAGTGAACCTAGCCCAAATCTAACAAGGGATCCAACACAGTTCTCGCAATGAGTCACATAATATATGATTTCCCTCTTCATCCCTGGCCAGTACATGCTCCTCTGCAAATCCGTTATCATCTTAGTGATACAGGGGTGCACTGAGTACTGAGAACATTGTGCCTCTCTGATTATATCCTCTCGGATACCGCCTCCTACGGGTATATAGACACGGCCACAGAAATGAACAAGTTCATCACACAAAGAATAGTCCTCTGACCTTTCCAGGGCTATGAATACCGGCTCCAAATCTGCATCCAGCCTATGTTGTGTCCTGATGCGCTCCTGTATGTAACACTCGATGACAAAGGAGTTCAAGTACTCTTGATAAACATCCGACTCAGCTTTGGAAACCATGGTAATGCACATATCCTCCATCATTCATACCAGCTCCATTGCCCTCACCCGGGGCTCCGATCTAGTACTGTCCGCTCTCCTGCTCAAGGCATCTGCCATAGTATTTGCCTTCCCTGGGTGATAATGCATCTTGTAGTCATAATCGCACAGGAACTCAAGCAATCTCCACTGGCGCAGATTTAGATCTTTCTGCATGTCAATATATTTGAGGTTCTTGTGATCTGAGAAGATTTCACAATGAACCCCATACAAGTAATGCCTCCAAGTTTTAATGCAAATATTACAACCTCGAGCTCCAAATCATGTACGGGGTAATTCTAATCATGCTTCTTCAGCTGTCTCAAAGCATATGCAATGACATGTCCATGCTGCATCAGGACTACACCCATCCCCTTATATGACGCATCAGTATAAATGTGAAATCCTTCCTTCCTAGATGGAAGTGCAAGGATGGGGGAAGAGGTGAGCCTATCCTTCAACTCCTGGAACGCTGCTTCGCACTTCTTGCTCCAAATAAAAGCCGCATCCTTCTTCGTCAAGGACATGAGGGGGAGTGCTACCCTTAAGAATACCTCCACGAACTTGTGATAATATCCCGCCAGTCCCATGAAACTCCATATATTTGAAGCTGACTTTGGCCGCGGCCAATCTCGAACTGTCTGTACCTTGGTCGGGACCACGACCAACCCGGATCCACTGATAGTATGCCCCAAGAATGCTACTTCCTGCAGCCATAACTTGCACTTGGCGAACTTTGCATACATCTGATGCTCTCTCAGCTTGCCCAACACTAGTGTCAAATGCTAGGTATGCTCCTCCGTTGTCCGGGAGTAGATCAAAATGTCGTTAATGAAAACTATAACAAATCTATCCAGGAAGGGCTCAAAGACCCGATTCATCAGACTTATGAATGCAGAAGGTGCATCATGAGTCTGAAGGGCATCACCAAGAACTCGTATAGGCCGTACTGAGAACTAAAGGCTATCTTCGGGATATCCTCCTCCTGGATGCGCAGCTGATAGTACACGGGCCTCAAATCCAGCTTGTAGAACCAAAAGGCCCCTATAGATGATCAAAAAGCTCATCGATCCGGGGCAATGGATACGTATTTCGGACTGTCAACCGGTTCATCTCTCGGTAGTCAATGCAGAGCCGCAACGATCCATTATTCTTCTTAACGAATAGCACCGGTGCTTCCCATGGTGATGAGCTCGGTCTAACAAATCATGACTCCACCAACTCCTGCAACTGGGTCCTGAACTCCGCTAGCTCTTTGGGGGCCATCCTATACGGTGCCCGAGATACGGGCTTTTCTCCCAGTACCAACTGAATCCGGAAGTCCATATCCCTAGTAGGTGGCAATCCAGGCAATTTCTCCGGGAATACGTCGGAGAAATCCCAAACCACCGGATATCAACATTAGAAGCTCCTTCTCCCTCCATCTCGAAGTAGATAATGTATACCTCCTCCCCTTGCTCATAAGCCTTTACAGCCTGTACAAATGATAATAGAAGATGGGAGATAGGTATAATACCTTCAATGACGATGTCGGTGTCCCCATGTCGTAAGGTGATCCTCCTTGACGGGCAATCGATCTGGGTGTGGTTCTAATGCAACCAAGTCATGCCCAACATTAGATCGAAGTCTGACATTCTAAAAATTGTCGCTGGCGCTTCGAAGGTCTTTCCTCCAATTTCTACCTCTATGTTACACTTGGCAGATGATAATAGCTCTTATCCGTCTGGCAGACGCACCCTCCTAGTTGTGCTTGTGAATCGGTCTATGCCCGCTAGTCCTTCTAGGAAGGCTTCTGATACAAACGAGTGTGAAGCACCCGTATCGAACAATATATGAGCGGGCTTTCCATTGACAAATACTATGCCTGGGGTTTTTGTTTGAATTATTACATGTTTGTTGTTCTACTAAGGTTGGTAAGGTATTATAAAATAAAAGCTAGATTGCAATTAATTTTGAGTACCTACGATAACCTCCTCGGGGCTCCCTTGCTCGGCGAGGTCCAAAGCGTACACCTGCTCCTACCCTCGTACTCTACCATAATTTCCTCAACCTCATCCTCGGCCTCAGCCCTGCTGCATGGGAGGGGCTACCAGAGGTGGAGGAGGAGGTGGTGGATGGAACTACTGAGGGAAGTCAGCTCTTATGTGCCCCAGCTGTTGGCATCTAAAGCAAATCAACAGTCGGTGGCCATGGTGTCCTGTCTCCTCGGGTCATGTACCTGTAGTGGTTGGGGAGCTAGTACTGTAGGAGGCCCCTGCTCCTGCCTGAAGTTGGGATGATAAAGTCCCCAACCCTTCTTGTAGCTCCTCGCTCTGCCACTCTGGGATCACCTACTGCTCTCCACATGGGATGACCCATCCAATGGTCTCTTTCCCCTGTTCTGTACCATCAGTTTGTCTGCCTCTAGCTTCTTATCTATCTCTATGATCTGCATTAAAGTGTCATGGTAAATGAATAGTAGAGCCTGCCCGGTTGAGTCCCTAAGCCCCGGTAGAACCTATTGGTATACCTCCTATCATCCAGATCGTGTATCCTTGAGAACTTTGCCAGATGGGAAAATTCCCTCTAGTACTCCGTCACTGATCTGGTGCCCTGTCTGAGGTTCAAAAACCTCTCCTCCAACTCATCTCTATCCGTAACAGACACAAAGTGCTCCAAGAAGTCCTCGTTGAACTCATTCCATGAAATATCTAACAGAGCCCTATCTGCATATGTGGAGTCCAGCATGGACTTCCACCATCTCTTCGCGTGAACATCCAGTGTAGAAGTCGCCAAAGGAACTGTCTGCCTGACAAGGCAATTGATGTCTGTAAGCATCTCCTGAATGGCCTCGAGCCACTCCTCCGTCTTTACCGCATTGTCTGTCCTATGGTACATCGGCAGGGACAGATTCTTAAAGGCACTCAACCAATTCGATCCCAGATTGGGCTGCTGGGTCGGGGCCTGCTGATCCCTGAAGGCATCGAGCGGAGTGTTCTAGTATTGTGGACTTCTTTCTCAATAATCGTTCGATTAGTTGATACCAGTTTGTAAGATCCACCCCACCCACCCACCCCCACCCACCCACCCACCACCAAGGAGGTAACCCGATCTTATGCCCAGAACCGCCGCCTTATAATGACACTAACATACGGGTTAGTCAACACTTCATGGCGTCGATCCTGCCGGCTAGTACGATCATTCAACCTATTCGGCCAATCGAGAAAAGAAGAGATATAAGCAATTATACATCAAGTCCACATCACAACATCATCATAATATAAATAAAATGAGAGATCCAATAATCCACAATGAGTACAGAATAAAAGAAAAAAGGGCTTGTGCCCATTACATAGTAATCAATCTCTCTCACACAAAATCTAACTAAGCGGAAGCTAATCTATAATCAGTACACGCGTCATCACCTGACATTTATCTATAGTAGTAGATGGTGGTGGTACCAGCTCCTCATGTCTTGCCACCTCGTCCTGCTGGTGCTCCAACTCCTCGAGCTCCTAAAATTATACGGTCACAACCGACCGTTAGTCATAAAGAATAAGTCATTTTGTCCTCGTCTCACCCCCGCGACTATTAGGTATCGAGCGAGAGGATGAAGTAGAGGACAACAAGGGGTATAGAAAGGAAAGCAGGTGACAGTAGGTTTAATCTGAAGGATCAAGCGCATACCCAACTACACCAAAAGCCCGGACTGTTGGAGAAGACGCTACTTAATTTCCTTAATAAGTAGCAAAGCGCCACGGGTCAAGTGAAGGAACGCCAGACCCAACAATCCCCCCCGACGTCTAGCACAACCCGTCGACTAAGAGGTGGGGTTACCACATGGCCAACACGGCTCAGAGGTGGGGTTACCACATGTCCACGGTTGCCTGACCCACCGGACCCACACAGGTAGAAGGGAAAAATCAGGATTTAATAGCGCCCCCGGTCTTGAACCCGTGACCTCCTCTGATACCAATTGAAGGATCAAGAGCATACCCAACTGCACCAAAAGCCCGGACTGTTGGAGAAGGCGCTACTTAATTTCCTTAATAAGTAGCAAAGCACCACGGGTCAAGTGAAGGAACGCCGGACCCAACATAATCTATCATATACAAGTATATCTCTACTTTAGCAGTTCTGTATAGTACAAGTAAGGAAGTAAAAATAGTATTGAAAAGAAGTGCGGTAAGTAGAGTAAAGTACTGAGCGGAAAAGTAAGCTAGCTACTACTATACTAACATCACATAAGTACCTTAACTTATATGAATGCCCATACAAACTTATAAGTTAAGGATTCACAAATTTAACTTATCATATAAAAAAGCTCATACTAATTTATATGATAAAGATATATGTGTGTATGTCCTAAGTATGTATGTATGGGTATGCGGGTTATGTATCATACAAGTATAACTCACCCACACGTTTCTATGCGCACAGACCTTTAGTTCTCACTCTTTGGAGTTAGCTTAACTCTCAGGTACTACCATTGTGGCTACAGTAGCAGTGGAGCAGGTGTCTCCACTCCTAAGCGGGTATACACACTATCAGGCCTAGACCTTCTGTATGCCTCTGAAGAACACACCAGAGTCCCCACGTACTAAATCGCTGACTAATCCACCAGACTTTTAGGTCGGGTGTGCGTTTTCGGGAATTGTCCACCAGACCGCAGTATAAACAACCTATTAGCCCCTCAAACCCTCACACCTCACCTGAGTCACCGTACTACCATCGGTGTAACGATTGGCCCAATACCGCATGACCTTCCATTAATATGTTCTATGCACATGCAATTTATTTACAACCCATGCCTCTAGCTCACAGGACAAAACCCGCCCTCTATCCAAACATCTGAGCCTCCAACTCGCAGAACAAAACCCGTCCTGTATCCAAACATCCGATCCTCCAGCTCGCATGGCAAAACCCATCCGGTATCCTCCAATCCTATACGGGTGAGATTGTTTCATCGTTCCCTTAACTTATTAGACTAATTTTGTCTAATGCTTATTAGGCATAACAACTTATGGTTAGTCCTTGGACTTCCCAGGGCATACCCGGTGAAGGGCTCTCGGGTGTACTAGGAACTATGATGGGCTGAATCCCAAAGCTCCCTTTCTCAAGGACACTTACTTTTATTAGTGTTTACCCATTATTAATACCCATTATTAATATCAAATGACTTAAGGTATTATTGGGAGAGCGACAGTCTTCCCCTGGTCTCCGTTCTAATTACTTTCCTTGTGTTTTGCACTATAACACTCGTTACTACTTGACACCAACCAGGGTTCCAACTTCTCAATACGCTTCTCAATCCAACCACCTATTATATCCTATGTAGGTCCTATTGTTATATGTTACTTTATCTAAGCGCAACCCATGACCTAATTCTAGCCCAAACGAAATGACTTCCAATTCTTTGGTTCGAAGGCCCCTAACTATTTATCATGGGTTTTTCATATACATAATACCAACCATTTAGAATTTCATCATTTTTCTAAGTGTTTAGAACAATAAATTAATTCATTTAGTTAGGTGACCTAGGTAACTTTGTACACGAGCTACTATATCCCGTCGTCCATTAAGTCTAAATAAATTATCTGAGGTTCATGTAGGTTAAAAACGTCTGTTCATCAAAAATCATGATTTTCCAATTTGAATTTCCATATATTTTCTATTTATGATTAAATCCATAAATAATTCATTTTCCAAATGAAGTACTTAAAATATACAACCAAAATTTCCTAGAAAATTACTGGTGATCAAAATTGATATAATAATACTCATGACAGAAATTCATGATCTTAGTCAGTGATTTGGCCTAACATAATTTCATATGTACATTATTACCAATATGCCACTACTAGGGTTTTCATCATATATATAATCATCCAAAAATTCTCAAATAATTATATTGGGTTTTAATCACAGAAATAGGATGCTATAAATTTTTCCATAATTTTTAATAGTATTTTCCCTTACTTTTAAATTAATTTCCAAAAGAGGTAAAATTTTAAATCTACTATATACACAAGATATAATCCTCAAATAGACTTATAATCTTTTTCATAGATGTAAAATGTCCTATTAGGGCATGTATCAAAATCTTAGAATTTTACAAGGTCAGTAGACTTATATCTCATTTTTATTTCTAAAAAAGCTTATTTTCCATTAATTCAAAATAATGGGATATTTGTTCCCAAAAATCCCACTCTTTCTATGGGAGGTGTAATTCATCCCTATAAGCCTCTGTCCAAAATCCCATTGACATTCATTAGGTCAAATAGGCTAACTTTCTATTTTTATATTTTGGCACAATATTTACAAATCTACCTCCACCATGCATGTTGGATTTCCCCAACATGGGAGGTCCAACTGACCTGAAACTTTTACCAAGGTCATATAATGACTCAATGGCCATGCCACCCAAATTTGGAGACATTTGGAAGAGAAAATCTTCCTATATTCCATTTATTTAATAAATGATATTTCTATAAAAACTATAGAAAAATACATCCCAAAAATTCTAATTTTTGCACAAGACCTAATTCTAGCATAAATATATGCGTGTCCAAAATTTCATGACATGTGTACTTAGAGTTTGGCTTAGGCACTCATTTAAAAATCTGCCTAGCTTAGGATCAACTTAGTAGAATGGCCCTACAGGGAGTTGTAGTGCTCTAAATTACAACTTTAGGGTATAAAATTAAAGGCAAGACCTAGATCTACCTTTTTCATGTTGAGCATCATTTCTGAAAATCTCTCTAAGAGGCCTAAAATTTACAAGCAATTTGTTGTTCAAACAGTGACAAAAAATGAACATTTAAATAAACCTACAGTTTTATTATAAATAATGGACGGCATCGGCTCATCTTCCCCAATGAGTCGATGGTCCAGATTGCCCCAACCTGGGCAAACCTTGATCTTGCATTTCCCGGCCTTCTGGAAACCGCCACCGCCGGCGATTGTCGCCACCAGCTCCATTGAGGTGGCGGCAAGCATTTCCTGGCGACGTGGCCGCCGGAGGTGGCTCCTCCGGCAAACCCGAGCAAGAAGAAATGCTCGAAATGCTCCCTCTCACATGGTATCAGGCTCATTTGAGCCCGATATCTTTCCTAAAAGAGCTAGACAGCTAGCAGAGAGGGAGGGGAGGAGAAACGAACCCTTAGACGAGCTTGATGACGGGTTTGGTGGTGGTGCGCCATGGCCGACCCTTGCTCCGGCGAGCTAGCTCTTTTCCTGATTTTTCCGGCTAATCCTCTGCTCCAGCTGTCAGTTTCTGCTCCTTAGAGTTCATTGAAGGTGATGGTGGGGTGGAATGGAGGTGAGGCTGGCTGGTTAAAAGGCTTTGACTTAAGAGGAGTGGTTGGGCATGGTCGGCCGACATTGAATATGATTCCTCCATGCCGCCCTGTGTCACCATTTTATTGGAATGTCAATTATTGTTTAAAGATAAATCTTCATGAGAATATCAACCTATTAAATAGGTTGTTGTAATGAACCGGGTTCAAAAATACCTTTCCTTAAAGCCCGAATTGGGCCGAACAAAGAAGATAAAGCTTATACAGAAAAATAGCTCCAAGTCCAAAAGCGTTGAGTGTGTTGACACCACTCAACGCCGTGTTGAGTGGTGTCGACACCACTCAGTGTCGCGTTGAGTGGTGTCGACACCACTCAACTCCTTCAGAACTCCAGAATATCTTAAGTCAAAAGCGTTGAGTGGAATCGACACCACTCAACGTCGCGTTGAGTGGTGTTGACACCACTCAACGCCATCAGCATTCCAGCAATTCTAAGTCAAAAGCGTTGAGTGGTGTCGACACCACTCAACGCCGTATGCACTCCAGAATATCTTAAGTCAAAAGAATTGAGTAGTGTCGACACCACTCAACACTGTGTTGAGTGGTGTTGACACCACTCAACTTTGTCAGCATTCTAGCAATTCTACGTCAAAAGCATTGATTGTTGTCGAGACCACTCAACTCCAACATCATCCCGCAACATCTAAGTAAAAATGCGTCGAGACCACTAAATGCCGCGTTGAGTGGCGTCGAGTTCACTCGATGTTTCGTCGAATGGCGTCGAGATCACTCGACGCCTAAATTTTCCCGAGTATTTCTAAGTTAAATTCGTCGAGCTACGTCGTGTTCACTCGACTCACTCGATGCTTCCCGAGCCTGAGTCAATTCTCTTGACTCAAAACGTGTGTAAGGTGTAACAACCAGACCCGTTAAATAACATATAATAGAAGGTCCGGCCGGGGCCCCACATTATATGCCACAAACAGACGGCGAGGTCACAGGTTAATACCAAAATACCACGCATACTAACTCAGAGCATTCTAGCGGAAGTTTACAAGTTGCACGAACTCAATCCATGAATGTCCACTACTATAAAAATACCACATTTATATAAACACTAGGAATGTATACAAGCACACCGCTCATGGCCTTAAGGCCTTACAAGTTTCTCTTTATAAACATATAACTTCATACATCGGCACGCATGCCGGCCACACATGAAATCCAAAGCTTCACACGGCCTTCGAGGGCCTAATAGCAGCAGCAGCAAGGGCTTCAGCCCGCTCAATCCATTTCAGCCCGCAACACCTGCACATGGACGTCCACCCCAAGGGTGATAAACAAAGCAACGGTCAGCATTCAGCTGACCAATTATAACGACCCTGCCCCCTACCCGGGGCAGTGGTTCCTGCTGGTACCCTAGATGTGATTTGGCTTATGTAATCCCTTTCCAGCCCCTCTTGATCCATATAAAGATATATGATCATGTTTAGACTTTGCTTAGTCTCCCTAGGGCAGTATATGACTGACCTAGAGTTTAGGCTAGTAGTTTTAGAATGTGTTTTGGTTAAGGCTTTTTCCGTTCGACTATCGTCGAACGAGGCCTCGCGATCGTCGATCATTGATCGACGATAGCAGGGCTATCGAATCGTTGAGTCAAGACAATTATCGTCGACCGATGGTCGACGATCTCAGAGCAAGCCTCTTATGCTCTGAAGGTTGGTCGACGATCTGCCATCTGCAGTTCAACGATCTTGTTCTTGTTCGACGATATCTGTCTCAACAGATATTTTGTCTTAGTCGTCGACATCTTGTGATGTTCGACGATATCTGTGTCGACAGTTTGTTGCCTTAGTTGTCGACGATTTCTGGTCGACGTTTTCTGTCTCGACAGCTTTCTGCTTCAGTCGACGATATCTAGACCTGGTCGACGATTTCTGGTCGACGATATCTGTCTCGACAGATCTTTTGCTTTGGTCGACGATAGTTTGAGCTGGTCGACGATTTCCGTTCGACGATTTCTGTTTCGACAGACTTCTGTTTTTAGTCGACGATCTGTTAGTAGGTCGACGATCTTCGAACCCCTGTTCGACGTTTTCTGTCTGCCTTTATCTTTTTGTATTTATTCTATTCCTTGGTTTATTTCCAAGTGTTTTAGTTGGTGGTTAGATTGATTCTCTGATATTATTGTTGCTAAATTTATGGTTTAAATTCAAATAAATTGATTACAAATTCTGTCAAGCATAAATCACGGGATTCAGTATTCTTGATAAAGCATTTTGTCCTATTATACAAATTGCGTTGACTTTATCTTTCCAGTCTGTTTTCTAGCCGTTGGTACTATGTACTATTTCCAAGAATGGTACGTCTTTATGCTGAGATATTTTTCCCGCTTATTTTATTCCTTATTGGGACTGACAGAAAGTTAATAGGCCATTCTATTCCTATTGCTATATTCTATTTTGAGATAATCTGTTGCAGGGCTCGAGAATTCAAATCAATAGAGCCGTTCCAAAAGAAAAAAAACGTGAAGACATATTTAAAAGAGATTCTTCTCTCAGAAAAGAAGAAGTTACAGACACAGAGAAATATTATTCATTCGCTCAAGCATCATCAGAACAGCTCTTCACAATCTCACAACAAGAAGAAGAAAAGTTTTCCTGAAGCAAAAGCCCAGAGCAATCATCTTTCATTCTCAAGTCTCCTGAGCATCTGCTTAGAGTTTTCAAGACTTCAGAAAGAGCTTCAGTTCTGCTTCAAGTGCTCCAGAATCTTAAGACCTGATAAAAATCAGTCTTCAGATCTCTGAGGATTTAGTTTCAGTTTATCTGAAACTCCTTCATCCTGAAGCAAAGGCTTTCCCTGGACTTCCACTAAGCCAGGGGGAGACTTTGATTCTTTAGAGAATCCACAAATCTTCTCTAATCTGTATTTAAAACAGAGAAGATAATCTAACCCTCTCAACCCCTTTGTAAAAAGAGTTTGTTCACACCTCTTCAAAAGTGAACGTTGGTGACAGGGCACCTTATCAACAACCTGTGGTTGAGCATCCTTATCAAAAGCTCAAAGGGTCTGTTTGATCTACCTGAATCAGATCATTGGTGGCAGGGCACCTTAGCAAAAACCTGTAGTGGATTCCTACCAGGGTGGTAGAAGAGTGGATGTACCTATTTAAAGGGAACCACTATATATCCTGTGTCTCTCTGGTTCTTGCTGATTTGTTTATTATGTGGCTGTGATAGAACTATCTAGGATTGCTAGTTGCTGTGATAGGCTTGTAGTTAACTGAAATTTCAGTCAACTTCTCCACTTGTGCACTTCACTGTGTTAGGCTCTTAGGGTTCAAGTATCAGATTTTTTATTCTGCAAATAAACTCCAAGGGAGCTGACTAAGTGTTCATAAAATTTTGAATACTCTATTCACCCCCCCTCTAGAGTAGTTTACAACTTATCCCCTCACTTTCAATTGGTATCAGAGCGAGGTTAGCTGTTCATACAGGCTAACACCTGAGTTAAAAGATCCTGTGATAAGTTGTTTCCTGATACCATTCACAAACACTTTCACACATGGCCCAGTCTAAGGATTATTCAAGCACCAGACCTCCTGTATGCAACTTGTCCAAGTTTGGCATATGGAAGGCCAGGATAAGACTATACATGAATTCTATTGATGAAGATATTTTTTCTTCTATTTTGACAGGACCACCTGCTAGGCCTGCTGCTGCTTCCACTTCTGCTGATCTCAGTGCTGTGCCACCACCTGACTACAATGAAACTTACAAGAAGGCAAAAGCAGCTGATGCTAAAGCAATGAATATCCTAGCTCAGACAATGTCTGATGAGATATTCCAGAAGCTGGCTGAATGTACCTCAGCCAAAGCTATGTGGGATTCCCTCAACCACATAGTTGCTGGCTCAGCTGATGAGAGGAAGGACAGGAGATCCAATCTCACCTCTCAGTATGAAAATTTCAAGAAGGATGATGCTGAAGACATTGACACCATGTACACAAGACTCAGTTCAATAATAAGTGAACTGAGGTCTTTAGACAAGGAAATAACCTTGTCAGAAGTCAATGACAAGATCCTGATGTGCCTTCCCATCTCATGGGACTCAAGGATATGGCCCATCAAGGATGGAAGAAACACTGTGGAACTCTCCACAGAAGCTCTGTTGGGAAAGCTCAAGTCATATGAGCAAACTCTAAAGAGCAGAGCTGCTGCAATTGAAGTAAAAACTCCAACACCAATAAAGAAAGAGCATTCTCTAGCTCTTAAGGCTGCTGAGACTTCTGAAGGAAGTCAATCAAATGAGGAGTTACTGGCACTCATTGCCAAGAGGTTCTTCAACATGGGAAGAAGAGACCTCAGAAAGAAGTTCTCCAAGCATGAGGACAAGCCAAGGTATGACAAGACTCCATCTAAAGAAATCATTTGTTATGTTTGCAGCAAGCCTGGACACATTGCTCCAGATTGTCCAGAGAAGAAGTACAAGGAGAAGAAACATGAGAAAGAATACAGGAAGCACCACTCCAAGTCCTCATCACACAAATACAAGAAGAAGGACAAGGGATTTGTGGCTGCTACCTGGAGTGAAACAGAAGAGGATACCTGCTCCTCTAGCTCCAGTGATTCAGAAGAAGAAGAAGAGAAGAAAGCCAAAGAAGTCTGCCTCATGGCCATTGATGCCTGCAGCTCTCTGTCAGCTGCAGAGAATTCTGAAGAAGAAGGAGACAATGAAGAAGATTCCTTTATGGAGGACCAGGTAATCGACTCATTTGACTTCTCATCTCCTGAGTTCAAACTAAAATTTAAAACTCTATGTTTAGACTTACTATTATCTGAAAAAGAAATTAAGTCACTTAGATTAAAAATAATGGAACTAGACATGGAAGGCACTGAAATAATCAGATTAGAAAAGGAATTAGAAAGCTCAAAAGAAGAAGTAACATTCCTAAAATTAGAACTAGCTAAATCTAAGAGGTTAGAAGAACAATTAAATGGCAGAAGCCTCAAATTATCTGAAATAACCTGTATAGCAAACACTAGGATTGGTAATGATAAACTAGGCTTAGGTGCTACACCTAGTGAACCCATCCTCCTCAGAAAGGAGAGATTTAGCACTCCAGTAAAATTTGTTTCTGAATCAGGAATAAAGAATACTGAGGAAATTGAAAAATGCAAGAAAATTCAGAATAAGATTAAGAAAGAGAATAGGAAGAAAAAATTTCTAGCTTTACAAAAATCGTCGAACATTAATCGACAATCGTCAAACCAATCGTCGAACGACTATCGACGATCGCTGAACACCTACACTGAGTATAATAGCTTTGGTGCAGGAGGTCGACGATCTCATCTTGAGTCGTCGACCAGTGATCGACGATCGTGGAATCCAGAACATCGTTCTACCATAAATGATCGACGATATGGCTTGCGATCGTCGACCATTGATCGACGATCTGGACTTAAGCTGGAAAATAAAAACCAAACTTCCAGAACTTCAAATCCTAATCACCACCCCAGGTTGTTTAATCCTTCAACTGAATGGATTATCCCACCTAGGAAATCACACCCTTTAGGATATAAATCTAAGCCTGCAAAATCTTTTATATCTAGTTTTTCTTTTGTGAAGAATACTGGACCCAAGGTAACCTGGGTCCACAATGTATAACTGTTCTTTCTGCAGGTGAAGACCTATCCAGTCATACATGACAAATGGTATCTGGATAGTGGATGCTCAAAGCATATGACAGGAAAGAAGAAGAACCTGTCAGGTTTCAAAGCCAAGCTGGGACCAAAAGTTGTATTTGGGGATTCCAGCTGTGGACAGACTGAAGGGTATGGCAGCTTCACCATAGGAGCTGTAACCTTCAAGAAGGTTGCTTATGTCTCAGGACTAAAACACAACCTGATCTCTGTAAGTCAATTATGTGATGCTGGATACAAGGTATGGTTCACTGACACTGCTTGTAATATTGCTTTAAATAATACTGTGGTGTTAGTAGGCATTAGAATTGGAAATGTTTATGTTGTAGATTTTAATTCCTCCAAATCTGAAATATGCTTATTTAATGAAGTAACCAGTAATAATACCCTTTGGCATAAGAGACTTAGTCATGTAAACTTGAAAAACATTTCTAGGTTGGCTAAATACAATCTTGTAAGAGGATTACCTTCTTGCCCCTACAAGAAGGAAGGCCTTTGCAAAGCTTGTCAACTAGGAAAGCAAACAAGAAATAGCTTTAAATCAGTTAATAAAAGTGATTCTCCCAGGATTCTGTACTTGCTACATTTGGACTTATTTGGTCCTATTGCTGTGCAGAGTCTTGGAGGGAAGTCTTACACTCTAGTAATTGTAGATGACTTCTCCAGGTTCACTTGGGTATTCTTCTTGAGAACTAAGGCTGATAACTTCAAGGTTCTTACAGATTTTCTAAAGTGTATACAGAGTGAGTATTCTACTCAGATTGCCTTGATCAGAAGTGATCATGGTACTGAGTTTGAGTCTCTTCTTATGCAAGAATTCTGTGAGAAGGAAGGTATCAAACATAGCTTCTCTGCTCCTAGAACTCCTCAACAAAATGGGGTAGTTGAAAGGAAAAACAGAACCCTAATTGAAGCTGCAAGTACATTGTTGGCAGATGCTAACATGCCTCTGTCCTTTTGGGCTGAAGCAGTTAGCACAGCTAACTATGTATTGAACAGAAGTCTGATACATAAACTTAAGGGTAAGACTCCCTATGAATTACTTAAGCAAGTGAAACCTAAAATAGACTATTTTAGAGTATTTGGCTGTGTTGCTTTTGTTCATAACAATAACAAAGAATACCATAGAAAATTTGAGGCAAAAGCATCAATGGGAGTTTTTCTAGGATACTCTCAAGTAAGCAAAGCCTATAGGGTCCTTAATAAATCCTCTCTTAAGATAGAAGAGTCTGCACATGTCTCTTTTGATGAGACAGTCATGTATTATAAGGAGAAGGATTCTTCCTCTAATAGTACAGTGCAAGTCCTAGGAGTAAGTAAGGATTTGGAAGGTTTGAGACTCACACAGGAGAATCATCCCCAACAAACTCCTCAGGTTGCTTCCTCAGATTCTGAATCTGATGTAGAACTGCTTGAAGTTAAAGCACCTGCTCCAACAGTTGATCAAATTCCACATGAGGAATTAAATCTTGAAACTGTTGAAGATCAGATCATTGTTGAACCTACTGATCTTGTCACACTTAGAGATCACCCTGTATCTCAAGTGATTGGAGACATTTCAGCAGGAGTCCAGACAAGACATCAACTCAACAAAAATGTGATGTTTGCTTGTTTCCTTTCTCAGGTTGAGCCCCTAACCATTAAAGATGCTGAGCTTGATCCCCACTGGATTATAGCAATGCAAGAGGAGCTTAACCAGTTTGAAAGATGTAAAGTTTGGACCTTGGTTCCAAGACCAAGAGGCCAACGGATCATAGGCACCAAGTGGGTGTTTAGAAACAAGCTTGATGCCCAAGGCATAGTAGTTAGAAATAAGGCTAGGCTAGTAGCTCAAGGCTATAGACAGGAGGAAGGCATAGATTATGATCAGACTTTTGCCCCTGTAGCTAGACTAGAAGCCATTAGGATTTTCCTAGCCTATGCTGCCTATAAAAGATTTAAGGTCTTCCAAATGGATGTGAAGAGTGCCTTCCTCAATGGAGATTTAAAGGAAGAAGTGTTTGTTGAACAACCACCAGGGTTTGTTTCATCAACCTTACCCACTCATGTGTTCAAACTCCAAAAGGCTCTATATGGACTTAAGCAAGCTCCTAGAGCTTGGTATGAGACCTTAGCAAATTTTCTTCTAGAACACAAGTTTGTGAGAGGTGTAGTAGATAGAACCCTGTTCATTAGACATCATAAGGACTCACAACTGTTAGTTCAAATCTATGTAGATGACATTATATTTGGCTCTACTGATCCCAAACTATGCAAGAGGTTCTCTGAACTAATGCACTCTAAGTTTGAGATGAGCAGCATGGGTGAGTTATCCTATTTCCTTGGTCTCCAAGTGAAACAGAGTGTTGATGGCATTTTCATTTCTCAATCAAAATATGCCAGAGAGCTGGTTAAAAGATTTGGAATGTCTGATGCTTCATCAATGAGCACACCTATGGCCTCAAATGCAGTTATTGATTCTGATGTAAATGGCAAGTCTGTTGATCAAAAGAATTATAGAGCCATTGTTGGTTCCCTGCTGTATTTGACTGCAAGTAGGCCTGACATAATGTTTGCTACATGCCTATGTGCTAGGTTTCAGGTCAACCCAAAGGAATCTCACTTAACTCTCCTCAAGAGGATCTTGAGATACCTTAAGGGATGCCCTAACTTAGGACTGTGGTACCCAGCTGAGTCAGGATTTGAATTAATTGGATATTCAGATGCTGATTATGCTGGTTGTAGAGTTGACAGGAAAAGCACCTCAGGGACTTGTCAGTTCCTGGGAGAGAGACTTGTCTCTTGGTTTTGTAAGAAACAGGCATCTGTGTCTACTTCAACTGCTGAGGCTGAATATATTGCAGCAGCTAGTTGTTGTTCACAGATTCTGTGGATTCAAAATCAGCTAGTGGATTATGGGTATACACACTCAAAAACAAAAATTCTGTGTGACAGTACCAGTGCAATATCAATTGCTCAAAATCCTGTGCACCACTCCAGAACCAAGCACATTGAGATTAGACATCACTTTCTGAGAGATAATGTGGAAAAGAACAAGATAGCAATGGAATTTATATCCACAGACCTGCAGAGAGGAGATATTTTCACTAAGCCCCTTGATGAACAAAGGCATTTGTTCTTCCTGAACCAGTTTGGTATGATTAATGGTTCAGAGTAGTGAAAATTAAGATAATTTTGTTTTCTGTCTAAAATCGTCGAACGACTGCTCGACGATCTTCGACCAGGTCAGAACTATCGTCGACCAACCGTCGACGACAGCTCGTTCTGTAGTAAGGCAGAAATCGTCGACCAACTAGTCAACGATTTCTCCTTAGGTATCTATCGTCGACCAATGGTCGACGACAGATTTTCTGTGCTGGGTGGAGAATCGTCGACCAACATTTATTGATCGACGATCGTGGTGATTGCTTGTGGTCGGTCGATATTTTTACGATTAGTCAAACATTGACTATCGTCGATCTTTATTCGACGACCGATTTTATTCCGGGTTCGACGATCGCAGATTTGTTTCTAATAGTCGATTTAGGTCTGAAGATCGTCGTCCTTCCGCTCCGTCTTTTCATATTCCTTCTCCTGGCTTAGAATTCGCTCTCGAACTCTAATCCCGCGCGATTCTCTTCTCCCCTGTTTTGCTTCTCGATTCGCCATTTTCTCTCAAATCCTATGGCGATTCCTTCTGCTGTTCTCTTCGGAATGAAGTTCGACACTGGCTTCTGTGTCGACTTCGATTCTTTCAGCCGATGCGATCAACCAATCCAAGATATCCTGCAGCTGTGTGAAGAGCAAGGCCTCAAGAGATTCATGTCATCCGCACCTAAGATTAACATACCGGAGATACGAGAATGGGTATACACTTCGTCCTCCAGCGACGACGCCATGACAGGAAAGATAAATGGCGAGGAGGTCACTCTGACTCCTGAAGTATTGACTGAGCTGTTTGGACTGCCAACAGGAACTGAGGAATATGAGCAAACTGCAGAAGAATATGGCCGCATGCTCACTGTGATGGGCCATGCCGAAGGGATTCCGGCTAAGTTGCTAAAGATAAACCTGTCTCCAGAGTACAAGTTTCTGGCCGACCTGGTGGGCAAGGTCGTTTTGGGAAAACATTCTGCTCATGACAACATCAACAGGCAACAGTTTGCCCTGATGTCAGCTTTGGTGAATAAGGCACAGATTGCCTGGGGAAAAGTTCTGTTTGAACTAATAAGGAGAAAGAACAATCAGAAAGAAGTAAATCTTGCCAGGGTACTGGGTGTGTTTCTGTATGTGAAAGCACCCCTGCTGCTTGTTTCTGCACCGTCCGCAGTCAACGCTAGCAAGAGGTTGGACCCTTCTCTATTCAAGAAATCCCAGAGGATTATCAAGAAGTCAGCCAGGGTTGATCCTAACCCTCCTTCAGACACAAGGGCTGATTCGGCCGCTCTCCCGCTTACTGGGGAAGGCTCAGTAATCCCTTCATCCTCTCTCTCTATCCCTGCATCCTCTTCTCCTGCATTACTTTCCTCTACAACACCTGCAGTGCCACCACAACATGCATCCTTCATTCCACCTGCATCTCCACACCAGTCACCAACACCACAACATCTGGCAGCTTCAGCCAGTGTTGACATGGTGACTGCTACCATCCTCACAAACCTTTCTCAACATGAATCCCACACTCATGTTGATGACCACCTATCTCCACATGACTCATTTGATCATGTGGCAGATCATCCTGCCTCCATTCCATCCACCTCCACATCATCAGCATTTCAGATAACTCCTGAATTGCTTGCACATATTGTCGAGCTCATTACTCCCTCCATCCAAAAAATGATTGAGGCTGCCAATGCCCCTCTCATTGCCTCCATCAATTCTCTCACTGATGCCATCAAATCCATCTCATCTTCTGCTGAGCCCCCTTCTGTAAGATGCATGACTCCAGTCCCCACTGAAGTCATGCAGGGGGAGATGTCTGTTGAAGTGGTCTCAGGTGATGCCCTGACCCTTCAGGACAATTCCTCTCTTCCCCTTCAAGAAGTTGTAGAAGAACCTCAAGAGAGTCCAGAGAAAGAACCAGAAGGTAAACCTTAAAACTCTTCCTCCAAAGGATATAATCAGGACTTCAATTTGATATTTGTATCTAACAAAGACATTCACTCCCTAGTGAATCTAGCTTCTGAGGAAGAAGTTCCTGAAAAAGAAAATGAGGAAGTCCCCATGGACGTTTGTGAGAATGATGCTGCTCAACCTGATGGTATAGCTTTATTTAAGATTCTAATTAATTCAAACTCCAACTTTGAGTTAATTTCTTATTCTTTCCTTTCCATCACAGCTGCTGATGATCTCACATCAGCATTGCAAGTTGATGCTGCTAAATCCATTGATTCTGATAAAGATTTAGAATCCTATCTTAACCTAGACTGTGAGTCCTCACTCACATCTACTCCTCTTGTTCCCTCTTTTCAAGAGAAAATGGTCCCTTATAGACCTGAGTACCTTGATGACCCCTTGGTCAAGGATACTCTTTTCTTTTCCTGTATGGCACTCCTCTTGTGCCTTGCAGAGGTGTCTATCCCTGATGTCACTGAACATCTAGAAGGAATTATAACCTCCTTCCTAGATGCAAAGTGGTATCCTGTGTAGATCTTCAGGTAATCCTATCTATTACCTGTTGTTTGTTCACCTTGGGGGGAATATTTTATTCCCACTTGGTTGTTAACCTATCTCTCTTTGCATGCAGGCACAACCATAAATGCTGCTGCTGCTGAAAACATCAACATCCCTGCTGATGCTGCTGCTGAAGAAATTGAAGATGTGCAAGATAGGGCAGACAATGCTCCCAAGATGACTGAAATGGACTCAAGCTCAGGTACTCTAAACCTAGAACAATTTATAGCCTTTGTGGCTGAGAACATTGCCTCTGAGTACATTGAAGGGATGGCTAATTATCATCTGGATTCCCTAGCCATCTCTCTAGAGAAAGCATCTGCCCCTGCAGATATCGTCATCTTTTCTCCACCTATCCTTACCTATCCTCTATCCATTCCTTCTATTGCAGAACTGGTCCCCAAGACAGTTCCTGAGTTGTATCCAGAATCAGAACTCTGGAAGAGGTCTCCAAATGTGGATCTTGATGCCCTCCTTAGGCAAGATGCCATTGAGGAAGCTAAAGAGAAAGAAGAAAGAGAAAAGAAAGACAAAGCTGAACCTACTGCCAAGGATCCTTCTGAACTTGACTTTGATGATTATGCTGGGAAAGACTCATCTCATTCTGATGATGATGATGATGATTCTGATGATTCTGACTCCTCTAAGAAAAGGAAAAGAGCTGCTTCCAAGAAAAGAAAAGCTCCTGCTCCTCCTGCTGCTAATCCAGACAAGGATGTTCCCTATTTTATTCTGAAGGGAATTGATCCGAAGAGCAAAGAATTTCAGCCTTGGATGAGACTTTCAAAGAATCAGACAAGAGAGAATAAGAGAAGAAAAAGGTATGACACTCCCGTTCAGAAATTCCCCCCCAGAGGTCCTCCTCCACCTCCTGGTGCTGGAGCCTCTGGAAGTCTCTCTTCTGTCCCCTCTGCAAGGTCAGCCAGTTCTAACACTTCTCAGACCTACCAAAGAAGGAGTAATCAAAGCCAGGGAGGCCAAGATGTTTCAGGACAGGGAAGAAAAAGAAATGACAATGCTCTCATGGAACAAATAAAGGAGATGACTTTTCAGCAACCTATATTCTCTCCTCCTCCTTCTCCTAAGAAGATAATCCCAGAAAGGAAACCTTCTCCTCCCAGGAGAGGTCCCTCCTCCTCTTCAAGGAAACCTGCTGCAGATGAATCAAAAGGAAAAAGAGTGGTCTTTTCGGAAAAATCCCACAAAAAGTTCATTGAGCTTGCACCTCCAAGATCTCTATATGCTCAAACTGATCCTAAGAAGGCTGTGCAGATTCCTCTTGATTCAAGCAAACTTGCTATAGCTCTTCAAAGGAACATAGAGATTGCAGCTCATACATATACTGATAGACCTCCCTCTCCATCAGATAAAACTGAAGCTGAAAGGATTGCCTCTATGGCAAGATTCAAAGAGTCTATTGCACTAAGCATGATGGAGAGAGCCAAATCTCAAGGACTAGATCCTACAGCCTACTCAACAATGTCAGAATTCAGAGAAAAGGAACTCAGCAGAATTCAAGTCAATCCAGAAGCCTTTGACACTGAGGAATACATGAGACTACATCCTACTGCAGTTCTACCAAGTTATGCTGAAAAGAAAATCATAGGTGAACATGATCTAATGCTATCCAAGAGACAAGCAGCAAACCCTAACAGAGAAATTATTTTCAAACCAGCTGCAATACCCAAAAACTCATCTGATGCTAAACATGCTGATAAATCTGTTTGATACATTCCATTTCTGCTGATTTATGCTTGTTATATTTTCTGTGTATTGCCTGTGTTTTAACATTCTGGTTAATCTTTAGATTTGTTGTTGTCTGCTTTAGCCTTTAAATTGGATTGGATAACATAACCCAAATAGGGGGAGATTGTTGGTACCCTAGATGTGATTTGGCTTATGTAATCCCTTTCCAGCCCCTCTTGATCCATATAAAGATATATGATCATGTTTAGACTTTGCTTAGTCTCCCTAGGGCAGTATATGACTGACCTAGAGTTTAGGCTAGTAGTTTTAGAATGTGTTTTGGTTAAGGCTTTTTCCGTTCGACTATCGTCGAACGAGGCCTCGCGATCGTCGATCATTGATCGACGATAGCAGGGCTATCGAATCGTTGAGTCAAGACAATTATCGTCGACCGATGGTCGACAATCTCAGAGCAAGCCTCTTATGCTCTGAAGGTTGGTCGACGATCTGCCATCTGCAGTTCAACGATCTTGTTCTTGTTCGACGATATCTGTCTCAACAGATATTTTGTCTTAGTCGTCGACATCTTGTGATGTTTGACGATATCAGTGTCGACAGTTTGTTGTCTTAGTTGTCGACGATTTCTGGTCGACGTTTTCTGTCTCGACAGCTTTCTGCTTCAGTCGACGATATCTAGACCTGGTCGAAGATTTCTGGTCGACGATATCTGTCTCGACAGATCTTTTGCTTTGGTCGACGATATTTTGAGCTGGTCGACGATTTCCGTTCGACGATTTCTGTTTCGACAGACTTCTGTTTTTAGTCGACGATCTGTTAGTAGGTCGACGATCTTCGAACCCCTGTTCGACGTTTTCTGTCTGCCTTTATCTTTTTGTATTTATTCTATTCCTTGGTTTATTTCCAAGTGTTTTAGTTGGTGGTTAGATTGATTCTCTGATATTATTGTTGCTAAATTTATGGTTTAAATTCAAATAAATTGATTACAAATTCTGTCAAGCATAAATCACGGGATTCAGTATTCTTGATAAAGCATTTTGTCCTATTATACAAATTGCGTTGACTTTATCTTTCCAGCCTGTTTTCTAGCCGTTGGTACTATGTACTATTTCCAAGAATGGTACGTCTTTATGCTGAGATATTTTTCCCGCTTATTTTATTCCTTATTGGGACTGACAGAAAGTTAATAGACCATTCTATTCCTATTGCTATATTCTATTTTGAGATAATCTGTTGCAGGGCTCGAGAATTCAAATCAATAGAGCCGTTCCAAAAGAAAAAAAAACGTGAAGACATATTTAAAAGAGATTCTTCTCTCAGAAAAGAAGAAGTTACAGACACAGAGAAATATTATTCATTCGCTCAAGCATCATCAGAGCAGCTCTTCACAATCTCACAACAAGAAGAAGAAAAGTTTTCCTGAAGCAAAAGCCCAGAGCAATCATCTTTCATTCTCAAGTCTCCTGAGCATCTGCTTAGAGTTTTCAAGACTTCAGAAAGAGCTTCAGTTCTGCTTCAAGTGCTCCAGAATCTTAAGACCTGATAAAAATCAGTCTTCAGATCTCTGAGGATTTAGTTTCAGTTTATCTGAAACTCCTTCATCCTGAAGCAAAGGCTTTCCCTGGACTTCCACTAAGCCAGGGGGAGACTTTGATTCTTTAGAGAATCCACAAATCTTCTCTAATCTGTATTTAAAACAGAGAAGATAATCTAACCCTCTCAACCCCTTTGTAAAAAGAGTTTGTTCACACCTCTTCAAAAGTGAACGTTGGTGACAGAGCACCTTATCAACAACCTGTGGTTGAGCATCCTTATCAAAAGCTCAAAGGGTCTGTTTGATCTACCTGAATCAGATCATTGGTGGCAGGGCACCTTAGCAAAAACCTGTAGTGGATTCCTACCAGGGTGGTAGAAGAGTGGATGTACCTATTTAAAGGGAACCACTATATATCCTGTGTCTCTCTGGTTCTTGCTGATTTGTTTATTCTGTGGCTGTGATAGAACTATCTAGGATTGCTAGTTGCTGTGATAGGCTTGTAGTTAACTGAAATTTCAGTCAACTTCTCCACTTGTGCACTTCACTGTGTTAGGCTCTTAGGGTTCAAGTATCAGATTTTTTATTCCGCAAATAAACTCCAAGGGAGCTGACTAAGTGTTCATAAAATTTTGAATACTCTATTCACCCCCCCTCTAGAGTAGTTTACAACTTATCCCCTCACTTTCAGTTCCTTCCCTGCATGTATAACACTCACAACATATACATATATAACACACAACATCACAAATATCGGCCTCAGCGCCAGGTGCACCGTGCACTCAGGGCACGATTATGGTGTACCGAACTCCTCAAGGTTCCACCACCGATTCAAGGTGTTTAGCTTGTTGGCCGGGCATAAGCCTCCAAACACACGTCAAAGACCTCACGCACCCGACTGACGTAGAGGCATCACCTCACGGTAACTGTGAGCACTATCAGTCGACCTACCCAAGTAGTGTAACAAGCCTGGGGAAATCGCCCCTGCTGCATTGCCACCCATCGACCGCTCACCCGATCCTACAATTGAACTTGTTGGACATGGGCATCAGCCTCCAAATACACGTCGAATACCTCTCGCTCCCACCCACTCAGAGGTAACCGCAATCCATCTCAAACACCGGCACACGGTGTCACTTTCCACTCTAACAATACAGCTCGTGCTGAGCTTACAACCAAAGGAGTTATACAAAGCCTCCTTACACAATTTCACAAGCGTCCTCACACGCTCCGCAAGCCATTCGATATATACACGGAGTCTTCTCCGGATCGCACATCACCAACCCAGACTATACGTCCAGATGGGCTTCACACAGCATGCCTATTCCGCACTACACACTTCCGGATCTGTATGCAGACTCAACCGTTGGAATCACTTACGCTCTTCCATCGTTTGATGGAGGATTCCATAAAGATACATGCATAAACAAAGGGATTCACCTGCCAAAGGAAGAAAGACCGTTACCCTAGACGATCGCTTCAGCGCCATGAAAGAACTAGCCGGAAGGAAATCACCGCAACGGCCTTGCCTCCGCAACGCTGAACTCGGCTCTCGATTCGGACCGCTGAAACTCCATCGGCGGTCGAAAAGCTTCTCCTTCTTCCTTCCTTGCTCTCCTCTCTCTCTCTTCACTTTAGAAAGAGAATGGCCAAGATGAGAATGAGATATTCATCTCCATTCTCGGACTTAAAAGAGCAGGGATGAACTTGGACCACATGATCCAAATAGAAGGGAACGAACGACCTCGATCTGCTTTGAAAAGCAACTAAACAGAGCTGACACGGCTTTTGACATGCCCGTGTCACAGGCCGTGTCCCTTGAGCGGCTACAGAACTGACTCAATCTGGATCAGAACACGGGCTACGATACGCCCGTGTCACTACCTGACATGCCCGTGTCAACCAGTAAACAGCCATGTGACTGGCCGTGTCACCCCATCAACACAAGGCTGAAACACCTGAGAAGGACATGGCTAAGGCACACGCCCGTGTCCTCGGTCGTGTGCCCAACATGCCCCTGTGACACGCCCGTGTCTCAGGCTATGTACCACATTCAACGCCACTCCACTCAACGCCACTCAATGTCACTCCACTCAACGCTGCTCGAGCAGGACACGCCCTGGGACACGCCCGTGTCCCAGGCCGTGTTGCATCTCGACGAATGTCGATCATGCAGTCTTGAGAACTAAACTCGACATGCACCATAAAGGACACGCCCTGGGACACGCTCGTGTCCCAGGCCGTGTGCACCAGACACGCCCTGTGACACGCCCGTGTCCCAGGCCGTGTCACCCAGCTTGAACCCATTTTTGGGACTTAGGATTTTTGAGGTGTTACAATCCTCCCCTCCTTATAGAAATTTCATCCCGAAATTTAGCGCAACAACAATGGTAACACAACAATGCAATCGATGCACTATTAACAAAAACGATCTGGAGTTACTCTCCCCACGTCTTCGCACCAACAAAAGTGTTTTCACACATACATACAATATATACAAAGTACAACAAAAGTACTGCACATCTTTACTTTTGCTCAGCCGCGTTCTTCATAATCTTCTTAACAGCCTCTTGTACTTCCAGAGTATATACGTGAGGCTGCGGAACTGCATGATTTGAGCTTTGCGACTCCTACACTTTGAGAGTGCACACTCGCGGCTGCGCCCGGGGTGCAGATGATTCTGCCACTGCTTTGACCTTTTCCACATAGGACGCACCGGCCTTTTTCTCATAACAATTTCGGGTTTTATGTCCTTCTCTACTACACGAGTAATAAATGGCTACCGGTTTCCCAGTCTCCGCCTTCTTTGCCCAACATTGCTTGGCACAATGGCCTCCCTTACCACACGAAAAACACCTTTTCCTTGGTACCTTGATGGAGGACGAGGGGAATATAGTCGCAAGGGGTGGCACATTGACACCATACTTTGCTCGAAACTTCCTGAAGTCCATGTCCAAAGACCGAGCTGCCATGACCAAGGCACAAAATCCAAGTAACTTTGGACCGACTAATAAACAGCAAAGTTCATCGCGCGGACCATCATAAAATATGTTGGTCTTCATCTCCTCTGTTTCAAATCCAACCTCTACATGTTGTCTCAACTCCACAAATGCATGAAAATACTCCTCGACCGTATCTGGTCCTTGGATCAGACACATATTCAACGACGGAATCGATGCTTTTACATTTGCCATTTGTTCACGCACACCAACTGGCTAGGGGCACACCCTAGAAACAGAGAGGTGTACCTGTCCCTCATGGTGGGCCCTTAATATTGCTTCAACCACCTCCGAGATCAACCGGATCGTCTCTACCGATGGAGGCAGTGTGGGCACCTCCGCTGGCATCGTATTCTCAACCAAACGCTGGGGCGCAGACTGCCCAGCTCCACTCCTTGTCATCTAAACATGAACAAGACATCAATAACCAACAAACCTCTAATCCAAAATGGTAAACATACCGAATACACACGCGCACATTCCTAGTGGACATTCTTGAGTTCAATTATGTTAAAACGGTTCGCACGTACACGTGCTCGCCACCCGACAAAAGAATTCGGCCACGAATTCGAAAGCGGAAAACTGAGAGGCCTCTGATACCAAAATATAACAACCCGACCCGTTAAATAACATATAATAAAAGGTCCGGCCGGGGCCCCACATTATATGCCACAAACAGACGACGAGGTCACAGGTTAATACCAAAATACCACGCATCCTAACTCAGAGCATTCTAGCGGAAGTTTACAAGTTGCACGAACTCAATCCATGAATGTCCACTACTATATAAATACCACATTTATATAAACACCAGGAATGTATACAAGCACACCGCTTACGGTCTTAAGGCCTTACAAGTTTCTCTTTACAAACATATAACTTCATACATCGGCACGTAAGCCGGCCACATATGAAATCCAAAGCTTCGCACGGCCTTCGAGGGCCTAATAGCAGCAGCAAGGGCTTCAGCCCGCTCAATCCATTTCAGCCCGCAACACCTGCACATGGACGTACACCCCATGGGTGATAAACAAAGGAACGGTCAGCATTCAGCTGACCAATTATAACGACCCTACCCCCTACTCGGGGCAGTGGTTCCTTCCCTGCATGTATAACACTCACAACATATACATATATAACACATAACATCACAAACGCTGGCCTTAGCGCCAGGCGCTCCGTGCACTCAGGGCACGATTATGGTGTACCGAACTCCTCAAGGTTCTACCACCGATTCGAGGTGTTTAGCTTGTTGGCCGGGCATAAGCCTCCAAACACACGTCAGAGACCTCAAGCACTCGACTCACGCAGAGGCACTCACCTCACGGCAACTGTGAGCACTATCAGTCGACCTACCCAAGTAGTGTAACAAGCCTGGGGAAATCGCCGCTGCTGCATTGCCACCCATCGATCGCTCACCCGATCCTACAATTGAACTTGTTGGACATGGGCATTAGCCTCCAAACAAACGTTGGAGACCTCTTGCGCCCACCCACTCAGATGTAACCGCAATCCATCTCATAACACCGGCACACGGTGTAACTTTTCACTCTAACAATACAGCTCGTGCTGAGCTTACAACCAAAGGAGCTATACAAAGCCTCCTTACCACATTTCACAAGCATCCTCACATGCTCCGCAAGCCATTCCATATATACACGGAGTCTTCTCCGGATTGCACATCACCAATCCAGACTATACGTCCAGATGGGCTTCACACAGCATGCCTATTTCGTACTACACACTTCCGGTTCTATATGCAGACTCAACCGTTGGAATCACTTACGCTCTTCTATCGTTTGATGGAGGATTCCATAAAGATACATGCATAAACAAAGGGATTCACCTGCCCAAGGAAGAAAGACCGTTACCCTAGATGATCGCTTCGGCGCCATGAAAGAACTAGCCAGAAGGAAATCACTACAGCGGCCTTACCTCCGCAACACTGAACTCGACTCTCGATTCGGACCGTTGAAGCTCCACCGACAGTAGAAAAGCTTCTCCTTCTTCCTTCCTTGCTCTCCTCTCTCTTCACTTTAGAAAGAGAATGTCCAAGATGAGAATGAGATATTCATCTCCATTCTCGGCCTTAAAAGAGCAGGGATGAACTTGGACCACAGGATCCAAATAGAAGGGAACGAATTGCCTCGATCTGCTTTGAAAAGCATCTAAACAGAGCTGACATGGCTTGTGACATGCCCGTGTCACAGGCCGTGTCCCTTGAGAGGCTACAGAACCGACTCAATCTGGATCAAAACACGGGCTATGACACGCCCGTGTCACTACCTGACACGCCCGTGTCAACCAGTTCACGGTCGTGTGACTGGCTGTGTCACCCCATAAACACAAGGCTGAAACACCCGAGAAGGACACGGCTAAGGCACACACCCGTGTCCTCGGCTGTATGCCCAACACGCCCGTGTCACAGGCCGTGTACCACACTCAACGCCACTCCACTCAATGCCACTCAACGTCACTCCACTCAACGCAGCCCGAGTAACACACGCCCTGGGACACGCCCATGTCCCAGGCCGTGTCGCCTCTCTACGAACGTCGATCGTGCAGTCTCGAGAACTCAACTCGACACGCACCGCAAAGGACACGCCCGTGTCCCAGGCCGTGTGCACCAGATACGCCATGGGACACGCCCGTGTCCTAGGCCGTGTCACCCAGCCTGAACCCATTTTTGGGACTTAGGATTTTTGGGGTGTTACACGAGGGGCCTAGCACGAAATGGGATGTTACAATGCGAAGATCCAAAATACCTGGTAGATGATAAGGTTACCAAAATCAAAGTTGATATGAGCATGCATTTTCAAACCGATAAAGCATTTGGTTCGAAGGAGGAATTGATAGAGTGGGCTAGATGTATTAGCAAAAGTCTGGCCTATGTTATTACTATCAAAACATCTGATAAAATTGTTGTTCACCTCGTACCTCGTGTAATTCTTTGTTGTGATAGAGGTGGGCACTATCGAGAGAATCAATGTAAAAAAGGTTGGGTGAAGAAGGGGCTCCGTAAAACCACCTCCAATCGATGTGGTTGTTTGTTCTCTCTTAAAGGAGTGAAAGTGGTAAATGTTGAGTAATGGAAGATTAGAGGTTTTGTGTGGCGTGCACAATCATGAGAAAGTTCACATGGAAGCACATGCTTATGCCGGGAGGTTAAATATAGATGAGGAATCTCTTTTCAATCAAATGTATAGTGTCAATGTCAAACCAAGAAAAATCCTTTCGGCGTTGAAAAAGAAAAATAGTGCGAACACGTCAGTTATGAGAACAATCTATAATACAAGAGCAAAGTTACAAAAGCAGGAGTTAGACGGTCTTTTCCGATACAGTTTTTGTACAAGTTGATTGAAAGTTCTGGGTACATTAGTTACAATATAGTGAATGATAGCTACCAAAAATTACGAAATATATTTTTTGCACATCCGCTTGCAGTCAAATTAACAAACATGTTTCCAACAATATTTGAACTTGATTGCACTTATAAAAACAAATAGATATCGGATGCCTCTTCTATGCATTGTTGGGATAACTTCGACAATGAAATCTTTCTACTCGTGCTTTATTTTCTTATCTAATGAAACTCAACCAAGTTATGAGTGGGCTTTGTACTGTTTTTAGAATGTACTATCCGGTAATGTGCCTACTGTTTTGATAACGGATAGAGAAGTTGCTTTAATGAATGTCATTGCCAAAGTCTTTCCCAGTTTCAAGAATTTCTTATGTCGTGTCCATATAAATAGAAATATTTTGGCACATTACAAGAAACTATTTACCAATGGAAAAAAGTTTGAAAATTTTATGTTGGAGTGGCAACGAATGATTGAAGCTAGAACAGAAGGTGATTTCAATATTTCATTTAACAATTTACTTGGGCAATTTTCTCCAATGCATTCAGATGTATTAAACTATATTGTTACAACATGGATAGAGCCATATAAAGATCGTTTTGTGTCAGCATGGATCGATAAAGCATATGTATTTGGGTAATACTAATACAAATTGGGTTAGGGTGGACATAGCCTATTGAAAAAGTTTTTAGAAGTATCTATCGGAAACTTGATAATTGTATGAAAAACATTTGATCAGATGATAAACCTACAATATATAAATATAAAAAGAGCCTTTGGAGAAAGTTGCATTAAAATTAGCAATGATTACAAAAGCTTTTTATATTCGGAATTGATTGGGAAAATATCTACTCAAGCTTTACCGCTCATCAAAGAGGAATAAGAAGTAATAAATAAGGGATTACATTTCATGCAAGCTTATGAGTGCTCACACATTAAAAGATACGCTTTGGGTTTGCCTTGTGGACATGAGTTACATCCTTACATCACAAATTCAAAAGCAATTCTGTTATGGTTGATTAATTCACATTGGAAGCAACTGACATTGAAGGACAAAATTGAAGTTGACATTGAGAACAACTTGGACATTGAGCTTGAATAAGTTGTGTTAAAGTTTTATGACTCGAATGAACAACAAAAGAGAGAAATAAAATAGGAATTAAGAGAGATTGTACATCCAACAACTACTCACATAAATGAACTATCCATGCCATTAAAATTAAAGGGGAGGCCTAAGGGCAGCTACAAAAAATTTAAAGATGAGGTTCTGTCAACTAAACAACTACCTTCACATTTTGAATATGCATTGATGGAGGAAAAAATATTGGAGACTACAAAAAAACAAAGAAGGAATAAATTGGTTATTCGAAAGGGGAAAAAGTTTGTGGATACGGTCCGAAACAAATTTATGACATTTTGATCGGAGCAAATTATTGATGCATTTGATGTGTTGGGAGATGGCCATTGTGGGTACCGGGTCATTTGTCATGCCTTGAATGTCCACGGTGGTTGACAACAAGTGAGAAATGATCTACATTGGGAACTAAAAAATCATGGAATTTTGTATGGTCAAGTTTTTGACCGTCATAGATGTAATGACCCCACCCATTACACAACATATAATAGAAGGTTCGGTCGGGGACCCACACCATATACCACAAACAAGCGGTGAAGCTACAGGTTAATACCAACTCATATACGCCACCTAACTCAAAGCAGGCTAGCTGAAGCTTAAAGGTAATATTGAACTCAACCATTTGGAATGTCCACGATAGATATATTGCACATTTATATATACCCCAAAGGAATGTATCAAATACACAAAGTTAGGGCCTTAGGGCCTTACAGTCCTTGTTTCATTATATGGATTACATACATCGGCGCGCAGGCCGACCATACATGAATAAAAGAAAACACATTGTGCGTAGCCGACAAGGGTTATGAACAGCAGTGGCAACAGCAGCAGCAGGGACTTCAAACCTTCATTTGCCACTCGGCTTTCCAGCACCTATATAGGGACAATCCACCCAGAAGGTGGCAAACAAAGCAACGGTCAGCATTCAGCTGACCAATTTATAACAATCCTACCCTTTCCCGGGGCAGTGGAATTCCTTCTCTGCAAAGCATTACAACAATTGACAGATTTCGGAAATATATTGTGCTCTCACGCACAAGACTTCCATAACAACCGTCAGCCACCCGGCTCAACGATCCGTGCACTCAGGCACTCTTGGGTACACCGGCAAACCGGGATCAACCCTTGAGCAGTTAGTCTTAATGGCGCGCAGACCTAAGTCTCTCATTATGCTGCTGATGAAAGCCCAATGCCTTGGTACTTCCTTATAAAGCCAACATAACGCAGGTACAGATCCACCACCCCCCGTTGCTCAAATCGCCTTACCATCACCAAGCACATCGTACTTGCGGCTAGAATAAAAGACACAAGTCGGCTTCACCTTTCCTGTTCGGCACGAGGCCTTTTAAGAGCTCGCAGCTCGCAATAGCCATAATGTCCGCCAAGGACTGGCTTCACAATAAAAAAGGGGAGTTAATGCCGGCGTCCTTTGTGGTCGCTAAGCGGGTTCAGCAGAACTCTCTATCTGCACCCAAACTCCACCCAAACCCTGCAGTTCATACAGTGCCAGAAAACTGGTCTTTCATAGCATACAATACAAGCGTTACAAGGGTGTTTTCCTGGAATTCCTCATTCCAGTACTTCCCGCTACTTCCCTTCACAGGCACAACCAATTGACCCCACAAACTACACGTTTATACGCGGAGTCTTCTCCGGTTCGCAATATGCAACATCACCAATCCAGACCAACCTGTCCAGATGGGCTTCACACAATATGCCTATCCCGTACTACACATTTCTAGGTCTAAATGCAGACTTAAGCTGGGGATAACAACTATCACCCACTAGAATCACTCACCTTTTCCAACTTTTGGTGGAGAGGTTTCTGTACTCATGCATAACGGAGGACTTCACATGTCCAAGAAGGAAGATCGTTACCCTTGACGATCTTTTGGGAGCCATCGGAAATCTGGCCGGTTGGAAAGCACCGCAGTAGCTTTGCCTCCACTAAACTAGCCTCGGATTTCGAATCAGATCGCGGGAGCACCACCAAATCCTTGCTCTTCTCCTCCTTCTCCTTTCTCCAAGCTCTCTCTCTTTTTCTCTCTTTATAAGAATGAGAGAAGAAGCTACTATTCAGTCTTATCACTGCAGGAAAAGACCAGGGCCATTGGATCCAAATAGAAATAATTGGGAGGCCAAGATCTGCCCAAAATTCCATTTTTGACTTGACACGGCCTGTGACACACCCGTGTCCCAGGCTGTGTCCCCCAAGCGGTGTACGAACCGACTCAAAATTAACCAGAACACGGGCTCCAACACGCCCGTGTCACAGGGCAGACACGCCTGTGTCAACTTTGACACGGTCGTGTGACTGGCTGTGTCGCCTTTGCAACACATCCCAGATCACCCGAGAAGGACACAGCTAAGGCACACGCCCGTGTCCATGGCCGTATATCCAACACGCCCCTGTGACACGCCCGTGTCACAGGCCATATTCCACACTCAACGCCATTTCTCTTAGCGCCACTCAACGCCATCAATTTTCTCCCGAGTAGGACACGCCCTGGGACACGCCCGTGTCCCAGGCCGTGTCACCTCTCGACGATCAGTTCTTGAGTACTCGAGTCGATGCCTCGAGAGAAGGACACGCCCTGGGACACGCCCGTGTCCCAGGCCGTGTGCCTGGACATGCCCTGGGACACGCCCGTGTCTCAGGCCATATCACCCAGCCTGACTCCATCTTAAGATTTTGGGGTGTTATAATCCTCCCCCCTTTAGATAAATTTCGTCCCGAAATTTGTACTCAGCAAATAAATAGGGATTCTAAAGCTATAACATTAAAATAGCTGTTATAACAAAAAGTACACAGTCGACAGTTTATACAAAAAGTTCAGGAAACTCAGCTCGCATGGTCTGCTCACGCTCCTATGTTAGCTCCTCTCGGCAACAATTGTCCCACCGGACTTTGCCCATCCCGATTATTTTGTTCCGCAACTGTTTCTCGGCTTGATCCTCGATCCGAATAGGTCTAACCTTCGTCGTTAGCCCATACTCGACCGGTACACGATCATTCGCAACCATATGCGCTGGTTCCTTGACGGCTTTGCGAAGTACTAAGATATGGAAGCCAGTATGCAATCCGTTCAACTCTGTTAAAAGCGCTAGCCGATAAGCAGCTTTCTCGACTCGCTCAACCACTTCAAACATACCAAGGTATCTGAGACTTAGCTTTTTCAACCGCCGAATCCGAGATACGCCTTTGAAGGGTTTGATCTTCAAATAGACCCAATTGCCACTGCGAACTCCACGTTCTGATGCTTGGCGTTGTGGTACTTTGCTTGTCGATCTTGGGCTATCAATAGCCTCTCCCAAATAGAGCGTCTTATCGAGGTAGCTTCTTCGACTTCCTTTCGCCCATTCAGCTTGTATTCGCTTACCTCTGCCCAAGCTAATGGTGTACGACATTTACGACCATATAGAGACTCAAACGGTGCCATACCGATGCTCGCTTGGTAGCTATTATTATAGGAAAATCCTACCAATGTACTCTTCCCATTTCTTACCGAAATCTAGGGCGCACATACGAAGCATATCTTCCATCGTCTTGTTGGTTCGCTCAGTCCGGCCATCCGTTTGGGGATGAAAGGCCGTACTTAATGCTAATTTTGTACCCAACATTTGATGAATTAACCTCCAATCAGTTGAGGTGAATCGCCCATCACGATCATTGGCAATGCTCCGAGGAACACCGTGCAGTCGAACAATCTGTTCCACATACAGTTTAGCCAAAGTTTCCACTGAATCATCTCTCTTATTTGGAAGAAAGTGAGCCACGTTTGTCAACCGGTCTACAATAATCCAGATAGAGTAATGATCGTGTTGAGATCTCGGCAACCCGTGCACAAAGTCCATTGAAATATCATCAAACTTCCACTCTAGAATCGGTAATGACTTCAGTAAACCACCCGGCTTATGGCATTTTGCTTTTACCAAAGTACAAGTGTGACATTCCGTTATATAGACTATGACTTTCTTGAGTCCGGCCCACTAGAACAACTTCGTCATGTCTTTATCCATTTTTTTGCGCTCCCAGGGTGAATTGATTACTTGGCTCGGTGCGCTTCGTACATCGACTCTTCTTTCACCTTCCCCATACTTGGGACGCACAACCGACCATCTTTTCATAACACACCATCGTCCCAGGCGAATTGTTCACCAGGACCATCCTCTGCATAGCGTTGGAGATTTTCATCAAGCTCTGTTGCTCATCGAACTCTATTCGCAAGGTCATATTGTACCTCTGTCCAGTTCAAGCACGCGTCGGCCGTAGCATCCTTGTCAACACAAGATATCTCTAACTCTTCCATCTCCTAGATTAGCCGCACATCATGTCTCTGCAACCAGTTTGCCCGTACTGGCGCCCTACGAATCAAAGCATCAGCGACCACATTTCCCTTCCCGGGAGTATAGTGAATATCGAAAGTGTAGTCCCCAAGAAACTTCATCCACCTCTGTTGGCGCATATTCAGATCCTTCTGATCTAACAAATACTTTATGCTCTTGTGATCTGTGTAGATATCTACTTTAACGCCATAAAGATAGTACCGCCACAACTTTAGCGCAAAGATTACCGCCGCCAACTCTAAATCATGGACGGGGTAGTTTCATTCATGCACCTTTAGCTGGCGTGAGCCATAAGCAATCACTTTACCAAATTGCAGAAGAACGCAGCCTAAGCCGCTCCCTAACACATCACTGTAGATATCATAGCCGTCAGTACCACATGGCGATGTCAACACTGGCGCTGTGGTCAAACGACTCTTCAGCTCTTCAAAAGCTTACGCACACTCCGGTGTCCAAATGAACTTTGGATCTTTTCTCGTCAACGTGGTCAGAGGTAAAGCAATCCGTGAGAAGTTTTCTACAAACCGTCTATAGTAGCCTGCCAGGCCAAGAAAGCTCCTGACTTCGGCCACTAAAGACATCACTGGCCAATCCCGTATGGCACTTATCTTTGTCGGATCTACTGCTTTGCCCTCTCCACTTACCACATGGCCCAGAAAAGCCACTGACGATAGCCAGAACTCACACTTTGAGAACTTGGCATACAGCTTATTCCTTCGCAGGGTATGCAACACCAATCGCAAATGGTTTACATGATCATCAATGAACACAATTACGAATAAATCTAAGTACTCTCGAAACGTCCTATGCATGAGATCCATGAATACCGAAGGCGCATTACATAAGCCAAACGGCATCATCGATCGTGAATTCATAATGACCATAGCGTGTCCCAAACGTTGTCTTGGGAATATCGCCTTCCCGAATCCGCAATTGATAATATCCCGATTTCAAATCCAACTTTGAATAGACGGTTGACCCTGCTAGCTGCTCAAATAGGTCATCGATCCGTGGAATCAGATATTTGTTCTTTTCCTTCAGCTTATTCAATTCGCGGTAGTCGATACACAAACGCGAACTACCGTATTTATTTTTCACAAATAGAACAGGCGCGCTCCAAGATGACATACTTGGGCGTATGTATCCTTGCTCCAACAACTCTTGCAATTGGACTTTCAATTCAGCCCTTTCCGTTGGCGCGACGCGCTATGGCGAGCGGGCCACAGGTTTCACACCGGGCACTACCGCAATAGCGAAGGCAATCTCTTATGGACTTCATCACTCATATAGGTCATTTGGGAATACATCTTTCTAAACCGACCACACACAAGAAGGGTCACTCAACCCGTCTTCGGCTTGTCGACCGCTAGAGGCATGAAGACTCGCTTCACACATTACCGAACAACTAGAGAGCAGACACGCACTCTTGGTCCTTCGTTCAGCACAGATGGTCCTATGGTCTGCGATAACCTCAAACGACCTATGCATTCTTTCCATTACGGCCATGCCGTTTCACTAGTATCTCTGTTGCCCAGATTGAGACATAAGGTGGAACAAGCTATACACCAACGTTTTGCTTATTCATCAACAAAACATAAATATACAGATACAAAACAAGTTTTAAAGCAAGCATAACACGTGCGGATATGTACAGTGACAATTATTTATGTACAGTCCATCCTTTCTCTTCTTGTTTCCACTCGTCTAAGGGCCAACTCTACAGTCTCGAGCTTTATGTCCTTCTATACCACACGAGTAGCAAATGGGTGGAACTCGTCCTGCCACCGCTCCAGCCTTAGCTTTCTTAATCCTTGGCGCATTACCATGGCAGTCCCGGGCAATATGCCCTATGTTTCGGCACACAAAACAAACACGCCTTTCTTTTGCTCCCCTGGTGGTAGAAGAGGTCGACTCCCGCATATGTCTGTTCTTCTTCCGCTTACGAGAACTTGTTGTTGGCATCTTTGTCATGGTGGGCACACTGGCACCGTACCTTGCCCTGAACTGATTTAAGTCCATTTCCAAAGACCGAGCTGTCGTGACCAAGGCACAAAAGCCAAGTAACTTTGGACCCACCAATAGACTTCACAGTTCTTCGCGCAGACCATTATAAAATCTGTTAATCTTTATCTCCTCACTTTCAACCACACACGCTGCATGTTGTCTTAGCGCCACAAATGCATGAAAGTACTCCTCGATCGTATATGGTCCTTAGATCAAATGCATATTCACCAGCGGGGCCGATGCTCGTTTCCTTGCTATCTACTCAGGTACACCAACCGACATGAGAGGCACCATTGGCACAGAGGGTTGTACATGTCCCTCGTGGCGGGCGTTGATCACTGCAAAAACCACATCAGTGATCAATCGGACCGTCGCTACTGAAAGAGGGAGTGTTGGCTCATTAATCCCCATTGCATGTTGGGGTTCTTGCTGTCCCTCATTACTGCTAGTCGCCTACAAGCGTAAAACACACAAGTAAGCAACTAAAGTGTTGCACAAAGTAGAAGCAGGAACACCCAAGGACCCCAAACAGAGCACACATTCACACCCTCGTGCAAGCAAGAACAACAATTAGGAACGCACAGGTTCCTCAAACAAGTGTATTCACATTCCTTAGTGGACATTCTAGAGTTCAGTCGTATTACAGCGGTTCACAGAGACACGTGCTCGCCACCCCACAAAAGAATTCGACCACGAATTCGAAAGAGAAAGACCGAGAGAATCTGATACCAAAATGTAATGACCCCACCTGTTACACAAAATATAATAGAAGGTCTGGTCGGGGCCCCACACAATATGCCACAAACAAGCGGTGAAGCTACAGGTTAATACCAACTCATATACGCCACCTAACTCAAAGCATGCTAGCGGAAGCTTAAAGGTAATATTGAACTCAACCATTTGGAATGTCCACGATAGATATATTGCACATTTATATATACCCCAAAGGAATGTATCAAATACACAAAGTTAGGGCCTTACAGTCCTCGTTTCATTGTATGGATTACATACATCGGCGCGCAGGCCGGCCATACATGAATAAAAGAAAACACATTGCGCGTAGCCGACAAGGGTTATGAGCAGCAGCGGTAACAGTAGCAGCAGGGACTTCAACCCTTCATTTGCCACTCGGCTTTCCAGCACCTGCACAAGGACAATCCACCCAGAAGGTGGCAAACAGAGCAACGGTCAACATTCAACTGACCAATTTATAACAATCCTACCCCTTTCCCGGGGCAATGACATTCCTTCCCTGCAAAGCATTACAACAATTGACAGATATCAGAAATTTATTGTGCTCTCACGCACAAGCACTCCATCACAACCGTAAGCCACCCGGCCCAATGATCCGTGCACTCAGGTACACTTGGGTACACCGGCGAACCGGGATCAACCCTTGAGTAGTTAGTCTTAATGGCGCGCAGACCTAAGACTCTCATTATGCTGCTGACGAAAGCCCAATGCCTTGGTACTTCCTTGTACAACCAACATAACGCAGGTACAGATCCACCACCCCCCGTTGCTCAAATCGCCTTGCCATCACCAAGCACATCGTACTTGCGGCTAGAATAAAAGACGCGGGTCGGCTTCACCTTTCCTGTTCGGCACGAGGCCTTTTAAGAGCTCGCAGCTCGCAATAGCCTTAATGTCCGCCAAGGACTGGCTTCACAATCAAAAAGGGGAGTTAATGTCGGCGTCCTTTGTGGTCGCTAAGCGGGTTCAGCAGAACTCTCTATCTGCACCCAAACTCCACCCAAACCCTGCAGTTCATGCAGTGCCAGAAAACTGGTCTTTCATAGCATACAATACAAGCGTTACAAGAGTGTTTTCCTAGAATTCCTCATTCCAGTACTTCCCGCTACTTCCCTTCACAGGCACAACCCATTGACCCCACAAACTACACGTTTATACGCAGAGTCTTCTCCGGTGTGCAATATGCAACATCACCAATCCAGACCAACCTGTCCAGATAGGCTTCACACAGCATGCCTATCCCGTACTACACATTTTCGGGTCTAAATGCAGACTTAAGCTGGGGATAATAACTATAACCCACTGGAATCACTCACTTTTTCCACCTTTTGGTAGAGAGGCTTCCGTACTCATGCATAAAGGAGGACTTCACATGTCCAAGAAGGAAGATCGTTACCCTTGACGATCTTTTGGGAGCCATCGAAAATCTGGCCGGTTGGAAAGCACCGCAGTAGCTTTGCCTCCGCTAAACTAGCCTCGGATTTCGAATCGGACCGCGGGAGCACCACCAAAGCCTTGCTCTTCTCCTCCTTCTCCTTCCTCCAAGCTCTCTCTCTTTTTCTCTCTTGATAAGAATGAGAGAAGAAGCTACTATTCAGTCTTATCACTGCAGGAAAAGACCAGGGCCATTGGATCTAAATAAAAATAATTGGGTGGCCAAGATCTGCCCAAAATTCCATTTTTGACTTGACACGGCCTGTGACACGCCCGTGTCCCAGGCCGTGTCCCCCAAGCAGTGTACGAACCGACTCAAAATGAACCAGAACACGAGCTCCAACACGCCCGTGTCACAGGGCAGACACGCCCGTGTCAACTTTGACACGGCCGTGTGACTGGCTGTGTCGCCTTTGCAACACAGGCCCAAATCACCCGAGAAGGACACGGCTAAGGCACACGCCCGTGTCCATGGCCGTGTGTCCAACACGCCCCTGTAACACGCCCGTGTCACAGGCCGTGTTCCACACTCAACGCCACTCAATGCCATTTCTCTTAGCGCCACTCAACGCCATCGATTTTCTCCCGAGTAGGACACGCCCTGGGACACGCCCGTGTCCCAGGCCGTGTCACCTCTCGACGATCAGTTCTCGAGTACTCGAGTCGACGCCTCGAGAGAAGGACATGCCCTGGGACACGCCCGTGTCCCAGGCCGTGTGCCTGGACACGCCCTGGGACACGCCCGTGTCCCAGGTCGTGTCACCCAGCCTGACTCCATCTTAAGATTTTGGGGTGTTACAATAGATATGAAGAATTATTGGAGAAAGTCAAGTGTATTTAAACACCAGCACCATATGAGAAATTGATGGCAATGCCCGATATGAGCCTTGTAATTAGTTCATGCTATAACATTTTTCTAATTCAACTATCTAAAGTGCGAAGTTTGACGTTCTTCCCTCTACATTCTGCTATGCCGGAGGTGCCACATATGGTTTGCATGGGATTTTTAAATGAAAATCAATTCATTCAATTGACATTAAGTGAGTGTAGTCCAATACCGCACATCGTTCCGACATGGATGAGGTATCGTGAAGCAGTTGCCGATCATTGGGAAATGCACTACAAAATAAGAATTGCAACTTCTCAGCCAAATACTGGATGCACTATGTTAGTGGAGTTAGACGAGGGAGCTTGATGATGATATGTATTACTATAATTTTTTAATAACTATACAATTTTTTAAGATGATCTTATTTAACATATTTTTTTTATTTTGGGTAGGTGTTACGATTACAAAACATCCACAAGAAAAAATCAGAGATTTATATGCATTTATATATATATATATATATATATATATAATTTTGGTACGTGTTATTAATTTATTTGATATACAATATTATATGATCTTATTTAACATATTTTTTTCTTCTTTTGTAGGTGTTATAATGAGAGAAAATCTAACTTTTTTGGGTTCTAACTTTTTGAATATTATGTTTTTAAGACGTGTAATTTTTTGTCTTTTTTCTATAATATCTTAGTTAAGTTTTGGACTAAAAATATATTACAAATATTACTTGCAGATAGTGAAATTATGATGCAAATAAAAATTTGCTTGCGGATAGTGAAAGTGCGGTGCAAACAGAAATTTGCTTGCGGATAGCCAATCACTTAAAACAGTGATTACTAATATCGACGAGTGCTAATAGCGAAAATAGCAATGCTAATAACAACGCCCTTTTGCAAAGACTACATATTTTTTGAACGGAATATTACGAATTAATTTGCGTCACAATATATTTTGAAAATTTTTTAATTATTGTACTTTTAAATGATTATTTTTTGTTTTTTTAAAAATTTTAAATTCTGAGGTATAAATAATTTGTCGAAATAAAAATATAATTTTAAAATGTAGGAACCAGAGGTGTCCAAAAAAACCGGGCTCACCGGGCCGGCCCGGCCCGGCCCGGTGAAAAGCCCGGTAGGCCCGGTCCCGGGCCAAGCCCGGCTCGGGCCCAGGCCGGGCCATGGGGCCCTTCCGGCCCCAGTCTAAGGCCACTGCCCGGCCCGGTGCCCGGGCCGGGCCGGGCCGGGCAAAGCCCGGCCCGAGCTTAGCCCGGGCCGGGCCGGGCAAAGCCCGGTCACCGGGCTTAGCCCGGGCCTGGAAAAGCCCGGGCTAAGCCCGGGCTAGCTGGAACCAACGGCTCTAAGAGCCGTTGGTTCCAACCAACGGCTCTTAGAGCCGTTGGTTCCAACCAACGGCTCTTAGAGCCGTTGGTTGCTAGCCCAGCAACCAACGGCTCTAAGAGCCGTTGGCTGCTGTTGGCAGCAGCCACTTGGGCTGCTATTTGCAGCCCAAGTGGCTGTTATTTTTTTTAATAATTTTTTAAATTTTTTTTAAAAAAAAAAACTATAAACCCCCCCTCCCCCCTCATTTCTTCCTTTCACCCTCCCACTCTCTCTCTCTCTCATCTCTATTTCTATTTTCTCGCGAACATGTCGTCAACGCAGGCGTCGTCATCCTCATCCGTCGCTCACGAAGTGGTGGAACACAAGCGTACGGCGGCAGTTTGGGAATATTTTGACTTAGTACAAGTCGACGCGGAGCAAAAAGCGAGGTGCAAACAGTGCTCGAAATTACTTTCGACCGCTGGCAACTCGACACTCGCAAGACATGTTAAGTCTTGCGCAGCCAAACAAGCTCGTCCCGAGTCGACCCAGGCGCAATTATCGACATCCGGACAAATCTGGACGTACGATCAAGGACGGCAGCGAGAGCTGCAGGTGAAGAACATCATCAGACGCGGGTTGTCGTTCAGCCACTACGACAACGAAGAAGAGACCGAGTACATTCACCAAGGGCTACAACCCAAATATCACCAAGTAAGTCGATCTTCTATTAGACGCGACGCGTTTAAATTTTACTTAGAGGCAAAACAAACTTTAATAAATTTTTTTGAAAAATTTGAGGGTCGAGTGAGTTTAACGAGCGACGTTTGGACAAGTAGTATAAAATTAGGATTATCATATATGTCTATAACGTGTCACTGAGTCGATCCCGTTTCCTAGGATCTAAATAAACGAATAATTTGTTTTGAAAGTTTCGAAGTCACGCACACCGGTGAGGCGATTTATCAAATAATTTCAAAATATGTGCGCGAATTTAAAATAAAAGAAAAAATTATGAGTATTTCTTTCGATAACGCCACAAATAATACCACCTCAATTGAGTGGTTAAAACGTGATTTGAAACCTATGTTAAACGGCGCCTTTTTTCATACTCGTTGCGCGTGTCACGTTTTAAATTTAGTAGTACATGATAGTTTGTCCTATATGGAACCATACATTAATAAAATACGTTTAATGTTACAATTTATTTATAGTTCTAAACAACGACGTCAAGATTTTAAAAAATTCGTAACCGGTCAAAGTCACAAATTTTTGAAATTTCTATTTGACATGTCAATTAGATGGAACTCTACATATATAATGTTAAAATGAGCGATTTGCCAAAAAACACTATTAATGGAATTTTATACTTTGTTAGGTCAACATGAATTAACCGAGTCCGATTGGGCAATTTTAGAAAATTACATGGATTTGTTAGAAGTTTTTTATACTGCGACAAATAGTTTATCGGGCGTATATTATCCTACTAGCCCGCTAGTTATTGAAAATATTGTTAATATTTCACAAAAATTAAATTATTTTAAACAACACGCCGGATGGATCGAATTAATAAAAATAATGGAAATAAAATTTTAAAATATTATAGAGAAATCCTAGTTATGTTTTCATGCGCCGCTTTGAATCCTCTTTTCGGCGTAGACGGCGTAGAAAATTTTATTGAAGAAATAAATAACAATATAGGCGTAGATCTAAATGATTCAGATTTAGATAATCTGAGTCTTTTAAATTTTAACAATATTTTTACTCAATGTTATAATTATTACGATAATTTATATGGGTCGCGGCCCCGAGAAGATGTGTCGCAACCCAAAACATCTAGTAGTTTTAAAAATAAAATGTTAGAGTTAGCCTCTAGGAAAAAAGCGCGCACAACATCTAGTAGTTTAAATGAATTAGGGTTGTACACAAAAACACAATTTCGCGATTTTATGTCCACGGACGAATTAGAAAATTTCGATATTTTTAAATGGTGGAAAGGTAAAGTAAATACCTATCATATTATGGTCTATATGGCCCGAGATTTACTAACGATCCAAGCTAGCACGGTAGCTTTAGAGTCTGCTTTTTCTCTTAGTGGCAGGGTTTTAAACGAGCGGAGAAGTCGGTTAAGCGAAGAATCGCTCGAGATCTGCATATGCTACAAGGACCACCTGGACGCGATGAAGAGAAAGCAGCATATTTCAGCGATCGAGGATAGCTCGTCGGACATGGAAGACGAGATGGACGCGATCAATTTAAACTAGGGTCACTAAGCAACTTTTTGTATTTTTTTGATTTGTAATTTTCTAATTTTTAATAATTTAGAATATTTGTCATTTGACATTTGTAATTTTTAAAAATTTAGAATTTCCTAATTTTTGTATATTTACAGTGTAAATTTTACACATTCCTAAATTTGTATAATTTCATTACATTAATTATTAATAAAAAAATTTTTCAATATTAGGTTGTTCAGTTGTTGTGTTTTTATTTTTATTTTTTATGGTAATTTGTAATTGTATAATTTCTTTTTAAATTTTTATATAAAATTAATTATTATATAAAATTTAAAAAAATAAAATAAAATAATAGCCGGGCCCGGGCCCGGGCCGGCCTGGGGGGCCTTACCAGGCCCCCCGGGGGCATTGCCCGGCCCGGCCCGGCCCGGTTACTTCTTAGGCCCGGCCCGGGCCCGGTTCGGAAAAAGGCCCAGGCCAAGCCGGCCCGCCGGGCTTTATGTGCACCTATAGAACACACTAACGGCAAATGCTACCGATTTCTAACTATAAGCTCTTTCAAATGTGGATCAGCGGGTCGTACCATTACTTTAAAAAATTAATATAAATCAACTAGCACCCTAACTATTCACCTTTCGCCACGTGGTATTTAATGCCACATGGCAGACAGTGCGAGGTGGCATGCAGTTGAACTGCAAAGGAAACTGCAGTGCCACCACTGGCGCGCGCGACAAATTGCTGACAAACCTGCTGCCCACCCCTCCCCTGTTTTTATTTTGCATCTCCCCCCACTCGCCGGCATTGGCCGATCGAGAATCATTTTGGGCCGGCGATGGCTTCGACGACGTACGATGCGGTGGAAGCGAGCTACGTCGTTCTCCTCAAGGAGGAGGGAGGGAGAGAGCTTAGCAAGGAAGTGGGGCTCTTACAGGGGCGAAAACCCCACATGACGTCTTCCATGTCGCTCCGCACGAAATCGGCTCTCTCGCTGTCGTCTAGGGTTAGTTCAAGCTTCCTTCGAAACGTTTGCATCAATTTGCAGGAGGTCTTCGGGACGAAGCTCGCGTTGCTCTTCCCCGCCGTCCCCCTCGCCGTTGCTGCCCAATGCTATGGATTTGGACACGTTTGCTCCTTCCTTCCTTCCTGTTTTTCATTTTCCCCTTAAGATAATGCAAGTTTTCATTGATTTTATTCAAATTGCAGGCGTGGGTTTTTACATTGAGTTTACTTGGCCTCATTCCCCTTGCAGAGCGTTTGAGCTTTCTAACGGAGTACGTTTTATTTTTTGTTTTATGCTTGCATTTTCTTTAAAAAATAGTTTTAAAGAGGAAATATCTAGTTGAATGACATAAAGTAGTTCATTCATTTCAAAAATATGTATATCAGGTGAAGATTGCATATTGGGTAGTGGTGAGCAGTGGCGAATGTAGGAGCTGTATTCTGTGTGGGCGAAGCGCAAAATCATTCAAAAAAATCATTCGAAAAATATAATAAAAATAAGTTTATTATACTAATATGCTGGTGAGGTTGTTCTTAGTTTTTTGAAGTTGTTAGGCTCACATGCACATGGGGGGGGGGGGGGGGGGGGAAATGGCATGTGAAGAAAGGGCATGTCTCCATGTCTTGCTATGCATGCATTTTTAGTGGAGGTAAAATGTGAAATCACAGTAAAGTTTTAGCTTTTATATAGTACAAGTTATAGTATGCCTAAATTCAGGTAAGTGTGGAATTGAAGAAATATGATTTGTTGTGTAAAGTTGCTAGTGTTATAGAGGTCAGGTGGGATTAGGGATTGGTTGGAGATGGAGAATTTGAGGATATGATTTGTATCTTGTTAACTTGAGTTGAAGTTAGATAAAATAATTTCATTAGTAATAAGGTCTTCAAATAAAGTGCTTTCATGTTGAATAAATAGAGTAGAATGTGAATTCAAAAAGATAAGATAATGTGTAAGGTGGCATTTATTGTCCCAAGTGTTATCGATCCGTATCTAACTCAACATTACTTGATTTTGAATCACACAATATCAGACTACATAATATGAAAGTGACTTTGGGATTTATCGCAAGAGAAGATTCTAGTCTACACCATGTTATCTCATTATTAGTAGGCAGAAGTTGTCCAGAAGCTTGTTGGACATATTTCATCAAACTCCTTTTGCTCTCTCCTTGAGTTTCCTCCGCTGAATTTTTACATGTGTTTGACTTGAGCCTCTTATTAGACCTTGTTGGAATTCATCATAAATAATCATGGTGGAAGCGACAGTGGCAATGTTCGGCGGTGGATTTGCTGACAATGTATTACTTGTAACATGACTTTTGATCCCACAACAAGGAAGAGATGTAGTTAAAGAGCTCAAGAACGCCAGGAGGGAATGGATAATGCATTGTGGAGGTAGTCGGCCATGATACGTTTGGAGTATCATCAGATACATACCATCGTACCATCACTGAGACCATGTAGATAGACCCAATGAAACATCCTAATACACCATGTGTAACATCCCATTTCCAACTAGACCCCTAAGAGTGGTTCTGTCATGACAAAACCCTAGGAAGCCCAAGAAAGAGTCAAGTGGACCTGGTAGTGTGGATATGGCCACTATGGTCTGCACTTAGCAGATCTCTAAACCTTGGTTAAAAGTGACCATGGGGCTTCACCAAGACTCCAAGACCCCACTCATACCCTTATAACCCTAGAAAGAGATCAATGGGTCACTAAGGACCCATGAAGAGCAATCAAAGGACCTAAGTTGACCAAAGTCAACTATAGCCCTAATTGGGTCAAATTGACCTACACAAGGGTCAATTGCAGTCCCTTGGCCCAGTAGACCCCACCCATACCTTCTTAGACCTAGTGAGAGGTCAATGGGTCACTAAGGACCCATAGAGAGTAGTCAATAGGGCTAAGTTGACCAAAGTCAACTATGACCCTAATTGGGTCAAATTGACCTACACAAGGGTCAACTGCAGTCCCTTAGCCCAATGGACCCCACCCCTACCCTCATAAGCCTAGTGAGAGGCCAATAGGTCACCAAGGACCCATTGGGACCAATCAAAAGGGCTAGTTTGACCAAAGTCAACCCTTGACCTAAAATGGTCAAAATGCCCTAGTTAAGGGCCAAGTGACCTCCAAGGGCCAATCCAACCCCACCTTGACCCTAGGGGAGGCTAATGGGTCACCAAGGACCTATTAAGGAAATATCAAGGATCAAATTAACCTAGGTGGGCCCTAGTCCAACTTTGGGTCAAGTTAGCCCAAATGGGCTAACTCAAGCTCAAGCCCATTTCAATTGGGCTAACCATGACTTAAGTGACCAAATGAACTTGTGGGCTGCCTTTGGGTTAGGTAGGAGCCAAAATTCAGCATGAAGCGTAGAGAGAGAAAATTCACCCATGGAGGAGAGAGAAAGTAGAATAAAATATAAGAGGAGACTTTGGGCTCACCCTCCCCCTTCCCCAACCTCCCCAATTTATTACTCTAGGAAAAGACAAGCTAACCCAACTCAACAGCCACCTTTTGACTGGTTTGGACCAAGCCTCACCCCCCACCTACCCTAGCCACCATTGTTGACTTTAGCCAATATTGGCCATGAAGCCTACCAGCCACCTAACACCCCCAATCTCCCCTTTAAAAGCTTCACAGGACTCCCCTCACTCACTTCCACCACCTACCTGAAGGAGCCAAGCAGCCACCAAGAAGTTTCAAAAATTCGGCCACCACCACCACCATGGTCTCCCGCCGCTCCTCTCGCATCCAAGCCCGTGTGCAGGTCCTCCCTCACCTCTTTCTTCATGCTGTAGATCTTAGGATTGTTAGGGATAGGATTTGGGCTCGAATGAGCCCGAACCGAGCTCAGTTTTTCCTCCATTAATGGAGATCGGGAAGCTCACGGGTTGGGTGGCGCCGCCGCCTCCCTCCGCCCTAGTCGCCGGAAAGGGAGCCCCCACCATCGTGAGGTGGGAGATGAAGTTTCCCGACCGCCGGGAAACTCCCCGAGAAATCTCAAGAAGCCGGCTGGTTCCTGCATGCTGGATTGGAGAAGAAAAGCAGCAGCCATCAGATGGCTTTAAGATTCGTGCCATGCAAATATATAAATCTTGTATTTATATAATTTATGAATAGTGTTATTCTGCCTTGTAAAACAGCCTCCTTTGCATGTCAAATTTAGAGCCCTTCTGGACATTTTCATAAAACATGTTCAACATAAAAATTATAGGTCTTGAAGTTAGCTTTAATTTGATATGTTACACAAAAAATTTGGTTAAGTATACTGCCCTGTAGAGCCACTTTTCTAGGGCTGGTCCTAGGGTAGGTCAGAAATTTAAATGAGTGCCCTGCCCAAACCCTAAGTCCAAATGGACTGAAATTTTGGGCATGTGTCTTATTTAGGTATATCTAGACCCTCCCCAAAAATGGGAATTTTTGGAGAAAATAATCCTATAGTTTTAGTCAAAATTTGATAAATCAATTAATGTTGATTTTTGGAGCATATCAACCCCAATTGGCCCCAAATTTTGGTGGCCTGCCCTTGGGGGTATATTAGACCTATGGTAAAAATATTAGCCAATTTAGATTTGAGCATGTTGATATATCTCACTTGTAAGGGTTGAAAGAGGGATGATCTTGGGCTGCAAATAGCAAAAATGTAGAAAATTAAAGGAGATGCCCAAGTCCATCCAGAGGCCCAAATGTCCTGGGATTTTGGCCAGCAACAAGTTTAGGGCATATTTAGGCCCTGCCCAAAAATGGGATTAGTTGGAATTAAAATTAGGGGGAAAATTACTTAGATACCCCTAGGCTTGTTTAGGTGATTCATGGAGTATTTCAACTCCAAAAGACCCCAATTTTTGGTGGCATGTCTATGAGGACAATATTAGGGCATGGTTAAATTTTCAGCCCATATGGATCACTGCATGTTGGGTTAACCCACTTGCATGTGTAGGCTAGACTTAACCTTGGTGTGCAAATAGCAAAAGTTGCTATGATGAGTATTTATCCATTTTTTGGGACTTCTAAAAAGCTTGAAACTAATTCCAGAGGATCTTTAGGACAAATTTGACCCCTCAAATTAATTGTGGGATTTTTGGGATCACAAATCTCATTATTTGGTATTTTCAAAATAAAGGCCTTTTTGGAAAATAAATTGTAGAAATATGTCTTAATCAAGGAAAGATCCCCAAAATCAGTCAAGTCAAAAATGAAGTTTTTATTTGACTTAGGAAAATTCTATACCTCTGTTTGACAACTTTTAGAGCAAAATTCATGGAAATGACTATTTTACCCTTTTTATATTTGTTCATGAATTGGTAGAAATACATGTTGGAAAATTGTAGAAATAATTCTAGAGTTGCATAATTGTTATATTAGTCTTGTAGAATTATTTCAGAATTTTTGGATACACTGTAAATTATTAAATAAGCATAATGGCATTTTGGTAAATAATTAAGAATGAATTTTGATAGGCCATTACACTGTATATGTTAATGAAACTCTGCCATTAGTCATAAAGTAGTGATATAAATGCTCAGTAATTTTCCTGGAATTTTGGGTTGTATATTTCTTATACTTCATTTGGAAAATGATAAATATGTAGACATTGTATTAATTATGGAATAAATAGAAATATAAAAAGGAAAATTATGACATCTTGTAGACAACAATATTTTACTCACATGCAACTCAGGAAAATTCCCTTAGGTCAGTAGAATTTAATTGATACCACTTCATGTGTAAAATGGCCTAGGGAATAATTTAAATGATTTAATTAGAGGCCTTAATGACCAGGAAAATTATGAAAATCAACACATTCATTTAATTAGTCCATACCACCCTAGGATAAATATTTGGGGTCAGTTGGACCAAGGATTTAGAAGTTCGATTTCGGGGTGGTATTAGGTCATGGGCTGCGCATAGTAAAAGTACGTTATGCCTTAAGGCCCACCGGGGGATAAATCGACGATTGAACTAGAGAATAAGTTTGGAGGTATAACCCTGGTGGGTAGAGTCGTCTTAGTGACGAGAGTAAAAGTGCAAGTCACCGGGTAACACTTAGAGTGGAGGACGGCGGAAGGCCGTCGCCCTCCCGATAACAACTTAAGTCATTAGGTTGCTAAGTAATAACAAGTGAAGTATGGGTAATGGGTAAACACCAACTTAAATTAATTATCCTTGTGAAAGGGAACTTTGGGCTTCATCCCATCTTGGTTTCTAGTGCCTTCGAGACCCCCTTCATTGGGCATACCTTGGGCAGTCCTGGGATTAACCCTAAAATACTAAGTGTAACAACCGGTAGACAAGAGTAGTCTAATAGGCTAGGTAAACTGTATCTGTTCTCACTCGTGACGAGTTGGAGGGAAAGGGTTAAGTCGTCCCGAGGTGTTCAAAGGGGCGTCATCCCGCGGTGTTCAAATGGATGAGGTTTGGAATTTAAGCCGGACGGGTTAGTCCGGGGAGCTTTAGCTCGGTTGTTGACTATTACGGACGGGTTTGTCCGGGGAGCGTTGGCTCGGAGGTTGATACATCAAGTTTGCATGTGCATAAGAAATACCTAAGGTGGTGGGTCTTCGGTGTTGGAGGGTCGTTGCACCGACGCCAATACGATGACTCGGCAAGTGTGGTTTTACACTTCGCCAAACTAAGTCCGACGGTCTTGTCGGCAAAGAGTACGCGTAGTCCGCTTAGTGCACCAAGCGTTGAGGCGTACGATAGGTCAGACCGGTAATGCTATACTGGTTTTGAGGTGGGCGAGGCCCAACCCACCGCTTCCGTCTGCCACTACGGAGGTATCCTGGGAGGTAACGGCTCTGAAAGGGGGAACTAAAGGTTTGTGTACACAAAGTCGGGTGTGTGAGTTGCACTGCATGAACATCATTAACCCACCATATAGATGCATATCATAATCATTCATAATAACCTATGACACCTAATGTATAAGTTTAATGGGACGCTTATACATTAGGACTTGCAAAACGACCCCTTGGTCTATAAGCTTGTGTGGGGCAGGTTTATAAGTCAAGGTCAATTTACTATATTTATAATTGATGTTTGATAACCGACACCTCAACGTATAAGTTTAATGAGACACTTATACGATAGGAGCCTTGCAGAATATCCCTTGGCTTATGTGCCTTCACATAAGTTAAGGTTACTTTACTTATATTAATTGTCTTTTATGCTCAGTTATTACTGTCACTTATATTCAAAGAATTGCTAGATTAGGTCCACCGTCACCTGCTTTTGTTGTACTCTCCACTTCATGTCCGTCCCTTTCTTCCTCCCCGCCCGGTGCCTTAGAGTATGGGGGAAGGGGTGGGGGATGATAGGACTTGGTCTTTTTGACTGACGGGCGACCGAACATCATATTAGGGAATCGTGGAGCCCAGCATGGAGGAGCAGCCCCGGAGGTCGGCACGCTTGGAGATCGGACAGTCTAGCACTGGAGTCCAGACAGCAGGGACAGTGAGTCCCGAACTATAGTAGTTGTATTAGTTGCTTCCGCGATGAGAGAATTGTAGTGAGGACTTGATGTACCGGGCATAAGCCCGAGATTTTATTATATGTACTTTCTGTGGACTTGCATCTCTTCTTATGCTACAGTTATGATCGAGATTGGCCTGCAGAGTCGGCATCTTGTAGTGACAACCTTCCCGAGTGCGAAGGTATCACCGCAAGGCGGCGACTCTGGGCCTAAGACCCCGGTGTCGAAAAAGAAAAAAAAATGGGGGTCTTACAAGTGGTATCAGAGGAAACCTCGAATCAGAAAAGTAGCAGTCCACTAACCCTGGGACACCCCCGCTCGAGTTTAGTTTGGGGACAAACTAAGCAGCGGAAGCGTGGTGGGCCCATATGAGAAATCACATGAAAATTGTCCACTTTTTGTTAAAACTGTGAGACTTCTTATAATTGTCTTCTATTACGCAGCCCCCAGCGCAGCCAACACCACAAGGCGGAGTTCAGCAGACTCTGACTGTTGCACCACCTCCCCCGGTCCCCACTCCATTCTTACACTCGGAGATGGGTCAAACGCTGACGGCCATTCTAGATGCCTTCAGGGCTCAACAGGCTCCGGCTCCGCAACCAAACCCGGGGGCCAATTGGCTGAGCATCTTTCGAGGACTCTCTCCTCCATCCTACTTGGGGACCGAATCAGCCGTACAGACAGAGGAATGGCTAGATATTATGTACGAAATGCTGACTGGGATACGATGTCCCTGGGAGGAGAGGGTGGCCTTGGTTGTCTCCTGCCTGGAGTCCCATGCTAAGAGGTGGTGGAAGACGCTGCTGGACACAAGATTTGTTGATAGGGAGGTTGCGGAAGTTACCTGGGAAGAGTTCAGGACCGCGCTGCTGGAGCATTTCGTTCCACAGTCGGTCAGGAATGAGTTGGAGGAGAGGTTCTTACAGCTGAAGCAAGGCACCCGGACAGTGGTAGAGTACCATCGGGAGTTTGACCATTTGGCTCGATATGCAGATTCTTACCAGCTGGACGAAGCAGGATACATCAAGAGATTCTATAAGGGCCTGCGGGAGGACTTGAGGGAGGCTTTGTTGTTTGTATCCGACGGGCCTATCTCCCGGATTTTGGAAATGGCAAAGAGGATCGAGGCCGATTGGCACACCACTCGGGGCCGGAAGCGGCAAGCAGAGGATCAGGGCCGGAGAGCCAGAAATGATCAGCGACAAGGTGCTATACCAGGTGGGAGAAGGACAGAGGACCAGCCTCGACAGGAAGTGAGGCAGGAGCCGAGGGAGCAGGTGATATTGGCCCCTCAGCCTCTTTAGATGAGGGAGGCACCGAGACCCATGGGTATGGCATTTCCCCCACCGAAGTGCTACAACTGCCATCAGATAGGACACATTCGGAGAAACTACCCCATGAGGGGAGCACCTTTACCAGCACCCCAGGATGCACCGCATGCCCAGCAGTTTGGAGGACGAGGACGTGGTCGAGGACGTGGTTTCCAGGGTGCAGATCGTAGGCAGCAGAGGGAGCAAATTTATGCACTGGATCTGGCTCAGCCCCGAAACCCGGAGCAAGTAATCACTGGTACGTCTGAAAATTTTGGTTAAAGTTATTTCCTCATGAAGTTAAATTTGATATAGAAGTGACATTCTAGGAAAGAAAACCATAGCTAGAATTCTGAGACATTTAATTTTTCCAAACCCCAGGAATAGTTTTCATCAGCGGCAAACCCGCTTATACGCTATTTGATACGGGTGCTTCGCACTCATTTGTATCGGAGGCCTTCATAGAAGGATTGGAAGGCGTGGAACGATTCACGGGTCTGATGATGAGGATACGACTACCCGACGAATCAGAGTTGTTCACCTCTGCCCACTGCAACATGGAGGCGGAGATCGGCGGAAGGATATTTGAAGCTCCAGCGACGATCATAAAGATGCCAATCTTTGATTTGATCCTAGGGATGACGTGGTTGAACTGGAATCATGCTCAGATTGACTGCACGTCCAAAAGAGTTACCGTAAGACATGGGGATTCCTACCTCGTCATTGAAGGTATTAAATCCATTCCCCCTCTCATATTGTCGTCTGTACAAGCCGTCAAGGCTCACTTACAGGGGGAAGAAGTGTTTGAGGTAATATTCGAGATGACTGAGACCAAGGTCTCCACCTCGGATATTCCGGTGGTGCGAGATTTTGCCGACGTATTCCCGGAGAAACTGCCTGGGCTACCCCCACACCGGGAACAGGATTTCCGGATACAGCTGGTGTCGGGGGCTAAGCCAGCAGCTAGGGCCCCTTACCGGATGGTCCCGAAGGAATTGACAGAGTTTCGAAGCCAACTCCAAGAACTAGTGGAGGCTGGATTTGTCCGACCGAGCTCTTCGCCTTGGGGAGCCCCGGTCTTGTTCGTTAAAAAGAAGGACGGAACTCTGAGACTGTGCATCGACTACCGAGCACTAAACCGATTGACAGTCCGAAACACATATCCGTTGCCAAGGATAGATGAGCTGTTTGACCAGCTAGAAGGTGCGCATTTCTTTTCCAAATTGGATTTGAGGTCTGGTTACTACCAGCTAAGGATCCAGGAGGAGGACATTCCGAAGACTGCTTTCAGTAGCAGATATGGGCTATATGAATTCACAGTGATGCCCTTCGGGCTCACAAATGCGCCGTCGGCATTTATGAGCCTTATGAATCAGGTGTTCGAAGAATATTTAGATGTGTTTGTCATCGTGTTTATCGATGACATCCTCATTTACTCAAGGACAGAGAAGGAGCACACACGACATCTGACGCTGACCCTGGAGAGACTACGGGAGCACAAGCTTTATGCAAAGATCAGCAAATGCCAGTTTTGGTTGAAGGAGGTGGCCTTCCTAGGCCATATCATCAGTGGTGCTGGGTTGGCAGTGGACCCGACCAAGATCCAAGCGGTTCGGGACTGGCCACAATTAAAGACGGCCACAGATGTACGAAGTTTCCTAGGACTTGCCGGTTACTACTGGAAATTTGTGGAGGGATTCTCTCGTATCGCCCTCCCACTCACATCTCTGACAAGGAAGGAGGTACCTTTTATCTGGACCCCACGATGTGAAGAGGCTTTTCAAGAGCTAAAGGGGCGACTCACTTCGGCTCCTATACTCGCCCTCCCTTCAGGGAAAGAAGGATTCCAGGTCTACACCGATGCCTCCTATCAGGGCATGGGTGCAGTACTTATGCAGAATGGCCATGTGATAGCTTACGCTTCTCGGCAGCTGAAGAAGCATGAGCAAAACTACCCAGTTCATGACTTAGAGATGGGAGCGGTCATTTTTGCACTAAAAGTCTGGCGTCACTATCTGTACGGTGTCCACTGCGACATATACTCCGACCATAAAAATCTGAGGTATGTGGACACACAGAAGGAGATAAACATTAGACAGAGACGATGGGTGGAATTTTTAGCAGACTACCAGTATGAGATGCACTACCACCCTGGAAAGGCGAATGTGGTAGCAGATGCATTAAGCCGAAACACCACAAACGCTGGAGTAGGAACGCCGCTGATGGCCTTGGAGTTAATATAGATGTTTGATAAGATGCAAGTATCCCTGGTATCTGAGGATCACCCTGAGTTATACCGAGAATATCTGTCTTCATTAATCGCCACGGATGACATACGAAAACGGGTCAAGGATGGACAGAGGCAGGATACTCAGCTAGAGCCGATTTTCCGGTCCTTAGAAGCAGGCACTGCGGGAGATTACACACTGAGGGATGATTTAGTATGCTTCAGAGGACAGGTCTACATACCAGAGGGAGGCCAGATCCGGGAGGACATCATGATGGAGGCTCATTGCAGTCGATATTCGGTACACCCGGGAATTACGAAGATGATTGCAGATCTGAAGAAGACTATGTTCTGGCCCGGCATGAAGAAAGATATCACCTATTTCATGACCCGTTGCAAGGCGTGCCAATTAGTAAAAGTGGAGTGCAGAAACCCCACAGGATTATTGAAGCCACTCCCAGTACCAGAGTGGAAGTTTGACGATATCGCCATGGACTTTATACATGGACTTCCTCGATCCAGGACAGGGAACGATTCGATATGGGTGATCATCGACCGACTAACGAAGGTGGCGAGGTTTATTCCAATCAGGAAGGATGACTCAGTAGGGGTGTTAGTCCGGAAATTTGTGGAGCAGTTCGTCCGCTACCATGGTGTACCCAAGTCGATTGTGTCAGACCGGGACGGACGATTTACATCCAGGGAGTGGAGGTCAGTGCAAACTTACTTAGGCACTCGACTAACCTTCAGTACGGCTTTTCATCCCCAGACAGATGGACAGACAGAACGGACCAACCGGACTTTGGATTATTTACTACGACTCTACGTATTAGATCGCGGTGAACCATGGGAGAAGTTATTACCACTGATCGAGTTCTCGTATAATAACAGCTACCAGTCCAGTATTAAAATGGCTCCTCATGAGGCGTTGTATGGACGAAAGTGCAGGACTCCTCTGTCGTGGATACAGGACGAGGATCCTAAGGCATTGGGTTCAGAGTTTGTCGAGGACACCGAGGCTCAGGTAAGATTGATACGGGACAGAATGCTGGAAGCACAGAGCCGGCAGGCTAAGTATTACGACGCTCGGCACCGTCAGGTGGAATTCCAGATAGGAGATCAGGTGTTCTTGAAGATCCGACCCATGCATGGAGTTACTCGGGTATGCGGACAGAGGAAGAAGCTCAGCCCAAGGTACATGGGGCCTTATAGGATCCCGGAGCGGATCGGTCCCTTGGCATACAGGCTGGAACTGCCACTGGAGCTGGCGAGTCTACACGACGTATTCCATATATCCTCTCTTAGGAGAGCTCTACTATGTCCAGAGCAGCAAGTTACAACCACAGATGGACCGATAGCATCTGATCGGTCAGTTCATCTAGAACCGGTCCGGATTGACGACAAGGGGGTACGAGTTTTGCGCCACAAGAGGGTTCCGTTAGTCAAGGTCCTGTGGAGAAATCACGGAAGAGAGGAGCACACATGGGAGCCCCAGGACTTGATGCGACAAAGATATCCGGAACTCTTCAGTCAGGTATTCCTCAAACCCACTCAAGATGTTCAATTTACCTTCCTATTTTAAGTAGAACTGAAATTTCAAGGATATGGGCTAAAACTTTTGTTTATTGGGGTCTAGACTTTGCCAATTGGGCAAATTGGTTTTAAAAATTGACAAACACTTTTGAACCTCACATGACAAACATGAGGTCGTGACGTAAAACTTTCAACTCTCATGGGATGCTACAAGTTTCTTCCTCCTTGATAGGAGTCCCCGTAGGCTTAACCTGGATTTCGGGGACGAAATCTTTGTTTTGTTTATTGGGATTTGTAACATCCCATTTCCAACTAGACCCCTAAGAGTGGTTCTGTCATGACAAAACCCTAGGAAGCCCAAAAAGAGTCAAGTGGACCTGGTAGTGTGGATAGGGCCACTATGGTCTGCACTTAGCAGATCTCTAAACCTTGGTTAAAAGTGACCATGGGGCTTCACCAAGACTCCAAGACCCCACTCATACCCTTATAACCCTAGAAAGAGATCAATGGGTCACTAAGGACCCATGAAGAGCAATCAAAGGACCTAAGTTGACCAAAGTCAACTATAGCCCTAATTGGGTCAAATTGACCTACACAAGGGTCAATTGCAGTCCCTTGGCCCAGTAGACCCCACCCATACCTTCTTAGACCTAGTGAGAGGTCAATGGGTCACTAAGGACCCATAGAGAGTAGTCAATAGGGCTAAGTTGACCAAAGTCAACTATGACCCTAATTGGGTCAAATTGACCTACACAAGGGTCAACTGCAGTCCCTTAGCCCAATGGACCCCACCCCTACCCTCATAAGCCTAGTGAGAGGCCAATAGGTCACCAAGGACCCATTGGGACCAATCAAAAGGGCTAGTTTGACCAAAGTCAACCCTTGACCTAAAATGGTCAAAATGCCCTAGTTAAGGGCCAAGTGACCTCCAAGGGCCAATCCAACCCCACCTTGACCCTAGGGGAGGCTAATGGGTCACCAAGGACCTATTAAGGAAATATCAAGGATCAAATTAACCTAGGTGGGCCCTAGTCCAACTTTGGGTCAAGTTAGCCCAAATGGGCTAACTCAAGCTCAAGCCCATTTCAATTGGGCTAACCATGACTTAAGTGACCAAATGAACTTGTGGGCTGCCTTTGGGTTAGGTAGGAGCCAAAATTCAGCATGAAGCATAGAGAGAGAAAATTCACCCATGGAGGAGAGAGAAAGTAGAATAAAATATAAGAGGAGACTTTGGGCTCACCCTCCCCCTTCCCCAACCTCCCCAATTTATTACTCTAGGAAAAGACAAGCTAACCCAACTCAACCAGCCACCTTTTGACTGGTTTGGACCAAGCCTCACCCCCCACCTACCCTAGCCACCATTGTTGACTTTAGCCAATATTGGCCATGAAGCCTACCAACCACCTAACACCCCCAATCTCCCCTTTAAAAGCTTCACAGGACTCCCCTCACTCACTTCCACCACCTACCTGAAGGAGCCAAGCAGCCACCAAGAAGCTTCAAAAATTTCGGCCACCACCACCACCATGGTCTCCCGCCGCTCCTCTCGCATCCAAGCCCGTGTGCAGGTCCTCCCTCACCTCTTTCTTCATGCTGTAGATCTTTGGATTGTTAGGGATAGGATTTGGGCTCGAATGAGCCCGAACCGAGCTCAGTTTTTTCCTCCATTAATGGAGATCGGGAAGCTCACGGGTTGGGTGGCGCCGCCGCCTCCCTCCGCCCTAGTCGCCGGAAAGGGAGCCCCCACCATCGTGAGGTGGGAGATGAAGTTTCCCGGTGGTGTCGCCGCCGGCAACCGCCGGGAAACTCCCCGAGAAATCTCAAGAAGCCGGCTGGTTCCTGCATGCTGGATTGGAGAAGAAAAGCAGCAGCCATCAGATGGCTTTAAGATTCGTGCCATGCAAATATATAAATCTTGTATTTATATAATTTATGAATAGTGTTATTCTGCCTTGTAAAACAGCCTCCTTTGCATGTCAAATTTAGAGCCCTTCTGGACATTTTCATAAAACATGTTCAACATAAAAATTATAGGTCTTGAAGTTAGCTTTAATTTGATATGTTACACAAAAAATTTGGTTAAGTATACTGCCCTGTAGAGCCACTTTTCTAGGGCTGGTCCTAGGGTAGGTCAGAAATTTAAATGAGTGCCCTGCCCAAACCCTAAGTCCAAATGGACTGAAATTTTGGGCATGTGTCTTATTTAGGTATATCTAGACCCTCCCCAAAAATGGGAATTTTTGGAGAAAATAATCCTATAGTTTTAGTCAAAATTTGATAAATCAATTAATGTTGATTTTTGGAGCATATCAACCCCAATTGGCCCCAAATTTTGGTGGCCTGCCCTTGGGGGTATATTAGACCTATGGTAAAAATATTAGCCAATTTAGATTTGAGCATGTTGATATATCTCACTTGTAAGGGTTGAAAGAGGGATGATCTTGGGCTGCAAATAGCAAAAATGTAGAAAATTAAAGGAGATGCCCAAGTCCATCCAGAGGCCCAAATGTCCTGGGATTTTGGCCAGCAACAAGTTTAGGGCATATTTAGGCCCTGCCCAAAAATGGGATTAGTTGGAATTAAAATTAGGGGGAAAATTACTTAGATACCCCTAGGCTTGTTTAGGTGATTCATGGAGTATTTCAACTCCAAAAGACCCCAATTTTTGGTGGCATGTCTATGAGGACAATATTAGGGCATGGTTAAATTTTCAGCTCATATGGATCACTGCATGTTGGGTTAACCCACTTGCATGTGTAGGCTAGACTTAACCTTGGTGTGCAAATAGCAAAAGTTGCTATGATGAGTATTTATCCTTTTTTGGGACTTCTAAAAAGCTTGAAACTAATTCCAGAGGATCTTTAGGACAAATTTGACCCCTCAAATTAATTGTGGGATTTTTGGGATCAAAAATCCCATTATTTGGTATTTTCAAAATAAAGGCCTTTTTGGAAAATAAATTGTAGAAATAGGTCTTAATCAAGGAAAGATCCCCAAAATCAGTCAAGTCAAAAATGAAGTTTTTATTTGACTTAGGAAAATTCTATACCTCTGTTTGACAACTTTTAGAGCAAAATTCATGGAAATGACTATTTTACCCTTTTTATATTTGTTCATGAATTGGTAGAAATACATGTTGGAAAATTGTAGAAATAATTCTAGAGTTGCATAATTGTTATATTAGTCTTGTAGAATTATTTCAGAATTTTTGGATACACTGTAAATTATTAAATAAGCATAATGGCATTTTGGTAAATAATTAAGAATGAATTTTGATAGGCCATTACACTGTATATGTTAATGAAACTCTGCCATTAGTCATAAAGTAGTGATATAAATGCTCAGTAATTTCCTGGAATTTTGGGTTGTATATTTCTTATACTTCATTTGGAAAATGATAAATATGTAGACATTGTATTAATTATGGAATAAATAGAAATATAAAAAGGAAAATTATGACATCTTGTAGACAGCAATATTTTACTCACATGCAACTCAGGAAAATTCCCTTAGGTCAGTAGAATTTAATTGATACCACTTCATGTGTAAAATAGCCTAGGGAATAATTTAAATGATTTAATTAGAGGCCTTAATGACCTAGGAAAATTATGAAAATCAACACATTCATTTAATTAGTCCATACCACCCTAGGATAAATATTTGGGGTCAGTTGGACCAAGGATTTAGAAGTTCGATTTCGGGGTGGTATTAGGTCATGGGCTGCGCATAGTAAAAGTACGTTATGTCTTAAGGCCCACCGGGGGATAAATCGACGATTGAACTAGAGAATAAGTTTGGAGGTATAACCCTGGTGGGTAGAGTCGTCTTAGTGACGAGAGTAAAAGTGCAAGTCACCGGGTAACACTTAGAGTGGAGGACGGCGGAAGGCCGTCGCCCTCCCGATAACAACTTAAGTCATTAGGTTGCTAAGTAATAACAAGTGAAGTATGGGTAATGGGTAAACACCAACTTAAATTAATTATCCTTGTGAAAGGGAACTTTGGGCTTCATCCCATCTTGGTTTCTAGTGCCTTCGAGACCCCCTTCATTGGGCATACCTTGGGCAGTCCTGAGATTAACCCTAAAATACTAAGTGTAACAACCGGTAGACAAGAGTAGTCTAATAGGCTAGGTAAACTGTATCTGTTCTCACTCGTGACGAGTTGGAGGGAAAGGGTTAAGTCGTCCCGAGGTGTTCAAAGGGGCGTCATCCCGCGGTGTTCAAAGGGATGAGGTTTGGAATTTAAGCCGGACGGGTTAGTCCGGGGAGCTTTAGCTCGGTTGTTGACTATTACGGACGGGTTTGTCCGGGGAGCGTTGGCTCGGAGGTTGATACATCAAGTTTGCATGTGCATAAGAAATACCTAAGGCGGTGGGTCTTCGGTGTTGGAGGGTCGTTGCACCGACGCCAATACGATGACTCGGCAAGTGTGGTTTTACACTTCGCCAAACTAAGTCCGACGGTCTTGTCGGCAAAGAGTACGCGTAGTCCGCTTAGTGCACCAAGCGTTGAGGCGTACGATAGGTCAGACCGGTAATGCTATACTGGTTTTGAGGTGGGCGAGGCCCAACCCACCGCTTCCGTCTGCCACTACGGAGGTATCCTGGGAGGTAACGGCTCTGAAAGGGGGAACTAAAGGTTTGTGTACACAAAGTCGGGTGTGTGAGTTGCACTGCATGAACATCATTAACCCACCATATAGATGCATATCATAATCATTCATAATAACCTATGACACCTAATGTATAAGTTTAATGGGACGCTTATACATTAGGACTTGCAAAACGACCCCTTGGTCTATAAGCTTGTGTGGGACAGGTTTATAAGTCAAGGTCAATTTACTATATTTATAATTGATGTTTGATAACCGACACCTCAACGTATAAGTTTAATGGGACACTTATACGATGGGAGCCTTGCAAAATATCCCTTGGCTTATGTGCCTTCACATAAGTTAAGGTTACTTTACTTATATTAATTGTCTTTTATGCTCAGTTATTACTGTCACTTATATTCAAAGAATTGCTAGACTAGGTCCACCGTCACCTGCTTTTGTTGTACTCTCCACTTCATGTCCGTCCCTTTCTTCCTCCCCGCCCGGTGCCTTAGAGTATGGGGGAAGGGGTGGGGGATGATAGGACTTGGTCTTTTTGACTGACGGGCGACCGAACATCATATTAGGGAATCGTGGAGCCCAGCATGGAGGAGCAGCCCCGGAGGTCGGCACGCTTGGAGATCGGACAGTCTAGCACTGGAGTCCAGACAGCAGGGACAGTGAGTCCCGAACTATAGTAGTTGTATTAGTTGCTTCCGCGATGAGAGAATTGTAGTGAGGACTTGATGTACCGGGCATAAGCCCGAGATTTTATTATATGTACTTTCTGTGGACTTGCATCTCTTCTTATGCTACAGTTATGATCGAGATTGGCCGGCAGAGTCAGCGCATCTTGTAGTGACAACCTTCCCGAGTGCGAAGGTATCACCGCAAGGCGGCGACTCTGGGCCTAAGACCCCGGTGTCGAAAAAGAAAAAAAAATGGGGGTCTTACACCATGATTGGAGAAAAACTAAATTATCAAGGGTGCTTTGTACTCTCTGCAATCACCCTGCTTACTGGGACTTTTCGTTGAGATCCACTTCACACCTTCAATGGGTCACCGCAATGCTTTTTACAAATTCCGCCTCCTTGCCATATCCTTATACTAAAATCATGGAGACGACAAGACTTTACTTTTCTCCTCGTGGAGGGCCTAAGAGAGAGCGCACGACGAATGATTCCTAGAAATTTGATACAAAAGTGGATATGTGGGCCATACTCCTCCCTAATTCCTCTCGAGACAACCCAATCCAAGCATGTTGAATAAAATTCCGATACCGCCCTTATATAGAGGAGGATCATTTACACGAGACAAGAAAAGAAAGTGCAACAACGGAAAGTAATAAAGCAGGAAAAACAATAATAGGAAAGCAACAATAGAAAAGCAATAATAGGGACACTGCAATAAAGATAATTCATCATTTGGTTATGCCATAACCGGCCCACGTGCTCGGTGTGTGTATACGCGTGCAAACCACCACTCGCCGATGGGATCTACTGTGTTTGTATCAACACTCCCGGTTTCCAAAACGATCTTGTACTCAAGGTTGAAATCCGGAAACTACTCCTTGATCTCGTCCACTGCATTCCGCGTGGCTTCCCTCGGCAGGTTTCTCCTTCCACTGAATAAGGACCTGCCGCACGGGCTCCCCTTGAATGTGCTCGACTCGGGAGCCTAGGACTGCCACCGACTCAGAGTATGGATTTGGCTCTATAGTTAACCCATCCGGTAGAGTGTCTGGGTGGTTCCCCAATGCTCTCTTGAGCTGGGATACATGGAAGACTGAGTGAATGCAGCTAACGGTAGGCAGCTATAGGCAGTAGGCTACCTCCCCTATTTTTTCCAATATCAGGAAGGGACCGCAGTATCATACAGAAATCTTGGAATGTAGTCGTCCAACCAACGAACTTTGCTTGTGAGGAAATAATTTTACGAACACTTTCTCATCCGGTGAAAATATCACCTCACGGTGGTGACAGTTGGCTTGTTGGGTCATGTGTTGTTGGGCACGAGAAAGGTGGCCCTTCCGTTGACAAAGGGCCTCATAACAATTCTGGAGATCGGAGGCCAAGGCCTGCACTTGACATTCTCCAGGGAAACCACATGATATCTATGGAAAGAGGGTGATGCCCGTGGCTGACTGACAGGAAGTATTATAACATAGTTCAACAATCCAGTGGGTCCATTGTCAGGGCTGGTTGATAGCCAAACTACGCCCCGACACGACGATTAAGGACCTTCCTTTGCCCATTTGTGTGTGTTTTATGTTGTGCTGAAGCAGTGCTTGGTGCCTTGCATACAAAACATTTCTTGCTAAAAATCATTCATGAATATTGGGTCGTGATCCTTGATGATGGAGTAGGGAAAGTCGTAGAGTCGGACTACCTCACCCATGAAAATCCTAGGGATCGAATTGGCCATGTTGGGATGCTTGATGGGTATGAAATGTCTGTATTTAGAGAGGCGATTCACCCAGAAGTTGAGGCAATCATAACTTTGAGAGAGAAGAAGGCGGGTGATGAAGTCCATACCCATGTCTTCTTAGTAAGGTCGGGTATGGATAGGGGCTAAAGTAACCCGTTATGCGCGAGAGTCTGGTACTTGGTCTTCTGACAAGTCAGACAATTGGAAACAAACTGCTACATGATCCTCATCATCCCCCGCTAGTAGAGGGAGGCGGCGAGTCAGCGGTATGTTGGGTAGGCGCCGGATTGGCCGGCCGGCGACGTGGCGTGGAACTCCTGGAGCATTCGGGGTACCCATGAAGATGACTTAATGACCACGAGTCAATCTCGGTAGAAAAGCAGATCCCCTATCCGACGAAAGGGAGGCTCTAATCTAGGGTTGCCCAATAAGTCTTGAATCATGTCAGTGTAATGGGGATACTTCTGAATTTCGTCTTGTATGGCACCCGCGTCCTTGCACCGAAAATGGGATATGAACGCCAATGTACCTTCGTACTCCCTGCGGGTATCTGCTGTGGTGTTTGTGCGTCCAATTTTGTATTCGATCGAGAAGTGGTACCCCAAGAGCTTGACGATCCATAGTTGTTCAACAGGTGTTGTGAACTTCTTAACTTCATAAATACCATGGGTTGCAATGATTCATACATACCGCGAACAGCTGGCTGAGTAGATAGGGACTCCAATACGGGATGGTGAGAACAAGTGCTCATTGTTGCATGCTGAGGCCACTTATCACCGGTCAGTGAAGGCCTTACTAAAGTACGCGATGACGCATCCCTCTTGCATGAGGACCGTGCTGACTCCCTTCTGTGTTGCATCGAACTCAACAACGAAGGGCTTGGATAAATTTAGCATGCCAAGGATAGGGTCAGAGACGAGTGCACATTGTAAATCATGAAATGTTTCCTGTGTCGTCGAGCTCCATACAAATGGTGCCTTCTTTTTAAGGAAGATCGGGTAGTGGTCTTGCCAGTGCGCCATAGTTATGGATGAAGGAGCGGTAATAACTTATGAGGCCCAAGAATCCGCGTACCGCACAGATACTCATTGGTGTTGCCCACTGCTTGACGACGCCGATCTTGCCAGGGTCCATGGCCAACCTGACGGCAGAGATAATGTGACCCAAGTATTCGACCTACATTTGATCGAACAAGCACTTTTTCAAATGGTCCGCAAATTGGTGATTATATTGGTGTTGTAAAACAGACGTCAGGTGCTCCAGGTGAAGGTACTAAGAAGAGCTATAGACCAAGATTTCATCAAAGAAAACAAACGAATTTATGCAAGTGCGGGAGGAACACATTGTTCATAGTGGTCTTGAACATGGCCGACGCTTTCGTCAACCCAAAAGGCATGATGAGGAACTCGTAGTGGCCATTTTGGGTGAGAAATGTCATTTTGGGCACGTCCTTGGACTGGACCCAGATCTGATGGCAGCCCGAGCGCTGGTCCGGCTTGGGGAGATAGGTTGCGCCTTAAAATTCATCTTGCAACTCTTGTATGAGTTGAATCGGGTGCCTGTTCAAAATCGTGAGTTTATTCAACTCCCGATAGTCCACGCAGAATCGTCAGCTCTCGTCTTTCTTCCATACCAAAAATACAGGGCCAAAGAAGGGACTTGAATTTGGTTGTATGATACCAGCCTTACGCATCTCTGCTATCATTACCTCCATGTCCGCCTTCTTATCGTGACTGTAGCGGTACGTGCGGACGGATACCGCCGACACGTCCGACTGCAAGACAATGGAGTGGTCAGAGGCCCTATTCGGTGGAAGCCCTAGCGGTGTGGTGAAGAGGGACCCATGGTTGTATAACAACCTTTGGATGACGGCATGCAGCCCTGGTGGTGTTGGCAACGCATTTACAACCCAGGTAATCCACCAATTTCTATGGACCTTTCTTGGTGGTATCTCGTATTGGCGAAATGGCTTACCACATGCAGCTTCTTGAACAAAGATGGATTCATCCCATATTTTATCTATAACAACTTACGCAAGTGGTGGGAGACCATCCGGTCGAGGATTAATTATCAACTCATGTTGCAAGCGAAGTTGATAGGTAGGCAGATTTGGGATCAAGTGTCAGTGGCTTGGCAGTAGGCGCTCCCTGACCGATGCGGCATGGATAGACCACGACGACTTCCACACCCATTTTTCGATTATTGCCTTAGGTATAAGATAAATTTCCTAGAAGGCAGTATTGTTATAGAAGCAGACTCAGACTATCGGGAGGGAGCCTCGAGTGTTTGGCGCGCCTACTCCAAGTGGGCAACACCTGCAGGAAAGAAGACCTAGAAACCGTTCGCCATCATATCCTTTATTTTTTACTTCTGATTCTGTATTTCTATTTATAGAACTGTTGTGTTATTTATGGATTTGATATTGGGAGGGTTTTAATGCCCAACTATTGCCTATTATATCTTTGATCTTGGATGAATGAGATTTTGAGCCCAGGGCTGGCTAAGAGAGTGTATTTTAGATTCTATCTTCCATCTCCTTTCTCCTCTTCCCCCACTAAATAACACTTTCTTATCAAGTATTTGGGTTCTAAGATACTTTTTAGTTATTGAGGTAGCCCGACGACCTCTTCCCCCACTAAATAACACTCTCTGAGCCCAGGGCTGGCTAAGAGAGTGTATTTTAGATTCTATCTTCCATCTCCTTTGAACTTGGGTCCAAGGGATTTGACACCATGTCCTTCTCAAACCCCCAAAATCCAAACTTAGGGTATGAACTTGGGTCCAAGGGCAATCCACACCCTGTCCATACAAGGGCATTTGACACCATGTCCTTCTCAAACCCCCAAAATCCAAACTTAGGGTATGAACTTGGGTCCAAGGGCAATCCTACCAAAAGTATTCCATTGATCTTCTAAAAGATGTACTAATGTTATCCTAACAAAAGTATTGCATTGATCTTCTAAAAGATGTCGGATACCTGGGGTATGGTTAGACAGTACATACATGCTCCTTGGAAGTCCCATCTTCAAGCAGTTGAGTAGATTCTTCAATATCTAAAAAACATTCTTAGTCAAAGGCTTGTACATGTCTCTCTCGCTACATTCCTACTTTGATTTTGATTATGCAAGCTTCATTGATGATCATAGGTCTATGAGTGGTATTGCACATATTTTATGGGCGATCTGTTTAATTGAAGGAGCAAGAAATAATCGATTGTGGCATAGTCATCTGTTGAGGCCGAGTATCACTCTATGGCCTATACAAGCTTCCGAGCTTACTTGGTTGGAAAGTCTTCTTACTGATCTTGGTGTGTTCTCACTTTTCATGTAATTCTCTTCTTCGATAATAAAGATGTTATTCATATTGTCAAAAACACTGTCTTCATGAGCGCACCAAGCACATTGAATTTGTTACTTCATTAGAGAAAAAGTTAAGCTTCGCAAAATTGATCTCCAACATGTTCCTGTTTCTCCTCAAATATCTAATATCTTCACAAAGAACTTGTCTCGACTATTGTATGTTCAGTTTGGTTCCATGCTTAGAGCCTACATTATTTACGCTCAAACTTGCAGTGATGTATACAATGTAGATGAATGGGGTATATATAGAAGCCCAATGTAAATACGCACTAACAATGACTCATTAGGAGTCTTCTTGTCTTGTATAGTATTGCTCCCACATTGTGAATGGAGTGTTTGTTTCACTCCCCATAACTATTAATAAGAGTACATGCACATGTACTTAATTTACATGAAGAAATAAGATTGTTATGCATTTTCATCGTTTTTTCACACCCTGAAAATTTGAGTTCTTATTATTTTATGAAAAATTATCGATTTCTTAAATTCATCATCCTCACATTCTTGAGGATGTATTTTCACGTCAGAAAACACATAGTGTCTTATGTACTTATTATAGATCTTGAGCTTCTCCACCCACAACCAATTGGTTTTAGTTGGATTAATAGGTTTTGATATAATATGAAATCAAGTTAGGCCCAACTACTAATCGAGAAGATGAGGGAAAAGAAGAGACTTGAGTAGGAAGAGAAAAATTAGGGTTAGGATTTGAGAGGAAGAGAGGGAAATACCTGAATAGTTGTTTGCTTGCCCTTGCCACACCATCCCTAGAGGTATTTATACCTCTGGGCCAAGAGGGGACCGATTGGTCCCCCCCACCCCCCCACCATGTGGGCTGAAGCTGCAGGTTTAGCCCCAAGCTGTCGTGGTTTAATTGGGGAGGGCTGAACCGGTAGGTTCAGCCCTATTTTGTGTGGCCTCCTTCCGCCGCAGCGCGTATTGTTGACTCGTGAATCGGTCGTTGTGCATGGTAATAATATTCCCTCCCTCAGTAGCAGCCATCTTGTCCTCACGATGAAAGTCTAGATAAAGTTCTCAAAACTCGAGCAAATAACCCCATGTGTTGTGCGCCGTCGATAAGTTCTTTCATTTGACGAGAATATCTTGGTGGTACTCAGTACCACGCTTCTTCCATTTAGTAAGCAGTACCTCCTCTGGAAGCGTTCGAAGTTCCCCATTGTGGGTTGCTTCAGGCAGGGTAGGGCACACCTATGCCGCGTCCCCGATTTTCTTTTTCAACAAGGATACATGGAATGTCGGGTGAATACACAATCCTTCTGGTAGAGCCAATGTATAAACAACTGGTCCCACTCTCTGGATGATTCTGAAGGGCCTGTAATAGCGCGATGCTAATTTCTAATTCGTTCTCCGAGACACTGAGGTTTGTCTGTATGGTTGAAGCCTGAGGAAGACCTCATCTCCAAATGCAAACTCCCGTTCTGTCCTGTGTTTATCTGCTTGAACTTTCATTCTGTTTTGAGCGGCCAGGAGGTTTTCACGTTGAAGGGCAAGAGTATGATCCCGATCGTGCAACTCCTGATCAACTGCTGGTAGTGTCGTGCCTCCTGGTTCATATGTCCCCAAGGTCGGGGCGGACCGCCCGTACACAACTTCAAACAGAGTGAGTTTACTTGCTGTGTCATAGGAGGTGTTGTAGTAGTATTCGGCCTAATGAAGCCAATAGGTCCAAGTGCGGAGTGCATCCATCACAAAACATCGCAAGTACGTCTCGACCCCCCGATTAAGCACCTCCATCTGCCCGTCCGTCTGGGGGTGGTGGGCAGTGCTCATACACAACCGAGTGCCCCGTAGCCGGAATAGCTCCCTCTAGAAGTTGCCCACAAACACTAAATCCAGGTCAGAGATGATGGCCCGAGGAATGTCGTGAAGCCAAACTATCTCCCGTACAAATAAATCAGCTACTGACTCCCCCGTATAGGGATGGTGTAAGGCCAATAAGTGACCGCATTTGAACAGCTTATCCACTACAACTAGGATGACTGTCTGCCCTGAGATCTTGGTAGGCTGTCGTTGAAGTCCATAGAAATTGTATCCCAAATTTGTTGTGGAATCTCCAGAGGAGTAAGCAGACCCTGCTGGGCAGTCTGAGCCCCAGCGTTCAGATGAGTGTGCAACATCAACTGCGGTTCCCACACGTCCTCCTTTGGTCAAGACGATCCAGTTGATGGCGGATGTGGTTTTTGCGATGATCAAGGCCCTCCATGAGGGACATGTCCACCTCTCTGTTTTAAGGGTGTGTCCCATGTCGGTTGGTGTGCGTGAGAAGGTGGCAAGGGAAGGAGCATCGATCCCTCCGTTGAATATGTGTCTGATCCAAGGACCATATACGGTCGAGGAGTATTTTCATGCATTTGTTGAGTTGAGAGAACATGCAGAGTTCGTGTTTGAAACCGAGGAGATTAAGACCAACAGATTTTACGATGGTCTGCGCGATGAACTACGACGTGTATTAGGGTGTCCAAAGTTGCTTGGATTTTATGCCTTGGTAATAGCAGCTCGGTCTTTGGAAATGGACTTAAAGAAGTTCAGAGCGAGGCACGGTATCAATGTGTCAATCTTTGCCAATGTGTCAAAAGCAGTTGATCATACGTGGAATAAGCAGTTACATCAGTTGGAACCAACTACTTCCACCACCATGGGAACAAAGAAAAGGTGTGGTCCACATATTTGTTTTTCTTGTGGTAAGGTAGGGCATCGTGCCCGAAGATGCTAGTATGGCACCACACCAAGGGCAAAGAAGGTTGAGACTGGAGCAGTTGCAGGGAAAACTTCAACCGTTTGCTACTCGTGTGGCAGAGAAGGACATAAAGCCCGAAACTGCCACAGTGGCCCTTAAACGACTCGAAGCAAGAAGGGAAAGACTATCTGTAATTATGTGTTCATAACTATAATAATGTATACGATCTTTGTTTTGCGCGTATAAACATGTTGTGATCGTGAATAAAGAGGTTGTTGGGTGTTGGCTTAAGATTTTTATTGTCCTATGAAACGATCTTGGTATCATCGCTACGAGTGGATTGACATAGTCATGGTGAAAAGAGCGCTTGTGGATAGAGCGTGTCCGTAAAACGGATTATGAGAGACGCGGATGAGCGGAAATAAAGTGAAGTGTGCACTTTATTACCGTTATGATGTACTATGTATATATTGTATGTATATGTGTTTGTGAAAACACTTGTGTTTGTGCGATGCCGTGGGGTGAGACAAGCTGCGGCCTCTGAGCTCTAAACCCGGATCGTTTTTGTTTATATTGCAACGGAGTGGTTGTGTTGGTATCTACTTTGCGCTAAATTTCGGGACGAAATTTCTGTAAGGAGAGGAGGGTTGTAACACCCCAAATTCCAATTTGGAGTTCAGGCTGGGTGACACGGCCTGGGACACGGGCGTGTCCCAGAGCGTGTCCAGCTCGGGTACTCGGGTGTGTCGCGAGAGCTCGACGAAAATGAAGTCGACGTTAGTCGAGAGGCGACACGGCCTGGGACACGAGCGTGTCCCAGGGCGTGTCCTTCTCTGTGTCGTTTCGAGCACTCGACGCCATGTACTCAACAATCGTTGAGAGGCGACACGGCCTGGGACACGGGCGTGTCCCAGAGCGTGTCCTTCTCGGGTTGGTAACCGGTCGGAGTTGAGTGTGGCACACGGCCTGTGACACGGGCGTATCACAGGGGCGTGTTTGGCACACAGCTACGGACACGGGCGTGTGCCTTAGCCGTCTCCTTCTCGAGAGTGGTGGTCTTGTGTCGATTGAGGGACACGCCTCGAAACACGGGCGTATACCTGTTGACACGGGCGTGTCAGGGGCTTGACACGGGCGTGTCTAAGCCCGTGGTCTGGTCTGGGTGAGTCGGTTCGTATACCTCTTGCAGTACACGGCCTGTGACACGGGCGTGTCACAGGCCGTGTCAGCCAAAAAATAGTTATTTGAGGGCAGATCCTGGCCATTCAGTTCCTTCTATTTGGATCATGTGGTCCAAGCTGGTTCCTGCTTGGATAAGACTAAGGAATGAGAGTTTTTCTCATTTAAACATTGGCCATTCTCTTTCTAAAGAGAAGAGAGAGAGGAGAGCTTGGAGGAGGAAGAAGGAGAAGTCTTCCGGCTGCCGGTGGAGCTTCAGCGGTCTGACTCGAGATCCGAAGCCAGTGTTGTGGAGGCAAGGCCGTCGCGGTGATTTTCATCCGACTAGTTTCTCCATGGCTCCGAAGCAATCGTCAAGGGTAACGATCTTCTTCTTGGACAAGTGAAGTCCTACTTTATGCATGTGCATGAGATCCTCCACCAAGAGGTGGAAAGCGTAAGCGATTCCAACGATTGAGTCTGCATCTAGATCCGGAACTGTGTAGTACGGAATAGGCATGCTGTGTGAAGCCCATCTGGATGGGTAGTCTAGATTGGTGATGTTGCGAACCGGAGAAGACTCTGTGTATAAAACGAGTATCTTGCGGAGATGGTGAGAACGCTTGTGAATTGTGGTGAGGAAGCTTTGCATAGCTCCTTTGGTTGTATGCTCGGCACGAGCTGGTTGATGGATTGGAAAGTGGCACTGTGTGCCGGTGTTGTGAGATGGATTGCGGACACCTCTGAGCGGGATGGGAGCGAGAGGTCTTCAACAGGGGTTTGGAGGCTGATGCCCATAGCCAACAAGTTAAGAACCTCTGAGTGGGTGGGCCACCCAACAAGTTCAGTGGTAGGATTGGGTGAGCGGTCGATTTGTAGCACTGCAAATGGTGGGGCTTCGGGCCTTCCCAGCGTGTTGCACTACGGGCGTAGGTCGATCTATAACGCCCACAGTTGCCGTAAGGTGAACGCCTCTGAGTGGGGTGGGTGCGTGAGGTCTCCGACGTGTGTTTAGAGGCTTATGCCCGACCAACAAGCTAAGAACCTCTAATCGGTGGTGGTACCTAGAGGATTTCGGTACACCGTACTTGTGCCCTGAGTGCACGGAGCGTCTGTCACGGAGGCCGGTGTTTGTGAAGTGGTTGTGTTATATATATATGTTGTGATTGCACTGCATGCAGGGAAGGAACCACTGCCCCGGGTAAGGGGTAGGGTCGTTATAATTGGTCAGCTAAATGCTGACCGTTGCTTTGTTTTTCACCCTTGGGGTGGAAGTCCATATGCAGGTGTTGTGGGTTGACTTGGATTGAGCGGGCTGAAGCCCTTGCTGCTGCTTGTAGGCCCTTGAAGGTCGTGCGAAGTATTGGATTTCATGTGTGGCCGGCCTGCGTGCCGATGTATGAAACCACCTTTTGTAAAGAGAAACTTGTAAGGCCTTAAGGCCGTGAGCGGTGTGTGCTTGTATACATTCCTGGTGTTTTATATAAATGTGATATTTATATAGTAGTGGGCATTCATTGGTTGAGTTCTTGCAAGTATAAGCTTCCGCTAGAATGCTCTGGGTTATGGTGCGATGGTATTTTGATATTAACCTGTGACCTCGCCGTCTGTTTGTGACATATAGTGTGGGGCCCCGGACGGAACTTCTATTATATGTTATTTAACGGGTGGAGTCGTTACACGGACGATGTGGTCTCGTATTTCTGTCGCTGGCATATCTCGCACTATTGCACAAGTTATTGAACATCATTTCGTTGGCCCTTCCAGAACACATTGGCTCGTACCCGCTGAAGAGTGCCCGCATGACACCCTATCGGCGGCGAATGAAATTCGTGCAACATTGTGATCTTCCATGGTGATGAAGCTGGTATGACCACTCTACCGTGGTAGTATAGGTGCCCATTCTGTAAGTTAAACCCAAGAGTCATAGCCTGCTCTTGTTGAAGTAACTCCACAATTGGACGTAAATTTTTGTCCTGCAGAATCTCTGCCTGTATGTCATCTAAAGCCCCGATCAGCGGCCCAGAGATGCGGTGAAGCATCGCCTCTGGTATGCGGGACAGTGTGTTTGCATGTATGTCTTTCCCTTGTTTGTACACGATCTCGTAGTCATAGCCCAGCAACCTCGTCACCCACTTTTGCTGCAGAGGAGTGGCCACTCGTTGTTCCAAGAAGTGTTTCAGGCTCTGGTGATCAGTTCGTACTTTGAAGTATCTCCCCAAAAGATATGGTCTCCATAGGGCCACGACATGTATAATGGCTAACATTTCCTTCTCGTAGGTAGATAATCTCAGTGTTCGTGGTGACAAAGCCTTGTTGAAGAAAGTTATCGGTCGGCCCTCCTGCATGAGGACAGCTCCTATCCCGACGCCTGATGCATCAGTCTACAGGATAAACTCCTTAGTGAAATCGAGTAGGGCTAGCACCGGCGTGGTAGTCATCGCTGTCTTAAGAGCCTGGAACGCCGTTTCCGCCTCCTCTTGCCAGTAAAACGCATCCTTATGTAACAACTGTGTAAGAGATCATGCTATCTTTCCATAATCTTTCATAAACCGCGGGTAGTAGCCCGTCAGCCCGAGAAAGCCGTGGAGGGCATGGACCGTCCGTGGTCAGGGCCACGTTTGCATGCTCTCAATCTTCTTTGGATCGGCATGTACCCCTTGTTTCAAGACTATATGGCCCAAGTATTCGACCAATGCTTGTCCAAAGAAGCATTTGGATAGCTTGGCGTAGAGCTGTTGCTGCCGGAGAATCACCAACACTTGCTCCACATCCTTGAGGTGTTCCTGCCAACTGGCGATGTAGATCAAAATATCATCAAAAAATATCAATACGGACCTGCGAAGGAGGGTCAGAAGATCTCGTTCATCACCTCCTGCAAGGTAGATGGTGTGTTGGAGAGTCAGAAGGGCACCGCAAGGAACTCGTAGTGGTCGTCGTGGATCCGGGAGGCTATCTATCTTCGTCCTTCATTCCGATTTGATGGTAACCCGAGCGCAGATCCAACTTCGTGAACATGCGTGCTCCGTGTAACTCGTCTAGCAACCCCTCTATCATGGGGATGGGGAACTTGTCCTTGATGGTAAATCTGTTCAGGCCGTGGTAGTCAACACAAAACCTCTATGAACCATCCTTCTTCTTCACCAGAATGATGGGTGAAGAAAAAAAATTGGTGTTGGGCCTAATAATCCCCGCTGCTAGCATCTCCTTAACACTTCATTCTATCTTGGCCTTCTGAATGTGCGGTTAACGGCAGGGCCGAATATTTGTCGGCTTAGCTCCTTTCTTGAGGATGATCTGGTGGTCTTTAAATCTTTGTGGTGAAAGCGAATGTGGTTCCTGGAAGATGTTGGAGTACTGTACTAGCAAGGATTCCATCTGCTCTGGAACTTCATGTGGAGAAGTGGGTAGTGGCGCCAACTCCATGATCACCGCCATGGGGAATTCTTGGTCCCACAACCTCTCCAAGCAATGAAGGGTGACCTCTTTCATGGGTGAAGTCTTGAGACCGTTCAGGCAGTAGCTCTTTCCATCCTAGATAAATTCCATCGTCATGTAGTCCCAGTCCAGGGTGACCTTCCCTAACTATTGTAACCATTGGTCTCCCAAGACCATGTCGGACCCCTTAATGACCAACAAGTAAACCTCCAATCGGCACACGCACCCATGCACCCGTAGTTACACCCCTCTTCTGACTCCTTCACACTGCAGCTTGTTTCCGTCGGCTACCATAACCTGAAAGGTAGCATCACGGTTGATCTCAAGGCCCAGCCTTTGTGCAACAGTGGGGTTGATGAAGTTGTGGGTGCTCCCACTATCAATTAAAATGGTCAATTTCTGTTGGAAGATTCTTCCAAGGATTCGCATAGTCAAGGGTGTGGTACCACCCACTATAGCCTGGACGGATACGCCGAACTCAGCCAGGTCGAGGTCTTCTTCCGGTTCATCTATCTCTCCTTCAGCTCCTGTCTTCTTCTTCCCTCAACATGTACTTTTGGATCATCTGAAATTTATGTCCGGGGCCATTTTTTCATCGCAGTTGAAACATATCCCTTTCTCCTGTCTTGTTTGTAGCTCGGGCCATGTTAGCTTCTTCACCGTCGCTCTTCCTGTCGCAGTTTGTTCCCGTCTGACCGTTGGCGGGTCGTGTTCCTCCCATTAGTCATCCTTGCTCTCTGTCAATTGAAGCGCTCCTCCTGAATTCGGGCCAAACTGATGACGTGGTTCAAGCTGCGCGGCATGTACGCGTGTATCTCGTCCTGAATGTGCTCCTTCAGTCCGGAAACAAAACAACTCAGGAGTTTCTTCTCCTCCCACTTCACCCTGTTTGCCAGCCTTTCGAACTCTGTGCGATACTCCATTATTGAACCCTTCTGCGTTAATTTCTGGAGGGGAGCCTCGAAATATTCATACTCGAGAGGCCCGAATTTGGCTGTGAAACCGTCAACGTAATTGGCCCATGGGACATAGTCACGTCCTCGGAGGAACCACTGAGTCCACTGGAATGCATCATGTTTCAGGTGAAAAGATGCCAATCGCACCCACTTCTCTTTTGGAATCTCCTGGTAGTTGTAAAATAGCTCCGCCTTTTGCACCCATTCCACGACGTCGCCTCCTTTGAAGGCTGGATAGTTCATGTGGGTCATTTTTGGTGGTATATAATCTCCCGGGTTCTACTGACCGTGTGCTCCATACTCCTGGCCGGAGCCAAGGGGTCGTCAACGCTCTGCCGTCCACTTAGGGTATCCTCCTTCCTCCCTATGTTGATATCCCGGCCTTGTACCCGCCGGTGTCAGCCTATACTCCCAATCCCCTTCTGTGCTACTACTGTCGGCTTGTCCAAATCCCATAGGGTTAGGCAGAATCGTGTCTCGAGGATGGAAGACCATCTTCTTAGGTCACTGATCAATCAGGTCCTCTCGTTCCCTACCCAGGCCTCCTAGAAATTGGATCGGTCCTTGATGAGTGCATGCTTCCTCGTTCATCGTTGCTTTGCCCATGACACTTTGGGATAACAGATTCTCGATTTCCTATATGCTAGCGCCCAGTTGCTCTTCCAGATGTTTCTCTGATGCTCTTAATTTTTTTTCGATGGTCGTAACCGTATCTGAGAGCCCGGTGAATTCTTCTCTAGGGTGGCTAGCCTCGAGGACTCTTCCTGTGAAGGAGTCACTATTGTAGACTCTAGGGTTTCGAAGAGGGCCACGGTTGGTTACGACGTAGAGTAGTTGATGCACGCGGGCGGTGTCGGTGATAGTGGAGATAGTCGCCGCAATCCGACGCAGAAGGCTCGCTGGAAACAGCCGCCGAAAATTGCAGGAAACTCCGGTAGAGGCGCTCTGAAGACCCTGCTAGAACACGCGAACTCTGCCGTTCGGCGGACCAGGCGCGACCGGCGGAACACACGCGATCCGACGGGGTTCATTGTCGATCGGGCGTTGGGGTTCGCTATCGATTTGGCGGAACTCGATGTCGATCAGGCGGAATATGAGTTGCTTCCCCGTGCAAGACACGAGATGGTGGCTGGGTTGGGGGAACGTGCTCCTTTGATACCAAATGATAGAGAAGACGAGGGAAAAGATGAGACTTGAGGAGGAAGAGAAAAATTAGTGTTAGGATTTGAGAGGAAGAGAGGAAAATACCTGAATAGTTCTTTGCTTGCCCTTGCCAGACCAACCTTAGAGGTATTTATACCTCTGGGTCAAGAGGGGGCCGTTGCCCCCCCCCCCCCCCCCCCCCCCCATGTGGGTTGAACCTGCTGGTTCCGCACCAAGGCGTCATGGTTTAATTGGGGAGGGCGAACCAATAGTTCAACCCTATTTTGTGTGGCCTCCTTCCGCCGCCGCGCGTATTGCTGACCCGTGAATCAGTCGTTATGCAGGATCATAACAACAACCCATCCCATGTCACTTAACTAAAAATCAGCTCAACTTTTAGAGGCCAAAGATCCTCTACTTGTGAGGTGGCGTGTTCAGATTTTAGCCTCATTAGAAAACTCAATCCAACTTTCTGCGCTTAATATAAGTCCTGTGCCCATCCAACTATAATCATTTGGTTGTAGATTGAATGTTTTTGGTCTAATAATTTATTTATTATTTTCCAGTAGCTTCATTGCATTTATCTTGTTTCTTTTGTTTTGTTTATCCAAATTCAATTAATTTGTTTGATGTCCTTCAATTGGCATTCATTGCAGGCAAATTTCATTTTACACTGGACCCACTGGTATGCTATTTAGCATTTTGGGCCTATATTTTTACAACTTCATGCTTGCATATCTATGATTTTATTATAACCTTTGATGTTTCTACAGTTAGTGGGCTCCTAAATGCTACATGTGGTAATGCTCCAGAGCTTATCATAGCCATATTCGCACTTCAGAAAGGTTGCATTGATCTTGTCAAGTTTTCACTGGTTGGTTCCATCCTCTCCAACTTGCTTCTTGTCCTTGGCACCTCCCTCTTCTGCGGCGGAGTTGCCAACTTAGGCCAGGAACAATTGTACAATCGGGTATGATGCAAAAAGTGAAGAGTAAGATTTACTAATGGGACATGCTTGTATTTCACCATGCCCTTATACATGTGATATTCTTCAGAAGCAAACCGATGCAAACATGTCTCTCTTGCTAATGAGTGCTCTATCTCATGTGCTTCTGCTGATGTTCCGATATGTCGTGAACTATGGGGAACATGATGTGTTGACATTTCCAACTCTGACATTGTCGAGAGTAGGCAGCCTTGTTATGCTTACAGCTTACATTGCTTTCATATTCTTCCAATTGAAGACCCACCGACAGTTCTTTGAATCACGAGAGGTGAAATTCATATTCAATCCTTGCATATATTTGCTCACTTTAATTTACTTTTTTGATGGTTATCAGGTAAATGGCGATGATGATAATGTTGAATTTGGAGATGAGGCAGTCATCGGAATCGCTAGCGCATTTGCTTGGCTAATAGGGGCTACACTTGTCATTGCAGTGTTATCAGAGTACATTGTGGGAACCATTGAGGTGCATACTTTATCTTTAATTTCCTGCAATTAGTTTTTTTTTTAGCAATCAATTTTTTTGGTCCTTTACTTTTTTTTCTGGGTATATTTGTATTTATAATTTCTATAATTACTACGATAAGATTGACTTGTATAATTTTTTTGATACTCCTCCTGCCTATACTATTTTAAGTATATTTGCATTTTGTTAACTAATTCATCAAGTATAAGCCATGTGTCATCAATCCAAGAATCAAGAGGGCCGGTAATGAGAATAGTTGATTTAGGAACATGCATTCACATATGGAGTTTGCCTAAAACAATTTGCGAGGATAGACTACTCCCGTGCAACATGTATACACCTTGCATATACTGAATAAAACGATACGAGTGCAACAGAACTCGTTTCGTTCCGATCCGAGGTCATATGGTGAATATGACCGTTTGAGTATTATGACACGTCAGGACGACGCCGATTTTAAATGTCGATCATACAAGCTCTGATTTGAGTTCTGTCAGTTGCATTAGACTCGTATAGTCAATACGAGTGCAGCGGAACTCGTTTTGTTCCGATCCGAGGTCATATGAGGAATATAACCGTTTTAAGTATCGTAGTGCGTCACGACGACACCGATTTTGTATATTGAGCATATGTGCTCTGAATTGAGTTCTGTCAGTTGCATTGGACTCGTATAGTCAATACGAGTGCAACGGAACTCGTTTCGTTCCGATCCAAGGTCATATGATGAATATGACTGTTTTGAGTTTTGTAGGTCGTCACAACGGCGCCGATTTTGAATATTGAGCATGTGTGCTTCGAATTGAGTTCTGTCAGTTGCATTAAACTCGTATAGTCAATACGAATGCAACATAACTTGTTTCATTCTGATCTGAGATCATATGGTGAATATGACCATTTTGAGTACCGTAGCGCATCACGGCAATGCCAATTTGGAATATTGAGCACACGTGCTCCGAATTGAGTTCTTTTAGTTGCATTGGACTTGTATAGTCAATAGACTCAATACGAGTGCAACAGAACTCGTTTCATTTTGATCTGAAGTTATTTGGTGAATATGATCATTTTGAGTATTGTAGCACGTCACGACGACGCCGATTTTGTTTATTGAGCATACATGCTCCGATTTGAGTTCTGTCAGTTGCATTAGACTCGTATAGGCAATACAAGTGCAACGGAAGTCGTTTAATTCCGATCTGAGGTCATATGAAGAATATAATCATTTTGAGTAGTGCGTCACGACGACACCAATTTTATATATTGAGCATACGTGCTCCAATTTGAGTTTTGTTAGTTGCATTAGACTCGTATATTCAATACAAATCTAACAGAACTTGTTTCATCCCGATCCGAGGTCATATGGAGAATATGATCATTTTAAGTAGCTTTGCACGTAACGAGATGTCATTTTAAAATATTAAGCATATGAATTCAGAATTGATCCCAGTCCATTGCATTGGACTCGTGTGGTCAAAACGAGACCAACGGAATTCATTGCACTCAATTTCGACATTGTTTGGTCAACATTAGTCAAATCAAGTTTTATGGTGCACCAAAAAGTGTGTCACATCAATATTACCCCAACAAACCAACGTTGGCTCGTTACTCAATGACTTGGACCTACCTTGACCTTGACCTACAAGGGAAACCCACCCTAGGGTTGACTTTGGTCAAATCCTTCAAAAAATTTAAGTTTTATTTTTTATATAGCTTTGCTTGAAACCATTATCCCAAGCCCTTTGGGCCCCACCTTCCCATCCTATATGGGCCTAAAAATCAGCAAGCTCACCTTGGGAAGATGGGCCTTAGGCAAAAGCCCAACAAGCTATTCTCTACTTTCCATTCTTCCCAAGCCCAATAGCAAGCCACCAAGTCCATGCCCCCTCTGATCTCAATACATGGCAGTCCTTTCCATCTCCTGATGAGGCTACATGCCCTAACCAGTTGGAGAAATCCAAGGCCACCCCTCTCTAAGGGGATTTAATCCCACACTGACAGGTAAGGAGGAGGGGGCTCCTCCCCAGCCTATATATAGGTCTCAAGCCTTCCAGAGAACTGCACAACCTCAGTCGAGCTTAACCTCACCCTTGCTTGAACCCTACACCGCTGGAAACCGCCATCCGGGCCTACTACCTTTCTGCCACTCTTTAACGGCCAACCTTCCCGAGAGCTCCAGAAGAACCTCCACTTAGGTGGATATCCTTCCTCTCCTCCCTTCCTAACGTCCCAATGTCCCGCATACGAGCTCCCCCCAACACATTCTGGACTGCTGGGACGAGGCAGGACCTCACCGGAGGAGGTTTGTTGAACCTCCCTGGGAGGCCCTCAGGCAGTGGCGTTGTCGGAAATCATAACCCGGCAACGCCCTATTTCATTACTCTCTGTTTAAACATATTCGACAGCGCCAAGCCGCCGGGCCATCGCCAAAGGGTGCACCAGCCCCCGACGAGCCAGTCAGGGGTGGTGGCATGGCAAGCCGCCATCCAGACGTCGACTGGGAAATCCTGTAAGCCTCCAAGCGTCGGAGATTAGTAGTTGCTTCCGATCTTAGGGAGGAGATCGGGCGACCCGGATTTTCTTAAATCCCCCGAAATAATGACTAGATCCCCCCAGCGGATCTGTGCCAGATCCGCTATGGATCTTCATCCGCATACGTGATGTGTATCAATTTAATATAGCAGAGGTTTTTTATTTTATTTTTTGCGGCTGATCTAGGGCTCAAATTGGAAAATAATGAATATGAAAATTGTGTACAATGATAAGGGCCATTCAGTCAAAAATTTCAAGAATTTTCTAGTATAATTTGATATTTTAAATAATTGTTCGACGCAGATCTGCGTTGTCGCTCTCCCGTGCTGCTTCCAGTCGACATCTGCATTGTGTGGAATGTCAATGGCTAGGGCTTCTCCCTGCGCCTACTTCTGATACTGACTACATCGGCATTCTTTGTCGCATCTTGTTGTTAGATAGTGTAGTATACATTCTGTGTGCTAGAGTTAGCTTAGGCTCACTTTAGTTGTTGTGGGCACCTTCTCTTATACATGTATATATATTACCATTATTCATGTGAATAAATCATTCAATTTTTTTCTATCATGACATCAGAGGGAGGTTAGGGTTTCCGCTGCTCGTTTTCGCTCTTTAAGCCCTACGCGTGTCTCTTCCCCGATCGTTGTTTTGTGTCGTCTTCCGTCTTCCGTCTTCCGCGCATTTTGTGCCCAATCGACGCAACCCTATTCCTCTCCTGCAGCCCGCCATCGGAGCGAGTCTTGCAGCCCGTGGTTTCTGTGGGCCTCCTGCTCCCCGATCGACGTAACCCTACAACTGATGTGCTCATCTCACCAAATCGATCCTGATCTCCTCTCGCCCGATCGATCCCGATCTCTAGTACCATCTCCAGATTTCCAGATCTGTTCGATCTAATTTTCCTCCTTCCGCTCTGATTTTCCTGTGCTGATTTTGCTTCCTCCTGCTCTGATTTTCCTGCTCTGATTTTTCTCCTCTCGACGTCGAATCGATGCTACTATTGCAGATTCCTGCCGTCAGGTTATCTCCTGCTTCTCTCGTCTCTTCCGCCCATCTTCTCGATCCTCTTTCGGGTGATCCTGCAGCCCCGATGGACTCATCTTACTCCTCTGCTATTCCCTAGAAGGCGAATGTCATCCTTGATGAACGAAACTACAAGGCATGGTTCATCACCGTCAGCGTGATCCTCTGTGGCCTGAGCGCAACCTCCGTTCAATGACATTATTAGTGATGTAAGTGATCTATACATGCTCTGTAGGATCACGCTGACGGTGGCGGACCATGCCTTGTAGTTTCGTCCATCAAGGATGGCATCCATCTCCTGGGGAAAATCAGAGTAAGATGAGGCCATCAGAGCTACTGGATCAGCCGAAAGAGGATTGATAAGATGGGCGGAAGAGATGAGATGGAAGGAATCGACAATAACAACATCGATTCGATGTCAAGAGGAGCAAAATCAGAGCAGATGGAAGAAAAATCAGCGCAGGAAAATCAGAGCAAGAGGAAAATCAGATAGAACAGATCTGGAAATCTGGAGATCGGGCGAGAAGAGATCGGGATCGATTTGGTGAGAGGAGCACATCGGTTGTAGGACTGCGTTGATCGGGGAGCAGGAGGCCCACAAAAACCACGGGCTACAAGACTCGCTCCGATGGAGGGCTGCAAGAGCGGAACAGGGATGCATCGATCAGGCGTGAAATGCGCGGGAGATGGAAGACGACGCACAACAGCGATCGGGGAAGGAGACACGCGGAAGGCTTAGAGAGCAGAACCGAGCGACAAAAACCCTAACCTCCCTCTAATACCATGATAGGAAAAAAGATTGAATGATTTATTCACATGAACAATGGTAATATATATATATACATGTACAAGAGAGGGTTCCCACAACACAAAGTGAGCCTAAGTTTACTCTACCACACAGAATGTACTCTACACTATCTAACTGTAGGATGCGACAAAGAACGTCGATGTCGTCGCTATCAGAAGCAGACGTCGATAGAAGCCATAGCCATTGACATTCCATACAACATAGACGTCGACTTGAAGCAACACATGAGAGCGACAACACAGATCTACGTCGATGTCGACAGGAAGAGGAGACTCAATGGGTACTCCAAATGAAATCGTCGACGGAGCAGGAAACCACAAGCTAAGTTGTGGATGTTGATGTCGAGGCTGCTATGGGTGGAAGAACGGAGGGAAGAGGGAGCGAAGCCATCCATCATTGTTGTGATCGGGAGTTGAGCAGAAGAGCTCGACGAGGCTAGAAAAAGAGCAGATCAACACATCGGGAGCAGTAATTCCCCACAGAAAGCCCTAAGGCTTATGTGAGCGAGCCAAATGGAGGAAACAAAAAGTCTTTTGATACCATGTTGAATAATAAGAAAGGGAAATACTTGATATACTTATATAGGAGTTACATGGACTCTTAAAGTTAAAAGGGCAATGCAGGATTAAGCACATACACACACACATGTTTATATGTGTAATTGAATGGAGGTTGAGCTCAGACACTAATAATTTCTTTGAATAGCTGAATACAATTAAGAACGTTTATAAATGTAGGTGATCCCACCGTCAGCGTCGACTTCTGCGACTCTCCCGCATCAGTGCGATGAGATGGCTCCTTCCCCTTGCACTACTTGCCCTCAGTGTGTTACTACATCTCCGGATCGCGACTTTCAGTGCATGTATGGGTTTCTTATGCGCTTACGCCCCGGGTTCGAGCCTGTTTGTGCTCAACTTCTGCACTAGGGACCTCTGCATTCTCTCAACGATACCTTGGCTTTGGTGATCGCTGAAAAGACTCGTATCCACTCCTTGGACACTGCTACTCCTTCTAGTGTGTTGATTCATGATGTTCTTGCTGCCTTCGCCGAGTTATAGTGCGTCGGTAGGGCCTGTTCCTCATTCTCCGGCTCCCTATACTGCTTAGTCTGGTGCTCCTCGTCGCTAGCTTGTTCGCTGTCACTACTGTTAGTGTTTTGGACACATTAAATCTCAGTGTCGCAAGCTTCAGAGGGCTGAGCAGTCTGGTCAGCAATGTGCTCCTAGTGCTCCTTCACCTCACCTTTCTATTATGGCGCAGTCACTTTCTGTTTCTGAGCTTGCTAAACAGATTGCCCTGCAGTTATCTCATAGAGCTCTGCATTGCTCCTCTGCCTCTTTACTCTCACCGGATGTTTCTGATTCCTCTGCGTCTCAGTCGGTTACCTCCGTTCCTGTAGGTATCACTTCCTCAGACTGGTTGCTTGACTCTGGAGTCTCTTTTTACAGACCTATGATGCCACCCACCTATTGTTCTCTTAACCCGTCTCGTATGCCCTTAGTGTATTGGTAGCATATGACATTATTCTCCCCATCACCAGCCGTGACCTTCTTCATACCAACTATTTTTCATATTCCTGATGTGGCATGCAAACCAAGTTATTCATGAATCTTCTATCCATATCTCACTGTTGTCTTGTTATTTTTGATGAGTTTGCGTGTCGTGTGCAAGATCATTTGACAGGGATAATCCTTGGATCTGGCCGTCGTCGTAGTGGGGTATACGTCCTTGATCGTCTCCATCTTCCATCCACTCCATCGTCACCAGTGATCTCATCTTTTTTGTCTTCTTTCAGTGAGCTTCTCTCAGTGGCATCACCGTCTTGGTCATCCCAGCGGTTCACATCTTTCGTCTATCATCAGTTGTGGTCTCCTTGGTCGTGTTTATGTTAATCGGTCTCACTCTTGTACGGGTTGTAAGCCTGGTAAACAACTACAACTCTCCTATCTATCTAGTGAGTCTAGGTCTCAACATCTTTTTGATTTAGTTCATTCAGATGTATGGGGCCCACACCTTTTTTATCGAAGCGCAGACATCGGTACTATGTTATATTTGTTGATGATTACTCTCGTTATTGTTGTATTTATTTTATGCACTCTCACTTTGAGTTCTTCCAGATTTATGTTACTTTTTCGGCTATGGTGTGCGCCTATTTTTTTGATTTCATACGTATTTTTCGTTCCGACTCTGGGGAGGGGGAGTACCTCTCTCATGTTTTTCATGATTTGTTAGTTACCCACGATACTCTCACTCAGCTTGTCTGTCCCGGTGCCCATGCTCAGAATTGTACCGCTGAAAGGAAACATCAACACATCATTGAGATAGCCCGCACTTTTCTTATCTCCTTCTACATTCCTCCTCACTGTTAGGCTGAGGCTGTCTCCGCTGATGTCTACCTCATTAACTTGCATCCTTTCACCTTTCTCCAGGGTCAGTGTCCTGGTGAGTGTCTGTACTCTCAACCCCCATGTTAAACTCATCTTCGTGTTTTTGGCTGTTGGTATTATGTTCTACTTCCTCCACGTGAGGGTATCGAGCTCTCTGCTCAATATATATCTTGTATCTTTCTTGGATACAATACTGAGCACACGGGATATCAATGTTATGATCTCATTGAACTTGACAGCACGTCGACTTCGCATCTCACGTGATTTTACCTTTGACGAATCTCACCCTTTTTTTGTGTCCTCCGTCCCCTCGACCTCACACTCATCAGTGACTCTCTATGATGTGCATTTTCTCACTCTTCTCATCCCACCGCCTCATATCTTCTCTTCTCCATAGGGATGTTCACCCCCTCTCCCCTTGTCGTCACCTACACCATCTCTGACCTCTCAAGTCTCACCTTCTCACTCCTTTTTTCCTCCCACTTCTCCTTCTGATGCACTCATCGCCCCCTCCATATCACTACACTCATCATCCTCCTCCTGTTCCCTCATCTCTGATGCCCCCAGACTCAGTGCATGCCTCTTCTAGCGAGTGTACTATGGATGATCTACTTGTGTGTCGCAACCCCCCATGTGAGAGACATCCTCCCGATCATCTTAGCCTTGATGCACTACTGCTGGACCCACCTTCCCTCCATGTTACTGCCTGTAGTACTCCAGAGCTGACTTTCTACCGTGATGCTTCCCAGATACCTGAGTAGCAGGTTGTTATGTCTGCTGAGTTGGAGGCGTGTGTGCACACTCGTATATAGGACCTTGTTCCTCTTCCACCTGGTGTTGTTCCTATTACTTACAAGTGGGCCTTCAAGGTCAAGACTCGCTCTGATGGTTCTGTGTTGAGGTAAGGCTCCACTAGTTGCTCGTAGTTTTTAGCAGAAGCATGGATAAGACTATGATGAGACGTTTGCTCCAGTCGCTCACATGACTACAGTTCCGACTCTTATTGCAGTTATAGTTGTTCTTTACTGGTCTCTGTCTCAGCTCGGTGTGAAGAATGCCTTTTTATGGTGATCTTCAGTAGGAGGTATACATGCTTCCTCCTCCTGGTCTATCCTCTCCTCCAGGCCTTGGTTGTCGGTTGAGGCAAGCTCTTTATGAGCTCAAGCAGGCATCCCGCGCGTGGTTTGCACGTTTCAGCTCAGCCATTACAGCCGTCGGTTTACAGTCAAGTTCACATGATCCAACTTTGTTCATGCACTCCTCCTCTCGTGGTTGGAATCTTTTGTTATTTTATGTGGATGATATGATTATTACTGGTGATGATCCTTCTCATGTGGCTTTCGTCAAGCATCACCTTCAGCAGAAGTTTCAAATGACTGACCATGGACAGCTGATCTACTTCTTAGGCCTTGAGGCCAGCTCTACAAACCACGGTTTTCAGCTCTCTCAGCATCATTGCACATTAGATCTCCTAGTTCGGGCTGCTCTCTCTGACTCTCACACAGTGTACACCCCTATGGAGCTTCACCTTCAGCTACGTCCGGATGATGGTGCTCCACTCTCTGATCCTACTCGCTATCGCCACCTTGTTGGGAGTCTCGTCTACCTCACCATTACTTGGCTCGATATTGCCTATGTTATTCATATATTAAGCCAGTTTGTTAGCGCGCCTACCTCTGTGCATTACGGTCACCTACTGCGGCTCCTGCGCTATCTTCGGCAACGACTTCTCGTGTTCTGTTTTTCTCCAGCTGTAGTTCTCTGCAACTTCGTGCTTACTCAGATGCTACCTGGGCTAGTGATCCTGTTGACCATCACTCTGTCACTGATTTCTGTCTATTCTTGAGTTCTTTACTTATTGCATGGAAGTCTAAGAAGCAAACTGGTCTTTCTTGTTCCAGCACCGAGGTTGAGCTTCGGGCCATGACTACCACCGCTGAGGATATTATTTGTCTTTGTTGGCTTCTTGAGGACCTTGGTATCTCTTCTCCAGATCTCATTGTACTGTAATAACAACAGTGACATTCAGATTACTCCAAACTCCGTGAAACACTCACTCTCTAAGCATATCGGGGTGAATGTTTTCTTCCTACGTGAGCATTATGGTCGTGGCACTCTTGCTCCTTTCTTTGTTCCTTTTGATTAGTGGATTGCAGATTTGATGGCTAAGCTACATACAAGGATCCATCATAGCTATCTATTGTCCAAACTCTCGGTGTATGATTCCCCGTGAGTTTGCGAGGGGGGGGGGGGGGGTAGATAGTGTAGTGTACATTCTGTATAGTGAGTTAGCTTAGGATCATCTTGGGTGTTGTGGGCACCCTCTCTTGCACATGTATATACATTACCATTATTCATGTGAATAAATCATTCAATCCTTTTTCCTATCACCTGCTACTTCTTTCATCGACATTTCTCTCACAAATCTTGTGTCTGATTTTTCATCCAGGCGGGCCCATCCATTCTTGTCATGGCATCAAGGCGAGCGTCGAGCGCCTGGATGCTTAGGCGATAATGTGCATGTTAAGGAAACAATAAAGCGAGCAAGTCACAAGGCGATAACTAGACATTTTTAAAAAAAACTAAGGCAGGCTTTAGACTGTGTTTTTTATAAAAATCACGGTCTATAGTTTGCCTTACCGTAGTGTAAGGCAGACTTTAGACTGCGATTTTTATTAAAACCGCAGTGTATCGTCCAAAAGACAGCGGTTTTTATAAAAATCGCGATTAGACTGCAATTTTTATAAAAACCGCAGTGTATGGTGGGATAGACAGCGGTTTTTATAAAAACCGCAGTCTATCCCAGTTTTTTTAATAAAAAATTCCACCAATAGTAACACCAACACAGTGAGGATCCTGTAAATTTTTTTTAATACAATCAACAATGTTTCTTGTATTGAAAGGATCTCCACCAATACCAAGTACCAACACAGGTTGACTGCCCCAAGCCAACAACAGTTGTTCTGCAGTATAATTTACATTATGTATCCATGATATCTTAATACTCAGTAAATGTTAGCCGCATATCCTACGTCAATCTAACTCTTTAAATGTAAGTTGGTTTTGCATAAGAGACTAGTTAGCACATAACCAATTCTCATGTAGGTGGGCAAACTTTTGATCTATTCTGAACATAAACATTCATCTTTACATGATCAAAGTTCATTTGTCTAAATCTGAATCCAATGTACAGAACAATTTGAACACTATAATTCTAAAAAAAACAAGCATTTTATTTATGGCCAGTGAGAAATAGTAACACCGACTAATTTAAACCAATAAGGTGTATATTTCCACTGCATTTAATCAAAAAAAATTAGAAATAGTTTGTCATTATCAAAGAGTTGGGTAAGATCGCTGATAATATGTTCAATCAAAAAAATCTTGATAAATTTTGACACATCAGAGTAATTCAAAAGAAAGATTAGTGTTGTTTGAAAATGACTTGAAACATATTTTAAACTTACCAATATCAATAACCTTGATTAATGAGTTGCATACATTTAAATCGACTAACTAACACCCGAATATAAAACTAAAGCAATAAGAGCAATTTTTACAAGTAAACCTAGAGATATTTCACAGAGATACACAACAAGCTCATTCCTGTCATATCATCTCCTTACCATGAATATATTATTACATGATTCGGTGTCAAAAATATACATATATGCATTTTCTATAACATATATAGTCATTTGTTTTAAACAGTTATAAAATGATCAAATAAAATCATCATCTAGTAAGTGATCATTTACATTGTTTGTGCTCGGTTGGTTTGAGGTACTCGTCATTTGCCCATAATTATCATCAATATCTTCATCATCATTGATAAATCCAAAATATTTTAAATCTTCATCCCTTTTAGCTATAAGTTGAAGATTAGCTACAACACAACTTCCTAAATTTTGAGCCTCGGTTCTAATAGCTCTTTTTACAGCTTTCCATGTGAGATTATCATCATCTAAAACTAAAACATCCTCTGGTTGGTTCATCATCCACTCACTACTTCAATTTAACTTATCAAACACTAAAGAGTTGTAATTTTTTCTCTTTTCACGTCTTTCTTAGAATCGTGCTTGTAGACGACGATTATACTAGATGTATACAAGACCATTAAGTGTTTGATGCTCAAATCTATTTCTTCTCTTGGTATAAATTCGAATCAAAATAATTATAAACTTATTAGTAGATATTAAAATATCAAATTTTATATTGAATATTAGTATAATTACAATGTTTTGTAGCAAGTACCTTACTCTGCAATCTTGTTTTGTCATTGTTGATCGGACACTAATCTTGTAATAATATTATTGAAAGCATCTTGAAATTTTCAAGCATCGTCATTATGTTTCTTCTCATATTCAAAATATTTGTTTGGATTTAGAAATAAAACTGCTCTATAAAATTTTTGCTCTATTTGATTTGTCCACTTTTTTTTTGCAATCTCAATAATATTTTTAAATAATATTTCTTTATTATCAAAATGTTCTTTGATCTTTTGTTTAACTTTTTTCATTGCCACATATATTTCAGGCATAGCCCGCCTTTTATCTCCATCTACTAATCGCAAAATGACAATTAGTGACATTCCTCTTTTTAGACAATCTTTTATTTCATTCAAAAAAACATTTAAAAATATTATTTTAATAATTAATTTCTCGGCTTGAGTTTTTGCCAAATTAGCAGTATTTCACGAAGACGATACAAAAAAATAATTTCAGCTTTTTCTCGTGCTTAAGCACACTTTGTAAAATACGGAATGATGTGACAAATCTAGTCATTGAATCTCTCACTAGTTTACCACTTATAGTGTTCTTACTGCATCAAGTAAACGAGTGTACCTGTAGATGAAATTTGTAATCATCTTTGCCTTTCTTTCATCATTTTATTTGGTTGTAGTTTGTGACCTATGATAGAGCACAAATATTAAAGAATTTGATTGGAGTTCACTAAGCCTGATTTTTAGATCTTCAGATCGTGATTTTGAATGTGTCTTAACGTACTTATCATCAAAAGCAAAATAGAAGATGGATTATTAAAAAAAAAATTCTTTCTTATGTAAATTTCTTTTGTTGTGATTTTATATACCTGTAAAAAAACATGTAAATTCAGAATTAATTTATATATTAATAAAAAAAATTAAGTTTATAATATTTTATACCCACCATATACATACTAATATAATGTTTACTCCAACTTTTTTCATATTAACAAAATCATATAACTCTTAAATTTCAAAGTACGTACTTGTTGATTTAACAATCCCAAATAATGTTGGATTTAATACCAGAGGTATTATTTCATTCTCTTTCTCCATCATATTAATGAAGTTGGATAACATGACAATGAATTCATTTGTATTTTATAAAAAAAAAAAAATATTGCATTTTTAATATCAATATTGCTTACATAAAAGTCAAAAATATTAATTATACCGGAGCAGGTGAACACTCATGTGATGTTTCAGGTACTTTTTGTGATGATGATACATATAAATGTGCAGGCTGACAAACCAAAAAATAACAAAAATTTATTAATTATATGGTCAACAAAAAGAAAGTATGACATTCTATAAAAGTATAAATAATTAAACATAATAATATCTGAGATATGTCTTGAGAACTTTTAGGTGCAAGTGCAATACTTGTGGACCTAACTGTTCTAATTTCAACACTAAACAAGCGTATTAGTTCTTCCATTTGATTCTTCATACTACTCATCTCTGCTTGATGTGGTTGTTGTCGTTGTCTCAATATTTCTTATAGTTGGCTCATATTAGTCATATATTCTTGTTGTTGCTGATACATATTTTTTTATTGTTAGCTCAATTTTTCTTGGACCATAGCCTCTACATCTTCAAAATGAACTGATGATCTTCTCTCACTTCGCCTATCATCCTTGAAAAACATTTAATGGTTGAAAACTTGTCACCAGTTCTAACCCTGCATGGACGTTATTTGCCTAAAATAGAGGAAATAATGTAATCTCTTCCCTTTGACAATCTTTCAGCATTCTGGGAATCTTGACTCGACAACTCATCATAATCAAAAAATATAAATGTTAATGCAGATAAGTTACCAATAAAAAATAAAATATTACTATTGATAATTTACAAATGATGAAATGGTACATTTACACGTACAATTTTAGATGTCAAATCAGCTGCTTCTTTATTAATATATCCATCAGTCTTTCTTTTGTGACCAGCTTTCCATAACTTCTCACATGAAATTGGTGCAGTTGCACCTTGTTCAATCTTGACAATAAAATAAAATAAATTATTATTTAAATTATTGAGAAAACCAATTTTTATAATGCAGATACCAGAGAGAACGTATATCATCTGTTTTTCTAATCCAGAATAACCCATTTTGGAAGTAGTATGAAAAATCTTTTGTTTTTTGCTATTTTTGTATTAACCTGACTTTTCTCCTACAAAAATAAATATTTGTTAATGCTTAGATTGCTTATAAAGTTAAAAAAATGATATAAAACATTGAACTTAATAAGAAAATATTATATATTCTTGAATAGTGCGATGGTCGACAAAAACTCTCTAATCTTCATGAGTAATAAAGTTAACTTGAGAGATATAATATATCGATGCTTCAAGTCAATATTCTTTACATAAGTGACAAAAAGTTTTGATTTACAAGTACTACAACTTTCACTCATGTTTTTAAGTAATGCATTACGAAGACCATCAATAGCATCAAAATAAAACTGAAAATAATAAATAATATTAATTAATAATTAACTAAAAAATATAGTTATGTAATAACTAATAACAAAATTATCTGCATTTAATTCTTTCCATAATTTATCCTTAAGGTGTTTATCAACTTCCTTCTATCCAACATATTTAATTGACACATTAAACTTCACAAGCATACCCATAAAACTCATCAATTTATTTGTGTTAGACCCGGAAATAATACGGTCATTATCACTCACAAAAATTTTAAGTTTCTTCCCTCTAGCCTAAGATTATTCAATTCAGCAATTTTAGTTATATCTTTTGTTGACTTTGACGAAAATCTTTTATCAATCATTTTTCTGTAATAGGAAATTCCTAAAAACCCTAAACCATCCCGAACCCTAACAAAATTCATAAAAAGAATTAAAGAAATAGAGATCTTTAAATTATTGAGTGTAGGGCATAATCAATCCATAGAGAAACAAAAAGTATATATGTGATAATAACTAATCAAACAATTATATTTTGCATCACTAAATCAAATATCCTAAACACCTGCAGTCCTGAACACATATGTATCATAATATTTCTAAACGCCTGTAGTCCTGAAATAGAATATTCTTAAGCAACTGTAGTCCAGTAAAAAATAAAGTACTGAAAAAATGAAGAAATGTTATACCTAAATGAGAGAAGGATTGGAGCCTAGAGGAGACGCGCGTTTCAGATTTGAGGTAGATGTCCAACACAATCAGAACTACATATGTCGAAGAAGAATCACCCGAATAAAATGCACCAGATCGAAATAAATGAAGGAAAAAACTTTCACAAAATCGCCAGAAGGTTTTCACACAAAACTGCAGTTGTAAAAAGTCGCGGTAAAATGTAAAGTTACGACTCACGATTATAAAATAGACAGCGATTTTTATAAAAGCCGCAGTCTATTCTACCCTAAACCCTAAAATAGACTGCGGTTTATATAAAAACTGCAGTCTGTTCTATCCATAGACTGCGGTTTATATAAAAACCGCAGTCTGTTCTCTCCATAGATTGCGGTTTATATAAAAATCACAGTATATTCTCCTTTTCTTATATAATGGTCAAAGCGTCCAACGCCTTGTACACATTTGGGCGTCTGGACGCCTTGTGACGCCATGACAAGAATAGACCCATCGTTGGTCGATCATGGTGCTTCTTCCTTGTCAAATTCTGTCGGTTGCCTCTTTCCACGACGTGTTCTCATCCTTTGACGTGCTCCGGCCTCCCGATTAGTGCTCAATCTTCTCTCCATCGATTCCTTCTGTTCCCTTCTTTCTTCGGACGATTTTAGCCACCTCCAGCTGCTGCCCCTTTATTATTTGGTCAATTCCAATCGACCCCAGTCCCAGCCCCTGCCCCTCGTGCTTCGACTAATTTCTGTCATTGCAGCCCCTTGGGGGTGTTGATCTCTCGCCGATGCTGACTCTTTGTGTTGTTTTTTGGTTGTCTTATGTGTTTTTACGTGTCTTAGTCGCCTTTATCGTTATTTTATGTTGCTTCTACCTATATGCACGTGTGTTCCACGTGAGGGAGACTGTTTAGGACGAGAGCTACTCGGATGATTTTTCCCAACTTTCGCCTTAGCCCCACACAACTTATAGGCTTATGTCGTGTGTTGTTTTCCTCTCCCCAATTTTTCTTTCCATTGGTACATGTGTTGTAATATGATCGTTGTTGGATATCTCAATCTCAGCGGGCTGTGTCGTGTGAGATCATGCTGTGCTGGGCTATGTCGTGTGAGACCGCCCTTTGTGTGGATTTTCCCCGACGGATTATCACCAAGCACTAATTGATTTTTCATTAGGTCCTTGAGTTCTAATAGTTTTGTTTAATACTGTTTTTGTACTATCTACAGCTTTCCCAACTAACCTCATTAGGGAGAGTTGTTGAGCTTAAGGGCCTCTAACAGTTTACTCTAGCTATAAGAAGCCTTAACCATTAATATTTCAATGGAGAAATCTCCATTACGAGTAGCTTATGCAACCATGAAAAATCTAAATTCAAGTCCATTTTTTATTTCTTATTTTTCCTGAACCCCAAAGCCTAGCTCCCACTACTATAGCCCACAAAAGATTATTCAACCTTTATGATTATAATATAATATTAATCAAGATTTTTGTCCTCTAGGAAGCTTCAGAGTCTTGGGGATTATCTGTGAGTTTCATCAGCATTATTCTACTGCCCACGGTGGGAAATGCCCCAGAGCATGCTGGTGCTGTCATTTTTGCTGTGAAGAACAAGTTGGTAATTTTTTATTTAGAGCTTTTATGGTCGCTATAAGATCTTAAATCTACTCGATTTTGGCTTGGATTGATCCAAGCGACTCCACAAGTCGAAGGTTGGGTCCGTAATTTATTGGAGCCAATTTTCATGCAGTCAAAATGAAAGATAAACTGTAAGCACGCTTGTATGTGTGTATGTTCACAGAGAGATTATTTATCATTAATCATGTGCTTATTTAGTTTTTAACTCTTGGTGATGTTCTAGTTCATGGACTGAACTGGAGTTTGATCCTACATGACTGTCTCTGAGTAGTGTTTATTTCATTTTTTTCACTATTTTTAAAATTTTTTGATCAAGTATCCATTAATTTCCAGCCTATCTATATGATTTCAATATGGCTCGAAATTGGCTCGAGCACGGTGGAGCTCGAGCTGATTTCGAGCCAACTGCTTGGCTCTAAATCGGACCGCCAACCATCCTATTTGTATTCCGATTTCAGCAATTCAAATGTATTCATGCAAGAGTTAAAATAGATGGCCAACAAGAGCTTATATTTGCCTGATGCAGGATATCACACTTGGAGTCTCTCTGGGCTCAGCAACTCAGATTTCAATGTTTGTCGTGAGTATACTCTTTACTTCAGAAAACATCCCTGCCACGTTACGACATATCATCTGCTCGGCCACGTGACTTATCTCTCTGCCCGGGTTAAAAAATACCAATATTTCTCTTAAATGCGACTATTTTATAGTAAAACAAACCCATTTTACATCTCAAATGCAGAAAATAGGTCTGAGGCGCAGGCCTGCATTAGAAATATTTGTTATTGATTTTGAAAACACTATAGGTTCCACTCAGCGTTATCGTGGCATGGGTAATGGGCATCGAGATGGATCTTGATTTTAAGACCCTGGAGACGAGTTCTTTGGCGTTTTCGATCCTGTTAACTGCATTTGCTCTGCAGGTAAACTATTCTCATTTCTTTTATATACTAGTGTTTTCATGTTTCCAAGTGCTCTTAGAGAATAATCATAACTTAAATTTTTATATTATGGGTTGTCATCCAGCAAATGGTCCACAAAATGTGAGCCTTGGGCACCCATCTTTGCCTCCAAAAGATTACTACATCTCATGTAGCACTCAACTGGAAAAGTTAAATGATAGAGTTTCAAAAAGCAAACCTCAAATATGTTGAGGCAAAGTAATAATGTTAGTAACAAAATAGTAAATTTCTTTTTTCATATTTCTACTTCTCCTTTGGTTAACAATTTCATGTTGAAAATTGCAATCAAAATGCTATTAGTTGAAGAGCTGAAGTTTTTTAATTTATCCTGACATGCAAATTTTTACAGGACGGGGCTTCCCACTACTTCAAGGGGTTGATACTTCTCCTTGCTTATATCGTGATCGCCTCCTGCTTCTTCGTCTTCAAAACCCCCAATGGTAATATCTCGATGCTCATCGCTACTCCGACCTAAAAAATGATCCCTCCATATTCTCCTAGCTCAAAGTATTTGCTGCAAATACCAGGAAGAAGAACTGGGCTAAACTTTAATGGAGTCGATTAAGCTCATGGCCCAAGCATGCACACAAATTTCACGTCTTTATGATCGAATCATGAATGAGCATGTGTACCGGTAATCTGCACTTAATTATGCCTATTGAATAGATGTGCATATTTCTTTTACAGTTGGACAATGTTTAGCTCTTAAAGTGAATAAATGCTTGTCTGTTTCATTGTAAAGTATCCGTCTCAGTTCACAAGCAGAGTGATATATACTGTTGTGAAATTGGGTCCGATCCGCGACTACGGGACTCGCCGGGGACTATTTAACGGAAGATTTGAGCAATTTGCAATAGCGCGCAATAAATAACGGAAGAAATTCCACAAGCACACACAGACGACATCAACAATTTACGTGGTTCGGAGAGGAGCTCCTACGTCCACGGGGAGAGCGCGCCGGAAGAGATCAACTAATAAATCGAGAGTTACAGATTACAGTGATACAGAAAATATATATATCAAAAATTCACCACCAGAAACTACCGGATCTGCAAGGATGAAATGCTGTCTTCGGAGCTATCGCCGGCGATAGTGCTGTCGCCGGGCGACAGCGCTTTGTCTTCTTCCTGGTTCTGCCGCCGCCGCGTCTGCACTCCTGAGGCTGATCCCGACTGGATCAGCCGCCTGTTGTCGTTGCTGCCATCTTAGAACCACCGCTGGTAGCCGGCTGCCGAGAGTAAATCCCGGCCTGATGTCGCTCCGCCTGGAGCCGACCGGATGCTGCCTCCGCTGGGAAGCCCGAAAATGCCGCCACCGAACCTGAAGACCGTCGGGATGAGGACTCCACCAGCAACCCGAGAAAAAACTCCTCTGAATTGGATCTCACGATTTTCTCCTCTCAAAGTGTGTATTCGGTCAAGGCTGGATCCCCAATTAAATAGCAACAAAACCACCATCAAATTAGGACATAACTCCTAATTTGGGAATGAAAATAACCGGCCACCTAAAAATTTCCAAAAGATTAGGATTGCCCAAAAAGATTTGCCCGGATTTGGAATGAGGAGCCCCAAAATAAATTCTCCTCTAAATGATATTCCTATATTGAGATAATCGTAAACTAGGAATGAATAACTCCCACGGATCGGTGACATGGCGCGATCCTAACAATCCGGGCGCGATGAGGTGCCATAATCTAACAATCTCCACCTTGACACCTCACGAGACAGACTCCACCTGAAACTTGGATCTCCTCCCTCCGGCGAACTACCCCCTCTCCCTGGGGTCATCACGATCAACATGCATCAGTCTGAGTCAAGTCAAGATCGCTCTTGAACTTGACTCCTCTCACTTATTTCTCTCGCATGCTCGTAACATTTTCCTCCGTAGATATCTCCTGCAACTCCACGCCTCCACCTCCAGCGAACTCCCTCGACTCCTGGTGGCACATACCGACGTGCTTTATTCTTGCATGATAGACCGGGTCTATTGCAAGATGACTCGCACTCGACCTCTCACTGTGCAACTCCACCTTCTCCTGAGTGATCATAAGTTCCTTGGTGGGACCTTTGAGCCAGATGGCTCCCTTTGCGGTGTCTGGGCACTCCTGAGATGACTCTCTGCCCTTCTCCTTTACGGCTGCAAAGATTTTACCCTTGCCATGGTCCTTTCTCTGCGCGTACTCCCTCACCACGAGTCTTGCCCTGCTCCTCCGCTTGTCCTTCCTAGCTTTCCACTGAGAGCGATCTTTGCCCTCTAAAGCTCTAACATAGGAACCAGGATCTGAGGAGATCGCATGGAAAGCATAAGCTATAGAGTCTTGTAGCCTGAGAGGCAGTCTATCCTCTCTCCTCGCCTTTCCTCTGGCAATCGTGGTGCCGATCAGTCTGTAGAGAGTGTCAGAGCGCTCTCCTTTCATAACTATCTGCGCGCCTCTCACGGCTTTCAAATATCCGCCGTTGTCGGTATAAGAGTACCCGGCGGCATCCAGAGTGCCTAGAGAAATCAAGCTCTTTCTCAACTTGGGCACATACCGAACGTTGGTGAGTGTCCTGATCACTCCGTCGAACATCTCAATCCTGATGTTACCAACTCCCAACACCTCGCACTCTGAGTCATTTCTCATATGAACACGACCACCCTCACACTGCCTAAAGCTGGAGAACCATCCCATGTTTGGGCACATGTGGTACGAGCATCCTGTATCCATGATCCAGGAACCTATGGTCTCAAGACTAGGTGAAACATGAAGAACGTCGGCGTCGTTCTCATCCCCGGATGCCACCGCAGCCTGATGTGGCTCATGCGTCTGTTCTCTAAACTTCCTCTTCGGGCACTCATTCTTCCAGTGCCCCTCCTCCTTGCAGTAGTGACACTTCGTATTCCTTCCCCCAGACTTAAACCTAGGTCGGTCTTCCTCCTTCCCTTTTCCTCTCGATCTACCCCAGGTGGGGTCTTTGCTCTTAACGAATAAGACCTCGTCGGCTCTAGGGCTCGACTTGCTTCTCGTTTCGTTCGAGAGCAGCGTTGTCATCACTTCTTCTATCTTCAGGGTGTCCTTCCCATACAGAATCATGGTGACTAGATGATCGAAGGACTTGGGCAACGAAAACAGCAAAAGAAGAGTCTGGTCTTCCTCCTCGACTTTAATGTCCATACTACGCAGCTGAGAGATCAGTTTATTAAATGCATTCATGTGGTCAAGAAACTGAATGCTCTCCAACATCCTCAAGCTGTACAATTGTTTTTTCACGTACAGCTTATTTGTGAGGGATTTAGACATGTACAGCTCCTCTAGCTTCTTCCAAAGATCCGTCGTAGTCTCAGCATCAACTACATTATACATAACCTCATCGGCCAAACACAGCTGAATCGTGCTGATGGCCTTCAGATCCAGCTCCTCCCACTCGTCGTCCTTCTTCAACCCGGGCTTCTCCTTTCCAAGGAGCGCCTTATGAAGACCTTGTTGGACGAGCACCGCTTTGATCCATTTTTTCCACAGACCAAAATCAATTTTGCCATCGTACTTGGGAATTTTAAATTTTGCTGCCATTCTTATTGCTCGCAGAGCAACTGGGCAATCAGAATAATGTTCACGGATCAGATCTGAAAAGGTAGGGAGCGGACCGATGTCGTCACCTACCGTTGACCCAAATCTAAAACCGGAACGTCCAGATGATCAATCCCGCGGAACCTCCCTCTGATACCAATTGTTGTGAAATTGGGTCTGATCCGCGACTACGGGACTCGCCGCGGATTATGCAACGGAAGACTTGAGCAATTTGCAATAGCACGCAATAAATAACGGAAGAAATTCCACAAACACACACACAGACGACAACAACAATTTACGTGGTTCGGAGAGGAGCTCCTACGTCCACGGGGAGAGCGTGCCGGAAGAGATCCACTAATAAATCGAGAGTTACAGATTACAGTGATACAGAAAATATATATATCAAAAATTCACCACCAGAAACTGCCAGATCTGCAAGGCTGAAATGCTGTCTTCGGAGCTATCGCCGGCGATAGCGCTGTCACCGGGCGACAACGCTTTGACTTCTTCCTGGTTCTGCCGCCGCCGCGTCTGCACTCCTGAGGCTGATCCCGACTGGATCAGCCGCATGTTGTCGCTGCTACCGTCTTAGAACCACCGCTGGTAGCCGGCTGCCGAGAGTATATCCCGGCCTGATGTCGCTCCGCCTGGAGCCGACCGGATGCTTCCGCCGCTTGGAAGCCCGAAACTTCCGCCACCGAACCTGAAGACCGCCGGGATGAGGACTCCACCAGCAACCCGAGAAAAAACTCCTCTCAATCGGATCTCACGATTTTCTCCTCTCAAAGTGTGTATTCGGTCAAGGCTGAATCCCCAATTAAATAGCAACAAAACCACCATCAAATTAGGACATAACTCCTAATTTGGGAATGGAAATAACCGGCCACCTAAAATTTTCCAAAAGATTAGGATTGCCCAAAAAGATTTGCTCGGATTAGGAATGAGGAGCCCAAAAATAAATTCTCCTCTAAATGATATTCCTATATTGAGATAATCGTAAACTAGGAATGAATAACTCCCACGGATTGGTGACATGGCGCGATCCTAACGATCCGGGCGCGATGAGTTTCCATAATCTAACAATATACAAGGCGTTGTTACGCGCACATTACATCTGGCTATGTGCACACTCAAATCAATCCTAAAATGTCATTTAATTTTATTCCCCACTCCACCCAAATCTAACTAAGGCTCCGTTTGGGGGGACTTATTTTCAGCGGTCAAGCGGTTACGACCTCATGTACCGGACATTAATTAATTAAGGTCCGGTACTTGCGGTCGTAACCGCTTGACCGCTGAAAATAAGTCCCGCATGTACCGGACCTTAATTAATTAAGGTCCGGTACATGCGATCGTAACCGCTTGACCGCTGAAAATAAGTCCCCCCAAATGGAGCCTAAGTACACACCCCATAACCCTTCGCATATTCCCCTTCCCCGCCCCAATTCTGCTCCTTGTGCGGGTGGAATGGCAGAAAACAGGGACGAGATGGCACCTCCCCTGCATGAAATAATGACCGGTACGTCACACCCATGGTGTTAAAATCCATAAATTTGAAGCCCAACAAGTATGCATCTTCTCTTCACCTCCTCGGCTTCGAACAGTCTTCTGAACTACCATCCTCTGTTTCCAAGTCCTATAAACTTCCGCAACAAACGATTTATAAGGTTTTCTTCAACAGAACTAGGAATCGACCCCAGTTGTTGAGCAAGAAATTCATTGGCGGTGGAAGAAGCGGAGCCCCTCCACTAAAATCGGAGTGAAAATCACCTAAGATGTTGTTGGTTTGTCGCATCCTGGCCAGATATTTTGAAAAAGGAAACACAGGAATGAAGATTCAGATTGCTGCGGTGATATGTAGTCAGCTTAGGCTCTATTTGGGGACTTATTTTCACCGGTCAAGAGGCTATGACCGCATGAACCGGACCTTAATTAAGTACGGTTCATGCGATAGTAACCGCTTGACCGGTGAAAATAAGTCCCCTCAAACGGAGCCTTAATCAGTACCAACTGTAATAAATTCCCAGAAACTTTTGGAGGAGCAAAAGGAAGAAGGAAGATAGTTATTTGTTAATGGAAGGAATAAAAGGAGAGCGAAGGGTGGGAGATTTGGATAAGAAGGGAATTGTAAAGAAAAGTTGAGAAGGATAAAGCAGGACAAGAAAAGAAGAAGACCCAAGGAAGCGAAGACAAGCAGCCAGCGGAAGAGCCCATAATATCCGGTGATTCTAGTTGCCGTTGATGCAAAAATTAGAGAAGTGTCGATAACATAATTATATATTATTATTATGCGCCGATTTTGATTTGGCCTATGTTTGCTCGGATGATGTGATGTCTTTATTTGGGCTGCAAGATGAATTTTATTATGGTGTATATTTATTAGTTTGGGCTGCTAGTCCGAATTTAGAGGGCTAAGTGTAATTTTGAAAGATAGAGGTGCAACCTGTAATTATGCAAACTCCTGGCCCCCAGGGGAGGTCCTCGTAACAACCCTAAAATATAAATATGAAAGATTAAAAAAACGTAAGGAATGCAAGTAAAAAAGAAACCATATTTGTGTGCTGAATTGAGCGTGAGAAATTGCGGAGAATTGAAGTTTGGTATTGTCGTCTGACAATGGGCATGTGAATTTAACCCATGATGCTGCACACAAGAGGCTACTAGAGAAATTTGTCCTACCGCTACGTGGGGATACTGTGGAAGAAAAGGAGCTGCCACTAGAGAAATTCCCCCGGGGCTCTGTTTGAGGGGAAAAATTTTTAGGTCAGGAGAAGGGACCATGGCATCGTCAGAACATAAATACTCTTTTCATTGGTGGGGCCCCCAACCATTTCGAAATTTTGCCCCTTTCCCGAGCTCCTCCTTCCACAGCTCTCGGCGCCTTAGATCTCCGCCATTCCGCTGCTTCCTCTGTCGGAAACCTAGCCGTTTCTTAACGTAGAAGACGATGAGTCATTCCTTCTTTCTCCGTTCATAGCCGTACGTCTTCTTCCTCAGCTCTCGGCAGAAGAAATGGCGGAAACCTAGCTCTTGAATGCTTAAGTCTGAGGTGTTTTTTTTTTGTGAAGGTTAGTATCTATATCAGTAAATCCCTCTCTTTAATTTTAGATTTATAAGATTGTTTTTCATGGCCATTTTTCTGATATGTGCAAGGAAATGGCGGCTCACGGAGGAACAAGTGCCCAGACCTCTTCCAAAAATGTTGGTGATGAAACGGTCAGTGTAAGCTTGGTTTTCTTTTGCAGGGCTGCATTCAAATTTGAAACGATTTGCTGGACAGTCGTTGGACATTAGCTGGTGTTTTTTCATTTTACTTTTCAACTGCATTTATTATGTGAAATCCAACTGTTTTGAAAATTAATTATTGCATTATCTTTATTTACAGTTCCATTTTTGTTTAGGAGTGAACTAAACCCTTATACTTTTTTTTCAGGTCAACAAACAGCAGGTTGTTTTTCCAATTGTGCATTCAGAAGACGAGGCGTATGCCATGTACTGTGAATATACTCATAGCATGAGTTTCAGTATTCGAAAAGAACATTTGAGCTACTGGATACACACAAGGATTATAAAATGTCGAGCAAATAGCTGCGCTAAAGCTGGATTGAAGAAGGTGAGACCCTCACCAAAAAAATACCGCAAATTAGAAACACGCACCGGTTGTCTCACATGCATTTATTTTACCACTGATACAGATGGTAGGAATTGGACAGTTATAAAGTTTATCGAGGAACACAATCACCCATTAGCGATGGAGAACAGACAACATCTATTGAGATCGGCCCGCAGTATTTCAAAAATGCAGGGTAGCCTTATTAAGAATCTGACGGACGCGGGAGTTAAAACAATTCACGCGTACAACTTTTTGTCTAATGAAGTCGGTGGGTTCGAGAATGTTGGCTTTTCAAAATCTGATGCCTACAACTTTGTGCAGCGAGAAAAGAAGGCGCTAATTGAAAGTGGTGATTCACTTAGTTTGCTAAAGATTCTACAGGAAAAACAGTTGGAGGGCAACATGTTCTCGTATGATGTTCGTACTAATGAGTTGAATAGATTGACAAGTTTTTTCTGGATGGACGGACAAAGTAAAATCGATTATGACTGTTACGGTGACGTAGTTATCTTTGACACAACATACAGATTAAATAATTATAACTTGGCTTGTGCACCATTTATCGCCGTCAACAATCATTGGCAGAATGTATTTGTTTGTGGTGCTTTTATTTCTGAGGAGTCCATCGATTCATTTTGTTGGGTCTTCAACACATTTCTAAAATTTGTTGGTGGCAAACTACCGACATCTATATTCACGGATCAAGACCAAGCTATGGTCGTTGCTATTGAAAGAGTATTTACCGGGACCCGTCATCGTTTATGTGAGTGACATATCTCCAAGAAAGCGCCTTCAAAGTCCCATGCTTTAATAATGAGAAAAGTGTCCGTGGGCTTTTTTATCAATGCATGAGTAAGTGCGACAGTGAGCTCGAGTTTGATAGATACTGGAATGAGATGATTAGCAGTTGCAAGATCTAACACATCCTTGTTGAAGGCTTAGATCTGTTCCTCCTTGCATGAATGTCAACACAACGAAGTGAATCTGCCAATAATAGATTGCATGAATGTTCGAAGGCAACTAGTACTCTGGTTGAGTGTTTCATGGGGTTGGATAAATTGGTGGGGTCTTGGCGGAGAGGAGAACGAGACAAATATTTTAGATGCAAACAAAAGACCGTAAGCTTAAAGGTCAAAAGTTTTGCGATGCTTAAACATGTGTCTAAGTTCTACACAAGCAAAATGTTTGTTAGATTTGAACATGCTTTCATGAAGGGAGCTGCGGGCGTATGTGTAGTGGATGAAACGAGACATGATGAATATAATTAGTTATACGTTATAAAGCTCTGTGATGGTAGTGATGACAAACGATGGTTTGCTAGCTATAATTCTAAGACCAATGAGACAACTTGTTCATGCAGAGGTTTCGAGACTAGAGACATTCTTTGCAAGAATATTCTTAGAATATATAATTTGAAAATTTTAAGGGTCCGTTCGGCGCGCAGGTATTGAATTTCTGGAATTGGCTTTGGCCAGAAAACCAATATATGCAGGAAATGGTTTTGTGCAGAAAGCCAATTCTCATGTTCGGTTGCAGGATGGAATTCAATGAACAGAATTGGAATTGATATGTAAAAGCTGTTCGGCTGCACAATGGAATTGGCTTTCTGGAATTGAGTTTTGTAACATTTATACAGTTTTAAAATTTAGCAGTAAATTAAAGTACTAATACTAATTTTTGAAGTTCAAACATTTAAAAGCGTTCTACCGCATAAACATTGTCCATAATTAAAATTGCAAAAATAGAATAAAAGTCCATCGCTCATAAACAGGTAGCCTCATGAATATGTCACATCTAGTGATCAAACTGCATTCGCAGCCATTCGCCCTTCATGTCATCAGGTAGCCTCATGAATATGTCACATTTGACATTATCATGACACAGTATATTTATCGCCTTCAGGAAATCACGTCGGTGGAAATCAGTCATCCGAGTTAGTGCAGCATATATGTCATCAACATTGCTTGCAGGCTTGCTCCCCGCTGCCTTTTCGATGGAGTCAGCCAATTTCTATATGGCTACTGCTACTGCATCATCTCCTACTGCTCATTTTCTCCTCCTTCGGCTGCTGCCTTCTCCTTCTGTTCTAGTATGTTCTTGCATATTAGTTGTTTTATCTATCATAGACTCAGCATCTATCTCCTTTGTCGTCTCCATTGCAGTCGCGGCTTGAATGTCAGTTGCTCTATCAGTTCCGCAGAGAATGGCCAAATCAGATCAGTTGACAATAACTTTATCCTTATAATGTTTGACAGACGGATGAGCTTGCAAAATAAAAATTAATTCACCATCTACATAAAATTAACATGAAATAATAACTTTAATTAAAATTTATACCTTCATATAGTTAGCCCATACTTCTTCGCTATCTACCTTAACCATGTTTCTTTCCCAATCCCATCCAAATCCGCTGGTGTCTAGCATCGCGCTTGTTGAAGCCAAAAATGACCGAAGCCAAAATTGGCTTCTATGGAGTTCGGGGTCCCAAAAGAGGGGTGACCGCACACCTACTACACTCAAATGAACAATCTAGGCTCTTGACTAGGAACGTAAGGGACAGACCCAAGGTCTCAGCGTGGAGGACCCACCGCATACCCGGAAGACTAACGAACTCTTCCCCTCCCAAGCCAAAGGCTGAGCTAAGACACCTTCGGAGGGCGCTCTTGGCCGACCGGAACATCTAAGGAGGGTCTCAAGACCATCTCTCTCCTATCCAGATGTATCTCCTTGAGTCTATACAAAATGCTCCTCATCCGCGCTACTAAAGGCGTAACATCGTCAAGCCATTCTACAACACGCTGCCCAACTGGGCTGCAAACAGCGCGACTCCGTTGCCTTAAAAGGCTATCAACAGGCCAACAGGGGCTTCCCGACATAAACCTCGGGGCTCCCACGGGACGAGCGGTTCACGAGCACACTGCTCGCCCAAAGCAAAAAGAGTAGATCATACATTCACAGAGCATCACAGATTATAAATTATTACAGGAATATAAATTCCATACTTCGGCACGCAGGCCGGCAATATAAATAAGAGAAGGCCTTCGAGGGCCAGCACGAGCTTGGGCTTAAGCCCGCTATTCCCGCTTGGTACTGCAACACCTGTACGCCAACGTCTCGACGAACGACTGCCAGCTGAACAACAGTCGGCTAACATAAGCTGGACAAATATATTCCGTACACCCCTTTTTCGGGGCTACGGTGCGCATTCCCTGCAAATAGATAGTATCCAAATTCCACGGAGTCTTCTCCGGGAACACCAGAACATCACCAATCCGGCTCATGCGTCCGGACGGGCTTCACACAGAACATCACCAATTTGGCTCATACGTCTGAATGGGCTTCACACAGCACATCACCAATTCGGCTCATGCGTCCGAATGGGCTTCACACAGCACATCACCAATTCGGCTCGCATGTCCGAATGGGCTTCACACAGCACATCACCAATTCGGCTCGCATGTCCGAATGGGCTTCGCACAGCACATCACCAATTCGGCTCGTACGTCCGAATGAGCTTCACACAGCATGCCTAAATCCGTACTCACACTTCCGGATACTAGATGCAATTAATAGTGGGGACGTACACGTCAACCCGTCGGAGAGCTCCCTTCCCCCACCCGTTGGTGGAGAGGGGTTTCCATGCAAATATGTAAAATAAGGGTTTCACCTGCCCAAGAAGAAACTTCGTTACCCTTGACGCGTGCTTGGTGGCGGTGCTGGTGGCCGATCTCCCTTTTAGGCCGAGCTTTGCTCGAGGCGGCGATGGCGGCGGTCGGGCTCCCTTCTAGGCCGAGCCTTGCTCGAGGCGGCGTATGAGAGGAAAACCGAGAGAGAGAGAGAGAGAGAGACGGCTGTGCGTGTTGCTCCATACCGGCGGCGGCGACGAGGATGGAGAGAGAGTTCGGGCCTTGCTTTGCCCTAGGTGGTGGCGGGAAGCGGGGGCGAGAGAAACTCGGCCCCACTGGAAGCGGCCTGAACGGGAAGAGGGGGCCAAGAGGAGCTCGGCCCCGTTGGAGGTGGCCTGAAAGAGGGGGCCGAGATGAGCTCGGCCCCACTGGAGGCGGTGACCATGGCCGAGAGAGAGGGAAGTGGAGCGGATGGCGGCATCGGGATCCAGCCGGTCGGCGATGGAGAGGAGGAGGAGCGGAGGCGCGCGCTGCTCTTGGCGGTCGATGATAGAAAGAGGCGGAGAGGGAGTGCTGGCTCCAGCCGGTCGACTAGAGAGAGGAAGAGGGCGGTGGTCGGGCGGCGCTCCAGGCTGGTCGAGGAGAGAGGAGGAGGAGCGGAGGCGAAGCTGAGGCGTCGGGCTGGGCTGCTCCAGGCGGCCGATCGGGGGGGGGGGGGGAGAAGCCATTAGGGCTTTTTTCCCTTTTTGCTTCCTCTCTGCCCGATGGCTGCCGCTCCTCTTTCTTTCTTCCCCATTTTCATTTCTTTTTTTGTGTTCTTTCACTGCTGCCCCCCTGCTCCCCCATAGCTCTTTTTTTCTTTTTCTTGTTTCTTTTGTCTTTTTTCCTGCTGTGCCCGTACCCCCCCCCCCACCTGCTATCTTCCTTTTTTTGTTTTCTCTTTCATATATTATACATAATATATATTATATAATATATACCTATTATATTACATATATATATTATATTATATGTATACGCATATTAAGAAGCACTTGTCCGTAAAACCTCTGCGCGCTCGCACGAGCTCCCGCGCGTCTTCGAGCGGGGTTGTGCCACATTGCCGCTCATAGCGTGCTCCAAGTCTGCCACTTGGGGAGGATCCCGCTCGACCGGATATGGGGTTGTACAGCGCTAACTTCTATGTAGTATTTGTTCCAAGTCTTTAGCCGAGCCATTAGCTTCTCTTTGCTAGTTTCCACGCCACAAATGTCTTTAAGGGCGGTCATAGCAGCTGTAAATGCAACATTCTTCCAGCCATTTGGAGTTCTATGTCCCAAACTATGTTGCTCCAATAACGCATTTGAAAGAGTAATGTCCATTTCCGATGTCCAATGCATGTGGGAACGCTCAGTCCTATCACCCACTTTTCCTGTGCTCTTATCCATGATATCTGTCGAAAATTTATTTCAATAATAATATAACAAAAAGTATAATGCATAATCATGCTCACTGCAAACTATCATAAAGTGTAACAGATAACTAAATTAGCTAATATCATAAATATGCTCGAAAGATAGCATAAATAAAAACAAAGTTTCAAGGCAATGCTATATATCACAAGCGAAAATGAAGTTTCAAACCAACACTACATAAAGAATATCAATGCATATTTTGATATTCGTTGAACATATTTAAAGCAAAGGTGTCTCTGAAATTTGTTCATTCTTGTGTGCTTTGTATTGGACTTATAATGTCAACATAATCATAAAACTCTTCGGTTGCGTCTTGTGCTAATATCTCAGAATCAACCTCATCCAACATTTGCGCATCACTCTCCAACCTCTTCTCCACCAGAAAATTATGTAATATGCAACAAGCATTAATGATTTGTACCTAGTCATAATTACACGAAATTAGAAAATATATTGACTAATAAACTATTGAAAAACGAGGTTAATCGTACCTGAGTTTTAATGTTAAAAAATGATGGTTGACGTAGAATTGCGCATCGTTTCTTCAACAATCCAAAAGTCCTTTCTATCACATTTCTTCTCTTAGCATGTCGCAAGTTAAATAACTTCTTATATGTTGTTGGTTTATTGCCCTGAGTGGACCACTCCTTAAGATGATAACGAGTTGATCGATATGGGGCAAGAAATCCTTGACCATTCGTGTATCCAGCATCGACAAGATAGTATTTGCCTATACAAATGTTTAATTAATAAACAGACAAATAATTTTTCATTTTGACAAATAATTTGAGTTTTTTACCATTGGGCACGGTGAAACGATCTTGTCGCTCTAATGCATCTCGTAAAACTCTTGAGTCAGAAGTTGAACCCTCCCAGCCGGGCAGGACATATAAGAATTTCATGTTACTATCACACACTCCGAGTACATTTGTTGTGATTGCCTGTTTACGATTACGATATCTGCCTTGATCTTCTGGAGGAACAGTCACTTCAATATGTGTACCGTCTAACGCGCCAATACTATCTACAAACCATTTGGATTTGTGTTGTTCACCGGAAGATTCAGGCAGTCTAATATAATCGTTTGAGAGTCTTAAAATTGCTTGTTGCACAACGTTGAAGTGTCGGCTAATAGTATCAGTCGATCGCATAAACGTGCCACCAACATCGCGAAACTTTGTGTTATGCGCCAAAATATATAGAAATAACGCAACAGATTCTTTAGTAGATACAAATTGTGTATCACAAATATAACCTTTTGAACGGAGAATTTCACACAGTTCATTGAAATGTGCTTTACCCATACGTAAATGATTAAAACAGTTAACCTCCTGTCCTTCATACAATCATTTTAATAAGATATTACGTAGAGCGTCTTTTTCTATAACTTCTGCCGGGTGTTTAGGAATTTGGTCCATAACCACCACCGCCGCGCCGTAAGCTGCTGCAACTGATGCCTTTATAATAGTATTCATCTTACGTTTTTCTTCTAATTCGACATGATCCATAGCGCTGATTTTGTTGAAATTTCTATATAGTCGCACAACAAAATTCGAGTTATTATTAAACTATCCACAATACTATTATCAAAAAAATAATCTAACTATTATCACAATATTATTACTAAGCATTATTACTAAACTATCCACAAGATGATTGTAGATCTAAATATTATGAATTGAAATAAAATATTTTTTCATTACAAAATTTGTGTAGATCTAAAATATCTGAAGATCTAAATTTTTTGGAAGAAATTTCTGTGCATTATTACTAAATTTTTGTGGATCTAGATTTTCTTGGAAGAAATTTCAAATCTGAAATTTCTTGGAAGAAATTTCAAATCTGAAATTTCTTCCAAGAAAATCTAGATCCAAGAAATGTGTAGGTAAAATGCAGGAGGAAGAACACAAGGAAGAATAGAAGGAAAGAGGGCAAAGAGAAGAAGAGGAAGAAGAAGAGAAGAGGCGAATGAGGGAAACGGGCAGAGGAGGAAGAGGAAGAGTGGATGAGGGAGACGGGAAAGAAAAAAGAAAAGAAGAGGAGGAAGAGGAAGAAGGGAGGAGGAAGCTGAAGAAGAAGGGAAGAGACGGAGGAAGAAGATGACACGAATGGGAAGAGGAAGAAGAAGAGAAGAGGAGGAGGAAGAAGAAGAGAGGAGGAGGAGGAAGAAGAAGAGAGGAGGAGGAAGAAGAAGATGAAAGGCGCGTATACCTGCAGGCGATCGTGGTCGGGAGGAGTGCTGCTGTTGCGATGGAGAAGAAGTGCTGCTCGGCGTCGGGGAAAACCTAGCGAATTCCGGGGTCGGGATAAAAGAATTGGGCAGGCGTGCTTATAGCTATTTAATAAAGCCGCTGGTTTTAGGCCCAAAGCCAATTCCGAATGAATTTCGTCCCTCCGAACACCGGAATTGGATTTACTGTGGCTCAAAGCCAATTCCGGAAATCCAATTCCGTCCCGCCGAATAGACCGTAAGTGAAATTCCACTCATATATTTGCTTAAACGATTCTGTCATAATGTTAAGAATGACATATACCAATCAAATACTCCCGACATAATAGAGTGTAACTCTAATTTGATATTTAGAAACCACCTGATATGTTTCGCTTATGACCTTGCAAACCGAGAAGAGAACAGCAAGGATGCAAAGACACATGTTCTGGGAGGATTGCATATTTTAGCAAAAGAAGCAGATGAGATAATTGAGGCTGCTGAAATGCGAAAAAGAGGTTTGAGCGATGAGAATGACAGAAACACACCATTGGTTAGAGATCCTGTAACGAAGAAACCAAAAGGAATATCGAATGCAAGATTGAAGGGGTACTGAGAGACAGGGAGTAAAAAACCAAGTAAATCTATTAACCTTTTAAAGATTGCTACAACTTTACTTAATTATTTTGACCAACTTACTATTAAATTAATTATTTTTGATAGGGAAGAAAGTCACAGTTAAGAAGGAGACAGTAGCCGCTGAACAAACCTTTGGAGATGTGAAAGAGATCAATTTTTTCAACCTTTCAGCAGAAAACCAAGAGGAGACAAAAACAGATGCTCCAACTGTAGTGCCTAATGAAGCTCCAAGTGATTTTAATGATGAATTTTATGTAAATTTATCTTTTGATTTTCCGGGCATTCTCGATTGATAGTTTTACTTTCAAGATAACCTAAACACCTAGAGGGGGGTGAATAGGTTCTAATTTCTTGTTTACACTTCTAGGCAGAATTCAATTACAAATTAAAACATCTAGCACAGCATTCACAGACAACTAAGCATCACAGATTGCACAATGTTTTATAGTGGTTCCCCAAGGTCTGGGTACATCCACTTTCCCCCTTCACCTATCTAGCTGTATGCTAGATTCGGCCAAACTTCCACTATTCTCAGATCCTCAGATCCTACAGCTCAGAACCTGGATAGGTTCCTACAACTCAGGCTCAACAGCCCTACCTCAGCCTTGCCTCAAGGCCTACCACTCAGAGAATAACCTTCTCCTACACTCAATCAAATAGCCCTACCACTCAGAGATCACCTCTCCTACACTAAGCCTTTATAACACAGGCTTACAACTCAGATCTGTGTAAACAGATTCTACAGAAATTTAGAAAAGATATTTTAATGTCTTGCCTTTGTTGAGAGAGAAGAGGGCAAGACACTTCTTGATCAGCTGATGAAATCAACTGAATCTGAGCTTTCTTCAAAGCTTCTTGAATCTGAACTTAGCTGAGTTGATTTCCAAACAGCTTCTTGAGAAACCACTGATGGCTTCCTTCTTCTTCTTCAAGATGACTGGATCCCTCTCTATCTAACACCTTTTCTGATACTTCAGATTTCTTCTTCTTAGATCTACTGATGAAGATCTTCTTTAGAGCTTAGCACTTTCTTGAATTGAAACTACAACAGGATCGTAATCCTTCTGTTTCTTCTTCTTAGATCTTCTTCAGTTATTTTTCTTAGTTGTTCTTTTCATTCTGAATATGTCTATTTATAGACTTTCTTCATGGTAACCGGCTGATCCGGTTTCTAACTGTTTTCTGACAGGTCTGACAGCTTCAGTTAAACGGTGGCAACCCACAGCTGTCAAGTCTACAAACAGTTCCTGTACCTTAGCCTTGGACAGCAAAATGTCGAGACAGTCTGTTAGAAAGTGTCGAGACCAATCTGTCTATCTGTGTCGACACAAGTGATTTTGGTGTCGACACAGTCTTTGATGATGTCGACTAAGTTGCCTTTAAGTCGACATCGCTTCTTCAGAAAATAACTCGGTCTAGACTCTGCAGTGTGTCGACACAAGTCCTGTGTGTCGACACAGTTGTTGTAGATTCAGAACTTAGCATGTGTCGACTCAGCCTTTAGGTGTCGACACAGCAATCTTCTATTCTGCCAAAATGTGTCGACTCAGTCTTCTGGTGTCGACACAAGCATAGTCGACTTCTGCCAATATGTGTCGACTCAATCTCAAGGTGTCGACACATCCACCCAGTGTCGACACAGTTGAGGTCGACTATCTTCTTCTGTGAGTCGACAATCTTTTTCTGGTCGACTATCTTTCACTAGTCGACTATCTTCTTCTGGTCGACTATCTTTCACTAGTCGACTATCTTCCACTAGTCGACTATCTTTCTCTGGTCGACTATCTTTCACGGTGTCGACACTGCTTCCCAGTGCTGAGATCGACGATTTTCTTTATGTGTCGACACTGTTTCCCAGTGTCGACATAAATGTGGTCGACTATCTTTCTCTGTGTCGACACTGATATTCTGAAGTGTCGACACAAATATTCTGAAGTGTCGACACAAATATTCTGAAGTGTCGACACAATTTCTTCAGGTGTCGACATGTGGACTTAGAATATTTTTCTGCATTCTTTAATACTTCTTCACCTGCACATGTCAACTCAAAACAACATCAAATACACCTTAATGTATATCATTGAGCTAAGTTGGGCTTCTTCAAATCAGGTACACATTTTCCAATGTACCCAACAATCCCCCCTATTTGGAGAAGTCATAACCCTATAGCCAATGATATACACCATTTATAAAAAGTATAAACTGATGATATATGACATAACAGGAATACTTAATATAAACAAAATAAAAACAATCCATCACAGAATGAACATTATATGATACCAAACAACATTTTGTTTATAACTTGATAATGTTTGAATACAGAGATTTACATTTAATGATTTAATCAAAACATTACAAAATACTTTGAAAGAACTAAAAATTAAGACTGATCAGGCTCTTTTATGACAATCCCTTTGCCAGATAGAATTTGAGCCTTCACAGGAGCTTCAGAATCTTCAGCTGGCTTCTTGCCTTTTAGATCAACCTTCTTCTTTGCTTCTTCCTTGAGCCTTTGCCTTTCAAAATAATGAAAGGGCTTTGGGAAGTACTTGCTTGGCTCCTGAGCATTTAGAGGCAGCCTACCCAGCTTGGCTTTTCTTCTAAACTGTACTATGGCCTCTTGCCTGGCTTCATACTTCTGCCATTCCATCTCATTGAACCACTTGCCTCTTTCCTGCACTTGGTCTTTGACAGCCTTCCATGCAGTGAGTATTATATTTCTGGAAGTAGGACTCCACTGCTCAAAGTCTGGCTTAAGTTCAGCCTGCTCTCTAAATCTTTTCTTAGATAGTAGAGCATCTTGCTGGTCTTTCAAAGTAGCCTCAGGCTTATCAACCTTCCCAATAACAACATTAGTAACCTCCTTTGGAGGACTATACATTCCTTGAACTTGCTGATCAATCATATCATAATCTGGAGGAGGGTAAATGACTTGGGCAACCTCAGGTTGATTGCCTTCAAGTAGACTTGTTTGTATTCCTGACTCAGCCACCATAGCATCATCACACAATGGTGGATATCCCAATGTGGCTCGAATACTATTGGTCACCCATTTGGTGTGCTCTGAGCCTGCATGAACTAACATCCTCTCCCCCTTTATGGCTTCTCTAGTAACATGATCTCTTAGATCTTCCTTCTGAAATCTGATTTGGTCATCTAGATAATTCACACCCTCTTTAAAAAATGGTTTTAACTTTAGAAGCTTGTCAGATATTTCCTTTTGAGAGGTAGTGATTGTAGTTTTAACAAAATCAATAGCAGCTTGAAAGTTCTTATCAAATTCTTCCATTTCCTTTGCTCTAGCTGCAGGCAGGCCTGGAACAATCTTTTTCAATTCTTCAATGATCTCATGATGAGATTCAGTTAAATTCTCATTCATCCTTATCTGATTATCCAAGACATAGCTTTGCTTTAAAGCAATATCATCCACCTTAGGGATGATAGTCTGCTGTTGTTTTGCCAAATACACCACAGCATTACCTCCCTTATGGAAGCAATCTGTCATCTCCTTCTTATGCATATTGACCTCAAACCTAATAGATTTTATATCTTGAGCTAAGTCAAATTGCAGGGACTTGTTGTTCTCATCAACATATTTTTCAATAGCCACTCTGTGTTCATCCAATTTCACTTGTAAATCGACCAAAAACTTGTTATAATCAAATTCAGAAGGAGTGGGATGTGCTGTAGGCTGTAGAGCCTGCTTATAGCTCTTGCTCCTTCTCTTGAAGACCATAAGTTTCCTCTTCTTAGCCATCATGGCTTCTTCATTCTCAGAATCAGAAGTACTATCAATTTGAACTCTTTCTTTGGGAGGAGGAGGAACAGCTGCTTCAGTGCCATGTTGTACAGTCTCAACATGCATAGGCTCCCCCTCAATTTCTTGCTTCACTTCCATGCTATCAGTAATTATTTCATCATTTGGAAATAACTCTTCTAGAGTATATTCCTTCTGGGCTGGAACATCTGCAGTATTCAAATTGTGAGATAAATCAATTTGAGCTTTCTCTTGCACTTGCTCAGACAGCTTCTCCCCCTGTACTTGGTCAGTATTGGGGATGTCCTGGGCAGGTGAGGACACTTGCTTTTCCTGGACCTGTGCAGAAATAGAAATATTAGAAATGTCTTTTGTAGGAAAATACACCAGCTCCCCCTGCACCTGTACCTGGTCATGAGTAGATACAGTCTGTGTAGGTGAATAAACTTGCTGAGCTGGTATTCTTATTTCTTCTTCTTGAATTTCAGGTATTGTGGCATCCCGAACTTGTGTTGAAGCAGACTGATCTTCAACCTCTTGTCTTACTTGCTCTTCTTGTTGGTGCTCAGTACTGGTAGCATGACCTGGGGATTTCTCAGGTGAATCCTGCCTTTCCACTTCAGGCATCTCTTTGGTCAGCACCCTATCCCATCTGGAGAGCAATCTCATGTCCATCCTTCTCATGTGATTAATTTTTGTTCCAGGTTGTTGTTGCATAACATCAGGAATCTCCTTACTTAGGTATATACTCATTATTCTAGCCAGATTTGGCTTCTTGATTCCTTCCTTAATCTTTTCAAAGATTACAGTTGACCAATCCGTTGGAATTGTAAACACAATCCTGAGTCGGAGAGGAGAGAGATAACCCCGAGAACATCTGGAGAGGCAGCAGCAAAGGCCTGACGCACCAACTCATATCCTTCATTCACATTATCTTCAATCTTTGGCGCCATTGATCAGTCGAGAAAGCTTGAAAGATGAGAGAAAGAGAGAGAGGGAGAATGTCGACACAGGGTTTCGAAAACCTTGTAAGCGTGTCGACAGAATGAGTTTTTGACCTATTTATACCTTCTGTTTAAAGAAGATCAAAAGTCGTCAAAAACAGACTATAAGTGTCGACACAGATGGAATGTGTCGACACAAGCTTCTATTGTCTCGACTTCAAGACCGTCTATTATGTGTCGACACCAATTTGCAGTTATGTCGACACCAGAGATATATAATAGAGCATCAGAAATTCTATGTCGACTCTTAGTATAAGTGTCGACACAAAATCTGTAAGTGTCGACACCACTATCCTGGTGAAGTCGACACTACATTCCTGGATAAGTCGACAATAAGATTCTTAAGTGTCGACACATATTTTCTGTGTCGACACAATATCTCTGACTTGTCGACATTACTACCCTGAGTCGACACATTATTACTGAATGTGTCGACACCATTTTACTTAGCCAATTTCTGTTTGTTCAACACAACTTATAAGTACTACAAAGTACTTGATACTACTTCAATGTGTCTTTATATCACATGAATGTCTTGTTACCACTTCAACTTCATTGTTGATGATTTTGTGATTACACTAATCAATGGTTAACATACCTAATTCAATTTTGAATTTATTGAATTTGGTCTCATCTAGGGGCTTAGTAAACACATCTGCTATTTGATAATCTGTTTTCACAAATTCCAATGAGATGCCATCTTTTTCTACATGTTCTCTAAGAAAATGGTATTTTATTTCTATATGCTTAGTTCTACTATGAGAAACAGGATTATTAGCAATAGAAATTGCACTCTTTGAATCACACAAAAGAGGTGTTCTACTTACTTGAATACCATAATCCTTAAGCTGCTGCTGCATCCATAATAGCTGTGCACAGCAGCTTCCAGCAGCAACATACTCAGACTCAGCTGTGGAAATTGCCACACTGGTCTGCTTCTTACTACTCCATGATATTAGTCTTCCTCCCAGGAATTGACAAGTACCTGTAGTACTCTTCCTATCCTCTCTACATCCTGCAAAATCTGCATCTGAATAGCCTGTTAGTTGAAAATCTCTATTCCTAGGGTACCAAAGACCTAGATTAGGTGTGCCCTTAAGATATCTCAGAATCCTTTTGACTACAGTATAATGAGATTCTTTAGGGCAGGCTTGGTACCTAGCACAGACACATGTAGCATATATAATATCTGGTCTACTAGCAATGAGATATAGTAGTGAGCCAACTATTCCTCTATACAAAGTCTCATCAACAGGTTTACCTGCATCATCTTTGCATATAGGCATACTTGTTCTCATAGGAGTTCTCATGGTGGAGGATGACTCCATACCATATTTCTTAATCAATTCTTTGGTGAACTTAGACTGGGATATGGACAAGCCATTATCAGTCTGTCTTACTTGGAGTCCCAAGAAGAACTTCAGTTCCCCCATACTGCTCATCTCAAACTTCCCTTGCATAAGTTTGGCAAACTTTTTACAAAGGTTATTTTCAGTAGATCCAAAGATTATGTCATCAACATAGATCTGAACTAAGATGATCTTGCCTTTGGATTCCCTAAGGAATAGAGTTTTGTCAATTTTTCCTCTTGAGAATTTATTCTCAATAAGGAAAGTAGACAGGGTTTCATACCAAGCCCTTGGAGCTTGCTTTAACCCATACAGAGCTTTCCTAAGCTTATAAACAAAATCAGGTTTAAGAGGATCTACAAAACCTGATGGCTGCTCTACATATACTTCTTTTTTAAGATCACCATTCAGAAATGCTGACTTCACATCCATCTGGTATACTTTGAAGTCTTGATAGGCTGCATAGGCAAGGAATATTCTGATTGCCTCCAGCCTTGCTACTGGAGCAAAGGTTTGATCAAAGTCAATCCCTTCTTCCTGCCTGTATCCTTTTGCAACCAATCTTGCTTTATTCTTTACTATTATTCCACTTTCATCTAGCTTGTTCCTATAGATCCATTTTGTGCCAATTATGTTGTGGCCTCTTGGTTTAGGAACAAGCTCCCAGACATTGCACCTTCTGAATTGATTCAGCTCCTCTTGCATAGCATCAATCCAATGCTGGTCTTGGATAACTTCTTCAAACTTCTTAGGCTCCATTTGTGACAGGAAACTTGAATGTAGAACTGTGTTTTGATTTCTGCTTCTAGTTTGCACCCCCTGTCTTGGATCACCTATTATCTGATCAGCTGGATGATCTCTTAAATGTCTTGTAGCTGGAGGAAGATTCCCTTCTGGTTGAACATCTCCAGCTCCTTCATTTAGCTGAATCTCTTGGTTTTCTTCAGCTTCTATAGTGTCTTGTTCTCCCCCTGGACAGAAGCCTTCATTTTCCTTTGATACTTCAGTAATGGAGAGCTTGTCCATACTTTTGCTTAAACCTGTTGAGTCATTTGATCTACAAGACAACTCACAGTTGATTAATCTTGTTTCATCAAACACAACATGTACAGATTCTTCAACAACTTGAGTAATCAAGTTGAAGACTCTATAGGCCTTACTATTTGTGTTGTAACCAACAAATATCCCATCCTGGGATTTGGCAACAAACTTAGTCAAATATGACTTGCCATTGTTAAGTATATAACACTTGCAACCAAAGATCCTAAAGTAAGATAGATTTGGTTTTCTGCCTTTCACAATCTCATAGGGAGTCATTTTGTGGCTTTTGGTGATAGTAGCCCTATTGATTACATGACAAGCAGTATTAACTGCCTCAACCCAAAAATATTCTGGGAGAGAGGTGTCACTCAACAGAGTTCTACCTGCTTCAATTAATGTTCTATTCTTTCTTTCAGCAATTCCATTTTGCTGAGGTGTTCTAGGTGAGGAGAACTCTTAGAAAATCCCAAAGTCTTTACACAATTTTGTTATGCTTTCAGATTGAAACTCAGTACCATGGTCACTTCTGATTTTGACCACTGTACTATTTAGTTCATTTTGAATTTGCTTACAAAATTAAGTAATACACTTGGGGTTTCAGATTTTTGTCTCAGAAAGAACACCCATGTAAATCTTGAATAGTCATCTACAACCACAAAAGTGTAGACTTTCTTACCTAGACTGTGAACTGGCATAGGACCTAAAAGATCCATATTCAATAGGTATAAGCACCTCACAGAATCCTTGTTTTCAAGGCTTTGAAAGGAGGATTTTGTCTGCTTGTCCTTTTGACAAGCTGAGCATATCCCTTCCTTTATACACTTAACTTGAGGTCCATTCCTCACTAACTCTTTGCTAAAGAGTTGGCCAATTGTCTTGTAGTTTAGATGAGCCAATCTCTTGTGCCACTTAATACAATGAGAAGCATTGTCATCAGCTACAAGACAGATGGGAGAAGCAAAATTAAGACAATATACATTTCTCTTCCTATACCCAGTCAATATGATCTTTTGATCACTTGACCTTTTGATATGACATCCATCTTTAACAAATGAAATGTCATATCCTAAATCACTTAGCTGGCTTATGCTTATTAGATTATGTTTCAAGCCTTTTATATAAGCCACTTGAGTGATAGTAATTAGGTTAGAAGAAATGTTACCAAACCCTTTGATGACTCCTTTTTCAGATCCACCAAAGATCACTTTAGGTCCATCTTTGACAGATGAATACTCCTTCAGCAGCCCCTTTGTTCCAGTCATGTGCCTGAAACAACCACTATCCAAGTACCATATAGGGGCATGGTTACTTGGATTCACCTGCAACACAGAATTACTTACCCTTAGAACCCAAGTAAGTCTTGGGTCCTTGGTTCAGGTTAGCATTAATAAAGCTACCATAACCTCTTCTAACAGGTAGACTATTGTTCTTTATAACACTTGGGTTATACCAGCAGTCTAGTGCAAAATGGCCTCTCTTGCCACAGCACCAACATTCAAACTTATTGTATCTAGATCTAGATACATCCTTGTCAGAAGAATTTCTGTTCATTGCTGGTGCTGCAGCAACTTCACCTACTGATTTCTTAAAATCATTGGGTTTATGACCATAGGTAGGCCTGCTTGCATTTACACCCTTGTTCTTCAGAACATTAGTCTTAATATGACCTTGAATATCTTCATGATCATATTTGTTAGAAGGCACTTTCACCTTACTAAACTTTATGGGGACTGAAAGGTTTAGTGGCTGAACAGGAGCTTTGCCTTTCCTCTTGAATCTGTCAGCCCTGAAGTTACCTTTAAATCCTAATCCAGCCTTACCCTTTTGAGTGACAAATTCATCTATCAAGGGTAAGACAGATTTTGGCTTAGAGTAACTAGCCACTAAATCCCTTTCAATTCTAAGTCTGGCCTCCAGACTCTTCACTTGATCATTAGTATAGTTAATTGTGCCCATCTGAATAATAGTTATATTCTTCAACTTGGCAATTTCATTTAATTTTTGATCAATAACTTTCTCTAACTCAGTTGTAGCAACCCTTAGTTCAGCAATTTCCTGAGCCTGAGATTTAACCAGGTTCTTGCTTTTCTTAAGGGCCTGCAACAAGTCCCCATACTTGTCTATCAATTGATAGACATCTCCTTCAGATTCAGATGCATCTACATCACTTGATACAGATGTAGCTGATTCTTCACTTGTACAACAAACAGATGTAATAGAAGGACATTGTACCTTATTAGGACCAGACTGATTCTGGCATATGTCCTCTTCTGATCCTGCCATCAGCCCCATACACTGATGATTCTTTTGTTCATTGATGGAGTCTAGCAACTGCAGAAACTCCTCTTCTTCAGATGCAGCATATAGTCCAATATATGCTTCAGCTTCAGATTCTGACTCTGAAGTTGACTGGTCTGTTAGACTCTTATCTTTCTTTGCAACAAAGGATTTCTCTTTCTTGCCTTTCTGATGAGTCTTCTTCTTGTCTGAAGACTCCTTTCTCTTATCAGGACAGTCAGCCACTACATGTCCAGGCCTATTGCAACAATAGCAGACAATCTTTGAAGTAGAGGCTTTGCTGGGCTTTGATCTGCTCTTCTCTTTCCTTGATGACCTTTTCTTCTGATAATAGTCATCAACTTGCTGTGATGTGGAAGGCCTAGACTTCCATTGCTTCTTTTTCAAGAACCTCTGGAATTGCCTTGTGAATGCAACAAAGTCTGCATCTGAATCATAGCTTTCTGAACTCTTATCTGAATTTTCAGAACTATCTTCTGCAACTTCCTTAGGAGGAGATGGTGATTTCCTCCTATTCTTTCTAGTGGCTTCTGCATTGAATGCCACAGTCTTTTCTCTATGCTCTCCTCTTGAATTCTTTTCCTCCTCCTTCCTCACCATAAGTTGCATTTCATAGGATAGCAACTTCCCAAACAAGGTGGGAGGAGATATCTCTACCAATTTAGCCACTTCTCTTATGACACAGATCTTTGTGTCCCAATCCTTTGTTAAGGATCTCAAGAATTTGTCATTCAGTTCATAAGTACTGAAGACTCTTCCATAGGACATAAGCTCATTCACAATTCTATAGAATTTCTTGTAGCACTCAGTTATGTTATCAGATTTTCCTTGTCTAAAACTTTCATACTCCTGATTGAGCATAGATTTCCTGTCCTGCCTTACTTCTTCAGATCCCTCCATGTAGACAATCAATGTGTCCCACATCTCTTTGGAGGTCTTGCAGTGAATCAGATTCTGAAATATTGAATCATCTATGGCACTAACAATAATGTTCTGAGCTCTTTTATCCATGGTTGCCAAGATGATTTCATCCTTGGTCATTTCTGAATAACTCTTTGGAGTTTGTATATTTGCATCAAGAACTGATACCTTCATTGGAATGAAGGGGCCTTCCTGTACTGTGATGTAAATCCTTGGGTTAGATGCCTCCATAAACAGTCTGACTCTTTCTTTCCAAATTTCAAAAATTTCTTTCTTGCATATGGGTAATTTCATAGACCCTAGCTCCTTATGATTCTCACCAGAACCCATCTTTTTGAATCTTGATTCTGCCTTTCAGATCTACCTCAGACTGTTAAGTCCTTTTTGAGGAACCTCCCTCTGATACCACTTGATAGTTTTACTTTCAAGATAACCTAAACACCTAGAGGGGGGTGAATAGGTTCTAATTTCTTGTTTACACTTCTAGGCAGAATTCAATTACAAATTAAAACATCTAGCACAGTATTCACAGACAACTAAGCATCACAGATTGCACAATGTTTTATAGTGGTTCTCCAAGGTCTGGGTACATCCACTTTCCCCCTTCACCTATCTAGCTGTATGCTAGATTCGGCCAAACTTCCACTATTATCAGATCCTCAGATCCTACAGCTCAGAACCTGGATAGGTTCCTACAACTCAGGCTCAACAGCCCTACCTCAGCCTTGCCTCAAGGCCTACCACTCAGAGAATAACCTTCTCCTACACTCAGGCAAATAGCCCTACCACTCAGAGATCACCTCTCCTACACTCAGCCTTTATAACACAGGCTTACAACTCAGATCTGTGTAAACAGATTCTACAAAAATTTAGAAAAGATATTTTAATGTCTTGCCTTTGTTGAGAGAGAAGAGGGCAAGACACTTCTTGATCAGCTGATGAAATCAACTGAATCTGAGCTTTCTTCAAAGCTTCTTGAATCTGAACTTAGCTGAGTTGATTTCCAAACAGCTTCTTGAGAAACCACTGATGGCTTCCTTCTTCTTCTTCAAGATGACTGGATCCCTCTCTATCCAACACCTTTTCTGATACTTCAGATTTCTTCTTCTTAGATCTACTGATGAAGATCTTCTTTAGAGCTTAGCACTTTCTTGAATTGAAACTACAACAGGATCGTAATCCTTCTGTTTCTTCTTCTTAGATCTTCTTCAGTTATTTTTCTTAGTTGTTCTTTTCATTCTGAATATGTCTATTTATAGACTTTCTTCATGGTAACCGGCTGATCCGGTTTCTAACTGTTTTCTGACAGGTCTGACAGCTTCAGTTAAACGGTGGCAACCCACAGCTGTTAAGTCTACAAACAGTTCCTGTACCTTAGCCTTGGACAGCAAAATGTCGAGACAGTCTGTTAGAAAGTGTCGACACCAATCTGTCTATCTGTGTCGACACAAGTGACTTTGGTGTCGACACAGTCTTTGATGATGTCGACTAAGTTGCCTTTAAGTCGACATCGCTTCTTCAGAAAATAACTCGGTCTAGACTCTACAGTGTGTCGACACAAGTCCTGTGTGTCGACACAGTTGTTGTAGATTCAGAACTCAGCATGTGTCGACTCAGCCTTCAGGTGTCGACACAGCAATCTTCTATTCTGCCAAAATGTGTCGACTCAGTCTTCTGGTGTCGACACAAGCATAGTCGACTTCTGCCAATATGTGTCGACTCAATCTCAAGGTGTCGACACATCCACCCAGTGTCGACACAGTTGATGTCGACTATCTTCTTCTGTGAGTCGACAATCTTTTTATGGTCGACTATCTTTCACTAGTCGACTATCTTCTTCTGGTCGACTATCTTTCACTAGTCGACTATCTTCCACTAGTCGACTATCTTTCTCTGGTCGACTATCTTTCACGGTGTCGACACTGCTTCCCAGTGCTGAGGTCGACGATTTTCTTTATGTGTCGACACTGCTTCCCAGTGTCGACATAAATGTGGTCGACTATCTTTCTCTGTGTCGACACTGATATTCTGAAGTGTCGACACAAATATTCTGAAGTGTCGACACAAATATTCTGAAGTGTCGACACAATTTCTTCAGGTGTCGACATGTGGACTTAGAATATTTTTCTGCATTCTTTAATACTTCTTCACCTGCACATGTCAACTCAAAACAACATCAAATACACCTTGATGTATATCATTGAGCTAAGTTGGGCTTCTTCAAATCAGGTACACATTTTCCAATGTACCCAACATCGATGTTTTTAAACCATAATGTTTGTGCGACCATGAGTAAAAGCGGGAATTGGACTAATGTTATTTCAATGATGTGATGTAGCCTTGTATTGAATAAAATTGTATTCAACATAGTATGAAGTTGCTCCAAAACAAATAGGCATTTACTTGGAGTAGTGGCTATAATAGAGGTGAACAAATTTCAACAGGATAATATGAGAAGCATGGTCGTTATCAACTAGAACTTTATTGCAACAGGATAATATGGAGCAGTGGCTATAACACCTAATAGCTTGATAATATGCTCTGGAGAGCTTTATTACAGAATCAAGTACAACTTGCCCTAGTTTAACGGCTTATGAAGCAAAATTCTCACAGAGTAGAAACATATAAGCATGAATAAATTAAGTCTACATTTCTTCACTTTGCAAAATTAAAGATTTTACCCCTGCTTTTGAAATTGCAAAATATCTCATGTGAGTTTAGAATAAACATTGTCTGCATCAATTCTAAACTAGAGTTTGCATCAGCTGACAAGTTAAGCTAATCCTGCATCTGAAAAGCACACTTCCAAAATATCTCATGTGAGTTTGCACCTAATAGCTTGAGAATTAAACATTGTCTGCACTATAAAGCACACTTCCAAAATTAGTGTCTGCATCAATTCTAAACTATTTAGAATAAAACATTGTCTTATAAATTTAAGCTAATCCTGTATCTGAAGGATCTAGTCTAGCAATCCTCTCTGAAATACTATTTGAAAAGGTTTTTAAAATTTCTGCCACAATTTCGGCGCGAAACCGCGGCATGTCGTCTTGCCATTTCTTGTGATCTACCCATGATACGCTTGTCGTGGATGAAATCACTTCCATGAACTTCAGAACAAATACTCCGCAGTCCCAACTATTGTCCTGTTTAGGCAAGCCGACTGCATCCTCTACCGGCCAATTAACGAATCCTTCTGAAAATGTCGCTGGAACATCATCTTGTTGGGCCTTCAGCTGTAGTACATATGACAATGTAAATATAATTGAATTGAATGATTAACATTAAGCAACAATATACTATTGAGTGACCTTCTTTATACATACGTTAGCACGTATGTCGGCCCGATGAAGGGTAATTGGGAGTGAATCATAATATTTCCAACGCTGCTCTTTTACCCAGCAAACCAATAAGGCCCAATGACAAGTGACGTGGTAAGGCACGAGAATTATTTCGGAGGAATTAACAGCCTATTCAGTAATATGACTAATAAGAGCGGTGTAATTCCTTGTTTTACTTCTTTTATAATACTGCATATTAGATAATGCATATTGAACAATACTGTCATAATTTAAATGATTGAACATGGTGTAATTCCTTGCTTTATTTATTTTGATGAAAAAAGTACCATACCTCATGATTTGGGGACACGCAGAGATGACTTCTAACTTTTTGTGGTGTCCTTTTTCTTTTCGCACCAAGTACCACAGCATAGGCATTTAGATGGTTGTCCATGACCCAGCCTTGGCCAAGGAGATCATCTACCTCACCTCTTGACATGGATATGTTCCCACTTTCAAAAATGAACATACTCTTGAAAAAGGAAAAAAAATATTTGAAATTTAATAGCTTTCATTACAACCAAGTAGTTTAAAAAGACAAACAAATATACCTGTCAACAAATTTGCCCAGGACAAATTCAACACTTTCCCTAGCTCTTTCTGTTAGAAGCAATCGCCCGGGATACTTTGGATCTGTCTCATGAATGTTACGTGCCCGTTTACAGATGGCCTTCTTCACCCTTCTTGGGCTAACTCTAATTACCTCCGGAGAAGACATTTGTGTTTTAGGAACAATGGTATACTCCGGTGTGGAAGTGGGCTGTGACAGCTATGTAGTCGGAACCGATGAAGAACTTGGTTTACATTCATTTTGTAAGGTCTTACCATGCCTTGCAAAAATTCGAAATAGGGGAAGACTTCCTTCTCCCTGTTGTATAACCTCAGAAGAACATACAACATTGGTATGTTTTGTGGAATAGTTGGCATTCGAAATAGGGGAAGGAGACGGGCATCCCTAAGGGCTTCTATGGATTTTTCAGACAATCTATTCAAGAGAGGCGTGACATTTGTTGTGAAGGTGTTAGGTGCGCATCCGCAACTTAGGTATTTGCTCCCGGGCATGCTGGACCTGAAAAATTAGAAGGCTCACTAAATACAACTGTAACTAAGAATACAAAATGCGACTGCAAATAAGCATTGAACAGAAAAACAACTGCAACTACCGGTAAAAAAATGACTGCAAACAAACATCAAAAATAAAAAATACTCCAACTATGAGTACAAAAATGGACTGAGAACAAACATTGAACCCTAAATCCCTAAATCAAGAACACTACAACTAGAAATTGTGATTGCAAGCAAACATTAAAATAAAAACAACTGCAACTACAACTACACATTGGGACTGCAAATATTTAAATAAAAACAACTGCAACTACAACTACACATTGCAACTGCAAACATTCAGAGTAAGCGACGGGCATGATACCTTTTCAGGGATTTCAGGTAGTGGAGCGGATGACGACGCCAATTCTAATTTTAGTCGGAGGAAGCATCGGAATGGCGGGATTCCACAACACCGAATGAGATGATTCCATAGCAAGAAACAACGAGATTTTTGGTGGAGGAAGCATCGGAATGACGGAGAAGACCTAAGTCGTTGAACGGAGAAGGAATGGCTCATCGCCTTCTGTGTCAAGAAACGGCTAGGTTTCCGACAGAGGAAGCAGCGAAATGGTGGAGATCTAAGGCGCCGAGAGCTGCGGAAGGAGGAGCTTGGGAAAGGAGCAAAATTTCGAAATGATTGGGGGCCCCACAAATGAAAAGAGTATTTATGTGCTGACGATAGCATGATCCTTTCTCCTGACCTAAATTTTTTTCCTGTTTAAGACAACTTATGTTGATGAAGAAGCTATATTCCAAATGCACTTGTCATATTAGAATTGTTTGGATGAATAGATCTTAGAAAAATGATTATTTAAAAATAGCTGATATGTGACTTTTTCAATAACATGCGAAATTCAACTTTTCGGCTCCTCCACACGAGCATTCGAGCTCTAAATACCCTATTTCCTTCCGCTCATCATTTCTCGCCTCTCAACGACGAGCCCTCTGTGATCCCTCTCGGCGACGAACCCCCTTTAACTCCCTCAACGACCTCCGCTCGATCCAACGCCTTCCCAACGACACAAGCCCTCTTCCTTTCAACGGGGTCCTCTGCTCATGCTCTTTCCTCTAGTGCTTTTGTAAATCAAATTGCTAACTACAGGTGGCCCCATTGACCAATTATATTTGCATCCGTAGTCAGATCAATTCAGATCGGAATGTAAATACGAAAGGAATGAGTCGACATTTTGGGAGCAACTACGAAATTTTGCTCGAGCAAGAAGAGAGATCAAAGAAAGCGCATTGAAACAGTCGATACAAACTTCAAATAATTAAGCAATAGCCATCTTGCACGAGTTCGAGATCCCTAATTTTATCCTCACACCCAAACTCGCTCAATTATTTAAATAACCAGATACGAACAAATTCCAACGCATATTGGAATGGGAGATGATTTTCTCATAATTCTCCAACATCATGACGAATACGAAGTCGGTTATTCACAGCTTGAGGTACACCGATCACATTGTGGAGATGGAGTAGTCGAGCGCATCCACCAGAAAATCTGCAAGGCGGGAAACATATTATTTTGAATTTATGGGATGAAAAAAATTGTTTGATTCACTAACAAAAATCTTGCTTTGAAACATAATAATGTAGAACCTGCATCCTCTTTGCTGAAGCACATTGGTGGTTTTATTCTGAAGACATTCCCATGGAGGCCTCCTTTCCCAACCAGAACTCCCAGATCTGAAGGTGCAGAAATTACCATTTGTAAGTTAAAAATCATTAATTGGAGTGTAAATAAAGCCAGATTGACTAGGGTTTGGCCAAATGGGGAGGGGACTGCAAGGACCTGTCTAACCTAACCAGGCCTAGACCGGGATTATCCAAATCATGACGAATGATTTATAATTGGGCACAGCAAGCTAATGCTAAAAAGGAAAAAAAATACCTTTAAGCTTCTCGAACAATATCAAAGTTTCTGCTTTGGCAGGAGTCTTCTCTTTTCGATCTGTGACGAGCTCTACACCAAGCATTAGCCCTCGACCTCTGACATCCCCGATGACTGCAAGGAATCAAGGAAATTGGATTAGCATGTTGTTTAAGAACTACACAAATACAGGCGAAAATAATAATAAAAAAAATAACTAAACAACTTACTTTCATGCTTTTGTTGAAGCTCTTTCAAACGTCCAATTATGTAAGACCCAACCGCCGCACAATGGGCTTGACGCTTCTCCTTGTTGAGAACATTAAGCACCGCAAGCCCTCCGGCGGAGCACACTGGATTACCACCGAAGGTGTTGAACTGTATCCTTTGAGACATCACTTGTGCAATCTCGGGGGTTGTGACCACCGCTCCCATCGGCAAGCCATTGCCAATGCCCTACAATTATTATTAATGAGGAGTTTTCTTCAATCATGGGACCACAAGATGTTGATCAAGTCAAAAGAAAAAATCCATTGAAGAATTTTTTAAGTTCAGGAATAGAACTGTTCATGTTTGCACTAATAAGAGACCTTAGCCATTGTCACAATATCTGGAATGACATCTTGTGTCTGGAAGCCCCAATAATGGCTTCCAGTGCGGCCAAAGCCACTTTGAACCTCGTCGGCGATGCAGACACCGCCAGCTTGACGAACAGTATCATATACCAATTTCAGGTATCCAGGAGCCAATTCTACAGCACCTCCAACTCCCTAAAGAAAGGTAAAGAGAAATATTTTGGAAAAATTAATAGGGTTTTGATCCATTGTCAACACATGAATGTTTCATTATGAAGGAGAAATTAAACCAAACCTGAAAAGTTTCGGCAATGAATCCCGCAACTCTTCCAGGAGTAGCATAGGCGATATGATCCCGAACTTCTTTAGCATAATTAGAAGCATCGGAGCCAAACACCCCTCGGTATGGATCCGGATTCATAACATGATGAATTTCTCCCTGCACGAGTTTGGATTTAGAGTCAGTTTTTGCTGAATTTAGCCCACTTACAGCTGCATTTCAAACACGCGAAATGGGCTGGACCTGATAATAACCTATAATAGTAGTGTGCAGAGTTATAAATAGCCCCTTGGATGTAATAGGAGGAAGGAAGTGACCGTTAAGTCTTTTAAGTTTTCTTTTAGTTTCTTCTTCTCTCTCTCTCTCTCCTCATCTTCTTCATGGATCATCTTCTTATTCCCCTCATTCTGTTTTAGCTAGGTTATATGTAGGAATTCCGGAGCGCCGAGAAGTCGAAATCCGAAAACGAATAACAAATCACAAAGCACAAAAAACAGAACAATCACAAACACAGCGATATACAGAGGTTCCCCTAAACCGGGTTACGTCCTCTCCCCTTCTTCTCTCTTCTTGTATTCACCAGAAAGTTACAGATTACACCAAAGGTTACAAGGATCTAAACCCGATCCTACCTTCTTCCTCTTCTGGACAAGAAAAAACCGTAGAAGAATACCTTCTGGATCGACGCCGACGGAAAACCTCGTACACGTCTCCAAAAGAATACGCCGCCGCAAGTCTGTAAAAAACCAATTTCGTCTGTATCCCTAAATGGGGGATAAACATATAAATAGACTTCCGCATCCGCGATCGTCGAACGAGCAAAGTTCGTTCGACGATCGGCAACCACGATCGTAGAACGACGATGGTCGACCGATCCGTGGACATCGACGATCGGCGATCGTCGAACGATCGGCAACCGCGATCGTCGAACGACGATGGTCGACCGATCCGTGGACATCGACGATCGGCGATCGTCGAACGACCGCTGGGGTCGACGATCGGCGATCGTCGAACGAGCAAGACCGGTCGACGAAAAACGACCAAGGCCGTTCGACGATCTCCGAACCCCGTTCGACCACTGAACAACCTTCAGAAAAATTTGGTCCGGGGGCGTTGCCCCCGAGCCCCCACCGGGGACGTAGTCGTCGGTCCCGGAGATGTCGATGGGGGATCACACTTCGATTCCTCTAAGCTCACGTGGGCAAACCCGGTGTGAGAAACAAGAGGACCGGAAGTGTTCCACAACCCCAACAATCTCCCACTTGATGGAAAACTTCCGCAGATGAGAGCAGCTCCTCCAATCTTCCTCTTCAACCCCACTGCTGTTGCACACCATTCAAACTTAGCAACAGGCACAGCCTTGGTAAGAAAATCAGAACTGTTCTCCTTGGTATCAACCTTCTCCAGTTGAACCACCTGCTTCTCTACCTTTTCCCTGATGAAGTGAAATTGGATGTCTATGTGTTTTGTCCTAGCATGGAAAACCGGATTCTTGGCTAACTGAATAGCTCCTTGACTGTCACACCATATCTTCACAGGACCTTGCTCAAAACAGAGCTCCCAGCACAACCTCCTCAGCCATATGGCTTCTTTACTGGCATGTGTAAGAGTCATATACTCAGCCTCCGTCGACGAGAGTGCCACTACTCCTTGCCGCCGACTCATCCAACTAACAGCACCACCAAATAATGTAAAAACATACCCACTGGTGGACCTCCTGCTATCCAGGTCACCTCCCCAGTCAGAGTCCACGTGTCCGACCACGTCCAGGACTCTTCCAGTTTCAGCACCTTCATAACATATAGAATAATTTAAAGTGCCACGAAGATACCTGAACACCCGCTTCACAACATTCCAGTGCTCCTTCCCTGGTTTGGCCATGTACCGGCTCAGTACTCCCACTGCTTGTGCTATGTCAGGCCGAGTACAAACCATGGCGTACATGAGGCTTCCCACTGCACTTGCATATGGAACCTTCACCATGTCCTCCATCTCCTCATGTGTCTTGAGACACATCTCCGCGGATAGCTTATTCCCCACGGGCATAGGGGCACCAACAGGCTTGCAGTCAGCCATGTTGAACTTCTTCAACACCTCTTCGACGTACCTTTGCTGCCTCAGCCAAAGCTTCTTCTTGCTCCGGTCCCTGGTAATCTGCATCCCCAAGATCACACTTGCCGGACCCAAATCCTTCATTTCGAACTTGGCCGAGAGCAACTTCTTCACCTGTTGGATCATTTTGACACTATTCCCTACGAGCAACATGTCATCTACGTAGAGTGTCAAGAAAGTGAAGTGTTCTCCCTTCCTTTGGATATAGATACAGTGGTCCGAATTCGACCTTTCAAAACCCAACTCCAGCATGTAGGTGTCGAATTTCCGGTACCACATCCTCGGAGATTGCTTAAGTCCATAAAGGGACTTCTTCAACCTGCATACCAGATCCTCCTTGTCATTGGCCTCGAATCCTTCAGGTTACAGCATGTAAATCTCCTCCTCTAGATCCCCGTGAAGAAACGCCGTCTTCACGTCCATTTGTTCAATCTCCAGATCATGCACAACCGCAATGGAGAGAACCATTCTGATAGAAGTGAGCTTGGCCACCGGCGAGAAAATCTCGTCGTAGTCCACACCTTCAACCTGTGAGAAGCCCTTGGCAACCAACCTCGCCTTGTACTTCTCTATGGTGTCATCCGCCTTAACCTTCTGCTTGAAGACCCATTTACTCCCAATGACCTTCCTCCCTTTTGGAAGCTTGCACAGATCCCAAGTCTGATTCTTCCGCAGAGACTCCATCTCATCAACCATAGCAAGCTCCCACTGATTCGCATCAGCCCTCGACCACGCATCCCTGGCTGAAATGGGATCTTCTCCAAGCATGTTCAAGCAATATTGTGCTCCAACCGCACCAAGGGAGTACCGGATTGGTGCCCTCCTTTCCCTCGTTGAGCGCCTCAGAAGTGGAGCATCAGCAACTTCCTCTTCTGATTCATCATCAAAGCTCACCTCCTCCAAACCATCAGATTCGGAATCCGAATCCGAAACAGCCACAGTAGTAATCTGAGCATCCTCCAGAGGAACTTCCTCCATGCTGCTTTCTACTACCACCTTTTCTGCATCTTTTCCTTCCTCCGCTTGTGTGGTGACTTGAGGACGGGCTTCATGAAAGACCACATCCTTGCTATACGTCACCGTCCTCGTCACCGGGTTCCAAAGCTTATATCCCTTGATGCCATCTTTGTAGCCCACAAAGATGCACCGCTCGGACTTCATATCCAGCTTCCCCCTCTTCTCCTTTGGAATGTGAACGTATGCATCACATCCAAAAACACGAGCATAAGCCAAATTTGGCTTCTCCTGGAAAACGGCCTCAAAGGGGGTACACCCCTTCACTGCAGATGTTGGGTCCTGTTCTTCAAATGGTTAGCTGTAGCCGCCGCTTCAGCCCAGAACTCCGCCCCCAAACCAGCCCAACTGAGCATGCACCTGGCTTTCTCCATCAATGTCCGATTGAGCCTTTCCGACACTCCATTCTGCTCTGGAGTATACGGCGTGGTCTTCTACCGTGCAATCCCCTGCTCAGTACAGTACCGCTCGAAGGCGTCTGAGCAATACTCCCCTCCGTTATCAGAACGGAGAACCTTCACCTTCCTCTCCAACTGGTTCTCCACCAGGTTCTTAAAATCCTTGAACCTATCGAGAACCTCCGCCTTGGACCTGAGAAAATAAAGCCAAGAATACCGAGAGTAATCATCAATGAAAGATACATAATACCTAGCCCCACCAAGGGATGGGACTGGAGTCGGCCCAAATACAGTTAAATATTGTATTTATTTATGTTATTTATTGTTTTCCCGTGTACCTATATATGCCCGTTTCCGGGCCAACCCTAATTTTCACGATCAAATCATCCTATTCTACTTGGTATCAGAGGGAACAAGAGAAAGCCGCGCCAACATCGTTCTTCCTCGCTTCGCAGCGCGCGTCGCTCCGCCTCCGCCTCCGCAGCGCGCGTCGCATCCAGCGCGCGTCCGCCTCCGCAGCGCAGCGTCGCTGCCAGCGCCTCCGCCTCCGCAGCGCAGCGTCGCAGCCAGCGCGCGTCGCCTCCGCTCCCGCGGTCCGCCAGCGCAGCCGCTCCGCCCCCCAGCTCTCATCTCCGCTACCCTCAGCCTTCTGGCGTAAACAGCGGCTGGGGGTGGTGTTTTGTCTCTCATGGGGGCTGCCGGGGGCGCCTCTCTTCCATCCTCGGGTGTGTTCCTCGGCTTTCAGATCTAGCCCACACTCGTAGGATGTCCTTCTTCTCTATTTAAGCTCCTTGTCCTCTACTATGGACGATCTTTCCTCTGCGTCTCATTCCGGTGCTCTTCCCGGTTCCACGGCCCTCCAATCCGATCCTTTGCACAGTCCCTCGGGTGATCCTCCTCGGAGTCATGTGTAACACCCCTAGCCGATCCAACGTGACAACGTCACGGCTCCGCTCTAGGCGATGCTACCGGGCTGCAGCCCAAGCACCCCAACCCCTCTCCAGCCCACGGGCGGGTTGTTGGTGGCCACAGCCTCCCTTTGATGAGTCAAACTCGATAGTCAAGCCCGCACCACGGGGACTTCCCAGGAGGTCACCCATCCCAGTACTACTCCAGCCCGAGCACGCTTAACTATGGAGTTCTTTCAACTCTCATCACCAGCTCAATTGGTGATGAGAGTTGAAAGAACTCCATAGTTAAGCGTGCTCGGGCTGGAGTAGTACTGGGATGGGTGACCTCCTGGGAAGTCCCCGTGGTGCGGGCTTGACTATCGAGTTTGACTCATCAAAGGGAGGCTGTGGCCACCAACAACCCGCCCGTGGGCTGGAGAGGGGTTGGGGTGCTTGGGCTGCAGCCCGGTAGCATCGCCTAGAGCGGAGCCGTGACGTTGTCACGTTGGATCGGCTAGGGGTGTTACAATAAAAAGTACACTTTTTTTATGTAACGACCCTGGCGCGTACGTAACAGCGTTACGGCTCCGCCCTCCAGGCATCGCTACCGGGCTGCAGCCCAAGCACCCCAACCCCTCTCCCTCCACAGGCGGGTTGTTGGTGGCCACAGCCTCCCTTTGATGAGCGAACTCGACAGTTAAGTTGGGCCGTACGGGGACTTCCCAGGAGGTCACCCATCCCAGTACTACTCTCGCCCAAGCACGCTTAACTATGGAGTTCTTTCAACCTTCATCACCAATTGAGCTGCAGCTCAACTGGTGATGAAGGTTGAAAGAACTCCATAGTTAAGCGTGCTTGGGCGAGAGTAGTACTGGGATGGGTGACCTCCTGGGAAGTCCCCGTACGGCCCAACTTAACTGTCGAGTTCGCTCATCAAAGGGAGGCTGTGGCCACCAACAACCCGCCTGTGGAGGGAGAGGGGTTGGGGTGCTTGGGCTGCAGCCCGGTAGCGACGCCTAGAGCGGAGCCGTGGCACTGCCACGTTGGATCGGCTAGGGTCGTTACATCATGGCCAGTCTTTGAAGATTACTACTGTTGCCTTGGATGACACAAATTACCTGGAATGGTCTCGGGCGGCTCAACATGCGATCCGCAGCCACCAGTTATATGGCCTTATTGATGGTACTCTCGTTGAGCCATCTCGTACCGATCCCTCTTGGCGTAAATGGGATGCGGACAATTCGTTGGTCGTCTCGTGGCTTCTTCATTCCATGTCTCCTCAGGTGTACCGGAGTTATATGTTGCTGGACTCCGCTTACGACATTTGGACGCGAGCCCGTGATACTTACTCCCAGGCAGGTAGTTCGATGCAGATATATGAGCTCACTCGCCGTGTTCTGGAACTGCGACAAGGAACTCAGCCCGTTGCTTCCTACTATTCTGAGTTTGAGCGCCTTTAACAGGAGTTGGACTTCTTCAGCACCTTTACTGCAGCTTGTACACCTGATGATGTGGCTCTTCAGAAGGATAAAGACCGGTTCCGTGTTCATGTCTTTCTTATGGGCCTTAACATGGAGTTTGATGTTGTTCGCCTACATGTTCTCCATCGTGAGCCTCTTCCCTCCCTTCGGGAGGCCTTCAGCATGCTCCTCAGTGATGAGAACCGTCGCCGCAGTCTCAGCCCTTCGACTGACCACTCTGCGCTCGCTGGTTTCTCCCGCCGTCCCCCTCCTGTTTGCAGTCACTGTGGGAAAACGGGCCATATCAAAGATTCCTGCTTTCGCCTGCATCCGCACCTTGCACCGACTGGTCGGGGTTCTGGTACTCGTGGTAGAGGTGGCTATCGTGGCGGTGGCCGATCTTCTGGTGACCGTCCTCAGTCTTCTGCTCACTCTACTGAGGTTCTGGGGGACACCACTGGTGGTTTGTCTGTTGCCGAGCTAGAGGCCTTCCGACACATGTTGCGCTCCCGCACTGACTCTGCTCCTGCTTCCTCTCACGCTGCTGTTGCCACTTCAGGCCTGTCTACTGCTCATGTCGTGTCTTCCACACCTTCCGAGTGGATTATCGACTCAGGTGCGACCGACCACATGACTGGCTCTGCCTCAGGTTTTACCTCATACTCTCCTCTTTCTGGTCGTGATAAGGTTATTGCTGCAAATGGCTCTCTCTCTGTCATTGCTGGTAAAGGGACGGTTCCGTGTTCCCCTGACTTATCACTTTCCTCTGTTTTGCATGTCCCTTCTTTTCCTAGAAATTTACTCTCTATTAGTCACTTGACAACCTCTTTACACTGTTCTGTGACATTCTTTCCTGATGTTTGTGTTTTTCAGGATCTGGCTACGAAGCGGACACTTGGCAGTGGTAGGAATGTCGGTGGCCTGTATTTGCTGAACCAGTCTTCTCCCAGTGCCCTATCCTCCACCAGATCTCCGACGCTTGATGATCTTCGACGATGGCATCAGCGCCTTGGCCACCCGTCTCCTTTATATCTTACTAAATTGTTTCCTGTTTTTCATCAGTTATTTCAGTCTTTTTCATGTGATGCGTGTGAACAATCTAAACATGTTCGTCGTCGTTCTACTCATTTATCTGTTCCTAGTCTGTATCCATTTGATGTTATTCACTTTGATGTTTGGGGTCCATCCCGTGTTCTCTCTTTATCCGGCTATAAATGGTTTGTAACGTTTATTGATTGCTACTCCCGTACAACCTGGCTTTATATGCTTAACAAGAAAAGTGACGTCCTTTCTTGCTTCCTAAAATTTCATAAAATGGTGATTCAACAATTCGGTGGGAAAATACGCGTGTTACGGAGTGATAATGGTGGAGAATACGATGATCGCGGTGTCTTTGGGGCCTATCTTGCGGACCATGGCATCATCCACCAAACTACATGTGTCCACACCTCTACTCAAAATGGGGTGGCCGAACGGAAAAATAGGTAGTTACTGGAGGTGGCTCGGTGTTTACTTCTTTCTATGCACCTTCCTAAATCCTACTGGGGGGATGCAGTTCTTACTGCCGCGCACCTCATTAACCGTCTTCCGTCTCGCGCTCTCTCCTTCGATACGCCCATCTCTTGTCTCGAAAAAAAACATATTGTCCATATATCTCACCTTCCTCCTCGTATCTTTGGCTCCTTGTGCTTTGTTCATGTCCATAGTCCGCATCGTGACAAACTTGATGCGCGGTCTATTCGCTGTGTTTTCGTGGGTTATTCCTCTACCACCAAAGGGTATCGATGTTATCACCCTCCAACACGTCGGTACTATTGTACTGTTGATGTCACCTTTCGTGAGGGGGAGTCGTACTTTGAATCTCGCCAGGGGGAGATGACTAGCATTGATGCCGAGTTGATCAACTCCCCGCTTCCTATTGTTGCTTATCCTACCATTCCTCCACCTGCTCCTATTCCTTCACCTGCTCCTATTCCTCCACCTGCTCCTATTCCTCCTCCTGCTCCCGTTCCTCTCACCTCCGCTCCTCCGATTCTACACACATACTCTCGTCGTCCTACGACCGTTGGGCAAGTACAAGCTGTCGATGCTCTACCAGTACCGGTGACTGTTTCTGACCCAGATTCTGAGGATGAACTCCATATTCCTCTTGCACGTCTTATTGGTAAGAAAGGTAGTACTAAACATCCCATTGCCAACTACATTCATTATGATCACCTTTCTAAGGCACATCAAGCCTTTATTTCTTCATTTTCATCTATTGTTATCCCTAAGACATGGCAGGAGGCTGATCAGATATCTGAATGGAAAACGGCAATGGAAGAGGAACTGCGTGCCTTGGACAAGAATAAAACATGGAGGCTGGTGAGCCTTCCTCCAGGGAAGCGGACGGTCGGATCCCGTTGGGTCTTCACAGTTAAACAAAATCAAGATGGTGTAGTGGAGCGGTACAAAGCTCGTTTGGTGGCACAGGGATATACCCAGGCTCAGGGTATTGACTACCAGGAGACTTTTGCTCCTGTTGCAAAAATGAACTCTATCCGCGTGCTTTTCTCTATTGCCGCAAGACGAGGATGGGAACTACTTCAGCTTGATATCAAGAATGCCTTTCTGAATGGTGATTTGGAGGAGGAGGTATACATGGATATTCCACCGGGCTCTGTTATCAAAGGGTCCAAGGGAAAGGTGTGTCGTGTTCTAAAATCCCTATACGGCTTGAAGCAGTCTCCGAGAGCTTGGTTTGGTCGTTTCTACAAGTTCAAGCTTCAACTTGGATACACCCAAAGTCATGCTGACCACACTCTCTTTACTAAGAGAAAGGGTGACCAGGTTTCTATTCTCATTGTTTATGTGGACGACATCATCATTACTGGGGACTACTCGGAGGAGATTATTCACTTGAAGGAGCAACCGAGTAAAGAGTTTGAAGTTAAAGACCTAGGAAAGCTGAAATATTTCTTGGGAATTGAAGTGGCGAGGTCTCAACAAGGGATTTTCATCTCCCAAAGAAAGTATACTTTGGATCTTCTTGAAGAGACTGGGATGCTTGGGTGTGCTCCCGTGGACACACCTATTGAGGCTAATCACAAAATCGATGCAGATACTAGTGGAGAAAAGGTGGATGCCTCAAAATACCAACGTCTGGTTGGACGTTTCATATACTTATCCCATACTCGCCCTGACATTACTTATGCGGGAGTCCTAAGTAGGTATATGCACTCCCCTTCTGTTCGTCATCAGCAGGCGGTCTTTAGAGTGCTTCGGTATCTCAAAAAGGCACCAGGTCGTGGGATCCTTTTCAAGAATGGCAAATCTTTAGAAGTTGAAGTGTTCACTGATGCGGATTGGGCTGGTAGCCTAGACGATAGAAAATCTACCACAGGGTACTGCATCTTTGTGGGAGGCAACCTCGTTTCGTGGAGGAGCAAGAAACAGAATGTGGTGGCTCGATCAAGTGCAGAGGCTGAGTATAGGGCAATGACACAAGGTGTTTGTGAAGGGTTGTGGTTGAGGACCCTCCTTCTGGATATTGGCCTTCAGCCGAACAATCCTATTATGATCTATTGTGACAACAAAGCGGCCATCAGTATTGCGCACAATCCAGTGCAACATGATAGAACCAAACATGTGGAGGTTGACAGACATTTCATCAAGGATCACCTTAACAAAGGGAACATTTGCACCCCTTTTGTGAACTCATTTGATCAACTTGCGGATGTCTTCACCAAGGGTTTATGCAGCGACACCTTCAATGACAACACAAACAAGTTGGGAATAATCAATATATATTCCCAACTTGAGGGGGAGAGTTAAATATTGTATTTATTTATGTTATTTATTGTTTTCCCGTGTACCTATATATGCCCGTTTCCGGGCCAACCCTAATTTTCACGATCAAATCATCCTATTCTACTAATACATCGCTATGAATCAAATCCAGTAAACCGGTGGCCCTCTTCCCTTCTCCCTGAAAACTAACCCGGTTCTGCTTGCCAAGTAGGCAATGCTCACAGAACCCAAAGCTCGAGGTGCACACGGGCACACCCACCACCATCTGGCCAGATGTCATAGCCGACATCCCCTTCTCACTGATGTGTCCAAGCCGCTGGTGCCACAGCCTGGACTGCTCCTCCTGGTCCTCCTCTTGGCCTTCAGAGATGAAGGCGCCGCTAGGCACCACTGTATCAGCAAGCAACTTGTACAGTGTCCCATGCCTCACGCCTTTGGCGATCACCATCGCCCCTCGGGTCATCCTACACGAATGCATATCACAACTGAAAGACACCCCCGCATCCGCCATAGATCCCACCGAGATCAGATTCCTGCTCATCCCTGGAATGTGCATCACCCCCAGAAGGGTCTTCATGGTCCCGTCGGCCATCTTCAGCATCACCTTGCCACGCCCAACAATCTGCACAGCAGTATCATCGCCAAGCATGACGTCACCACCATCAAACCTCTCATATTCACTGAACCAGTGTCTATGAGGGGTCATGTGGTAGGAAGCTCCTGTGTCAACATACCACACATCTGAATCCTTCTGGGCAACACATGCAGCAGCACTATACATGTCACCCCCTTCAGTCTCCTTCTTAGTACCAGAAGTTGACCCAGCATCTTTCTTCTGAACGGGCTTGTTGGGACATTGAGATTTGACATGCCCAACCTCATTACACTTCCAGCACTTGATGGGCTTCTTCTCTTTCTCTCTTTCTATGCTCTTGGATCTACCCCGAGATTTATCTCGAGATCCTCCTTGCTTATTATCTCTCTATTGAGGGCGAGATCTGGATACACTCAATGCACCTTTGATGGTCTTCTCTGAACTTCCTCTTCTGGTCTCCTCAGATAATAAAGTAGCACATACTGACTCATTGGAGAGAGCTATATCTCTATTACCCCCTATGGCAACAATAACATTGTCCCAAGAGTCCGGCAATGAGCAAAGTAGTGTAATAGCTCTATCTTCATCCGAGATTTTCTCACCAATTGAGATCAACTGACCCACGACAGTGTTGAAACTTGTCAGGTGTTCTGAGAAAGAACCACCCTCCTGCATCTTCAGATTGTATCACTTCTTCCTCAGCAACAATTTATTAACCAAAGACTTGCTCTGGTAGAGAGATTCCAACTTCCGCCATAGGCCTTGGCCGGAAGTTTCCTCCATGACATTTGTTAAAATCGAATCTGCGAGAAAAAGCCGGATCAGACCTTCGGCTTTCTGATCGGCCTTTGTCCAGGCCGCAACAGCCTCCTCATCAGACTTCTCTGTTGGAGGAGTATTCACTATTGCACCCCACAAATCACGATCAACCAGTAGGTCTTCCATCTTCATCTTGCACAGATCAAAACGACTTCCATCAAACTTCTCTATCTCGATCCGTACTCCTCCTGAACTCATAGCCAAAAATCCAAGAAACCTCCCTCTGATACCAAATGTAGGAATTCTGGAGCGTCGAGAAGTAGAAATCCGAAAACGAATAACAAATCACAAAGCACAAAAAACAGAACAATCACAAACACAGCGATATACAGAGGTTCACTCAAACCGGGTTACGTCCTCTCTCTCCTTCTTCTCTCTTCTTGTATTCACCAGAAAGTTACAGATTACACCAAAGGTTACAAGGATCTAAACCCGATCCTACCTTCTTCCTCTTCTGGACAAGAAAAAACCGTAGAAGAATACCTTCTGGATCGACGCCGACGGAAAACCTCGTACACGCCTCCAAAAGAATACGTCGCCGCAAGTCTGTAAAAAACCGATTTCGTCCGTATCCCTAAATGGGGGATAAACATATAAATAGACTTCCGCATCCGCGATCGTCGAACGAGCAAAGTTCGTTCGACGATCGGCAATCACGATCGTCGAACGACGATGGTCGACCGATCCGTGGACATCGACGATCGGCGATCGTCGAACGATCGACAACCGCGATCGTCGAACGACGATGGTCGACCGATCCGTGGACATCGACGATCGGCGATCGTCGAACGACCGCTGGGGTCGATGATCGGCGATCGTTGAATGAGCAAGACCGGTCGACGAAAAACGACCAAGGCCGTTCGACGATCTCCGAACCCCGTTCGACCACTGAACAACCTTCAGAAAAATTTGGTCCGGGGGCGTTGCCCCCGAGCCCCCACCGGGGACGCAGTCGTCGGTCCCGGAGATGTCGAAGGGGGATCACACTTCGATTCCTCTAAGCTCACGTGGGCAAACCCAGTGTGAGAAACAAGAGGACCGGAAGTGTTCCACAACCCCAACATTATACATTGTAGATATTAAACCATGCTTCTCTTGTAAAAACCAGAAGAAAAAAAAACTAAAATACTTCACTCAGCTTTCTATATCAGTCTAAGTATTTGTATTAGGATTTCGCAAAGTTTGTAGACAATAAGAGTGGAATCTATCGAACATGAGATAGTAGAGAAATCGGCTTCGAAGATTCATGAGAAACGGAATGGAAGGAAGAAATGTGTTGGAGAAGACCCATAAAATAGTTTAGTCATTGACATTGTACGCCCATGTATAAATGAATGGCCCATTGGGACAACCCTCTCTTAGGTTCCTTTAGTCTCACATCTTAGATTCATTCTTAGCTCTTTCTCTCTCTATCTATACAAGGGGCCTCTTGTATGCAAGATTTTGAAAAACGTACCAGACCGGCTGGTTCAACCGGTCGAACCGCCAACCGGGAATCCAGACGGTCCGACCCAACCCAAAGAACCACTCCCTCCACGGACCGGCTAACAACCGGAGAACCAGGCGAGCGGGCCGAAGAACCAGGACCGGTAACTTTAATGTCCGCTGCCAAGATTCAAACCCATAACCTCCTTTAGGAATAAGAAAGGGCTAACCACATGAGACGCCAACCCATGTTTAACTTACCTAGCTTAAAATATATAAATATAAATAACCTATTACTAATCTAAGAAATAATTACATATACATTAGTACATATGTATAATTTATATTTAAAAGTTGTAGATTTTTTAATGTAGTTTACTCGAAATAAAAACATTAGATATATAGATCTAAGATTTAAAAATATTATAACATGTATTTAATATTTATTCGTATATACATTTGAGCAAACTTAAAAACTATTTTTAAAAATTTGTGAATATTTTATAATGTTTTATTTTATGTGTGATGATAAGAAAAATATACTAATACTAAAATATGTTTTATATAATTAGGTTATTACGGTTCAACCTTCATCGGACCGGCTCAACCTTGAACCTCTCCTTCCGGTTCAATCTTCGGTTCGTTTCTCAAAATCTTGCTTGTATGTGTTATATGTATTAATTTAAAAATGGAGAATAATTTATTTGCCTCTTTATTTATTCTCTAATTTCTAGTTTCGTACATGGTATCAGAGATACCAGAATCCTAAGGGTTTTTTTTTTCAGATGTGCTCTTGCTCCCTTCGTCGCTATAAGCTCGCAGTTCAATTCGTTCGCTTGCTCGCGCGGCCTCGCAACCTCTTCTTTGAGCCCGCTCCTCTGCTTAGAGCCACTCCATCACATCTCTATGTTCAGTCTCCCTGCTGCTTTTATAGACCTCATCTGTCACCTATCGGGACCAAACTCTGCTCTTGTTCACGCGACTTGCTCCATCTGCTCACTCCAACATCGACACCTTACGGGAGGAACTCCAGCTTTTTCACGGGTTAATCTCCTTCCCTTCTAACTTTGGTTTCTCCGCCTCCAATGAAGTGATCTCCTATCACGCCCATAGTCCATCTTGGATTGTGGACTTTGGTGCCACTAACCACAGAGGCCCTCTCGGAACTTGGACTCTACGTGCCAAAGTTCATCACAGTGGCTAATGACGACATTCAATGTTGTTAAAGGTTCACCTCATGCACTGGTATTATCTCATCAATTGCATGCACTGGTACGTCCTCTAATTTGCGACGCTCTTCTCTATTGCATTTCCTGATCGACCTCCCTTCCCTCTGACCTCACGAGTCTTTGGTTGTATCTACTTCATTCATCATCTGTGTCCTCCCGTTGACAAGCTGCCCCCTCGTCACACTCACTACATGTTCGTTGGGTATTTGCGCACCTCGAAGGTCTATGTTTGTAACTCTCCCTCCACTCGGAAGTTGGTCACGTCTGTTGATGTAACTTTCTTAGAAAACCAATCTTTCCAATCTGTCACCAAGTTGACACCCCCTCATGATTTTCCACGTCCTCTTGTTCCTCCCAACTTTCCTCTACCACATTTACTATTAACATCGCCTCCTGCCTTGGATCCTCTTTGTGTCTACTCTCACCACTATCCTCGATTTAGTGTCCCCCAACAACCCATATTTACTACTGATACTCCGCTGACTGCTGATTCGACCACACCCTCCACCACGCATCCTATCTTGAATTATGTCTCCTTACACTGTCTCTCCTCCGATGTGCGCAGGTTTGCAACATCCTTGTCTTCTATTTCCAATCACTCTTTTGACAGGAAGCTCTTCAACATCCCGATTGACGGGTGGCAATGGATGAGGAAATGACTATGCTCTAGACCAATCACACGTGGAACCTTATTCCCCTTTCCCCTAACCATCTCACAGTTAGTTGTAAGTGGGTCTTCACCGTGAAGCATCATCCTGATGGGACGATTGAACGTCTCACAGCCCGTCTTATTGCCCGCGGTTTTACTCAACAACACATCATTTATTATGAGGAGACATTCTCTCTTGTTGTCAAGCCCAATATCGTTCATGCCTTAATCTCTTTTGTTGTCTATCGTCAGTGGTCGTCGCATCAGCTCGATATCAAAAATGTCTTTCTTAACGACAATCTTGTGGATACTGTGCATATGCAATAACATCCTGGTTATGCAATCACGGGGGAGTCCCTAGTCTGTCATCTGAAGAAATCTCTCTATGACCTCAAACAGTCTCCATGGGTGTGGTTTGATAAGTTTAATCGGGTGGTTCGTGATTGTGGCTTCACCCAGAGCTCGACAGACTACTACATGTTTGTTGGTCGACGTCCATCAAACATAAAGATTTTTCTGGACTATGTTGATGATATTCTTATCACGGGTGATGATCTTCTTGACATCACTCAAATCAAGAAATATGTATCCTCTAAATTCCAAACTAAAGATTTAGGCTGACTCTGGTACTTCTTGGAGATTGAAATAGCACGGCGACCTGATGTTCTTGTCCTATCTAAGAGAAAATATTGGCTTGATCTACTTCGTGATGTTAGTTACTAATGCAACCCACGTCACTTCTGTTGAAACCGAAAAATCGGTCTCTGTGGAGTTCGACCCTTGGGGAAGGGGTGACCGCGCACCTACTGCCCTCAAGCGAACGATCTAGGCACAAGACTAGGAACACAAGGGACAGACCCAAGGTCTCAGCGTGGAGGTCCCGCCGCATACCCGGAAGACTAACAAACTCTTCCCCTCCCAAGCCAAGGGCTGAGCTAAGGCACCTTCGAAGGGCTCTCTTGGCCGACCGGAACTTCTAAGGAGGATCTCTAGATCCATTCCCTCTGAACTAGAGGTGCCGCCTCGGGTCTATGTAAAATGTTCCCAATCTGCCCTACCAGTCGCGTAACCTCGTCGAGCAGTTCTACGACACGCCGCCCAAGTTGGGCCACTAACAGCGTAACATAGGCCGTCTAGGGCCGGCACGGAGCATCACAGACATATTAAATTTACAGGAATATGAATTCCATATATCGGCACGCAGGCCGGCAATATAAACAAACTAGGCCTTCGAGGGCCGGCACGAGCTTGGGCTTAAGCCCGCTATTCCCCGCTTGGTACTGCAACACCTGTACGCCAACGTCTCGACGAGCGGCGACCAACTAGGCATCGGTCGGCTAACATAAGCGGGCCAAACGTATTGCGCACACCCCCTTTTTTGGGGCTATGGTGCGCATTCCCTACAAATATATAATACACAACTTCCACGGAGTCTCCTCCGGGAACCCCAGAACATCATCAATCCGGCTCACATGTCCGGATGAGCTTCACACAGCATGCCTAAACCCGTACTCACGCTTCCGGGTACTAATGCAATTAATAGCGGGGACGCACATGTCAACCCGTCGGAGAGCTCCCTTCCCCCACCCGTTGGTGGAGAGGGGCTTCCATGCAAATGTGTAAACTGAAGGCTTCACCTGCCCAAGTAGAAACATCGTTACCCTTGTCGCGTGCTTGGCGGCGGGGCCGGGAGAGGGGCTCCGGGTCGATCTTACTGCATGCGGCCGCGTCGGTGGCCGATCTCCACCTCCAAGGCGAGCCTTACTCCAGGTCGAGCCTTGCTCCAGGCCGAGCTTGCTACAGGTGGTGACGGAAAGATGGTCGACCTCGGGATCGGGCGGCCTCTGGTGGTCGGTCTGGACAGAAAAAAGAGTGGAGGGGCCGAGCGGTTCTCCTCCTTGCAGCGATGGCGGCCTTTACAGAGAATAGAGAAAGGCTGAGAGGAGCAGCCGACTGCTGTTTTTCGGTGGCCTGGACAGGAGGAGTGAGGTGGAAGGGGTCTCCGCTTGCTCTTCCAAGCCGGCGGCCTGGACAGAAAAGGAGGGGAGGAGCTCGGGCAACCCTTCCTAGCTAGCGGACTGGATAGGGAAAAATAGGAGGAGCTCGGGTTGGCCCTTCCTAGCCGGCGGCCTGGACAGAGAAGGAGAGAAAGGCGGGGCTCGGTCTACTTCTTGCGGCGGCCTGGACGGAGAGAGGGAGGGAGGCGGGGCTCGGCCTGCTCCTTGCGGCGGCCTGGACGGAGAGAGGGAGGGAGGCGGGGCTCGACCTGCTGTTGAAGGTCAACGGGAAGGAGCAAAGGGCGGCGTCGGCCTCTCCTTGCTTCGGCGGCGGGTGAGGGGAAGAGGGGGGAGATCGGGAGGAAGGGGGGTGGGGGTGCGGCGGCCTTTTTTCTGGCCCAGCCCTAGGTCGGGAAAAAGGGGAGGAAGCCCAAAATCCTGCCCCCCTTTTTTCTCTATTTATATATAATAAATATATATATATATATATATATATATATATATATATATTAACATATATTGATATCATAAAGCCTTCCCGCACACGATTTCCACACGTAGGCACAAGTGCCCGCACACCCTCAAACGGAGTCGCACCAACTCGTCGATCATAACACGCCCCTAGGCTGATATTTGGGGAGGGTCCCACTCGCCCGGCTACGGGGTTGTATAACTTCCATTTTATTATTATTATTGTACTTATTTTTATTTGTGTAGCGCACGTATTCGTGCATTTTGGCTTCGTTATATGTTGAGTTGTATCGCGCATGTTATAAGCACTTTTGAGTATTTTTGTATCGCGCATATTATTTGCACATTTTTTGTTCGACTCGTAGGTGTGACCGGCCAACGCGAACCTAAATGCAAAGGTTCGGTAATCTAAGGGATGAGTTAATTAGGGCAAGCTTGAAAATTAACAATAATTTTATAACTTCTAAAGTATAATCTCTTTGAAAGCCCAATTTAAATGTCCCTAAATTTCTGCCCACTTGAAAAGGCCCATTCCCAAAGCCCATTTAACGTCTAAAATATAAGAAAACCATAATCTCTCTTATAAAAACAGTCCCTCCCCTCCCTTTGATGCGGGTTGGAAATTGGATTGCACTTCGACACCCCCCCCCCTTAGCTCTCTGGCAACCTATGGCTCCATCGGCACCTCCTCCAGTGCGAGGGTCCATTGTTGTCGACCACGACAACTCTTCCGATGGCAGAACTCCCTCCTCGGACCTCCACACCCTAGTTTCCCCCGCACACGACCGTGATCCTCTTCCCTCCGGCTCTCGTTTGAATAATTTGTGCTCGAGCCTGCTAGTATAACTTTAACCATCTCCTAGCTCCATCCTAAAGTTTAAATTTTATGTTCAGATTAAAAATGAATAATTACTATTGACAGCTTGCCTAGATTGATCTTGTCCCACTTATTATCGTTAATTTCAAAACACGTGAATGCCACCACCTGATTTCTCCACCCGTGGAATTGAGATTCATGACGTCATTACGTTCGTGCGGTAGTGTTTTGTTCGTTTGCAATGTCTAGATCGTTAAGTCGTTAATAATAACCCGCGAAGTTGCTTTGCGCCATAATTATTTTAAAGAGACCGCAATTGTATCGTTTAAAAACTACAACCCTAGTTTCTGTCTACATCAGTTACTCTAAGTGTAAGTATGTGAATACACTTATGGATGCAAATCATCAGTTATGCACTCATGGTTCAGATTGTGATCAACTTCTCCCTAATCCAGATTATTATTATCGCCACATTGTCAAGCTTATTTATTTTACTGTCACACGACCCAATACATTTTTTGTGATAGGTGTGGTCAGTCGCTTCGTTTATACACCGCGGACCTCCCATCTTCAGACAGTCGAACGAATTCTTAGATATTTGAAGAATGCTCCGGGTAAAGGACCGGTGTACAAGCCTTCCACTTTTGTCTCTCAGTACATACCTTGATGCTGATTATGCTGGGTCCCTCAATGATCATCGATCCATTAATGGTTACTGCACGTATTTTGACAAAAATCTGGTTACTTGGACAAGCAAGAAGCAGATTGTGCTTGCTCACTCATCTACTGAAGCATAATATCGTTCTATGGTCGCCGCCGTTCCAGAACTCACGTGGCCATAGAGTCTCCTTACTGATTTAGGAGTCAAACTTCCATCACCAGTCTTCCTCTTTTGTGATAGTCATGCTGCTATCCATATTGCGGAAAATCATGTGTTTCATAAGCGCACAAAACACATCAAATTCGATGGTCATTATGACCGAGAAAAGCTTCAACTTGCGGAGGAGTGTTGTGGATCAAGTTTCAGATGATCTTACTAAGGCCTTGCCTCGCTCACTATACCGACATTTTCTTTTCAAGCTTGGTGTCTACGACTTGTATGCTTCAGCTTGCGGGGGAGTGTTGGAAAAGACCCATAAAATAGTTTAGTCATTGACATTGTACTTAGCCCATGTATCTATAAATGGCTCATTGGAACATCTGTCTTAGACTCCTTTAGTGTCACATCTTACATTCGTTCTTAGTTCATATCTCTATCTATAAAAGGAGCATCTTTTACATGTGTTATATATATATATATATATATAATTTATTTGCCTCTTTATTCAAATTTCTGCATTTGTCATTCAACTTGAAAGTATAAATGGAGAAAACTCCATAGAGCCAGTCCATGATTAGGATAAGGTTAGTGATGAATCAAAGAATATGTATTAATGGCAGAATTTGTCATTTAGCTGCATCCATGTAGATTTTAATAACATTCAAGATATTAATTCATCAAAATTGCAACTTGCTCAACAACAAAAAAATCTGGAGATAGCAAACCTGAGGAATTGGGTATTTCCAGGTATGCAAAGCAGTCAGCCCCATCGTTGCAGCGCTGCCACCATGATACGCATTTCTCAGAGCTATCATGTTAAGATTGCCAGTGTACAGTCGAGCCATCAGCATTGCTAACTCATTTGCCTCAGTTCCAGAATTCACAAAATAAACAACCTGAGATCAACCAAAACAAACAGTATTTTCTCAAATTTGATAGCTAGCAGGGGAATTGAAGCAGCATAGATTCGGAAACCAATACCTTGAGATTTCCAGGCATTTTTGAAGCCAATCCTTCGGCAAACTCAACTATTGCATGGTGCAGATAAATGGTTGTGGTGTGCTGGAGAAGCTTAGTTTGCTCCAGGATCGCATTCACCACATCAGGATGGCAATGCCCGCAAGAAACAGTCACGATTCCGGCGAACGCATCAAGATAACGTTTCCCGCTCTCATCATACAGATACTGCATCTTTCCTTCCACGATGTTGAGCTGAAGATCCAACGGGAGCATAGTAATTCAAGAAAGGCACAAAAATAAATAAAATCTCTGCAAATCTGTAACTATAGGAAGGGGAAAAAGGGGAATATGTCAAAGGTTTTACTGACTGGCTTTTGGTAGTAGTAGAAGAGGGATGGGCCGAGAAACTCCTTTCTCTTCATGAGAATCTCGTCGGCCATCATTTTCTTGTAGGGCGCCGGTTGGTGGTCAAAGGGAGGAAGCGCCGGCGGAAACTCAGTCGGCGACAGCGATGGAGCCGGCGCCGAGGTGGAGACGCCTCGCCGGAGGATTCGAGTGAGGCCGGCTTTGGATCCTAAGCTCCGCCGCCATAGATTTCTCGGCGAGAACATGGTCGGAATCTGAAGGCGAGTGGTCTAGGGATCAGACGGAGAGTTTGACGCCGGACCCGCTCTATTTATGGAAAAGCCACTGCAGCGAAATATTATGCGCCAATAGCGCGAGAAATTTTTTCAACCGCCGTTCCGATTCTAATTTTTGTCCAGAATTAATTAATTAATTAGTACATCTCCCTGGACGGAAGCTTTTTGAACAGCACTGGGCTCTAATGGGCATAATGCCACGTGGCAGATCTGCCAAAACATAACACGGATGTGGTATTTATCTCCACGCGATGACGCGAAGAGATATATATTTTAAAAAGTACATCGCGTCTTTGTAAGTTTGTTGTTTTTTTATTAAAATATATCCGTTAAAACTAAAAATAAAATTATATATTTGGACGTATACTGCAGTGTTTAATGATGTATTTATCTTTTGAATTTCTAAAGAGTTGACCGAGTTGTAAACAAAGTATTGAAAGTTTATTAATATTTTCTAGATATTAATAATAATATTTGAAGTTACAAGCAGGAGTTGCAGGAGCGGATCAAATATTAACTTCTCTATCTTATCGGAATTGTTACTCCCTCCCTCATCTGACCATCATTTTTGTCATGTAAGTAGTCAAATTTCCAGAATCGACGAGAGGAATCCAAATCAAATAATATATTTGCATAATCCTTGGGTGTGGGTTATTGCTCCTTCAATTCTTAGGAATGTCTAGATTTTGTGAGAGGATGAATTCTTGCATTGCCTCAGAGAAGAGTTTATCCACAAGCTTTGTTGGCGAAGAACCGGACTACTCCCGTCGAGACCGGCGGCTACATCCTCTGGACATCGTTGCCTATTCTGGAGGTGCTAGCTCAGTTCTCCGGAATCAGCCTGGAGCTGGAGGATAGCCATCTCTTCAGATTGAGATTTTTTGGACTGTGAATATTTATGTACTGTAAGTATAATTTTGGACACTCAAGTTTCTGTAGTCAGGAAAAGAGATTACCGCGTGGCGGTAGGATGATACCCCGTGGCGGTAGCGTCAGACGTCGAGAGCGTTGAGTGAGGCGAGGTGACTCAACGCCTAGTCTACCGCGCGGCGGTAGGTTGTTAGCGCGTGACGTTAGCCATTTATTTGGCCGAGCTCTCGGAAAGCTATCTCCCAGCGGTAGAGTTACCGCAGGCGGTAGCTTGGCAATTAATTTGTCAAAGTGCTCGGGTTTCTACCGCGCTGTGGTAGTAGTTATCGCGTGGCGGTAGAAGGAGCGGTCGTGTCGTAACCGTCATTAGCTACTGGTAGGCGCTAGCATCCTAACGCCCGACGATAGCGAAGCTGTAACGGCGTGACCACGTGTCGGCCTGTGATTGGAGGGCATGGGCGGTTGCGCTCGAATCGATGCGTTGATTAACGGTACCGCGCGGCGGTAGGTAGGTACCACACGACGATAGCTTTGTTTATAGTACTAGTTCTGTTGTTTCACTTCATTTTCCTTTGGAGTTGAGAACTTGGCCGGATCTTTTGGACGAGGAGCAGCAGCGCCTGAAAGGATATCTCGCCTCCGTTTGAGATTCGGGACTCGGATTCAAGAAGCGAGTTCGGATCTATGGAGGCAAAGCCGCAACGGTCGTGTTCGTCCGTCTAGAATTTCTCTTATGGCACCAAAGTGGACTTCTAGGGTAACGATCATCTTCCTTAGACATGTGAAGTCCTTCTTTTTGGCATTACAGGTAGACACTCCACGAACACGTGGAAGTGGTTCTCCCGTAGGGTAGATCCGTGTATCCCCGTTAGTTTTGCATTTAGATCCGGAATCGAAGTACGGAATAGGCATGATATGTGAAGCCCATCCAGACATGTTGGTCTGGATTGGTGATATTTCTATGTTTTGTATGCCGGAAAAGACTCCGTGATTATCGCGTAGATTTCAGAGTCGTAGGGTGTGCAGATGGCTACGTTGAGAGTACTGAATGTAGACTCCAGGAAAACACCCGATTTTGGGGAAGGATCGATAGTCTATCCCTCTACCGCGTGGCGGTAGCTCCCAATGAGCGTTGTGTTATTTGTTGAGGTCTGTTTCTTGGAAACCTTGTCGTCGTTTGTTGAAGCCTATCTCTAGGAGACCTGTGAGCTATTTTGTGAGGCCTATCTTGTGAGACCAGAGAGCCGTGATGGCCTGTCTCTCGAAAACCTGGGGTCCAGTTTTGTGGAGCTTGAGCTTGAATTGCTCAGCTTTTGTAGCCATGAGTGCTAGCATAGGATCCTTACAGAGTAATGGATCATGCGGAAAAGGGAAAGGGGATGCTGACCCACGTCAGGCCTGCGAGCCGGACGATTTGAGCAAGGGATATGGCTAAACTGTACCCTCCCCTATACTGGTCGACTTAGAGTGGTCAATGTATAAAGCACATGACTTGTCGTAGCATTGGAGCTAAACTGTAAAGATTTACATGTTTATGTATATGGTATACAAAGTGCTGACTTGCAGGTTGGAGGGGTACCCCGGGGTCCGTTAGGGGCGTCCGGGAGGAGATGTGTTGGTTACACAGTAGAGGTCGGCCTTTGCTGACCCACGTTACTGCAAATCTTTACAGGGCAAGGATCGCAAGCGGGAGCAAGTGCACCGGCCGAAAAGCCCTATGCCTCATGAAGTGTTTGTTGTGCTTACGAGCTCATTTTCTTTTGATTGTATGCTCCATGTTTTGGTCATTGTCCGGCTTTCATGCCGAGGTAGTCTAGGAGTGTTTATGCACGTTGATGTTACTATTGTTTTGGAGATTATTACTCTCTCTAGTTTTAAGGCCTTAAGGTCGTATTGATACTCCTGTTTAGTTGGGGATAACTTCTAGTTGTTTGGTATGTTTCTACTGTTGATTTATTCTGAGTTTTGAGATTGGATAGTTAATATCATCTTTTAACGCCAAAGCTGTGGTTTCTGTATGTTATGGGGCCCCGGCTGGACCCATATTATATGATCATTACATGGGAGGTGTTATAGGTGGTCTAAGAGATTGTGACAGATGGTCACAAGGTGGAAAGAAAGAAATCGCCTAAGTCCATAGGCGTTGAGCGAAGTCTATTCACTCAACGCTGGGTGAGTAAAAATATAGAGTATTGCTTGGATAGTCTCAGCCAAATAATTGGCAAGTTGAAAATGTGTCTAAGTCCACAGACGTTGAGTGAAGTCTACACACTCAATATCATACAACAAAAAGCTGTGAGACAGGCTGAGTCAGTCAAATCCTAAGGAGAAACTGGCAGATATGTGGCTAAGTCCACAGACATTGAGTGAAGTCCATTCACTCACCGCTATAACATTAAAATCATTGAGTATTGCTCAGTCAATTGAAGCCACATAAATTCTGTGTTATTTTGACTAAGTCCACAGGCGTTGAGTGAGGCAAGCTCACTCAATGCCTTGAGGATAAAAGCATTGACTGATTTTCATCAAGTCAGAGCCAGTGTTTTCAAAAACAAAAAATTGGGTAAGTGTTTTGGCATTGAGTGAATCTTACTCACTCAATGCCAAGTGACTAAAATCAAATCTAAGTGTTATGGCATTGAGTGAAGCTTACCCACTCAACGCCAAGTGAAAACTCAAGATAAGCAGTTTGGCGTTGAGTGAAGCTCAATCACTTAATGCCTAGAGACAGAAAGATTGTCTAAGTATTTTGGTATTGAGTGAAGCTTACTCACTCAACACCTAATGACAGAAAACTTTTTCTAAGTATTTTGGCATTGAGTGAAGGTTGCTCACTCAACGCCTAGTGACAGCAAATTTGTTTAAGTGTTTTGGTGTTGAGTGAAGCTTACTCACACAACGCCTATACTAATATTGTCTGATTTTGGCTAAGTACACAGATGGTGACGTCAGTAAAGTCAACAAGTCAACCATTGTTACTTAGCCGTTGATGGCCGAATAATAAAAGGCAGAAATCGATGATAGAAAAGTAGCTTCTGGAAAAAGACAGCTGGCCATCATCTTCTTCCTCGACCATTATTGTTGAGCCCTAGAGAAGAAGTTCAAGCTTCAGATTTGAGAGTAAAAAGAGATAGTTGGTTCCATTTTTACCTACACCAGCAAGGTCGGAAAAACTCTTTTGGACTTTATCTTCCTGCCGACCATTATTGCAGAGCTTGGAGATCCAGTTCAAGTGCTGATCTAAGAGCAAAACCAAGTTAGTCTGTGACTCACAGACAGTTAGCTGTTCAAGAAGCTATTCACTGAAGAATCAAAACATCTTCAATAGCAAGATCAGAAAGTCCACATTCTGAGAAAGTAGAAGTAGCTGAATCATCTGGATTCAATAGTTAGAAAGAGAGAGCTGAGTTTGTCTTGGCTTAAGAATCTGTTAAGGGAAAAAGCCCCAACAACAGTTACTTGACAGTTCCAGCAAGCCTAATCCTTAAGATATATTTCTGGAGCTGAGAATAAGATAGGACTAAACTTGTGGGTCAGTTCAGGAAGAAGAAGAACAACAAATCTGCAAGGAAGCAGCAAGGTCTATTGCTACAGCAGCTTAAAACTGAAGAGAGATTGTTGGGGCAATCCTCTCCTGCACCAGCAAGTTCAGAGGAAAACTCTGAGGAAGAAGAAGCAACAAAGGGCCAACCCTAGCTGCAGTTACTACACAGTTCAAGCCAAGCTTTCTTGAAGACAATTTTTGGACTGTGTAGAAGAAGTCTGGACTGAGATAACTCTGGACAGAAGTACATAGGCTCAGAGAAATTTCTTTGGAGCAAAATTGAAAGACTTTGTTTCAAGAGCCTAAACACCTAGAGGGGAGGGGGTGGGGGTAAATAGGTTCTAATCTTTTAAAGTCCTTTTTAGGCAAACAGTTGGATAATTATTCAACACAGATTAATCAAATCAGAGAACATAAACACATCACAGCAAACACCAGATCTATAGTGGTTCCCCAAGATATGGGTACATCCACTTTCCCCCTTCGCCTATCCAGTAGATAACTGGATTTAGCCTAACTTCCTTCCACTGGCTCAGATCTCCAAATCTTACAATCTCAGAACCAAAATGGTTCCTACAGCTCAGACTTAACAAGTCCTACCTCAGATTCTTCCCCAGAATCATACCTCAGGCCGCAGCCCTACCTCAGCTTTTATAACTAGGCTTACAACTCAGACTTTCCACAAGTCCTACACCTTAGGCTAACAGTCCTACCTCAGCCTTTATAATTTCAGGCTTACGAATCAGATCTGATAATAGATCTTACAAGAAATAGAATGTAATAAGAAACAAACAAATTCACCAGCTAGATTCCTCTGTTGGTGTAGCCTTCTTGATCAGTTCTTGACTGAACTGATCCTTCTGATCCAGCCTGACTTAGCTTCTCAAAGCTTCTTGATAGAACAAAATAAGGTGGATCTTCTTACTGTTGAAGTTGATCTTCAGTCAGCTTCTTCCTTAAATTCAGATTCGAATCTGAATCTTTCTTGCAGAAAAATTCTGAATCTGTTTCTCTTCACAAAATTCTTTTTTTCCTTTTTCTCAACACTTTCTGTAGTTTCCGATCTGTCTCTTATATAGAGTTTGCTTCATGGTTACCAGCTGATCCGGTTTCTAACAAACTACTGACAGATCTGTCAGAGTTGTTAGACCGGTTGGATATGACAGCTGTCAAGTCACCAGACATGTCAGTAGATTCGTCAGAGTCATTCCAACTCAGTACAAATCACTCAGCAGGCTGCTTCATATGTGTCGACACATATTGGGCAAGTGTCGACACAAGTATTCATGGTGTCGACACAATACTCCAAGTATCGACACAGTCATACTTCTGCTTCTCGACACATTTTCTTTTGAATGTGTCGACATAAGTCCTGTGTGTCGACACAAATGCTTCCAGTGTCGATACAACTGTTGCTGGTAGATGGCGTTGAGTATGTGTTGACACAAGTCCTGTGTGTCGACACAGCTGCTTCTGGTCTCGACATAGCTGTTGTCGACAGACGGCGTTGAATAAATGTCGACAGTGTTGAAAGTATCCAGACGACATTGAGTGTGTGTCGACACAAGTCCTGTGTGTCGACACAATTACTTCTCGTGTCGACATAACTCCTGTCTCAGGTGTCGACACAGTTCTGAGTGTCGACACAGCTTCTTCAGAAGTGTCGACTTAGCTTGAGTATCGACACAACTTCTTCATAAGAGTCGACACAACTTGAGTGTCGACACAACACCTTCAGAAGTGTTGACACAAATTCAGAGTGTCGACACAAGTTCTTCATAAGTGTCGATACAGCTTCTGGGTGTCGACACAGCTTCTTCACAAGTGTCAACACTTGTACTTAGAAAATTTTCTTCAAATGCTTAAACCTGCATAATGTAACTCAAACATCTATTAAATACAAATTGATGCATATCATTGACTAAGATGAGGATTCTCCAAATCTAGTACACATTTTCCAATGTACCCAACAATCTCCCCCTATTTGGAGAAGTCATGGCCCTTAGTCAAAGACATACATCTCTCATAATAAAATAGAAATAGAAATAGATGAACATTCAATTTACAGCAGGTAAACACATAATCATTGTAAACAACAAAGAAATTAAAACTGAACTGATTTCATTCAATTTTTAGAAAAAAAACAATGTCAAGTTTACAAGGATTTCTTTCTAGATCAAAATACAAAATGTTACATTGTTCTAATACATAAGCCTATCTATCCTGTTATTGACTAGGCTCCTTAATGACAATTCCTTTTCCAGTCTTGATCTTTGCCTGTATAGAAGGTTCAGCATCTTCAGCAGGATTCTTCCCTTTCAGGGCTTTCTTCTTTAGTTCTTCAGCCTTAATTTTCTACCTTTCAAAATAGTGGAATGGCTTTGGGAAGTACTTGCTTGGCTCCTAAGCATTAGTAGGTAGCTTCCCAGCCTTAGCTCTTCTTCTATGTTGAAGAATGGCTTCTTGTCCAGCTTGGTATTTATTCCATTCCTGTTCTGAATACCATTTACCCCTGTTATGAGTTTTATCCTTTACAGCTTTCCAGGCAGTAAGTATAATGTTTCTAGAAGTTGGGCTCCACTGCTCAAAGTCTTGCTTCAGCTCAGCCTGCTCTCTAAATCTCTTTTTGGATAGTTGAGCTTCCTTCTGAGCTTCTAAGGCAGCTTCTGACATCTCTACTTTTTCCAGAATTACATTTTGTGCCTCTTGTGGAGGACTATACATTTTCTGCACTTATTCTTGAACCATTTCAAAGTCTACTGGGGGGTAGATCACCTGAGCAACTTTAGGATGATCTCCTTCAAGATAGGCAGGTTGTATCCTAGATTCTGCTACATTATCATCATCACAAAGCGGATGATATCCAAGAGTGGCTCTGATGCTATTGGAAATCCATTTAGCATGGTCAGAGCTAGCTTTGACTAGTAATCTCTCCCCCTTTATGATTTCTCTTTCAATATGACCTCTCAAATCATCCTTTTTAAACCTGACCTGATTAACAACATGGTCAGTTCCTTCCTTAAAGTAATCTCTGAATTTTATCAAGAAATCAGATATATTCTTTTGAGAAGCCTGAAAAGTGGTCTGAACCGCAGCTATATCTTCCTTGATTTTCTTTGAAACTTCATCTTTCACAGCAGTTGATAAATCATTTATCTTTAACAGTATAGTAAAGTGTGAATCCTTAAGATTGTCATTCATTCTTATCTGATTTTCAAGTACATATCCTTTCTTTACTTCAAGTTCATCCACCTTAACTTTGATAGCTTATTATTGCTCGGCCAGGAACACAACAACATTACCTCCTTTATGGAAGCAATCTGTCATCTCCTTCTTATTTTGATTTACTTCAAATCTAATAGATTTGATGTCCTGGGCCAATTGAAACTATAACTCTTTATGAGTTTCATCCATATATTTTTCTATAGATTGTCTTTGTTCATCCAATTTAATCTGCATCTGGACCAGTAAAGAACTGAAGTCCAAGCTTGGTGCAGATGGTGCTGTGCTTATTTGCAATGCCTTTTTATACCCAGATCTCTTTTTCTTCAAAGTAGCTAATTTCCTTTTCTTAGCCATTGTGGCTTCTTCATCTTCAGAAGATTCAGTTGTACTTTCAATATCAACTGTATTCTTTTCAGCTTGGGCATCCTTAGATAACTCCCACTCAGTCCTTGGAATATCTTTTTCTTATGCAATCTGCTCCCCCTCAGTCCTTGCAGGAGGAAGATCAGAGAATAGGTCATCCATGGTGAATTCCTGCTGTATTGGCTCATTTTGAGCTTCTGTCTCAACAGTTTCTTGAGCTGTAATGTTGATTTTAGATGCTATGCTCACTACAGTATCTGCAGCCAAGTCACTTTCTAAGACTGCATCATCAATGTCTCCAACTTGGGGAGGCAACTCAGTTGCTTGTTCTATGTGTTCTCCCCCGGGAGTTGTGTCCATTTGTTGTTCTTGGGGCACACTGCCCTGGACTTGTTCTTGTGCATCCTTTTGTTGCTGGTCTTCATCAGAACTGAAGTCCACTTCCCCCTCAGAATCACTGGAGGATCCAGCCTGTGGAACCACTTTCTTCTTTTTCTTATCTTTCTTAGTTTGCTCATGAGGAGCAGGGACTTCCTTGGTCAGAACTCTATCCCACCTTGATAGAATTCTTACATCCATCCTCCTCATATGATTTATTTTTGATCCAGCCACTTGTTTCAATACATCTGGTATTACAGTAGATAAGTATAAACTCAAAATTCTTCCCATGTTTGGTTACTTAGTTCCTTCATGAACTTTATCAAACACTACTGCTGCCCAGTCAGTGTTTATCTTGAATATGATCCTTACCATAAGATTGAACATGTGAACAGAGATTCTATCATGTCCACCAGTTTTGCAAAGAATCACTTTGCCAACTACTTCAGATAGGAATTTTCCTTGGAAATTCATCCCTTTTCTGGTAATAGACGATCCAATCTTAATATTAGGGCACAGCCCACACCAGCTTAAAGCTTTTGTAATCTGGGAAGGGGTTATTTCATCTGTATCCTTGACTGATGAAAGCTGAAGTGATTTCCTGATAGATTCTAGTGTCAGTTTTACTAGGGAATTTTGAATAGTCCCTTTAATTTTCTTCCTGCAGAATCCACTGTAGCGGTTGAATAAAACTCCAGAACTTCCTTCTTCCATATCTTTGTTGGTTCAGAAACCAAGTACTCCAATCCATTTTCTGAAATTAGGGCAATAACACCCTAAATTTCATCTGAAGCTATTGTGAAACCTTAACGAACCAGTTCATAACCTTCATTGACTTTGTCTTCTTGACGAGGCGCCATTGACGTAAGAGTTGGAAGAGAAGAGAAGAGAAAAGAAAAGCTTTGTCGACAGAAGGTGGAAAGTCAAGAATACTGAAAGCGTAGTCGACCGGATTTTGGTTCCATCTATTTATAGTATAAGTGTAAGGGCAGGTCAAAAGGCGTGCCAGAGTCGACAAGTTTTCATACGTGTTGACAGAAATGACCTAGGTCTCGACAATGCGTGTTTTAAGTCGACACGACTATGTGTCGACATACTAATGTCAGAGTCGACAACTTATCTTAAATCAGCACATTTATGTGTCGACAAACTTGTGTATGTGTCGACACACTTGTGTCTGTGTCGACACTTACTACTTAAGTCTCGACAGACTTGTGTCGACACTTGCTTTTGTGTGTCGACACATGAATCCTCTCGACATAAGATCTCGAAAAAGTTGTGTCAACATCAATTCTTCTGTCGACACAGATACTGTTTCTGTGTCGACACTTCCTTTTACTTAGTCGACACAACATATTGAGTGTGTCGACACAGCTTGTTTGTGTCGACACAAACATTGTACTTAGACAAATTTTCAGAGAAATTTGATGATTATATATTCATCTTAGGGATACTTATGCTAACCTATTCTTGGTTCAACATTCCTAATTCAATTTTAAAATAATTGAATTTAGTTTCATCCAGAGGTTTTGTAAAAATATCAACTATTTGATTATCAGTTTTCACAAATTCTAGGCTAATATTTTCCTTCTCTATATGTTCTCTGATGAAATGAAACTTAATTTCTATATGATTGGTCCTACTATGTGATACAAGATTCTTAGCAATAAAAATAGCACTTGTAGAATCACAAAATAGAGGAATTCTACTTACATGAATGTCATAATCTTCTAGTTGATGCTTTATCCACATCAATTGTGCACAACAGCTACCTGTAGCTATATACTCTGATTCAGCTGTTGATATAGCTATACTAGTTTGCTTCTTGCTGCTCCCTGACACCAGCCTCCCACAAAGGAATTAACAAGTTTCTATGGTGCTCTTCCTGTCTTCTTTGCATCCAGCAAAGTCTGCATCTGAGAAATCAGTTAGTAGGAAATCTCTATTCTTAGGATACCAAAGGCCTAGATTAGGTGTACCCTTAAGATATCTCAGAATTCTCTTAACTGTAGTAAAATGAGATTCCTTAGGGCAAGCTTGATACCTAGCACAGACACATGTTGAATACATGATGTCAGGTCTACTAGCAGTCAAATAGAGTAGAGAGCCAATTATCCCTCTATACAAAGACTCATCAACAGGTTTCTCTGCCTCATCTTTGCCTATAGGCATACTTGTTCTCATTGGAGTTTTCATGGTAGAAGCTGAGTCCAAACCATACTTCTTAATTAACTCCTTGGTGAACTTAGACTGAGATATGGACAATCCATTCTCAGTCTGTCTAACTTGAAGTCCCAAGAAGAACTTCAGCTCACCCATACTGCTCATCTCAAACTTCCCTTGCATAAGTTTGGCAAACTTCCTACAAAAGTTGTTTTCAGTAGAACCAAAGATAATGTCATCCACATATATTTAGACTAGTATTATCTTGCCTTTTGATTCCCTATATAATAGAGTTTTGTCTATCTTTCCTCTAGAGAATTTATTCTCAATAAGGAAGGCAGACAAGGTTTCATACCAAGCCCTTGGAGCTTGTTTCAAACCATATAGAGCTTTCCTAAGCCTATATACATAATCAGGAAAGTGAGAGTCTACAAAACCTGAGGGTTGTTCAACATAGACTTCTTCTTTTAAATCACCATTAAGAAATGCTGATTTCACATCCATCTGGTATACCTTGAACCCTTGATAGGCAGCATAGGCCAAGAATAGCCTTATAGCCTCCAGCCTTGCCACTAGAGCAAAGGTTTGATCAAAATCAATACCTTCATCTTGTAACGCCCCGAAACTCAAAAGAGGGACGGGTGATGTTTTAAGCCAAGTCTGGGTTTTGGAGCAGGTGACACGGGCGTGTCACGGGCGTGACACGGGCGTGTTCGGCCACGGGTCATGTGGTCGACGTTTTGACGATCGACGATCGTCGAGTTGAGGCACACGGCCTGGGATATGGGCGTGTCCCAGGGCGTGTCACGCTAGGGAGTTTTCTGAGACTTGTACACGGACCATGACACGGGCACAGACACGGGCGTGTCGGGTGCCGTGTCGCAGGCCGTGTCCTCCTCGGGAAGCAAGTGTGGGTAGTTGGACACGGGCCATGACATGGGCACAGACACGGGTGTGTCACATGTGACACGGGCGTGTCGGGTGCCGTGTCGCAGGCCGTGTCCTTCTCGGGAAAAGAATGTTGGTCGTTGCACACGGGGCATGACACAGGTAGTGACACGGCCGTGTCGCATGCGACACGGGCGTGTTGGAAGCCGTGTCGAATGCCGTGTGCTAGTTATCGCATCGGTCGAGACGGCGAATGGGTGATACGGCCATGCACACGGCCGTGTTGCAACCCGTGTTCGGCCCAGATTTTGTAATTTCAGGCCTAATCGTGGCCGTTCGTTTCCTTGGCTTGGGATCCGACGGCTGGGGGTGGATGCTGGCAGTTTAAACCCAGAAATAGGGTTTGCAATCCCTTATTTCATCCCCTTGGTTCTCTTTCTAAAGTCTAGAGAGAGGGGAGAGCAAGGAGGAAGGAGGAGACCAAGATCCGGCCACCGGTGGAGCGTCAGAGCTCGGAATCGCGATCCGAGTCCAGATCCGTGAAGGCGATGCTGTTGCGGTGCTTTCCAACAATGTAGATTTTTTCATGGCGTCATGGAAGAACGCAAGGGTAACGATTTCTCATCCTAGGGCATGTGAAGCCCTCTTTTCCTTGCATAGGAAGCCCTCTCTCGCGAGTGAGCGAAGAGTTGGAGTGTTCCTTGGGGTAGATATGTAAAGTGTAACACCTCTACCCATCAAGAAGAATATAATAGAGGGTCCGGCCGGGGCCCCACACCATATTCCACAAACAGGCGGAGACGCTACGAAATAATATCATAACCACGCATCCTAACACAAAGCATTCTAGCGGAAGTTTCACAGTTGAATAATTGAACTCAAGATAAAGAACATTGTCTACTAAAACTTAGGAATATATACAAACAGCACAAGAGTCTGGCCTTAAGGCCTTACAACAATTTCTCTTAACAAGAGTGTGGATTACAAACATCGGCACGCAGGTCGGCCACACATGAACAAAAAGAAACAACAATGCCTTCGAGGGCAGCAGCGCAGCTTTGGGCTTCAGCCCGCTAAGTCCCGCTCGGACCAGCACCCCCAGTACCTGTAATAACCAATCCACTAAGCGGTGGCAAACAGGGCAACGATCAGCATTTAGCTGACCAATTATAACGACCCTGCCCCTGACACGGGGCAGCGGAATTCCATCCCTGCATAACAATCTTCCAATATGATATATATAGCAATTCAAGCAAGACGTGCACGACCGCACAGTCACATATCACAAACGCCGGCACGACGGCCCGACGCTCCGTGCACTCAGGGCACATTATCGGTGTTCCGTAGTTCTATGGCCACACCACCGTTCAGAGGTCCCAGGCATAACGATCCAATATGAGCATTCTAGTCTGATCGGCACACAGGCCGTCGACTCTCGCTATGTGGTCCTAACAGGGTCTTAAGCACCCAAGGTTAGACAACCATAACGCGGGTACAGATCCACCTTGCCCGTTGCTCAAATCGTCAGACTCAAGCCTGGACTGACGCGGGTACAGCTTCACCTTGCCCGTTCCACCACATAGGCATTTGCCTAGTTGCAGCCCCACAGCTCAACCCCACACAAAGTAGCAACTCACGGCTACGAGAAAACAAGTTACGCAAATAACTCGGGAAACTCGGCTCGCATGGTCTGCTCGCGCTCCCATGTTAGCTCTTCTCGGCCATAGTTGTCCCATCGGACTTTGACCATCCCGATCACTTTGTTCCGCAACTGTTTCTCGGCTCGATCCTCGATCCGTATAGGCTTCACCTTTGTCGTTAGCCCATACACAACCGGCACTCGATCATTGTCAATTACTTGAGCTGGATCTTTGACTGCTTTGCGTAGCACCGAGATGTGAAACACATCATGCAATCCACTCAATTCCGATGAAAGAGCTAGCCGATATGCAGCTTCCCCAACTCGCTCCACCACTTCAAACGGACCAAGGTATCGCGGACTTAGCTTTTTCAACCGCCAAATCCGAGATACGCCTTTGAAGGGCTTAATCTTTAAATAGACCCAGTCACCTACCGCGAACTCCACGTTCCGGTGCTTAGCATTTTAATACTTGGCTTGCCGATCCTGGGCTATTAGGAGCCTCTCTCGAATAGAGCGTATTGTTGAGGTAGCATCCTCGACTTCCTTTTTGCCTAAAAGTTTAGTCTCGCCAGTTTCTGCCCATGCTAGTGGTGTACGACACTTCCGACCATACAGCGCTTCAAATGGGGCCATGCCTATACTCGTTTGATGGCTATTATTATAGGCAAAATCCACCATAACAAGATGTTCTTCCCAATTCTTACCGAAGTCCAGGGCGCACATACGGAGCATATCCTCCAACGTTTTGTTGGTTCGTTCAGTTTGGCCATCCGTTTGCGGGTGAAAGGCCGTACTGAATGCTAACTTCGTGCCCAACATCTGATGAACTAATCTCCAATCCTTCGAGGTAAAGTGCCCATCTCGGTCACTTACGATGCTCTGGGGAACATCGTGCAATCGAACAATCTGCTCCACATAGAGCTTTGCCAACGTTTCCACTGAATCGTCCCGCTTGTTCGGTATAAAGTGAGCCACCTTTCTCCACCGGTCTACAATCACCCAGATTGAGTCATGGCCACGCTGAGATCTCGGCAATCCGTGCACGAAATCCATAGAAATATCCTCAAACTTCCATTGCGGAACCGACAACGACTTCAGGAAACCACTCGGCCGTTGACATTCTGCCTTTACCAAAGCACAAGTACGACATTTAGCCACATACGCGGCTATGTCCTTCTTTAAACCAGGCCACCAGAACAGTTTCTTCATGTCCTTGTACATTTTTGTGCTCCCAAGGTGAATTGAGTACTTTGTAAAATGTGCTTCATATAGCAATCCTTCTCGCAATTTACCCGCACTAGGGACGCACAATCGGCCATCTTTCCGTAATAAACCGTCATCCCAGGAGAATTGATCACCAGACCCCTCCTTTGCATAGCGTTGGAGACTTTCATCTAACTTCGTTGCCCGTCGAACCCTGTCAGCAAGGTCATATTGAACCTCCAACCAGTTCCCGCATGCAACAGTCGAAGAATCTCTTTTCACACAAGATATCTCCAAAGCTTCCAACTCCTGGATTAACCGCTCATCATGTATCCGCAACCAATTTGCCCGCACCGGAGTCCAACGACTCAAGGCATCAGCGACCACATTTCCCTTTCCGGGAACATAGTGAATGTCGAAGGTATAATCCCCAAGGAATTCCATCCACCTCCTTTGTCGCATATTCAATTCTTTTTGATCAAGCATATACTTTAAGCTTTTATGATCTGTATAAATATCCACTTTCACTCCATAAAGATAATGCCGCCACAACTTTAGCGAAAAGATCACCGCCTCCAACTCCAAGTCATGGACGGGGTAATTATGCTCATGCACTTTCAATTGACGTGAGCCATAGGCGATCACCTTGCCAAACTGCAGGAGAACGCAGCCTAAGCCGCTTCCTGACGCATCGCTGTATATCTCAAATCCATCTGTACCACATGGCGACGTCAAAACGGGCGCCGTGGTCAAACGATTCTTCAGCTCATCAAAAGCTCGTGCGCACTCCGGCGTCCAAACAAACTTCTGGTCCTTTCTCGTCAACGTAGTCAGAGGCAAAGCAATCCGGGAGAAGTTCTCCACGAACCGTCTATAGTAGCCCGCCAGTCCAAGGAAACTCCTGACCTCGGCCACCGAAGACAACACTGGCCAATCACGAATGACACTTATCTTAGCCGGATCCACCGCTATGCCCTCTCCACTTACCACATGGCCTAGAAAAGCCACCGACGAGAGCCAGAACTCACACTTCGAGAACTTGGCATACAACTTATTCCTTCGCAAGGTATGCAATACTAATCGCAAGTGGTTTGCATGATCTTCCTCCGATTGTGAATATACAAGGATATCATCAATAAACACAATCACAAACAGATCCAGGTATTCGCGGAACGTTCGATGCATGAGATCCATGAATACCGAAGGCGCATTACATAAGCCGAACGGCATCACTGTGAACTCATAATGACCATAGCGTGTGCCAAACGCTGTCTTGGGAATGTCACCTTCCCTAATCCGCAACTGGTAATACCCGGACTTCAAATCCAACTTCGAATAGATGGTTGAGCCTGCTAGCTGATTGAACAAGTCATCGATTCGTGGAATTGGATACTTGTTTTTCTCCGTCAGCTTGTTCAGTTCGCGATAATCAATACATAGTCGCAAACCACCGTCTTTCTTTTTCACAAAAAGAAAAGGCGCGCTCCAAGGTGACATACTTGGGCGTATGTATCCCTTCTCCAACAACTCTTGCAACTGAACTTTCAGTTCGGCCATTTCTTTTGGCGCTACCCGATACGGTGAACGGGCCACAGGTTTCGCACCCGGCACCAGCTCGATACGGCAAAGGCACATTATACTTTTTGGCCGACACGGCCTGTGACACGCCCGTGTCACAGGCCGTGTACCCTTAAGCGGCACACGCGGCGCTCGCACCGACTGAAAGTTACCAGAACACGGGCATCGACACGCCCGTGTCGAACCTGACACGCCCGTGTCGGTCAAGTGACACGCCCGTGTCACACCTGTTACACGGTACTCAACGAGCGCTAAAACCAGTCAGAGCAGTACACGGGTAGGCACACGCCCTCTGACACGCCCGTGTCAAAACTGACACTGCCGTGTTCAAGGCTTGGTTCCGGGCCGTGTACATTTCTGACTCGATACGGCATTTTATTGAGTGACACGCCCTGGGACACTCCCGTGTCGAAGGCCGTGTCCCAGGCTCGACTATCGTCGACCTCCGATCGTCGAAGAACCTGAACACGCTCTGGGACACGCCCGTGTCTCAGGCCGTGTACCCCCGACACGCCCTGGGACACGCCCGTGTCCCAGGCCGTGTTAAGCAACCTGCACCTCAAATCCAATTTTGAGCTTTTTGGGGTGTTACAATCCTCCCCTCCGTAATAAAAATTCGTCCCGAAATTTGAAGACAGTAGGGAGAAAATAACAAAACATTATATGTTTCTATTACATATATACAAACAGCACAAGAGTCTGGACTTAAGGCCTTACAACAATTTCTCTTAACAAGAGTGTGGATTACAGACATCGGCACGCAGGCCAGCCACACATGAACAAAAAGAAACAACAATGCCTTCGAGGGCAGCAGCGCAGCTTTGGGCTTCAGCCCGCTAAGTCCCGCTCGGACCAGCACCCCCAGTACCTGTAATAACCAATCCACCAAGCGGTGGCAAACAGGGCAACGGTCAGCATTCAGCTGACCAATTATAACGACCCTGCCCCTGGCACGGGGCAGCGGAATTCCATCCCTGCATAACAATCTTCCAATATGATATATATAGCAATTCAAGCAAGACGTGCACGACCGCACAGTCACATATCACAAACGCCGGCACGACGGCCCGACGCTCCGTGCACTCAGGGCACATTATCGGTGTTCCGTAGTTCCACGGCCACACCACCGTTCAGAGGTCCTAGACATAACGGTCCAATATGAGCATTCTAGTCTGATCGGCACACAGTCCGTCGACTCTCGCTATGTGGTCCTAACAGGGTCTTAAGCACCCAAGGTTAGACAACCATAACGCGAGTACAGATCCACCTTGCCCGTTGCTCAAATCGTCAGACTCAAGCCTGGACTGACGCGGGTACAGCTTCACCTTGCCTGTTCCACCACCAAGGCATTTGCCTAGTTGCAGCCCCACGGCTCAACCCCACACAAAGTAGCAACTCACGGCTACAAGAGAGTCCAACTCTCATAATTTCCTGGACTTCCTCCAGTACTTTATCCATCATGCCTACAAGCAAGAATCACGGAGTCTTCTCCGATATGCAAACAAGCATCACCAATCCAGACCATGTCCAGATGGGCTTCACACAGCATGCCTAGATCCGTACTCCAATTCCGGACTCTAACAAGGGGGACTTCACATATCTACCCCAAGGGACGCCACAACCCACCGCACACTCGCGGGGAAGGGTTTTCCCTATGCAATGCAGGAATTAAGGACTTCACATGTCCAAGCAGGAAATCGTTACCCTAGGAACTCGCTTCGGAGCCATGGAGAGAAATTGAGACGGATGAAAGCCTTCGCAGCAGCGTTGCCTTCGCAAATCCGAACTCGGCTCGCGATTTGGACCACCGTAGCTCCACCGGCAGCCGGATTCCACTTCTTTTTCCTCACCTTGCTCTCACCTCTCTCTTAGATGTAGAAAGAGAAGATGAAATTTGGAAATGAGCCTTTCTCCTTCCCTTCCCGGCCTTATCAGCCCTGGAATGAGCCCCAGCCACATGATCTCCTTTAAGGAAAATGAACGGCCAAGATCTGCCCAAAATATTATACTTTTTGGCCGACACGGCCTGTGACACGCCCGTGTCACAGGCCGTGTACCCTTAAGCGGCACACGCGGCGCTCGTACCGACTGAAAGTTACCAGAACACGGGCATCGACACGCCCGTGTCGAACCTGACACGCCCGTGTCGGTCATGTGACATGCCCGTGTCACACCTGTTACACGGTACTCAACGAGCGCTAAAACCAGTCAGAGCAGTACACGGGTAGGCACACGCCCTCTGACACGCCCGTGTCAAAACTGACACGGTCGTGTTCAAGGCTTGGTTCCGGGCCGTGTACATTTCTGACTCGATACGGCATTTTATTAAGTGACACGCCCTGGGACACGCCCGTGTCGAAGGCCGTGTCCCAGGCTCGACTATCGTCGACCTCCGATCGTCGACTAACCTGAACACGCCCTGGGACACGCCCGTATCCCAGGCCGTGTACCCCCGACACGCCCTGGGACACGCCCGTGTTCCAGGCCGTGTTAAGCAACCTGCACCTCAAATCCAATTTTGAGCTTTTTGGGGTGTTACATAAAGTCCCCCTTGTATAGAGTCCGTACGAAAACGGGCATAGACATTGTGTGTGAAGCCTATCCGGACAAGTTGGTCTGGATCGGTGATGTTGCATTGCATATGAACCGGGGAAGACTCCGGATGTTTGCGCGCTTTTCGGGTTTTCTACGTGGTAGATTGCAGCAGGGAGCCTTGGAGATTAACTCCAAGGTGCACCCGGAAAACTGGGCAAAAGCGGGCTTTGCCAACACGATGGCCGGGGAGCCAACGTGAACATAACCGGGTTATGTGATTGTTGTGGCGGAAACGGGACTCGGTGAGTCTTGACCTGCGCATATGGCTTAAATTGTTGTTGTAGAATGAGCACGGGTCAGGCGGAACCGTACCCGATCTATGTCGTTCGGTGGGACCGTTGGCATGGATGAGAGTCTTTGGCGGTCTATGCCTTAAATTGTCGTGACCAAGGCCAGGAAGACAAATTGCTCATATGATTGTCCGTTCAAGGGGCGGTTGTGGAACAGGAACATCTATGGCTTGAATTGACGTGACGTTGGCCGGTTCACCGTGAATGTGCCCTGTGTGCACAGGGTGTGTGGCTGTGCGAGCCTACGCCTGTGATGAAATGTGTTTACACTATTATGATGCTATACTAATAAAGTACAGGGAAAGAGCATCGCCGCCCCGATTTTGGGGGCGGGATCGTTATAATTTGGTCAGCATTGCTGACTGTTATTTTGTTTACCACCGGGCGGTGGATTGTGTCTTGCAGGTGCTGCGGAGCCGAGCGGGAAATAGTGGGCTAAAGCCCATGTTGCGGTGCTGGCCCTCGAAGGCCTAACCTTTTTTTATGTTTTCCGTTTATCTCATGTATGGCCAGCCTGCGAGCCGAAGTATGAAAGACACTCTTATTTGAGGAAACTATTGTAAGGCCATAAGGCCGGTACTTTTGTATTTAATATTCCTAGTTTATCTGAGTAGTGGACATTCATGCTTGGCAGGGTTCTTGTTTTTGTGCAACTTAATAATTGCTTCCGCTAGGTGCTATGTAGGACGTTGTGATTGGTTGAATGGTTTCAACGCGTAACCAACCGGTCTGTCCGTAGTATATGGCATCGGGCCCCGGCTGGACCTACTGCTGTATTGTAACATCCCATTTCCGGCTAGACCCCTAGGAGTCGGTTGGTCGTGACAGAACCCTGTGAAGCCCAAAAATTGAAATAAATCGATCGAGGTTTCGGGTCACGGGTTGGTCACGCCCGTGACCGACCCGTCACGCCCGTGACTTTGGGCGTGACTACTTCGACGATCGTTGATCTCCGCGAGACGATCGTCGAACTTGCTGCCCGGGCATGTCACACCCGTGACCAAGGTGTCACGCCCGTGACCTAGGGCGTGACTCCTTTGACGATCGTCGATCTCCGTGAGACGATCGTCAAACTTGCAGCCCGAGCATGCCACGCCCGTGACCAAGGTGTCACGCCCGTGACCTAGGGCGTGACTCCTTCGACGATCGTCGATCTCCGTAAGGAGATCGTCGAAATTGAAACTCGGGCCTGTCACGCCCGTGACCTAGGTGTCACGCCCGTGACCTAGGGCGTGACCACCCTTCGACGACCGTCGATCTCAGTTCGACGATCGTCGACCCAGAACTAACCACCCGGGCCTGTCACGCCCGTGACCCAGGTGTCACGCCCGTGACCACCCTTCGACGATCGTCGATCCCAGTTCGACGATCATCGAATCCAGAATTGGCTATCCGAGCCTGTCACGCCCGTGACCTATGTGTCACACCCGTGACATTAGCCGAAACGACGGTTCAGGCCCGAAATTATTCTAACACGCGTGGTAATAAATGCTGGTGTGGGAAGTTACACCAGGATTAATTACATGCCGTTTTTTTTCCTTCTGTAATTATATAATAAAGGAGGAAGTGTTGGTCCAATAGGAAACCGCCAACTGGACACACCTGTTCATCTTCCACCGTTTCTTATCCCTTCACTGTAACCGAAAGGCTATTAAGAGGAACCTTCATGGCCATTACGACTTTACCCTTTCACCTCCCCACTTTCTGACTTATAAAAGCCCACTTGGGGCAAGAGGAGAAGTTTACACGCTCAAGTAAACGGATCAGATCATTGTTCTTGCTGTAGGAGAAGTTCGGCTACGTCGCCACTGTGCCATGGCACCCCGTCGTTCTTCTCGCCTCCAAACCGCGAACAAGGTCCTCCTCTGCTTCTTCTCTTTCGTGGGTAGATCTTAGGAATCTTAGAAAGGAAGTTCGCGCTCAACGGAGCCGGACCCATCTCTCGTTTTCATGGGAAAACCATGAAAAAGGTATTTTTGAGTTCGCCGGAAACCGCCACCTCCGGCGGCCAAACCACCGCCGACCGCTAGCCATCGCCTCAACGGAGGTGGTGGTGGCTGGCCAGGGAAGTGACCAGACGGCCGGCGACGGATCACAGAATGCTTACAGGAAAAATGGTTTTCTGTGTCTGGTTTTCGGGTTCTGTAGAAGATGAACAGTAAAAACTGTTTTATAATATATAAATTATATAAATAATTTATAAGGAAAATATACTTAGATGGGCACATTTTGATACTGCAAAACGAGGCACTTATAGGCCGTTTTAGGAAAAGTGACCAGTCACGAAAGTAGTAGCCCTTCGAGTCTAGATTAATTTAAAATTGATTCCAACTCGTTTGGGTAAGCGGTTCGGCCGCAACACCCGTTTTAGTGGGGGCTGTACCTAGAGTTGGGCAGAAATTAAAATGAATGCCCACTCTTCGTCCCTTGTCCAAATGACCTGAAATTTGGGCAGGGGGTTAACCTTAGCTAAACCTAACGGCAGACCAAAAATGAGAATTTTTGGAGAACTTTTGCCTAAAGTTTTTTTGTAAAATTTTAATAAACATTATAAAATTAATTAGGAGATGAAATTAAGTCTGAACTCCCCCAAATTTTGGGTGGTGGTCCCTGGCATCAATGTTAAGATCTGTACAAAATTTCAACTCAATTGGTCGAGTTTTGAATAGGGAAGTATCAAGTCCTAGATAGGTCTTGGTGAGGGATACTATGGGGAAAAGTACGATTGGAAATGGAGTGGACAAATCTCCTCAAACGAGGCTGGTGTTGTGGCCACTGATTGTTGAGTCTATGTCTACCCTCTTGGGTAACATGGTGTGAATTAGGATGGATTTTACCCTAAGAGGTCGGCTCAAATCCAGTGGGTGGGAGTTTGAGGTTTGTGAAGGACATAGGAGCAAAAGTTCTTGTATGCCCTTGAAATTTGGAGGAGAGTGGGATGATATGCTGAAAACCTCTGGTTGAAATAGTGAAGGAATTGGAGGTAATTAGGCACCTCGGAAGTTGGGATTTTGGATTAGGATAAACATGTAATTTAGTTATTTTAAGCACTAAATCTAATCTAAAAATTATGAAACTCGGGAGGAGGGAGTTTTAGGATGTTTTAGACTTATGGTAATTTTCCTGGAATTTTATAATTAACAAATATTATACTTCATGTGTTAGAGGATTATTAGCCCGATTTGTTGTTTCAAATATTTGGAGGTTTTAAATTAATTATAATCAGTTAAAATTCTGGATTTAGATCTTGACTAGTAGAACATTGATCCCTGAATTTTTATAGAATTTTATGTTGAGTAAATCTAGTACTTTATTCACAGATGTTAGAAAGGGGTTTTATTGTTTAAAAATTAATTATGGATAAAATACTTGCTAGAAAATTATGAAACTTGGCCAGTACTAATTTTAGGCCTTTATCTGCATGACATAAATTATTTATAATTTTTGGAAGAATATTTTCTGTACTTGATTCATAAACAACATAAGTTAGAGATTATTTCTAAAATAGTTTTCATGCCCTTTTGATGAAAGAAAAATTAGGATACTTAGGATTTAACCTATTGAGATAACCTACTATTTATCATAAATTTGCTGGACATCTTGCATGATTACTTAGGGTAGTTCATGTCCAAACCGGTAGCCTTGGGATTTTCGAGGAATTTAATTAAATGCCAAATAGATTAGGAAAATTTCCATTTTCTGGATTTAGGTCATTTATATCATGGTAAGTCTCCAGTAAATAATTTAGGGCATTTGGATGAGTATTGGATCATTGCATAACCGGTTCGACATGAAGTCTAGGTCGGTCTGCATATAGCAATTGTGAAATGCAATAGGACATGATCTGAGGAAGTCATTGGAGTTAATCATTTTTGTCTGGGTGGGTAATAGTGGGGGAAATCTCAATAGAAAGATATAAAGAGTAGCGAGAAGTGGTGATAGCTAGAGTTAAGAGGTGCTCGGGTTCGGCGAAAGATCGCTTTTCCCGAAGAGAGGAAGGTTAAAAATCACCCTAGGATAGTCTAACGTAATATGAGAAGGGAATCGGGTTAAGGGAGATCAACCAATAACAATAAGTGCCTTGCGAAAGGGAACTTCGGGCCGTAATGCCGCCGTCTTGGTTCCTAGTACCCCTTGAGAGCCCTTCATGGGGAATACCGGGGGCAGTCCTGGGCTAACGTAAACTGTAATAACAAACCGACAAGAGTAACCTAGTAACTAGGGCTGCACCTTTCACAAACACTGTTAGCACAGGGAGATTGATGAGAGCTTCGGCTCGGTTGGTTAAGAGACGGACGGGATGGTCCGGGGAGCTTCAGCTCGGTTGGTTAAGAGACGGACGGGATGGTCCGGGGGGCTTCGGCTCAGTTGGTTTGGAGACGGACGGGATGGTCTGGGGAGCTTCGGCTCGGTTGGTTTGGAGACGGACGTTTTGGTCCGGGGAGCTTCGGCTCGGTTTTTGTGTGTGTACGATTAAACTTGCATGTGCATAAAATAGGAAAAAGTTAAGGTGGTGGGTTTTACGATATCGGGGAGTTCGATTGCACCGACACCGATATCGTTGACTCGGCAGGGTGATTAGCACTTCGCCAACAGAAGTCCGGTGCGCCAGCCGGCAAGAGTACGCAGGCGTCCGCTTAGTGCACCAAGCATTGAGGCGTACGATAGGTCAGACCAGTGGTGCTTTTACTGGTTTTGAGGTGGGCGAGGCCCAACCCACCGCTTCCGTCCGCCACTACGGAGGTATCCTGGAAGGTAACGGCTCCGAAAGGGGGAACTAAAGGTCTGTGTGCACAGAGTTGGGTGTGTGAGTTGCACTTGCATGTTTCATCATACCCACTAGCATGTCATAGCATAATCGATTCATTTAACCCTAACACCTAAAGTATAATTGGTATGGGACGCTTATACATTAGGACCTGCAAAACGACCCCTTGGTCTATAAGCTTGTGTGGGAAGTTTATAAATCAAAGGTTAATTTCAATATATAACAACCATTGCTGTTTGATAACCGACACCCCAAGGTATAAGTGGTATGGGACACTTATACGATGGGAGCCTTGCAAAAGATCCCTTTTGCTTATGTGTTCTCGCATAAGTGAAGGTTAAATTCATATATTTGCTTTTCTTACTGCTAGACCTATTATAACAATTATATTAACTGCTCACCGAATACAACTTGTTAGATTAGTTCCGCTGCCATCTGTTTCTTGATTAATCTCTACCGTCATGTCCTTCCCTTTCTTCCTCCCCGCTCGGTACCTAGGAGCCATGGGGGAAGGGGTGGGGGATGATAGGTCTTAGTCTTTATGACTAACGGTTTTCGAACCGCATCATTTAGGGGATCGTGGAGCCCAGCATGGAGGAGCAGCCCCAGAGATCGGTGCGCCTAACGATGGGGCAGTCTAGCTCCGGAGTTCATACAGCCTGGACCGTGAGTCTCGACCCTGAGTAGTTTCTGTTTTAGCTTCCGCATGAGTGATATTGTAGTGAGGACATGATGTATCGGGCATAAGCCCGCATTTATAGTACTCTGATGTTTTCTGTGGACACTCCCTTCGTGGAGATTTTTATTCTATATATGTGATCTATTACTGTGGACTGCATTGCTCTTACTTCATTTATTATGCTACCTTTTAGTGATCGAATTGGCCGGCAGAATCGGCGCCTTGTGGTGATAACCCTTCAGGACGAGAAGGTGTCACCGCAAAGCGGCGACTCTGGGCCTAAGACCCCGGTGGTTGAAAAAGAAAAAAAAAAGGGGTCTTACAAGTGGTATCAGAGGAAACATCGATCTGAAAAGGTAGCAGTCCACTAACCCTGGGTCACCCCCGCTCGAGTTTAGTTTGGGGACAAACTAAGCAGCAGAAGCAGTGGTGTGCCCATATGGGGATCACATATAAATTGTCCACCTTTAGGTAATATTTGAACGTTGTCTCAGCATGTGTTTTTGTTACGCAGTCTCCAGCACAGCCTACGCCACAAGGCAGAGTTCAGCAGGCTCAGGGTGTTGCACCACCTCCACCGGTCCCCACTCCTTTCCTTCAGTCAGACATGGGACAGACTCTGACTACCATCCTAGAGGCTTTCAGGGCCCAGCAGGTTCCGACCCCGCAGCCAAATCCGGGGGCCAACTGGCTGAGCATCTTCCGGGGTCTTTCTCCCCCGTCCTATTTGGGGACTGAGTCGGCGGTTCAGACAGAAGAGTGGCTATATATCATGTACGAGATGCTGACCGGGATACGGTGTCCCTGGGAGGAGAGGGTGGCTCTGGTTGTCTCTTGCCTGGAGTCTCATGCAAAGAGGTGGTGGAAGACGATGTTGGACACGACATTTGCCGACAGCGAGGTTGCGAAGGTTACCTGGGAGGAGTTCAGGGCCGCACTGCTGGAGCATTTCGTTCCGCAGTCAGCCAGGGATGATTTGGAGGAGCGGTTCTTACAGCTGAAGCAGGGCACCCGGACCGTGGTGGAGTACCATCGAGAGTTCGACCATCTGGCCCGATACGCAGATTCCTACCAGCTGGACGAGGCAGGGTATATCAGGAAGTTCTATAAGGGCCTGCGGGAGGACTTGAGGGAGGCTCTGTTGTTTGTATCTGACGGGCCCATCTCCCGGATTTTGGAGATGGCAAAAAGGATTGAGGCAGATTGGCACTCCACCCGGGGCCGGAAACGGCCAGCAGAGGATCAGGGACGGAGAGGTAGAAATGACCACCGATGAGGTGCTGTACCAGAGGGGAGGAGGACAGAGGACCAGCCTCGTCAGGACGTGAGGCAGGAGCCGAGGGAACAGGTGATATTGGCCCCTCCACCTCTTCGGATGCAGGAGATTCCGAGACCCGGGGGAATGGCGTATCCCCCACTGGAGTGCTTCCTTTGTCATCAGATTGGGCACATTCGGAGGAACTGCCCCATGAGGGGGGGGGCACCACCTCCAGCACCACAGGGCGGCCCACCAGCTTAGCATTACGGAGGCCGAGGACGCGGCCGCTGTCGTGGATACCAGGAGGGAGATCGTAGATAGGGAAGAGAGCAGGTATATGCTTTGGACCTTGCGCAGCCTCGGAATCCGGAGCAGGTCATCGCAGGTACGCCGCAATGCTTCTTTATTTTCATAGAATTTCCCTTTCAATGGTCAAACTTTGAATCGCACTAGATAGATTAGCAAGGAGAGTAAAACTCACTATAGAACCCTAAGATATCTAATCACCCCAGGTATAGTCTTCATCAGCGGCAAGCCGGCCCGCACGCTGTTCGATACTGGAGCTACTCACTCCTTTGTGTCAGAGACGTTCGTAGAAGGACTGGAAGGCGTGGAGCGGTTCACAGGCTCGAGGATGAGGGTGCGACTACCGGATGGATCTGAGCTCCTTACCACGGATCACTGCAATATGGAGGCAGAAATTGGTGGAAAGGCATTCGAGGCTCCAGCGACGATTTTGAAGCTGACAGACTACGACCTGATCCTGGGCATGGTATGGCTGCACTGGAACCATGCCCAGATTGACTGCCAGGCGAAGAGGATCACCGTGAGACACGGGGACTCTTTCATTACCATCGAAGGTATAAGACCTGTCTCTCGTATACTCTTATCTTCGGTACAGGCCGTTAAGGCCCATCTACAGGGAGAGGAGGTCTATCAGATTCTATTTGAGATGGCGGAAGTTAAGGAGTCGGTGACGGACATCCCGGTGGTGCGAGATTTCGCTGACATCTTTCCAGAGAAACTGCCAGGACTACCTCCACGCCGAGAGCAGGACTTTCAGATACAGCTTGTGCCGGGGGCCAAGCCGGCATCTAGGGCCCCTTACCGAATGGCCCCAAAGGAGTTGGCAGAGTTTCGGACTCAGTTGCATGAATTAGTTGAGGCAGGATTTGTTAGACCGAGTTCCTCGCCATGGGGAGCACCGGTCCTATTCGTGAAGAAGAAGGATGGGACACTCCGCCTGTGCATCGATTATCGAGCACTAAACAGGCTGACCGTCCGGAATACCTATCCGCTCCCACGGATAGACGAATTGTTCGACCAGCTGGAGGGGGGCCATTATTTCTCGAAGCTGGACTTGAGGTCAGGATACTACCAGCTGCGGATCCAGGAGGAGGACATCCCGAAGACGGCCTTTAGTAGCAGATATGGCCTGTATGAGTTCACCGTGATGCCCTTCGGCCTCACGAATGCCCCGTCGGCGTTCATGAGTCTCATGAACCGGGTCTTCGAGGCCTACTTGGATGTGTTCGTCATAGTATTCATAGACGACATCCTGATCTACTCTAGGACGGAGGAGGAGCACACTCAACATCTAGCACTGACTTTGGAAAGGTTGCGGGAGCATCGCCTTTATGCAAAATTTAGCAAGTGTCAGTTTTGGTTGAAGAAGGTGGCCTTTCTGGGCCATATTATCAGCGGAGCCGGGTTGGTAGTGGATCTGGCAAAGATTCGGGCAGTTCGAGATTGGCCGCAGTTGAAGACAGCCACCGATGTACGCAGTTTCTTGGGACTTGCCGGTTACTACCGGAAGTTCGTGGAGGGGTTCTCTCAGATTGCCCTCCCCCTCACATCTTTGACGAAGAAGGAGGCACCTTTCGTTTGGACCCCGCAGTGCCAGGCGGCTTTCCAGGAACTGAAGGACCGACTCATCTCAGCCCCTATTCTGGCCCTTCCATCTGGAAAGGAAGGATTCCAGGTGTATACCGACGCATCATACCAGGGGATGGGAGCAGTGCTGATGCAGAACGGACACGTCATAGTATATGCCTCCCGCCAGCTGAAGACCCATGAGAAGAACTACCCAGTGCATGACCTTGAGATGGGAGCGGTCGTTTTTGCTCTAAAGGTCTGGCGCCATTATCTTTACGGAGTCCACTGCGACATCTACTCCGACCACAAGAACCTGAAATACGTGGACACGCAGAAGGAGCTGAATATCAGGCAGAGGCGCTGGGTGGAGTTCTTAGCAGATTATCAGTATGAGATGCACTACCATCCAGGGAAGGCAAACGTGGTGGCCGACGCGTTGAGCCGGCGAGCTGCCACTTCCGAAGCTGGGCCCCAGGTTATGTCCATGGAGTTAGTCCGGTCATTCAGAGATATGCAGATATCCCTAGTGTCCGAGGATGACCCAGTTCTGTATAGGGAGTATCTGGCATCGATAGTGGCCATAGATGATATTCGGGGTCGCATTCGGGACGGACAGAGGACAGATGCGTGGGCAGAGCCGATGTTCCGAGCTTTGGAGGAAGGTTCGACAGGAGATTATTCCCTGAGAGATGGATTGCTACATTTCAGAGGCAGAGTATATATACCCGCAGGTGGCCAGATCCGAGAAGATATTATGATGGAGGCGCATTGTAGCCGGTACTCTGTGCACCTGGGGATCACAAAGATGACCGCTGATCTGAAGAAGACGATGTTTTGGCCGGGCATGAAGAAGGACATTACGTACTTCGTGACCCATTGTGAGGCGTGTCAGTTGGTGAAGGCGGAGTGCAGGAACCCCGCAGGACTGCTGCAGCCACTCCCGGTGCCGGAGTGGAAGTTCGACGATATAGCTATGGATTTTATACATGGTCTTCCCCGGTCTCGGACGGGGAACGACTCGATCTGGGTGATTGTTGATCGGTTGACGAAGGTGGCCCGCTTCATACCGATCAGGAAGGATGACTCGGTGGGAGTGCTGGTACGGAAGTTCGTGGAGCAGTATATCCGATATCATGGCGTGCCCCAGACGATAGTGTCGGACCGCGATGGACGGTTTACATCCAGGGAGTGGCAGTTAGTGCAGGCATATTTGGGCACCCGGTTGACTTTTAAAACGGCCTTCCACCCTCAGACGGACGGGCAGACAGAGCGCACCAACCAGACCTTGGAGGATTTACTACGACTGTGTATACTGGACCGAGGGGAGCCGTGGGAGAAGATGTTACCGTTGGTCGAGTTCTCCTATAACAATAGCTACCAGTCCAGCATCAGGATGGCGCCTTATGAAGCCTTGTATGGAAGAAAATGTAGGACCCCGCTTTCTTGGGTTCAAGACGAGGATTCGAAGGTGTTGGGATCGGATTTTGTTGAAGACACCGAGGCTCAGGTGAGACTGATCAGAGATAGGATGTTGGAGGCGCAGAGCAGACAGGCTAAATACTATGACGCCCGACATCGTCAGGTGGAGTTTCGGGAAGGAGATCGGGTGTTCTTGAAGATCCGGCCCATGCACGGAGTCTCACGGGTGCGCGGTCGGAGGAAGAAGCTCAGCCCTAGGTATATGGGCCCTTACCGGATCCTGGAGCGGATCGGACCCCTAGCCTACAGGCTAGAGTTGCCGCCAGAGCTGGCAGCTCTACACGACGTCTTCCACATTTCTTCGCTGAGAAGGGCTCTACTACGCCCGGAACAGCGGATTTTGACCACCGAAGGTCCGGTAGCTTCAGACCGATCTGTTCACATGGAGCCGGTCCGGATCGACGACAAAGGAGTACGGATCTTGCGCCGCAAGAAGATCCCCTTAGTCAAGGTTCTGTGGAGAAATCACGGTCAGGAGGAGCACACCTGGGACCCGCAGGACCTGATGAGGCAAAGATACCCGGAGTTGTTCAGTCAGGTACATCTCACCACCTCTCGGTATACTATAGATTGCCTTCTTGTTTTGGACAGTTAAGACTAGATAAGGAAAACCCAGGACCTAGGCATGTGCACTTAATCAGAAAGGTAGGGGCTAATCTTTTGTTTATTGGGGAGATTGTCTTCGTTTATCAAACGAATAGTCGCCTAAACCTGATAGAAAGATCGTATGAGATGTTACAAGTTTAATTTATTCCGATAGAAATCCCCGTAGGCTCAACCTCAATTTCGGGGACGAAATTTTTGTTTTGTTTATTGGGATTTGTAACATCCCATTTCCGGCTAGACCCCTAGGAGTCGGTTGGTCGTGACAGAACCCTGTGAATCCCAAAAATTGAAATAAATCGATCGAGGTTTCGGGTCACGGGTTGGTCACGCCCGTGACCGACCCGTCACGCCCGTGACTTTGGGCGTGACTACTTCGACGATCGTCGATCTCCGCGAGACGATCGTCGAACTTGCTGCCCGGGCATGTCATGCCCGTGACCAATGTGTCACGCCCGTGACCTAGGGCGTGACTCCTTCGACGATCGTCGATCTCCATGAGACGATCGTCGAACTTGCAGCCCGGGCATGTCATGCTCGTGACCAAGGTGTCACGCCCGTGACCTAGGGCGTGACTCCTTCGACGATCGTCGATCTCCGTAAGGAGATCGTCGAAATTGAAACTCGGGCCTGACCTAGGTGTCACGCCCGTGACCTAGGGCGTGACCACCCTTCGACGACCGTCGATCTCAGTTCGACGATCGTCGACCCAGAACTAACCACCCGGGCCTGTCACGCCCGTGACCCAGGTGTCACGCCCGTGACCACCCTTCGACGATCGTCGATCCCAGTTTGACGATCGTCGAACCCAGAATTGGCTATCCGAGCCTGTCACGCCCGTGACCTATGTGTCACGCCCGTGACATTAGCCGAAACGACGGTTCAGGCCCGAAATTATTCTAACACGCGTGGTAATAAATGCTGGTGTGGGAAGTTACACCAGGAGTAATTACAGGCCATTTTTTTTCCTTCTGTAATTATATAATAAAGGAGGAAGTGTTGGTCCAATAGGAAACCGCCAACTGGACACACCTGTTCATCTTCCACCGTTTCTTATCCCTTCACTGTAACCGAAAGGCTATTAAGAGGAACCTTCATGGCCATTACGGCTTTACCCTTTCACCTCCCCACTTTCTGACTTATAAAAGCCCACTTGGGGCAAGAGGAGAAGTTTACACGCTCAAGTAAACGGATCAGATCTTTGTTCTTGCTGTAGGAGAAGTTCGGCTACGCCACCACTGCGCCATGGCACCCCGTCGTTCTTCTCGCCTCCAAACCGCGAACAAGGTCCTCCTCTGCTTCTTCTCTTTCGTGGGTAGATCTTAGGAATCTTAGAAAGGAAGTTCGCGCTCAACGGAGCCGGACCCATCTCTCGTTTTCATTGGAAAACCATGAAAAAGGTATTTTTGAGTTCGCCGGAAACCGCCACCTCCGGCGGCCAAACCACCGCCGACCGCTAGCCATCGCCTCAACGGAGGTGGTGGTGGTGGTGGCTGGCCAGGGAAGTGACCGGACGGCCGGCGACGGATCACGGAATGCTTACAGGAAAAATGGTTTTCTGTGTCTGGTTTTCGGGTTCTGTAGAAGATGAACAGTAAAAACTGTTTTATAATATATAAATTATGTAAATAATTTATAAGGAAAATATATTTAGATGGGCACATTTTGATGTTGCAAAACGAGGCACTTAGAGGCCGTTTTAGGAAAAGTGACCAGTCACGAAAGTAGTAGCCCTTCGAGTCTAGATTAATTTAAAATTGGTTCCAACTCGTTTGGGTAAGCGGTTCGGCCGCAGCACCCGTTTTAGTGGGGGCTGTACCTAGAGTTGGGCAGAAATTAAAATGGATGCCCACTCTTCGTCCCTTGTCCAAATGACCTGAAATTTGGGCAGGAGGTTAACCTTAGCTAAACCTAACGACAGACCAAAAATGAGAACTTTTGGAGAACTTTTGCCTAAAGTTTTTTGTAAAATTTTAATAAACATTATAAAATTAATTAGGAGATGAAATTAAGTCTGAACTCCCCCAAATTTTGGGTGGTGGTCCCTGGCATCAATGTTAAGATCTGTACAAAATTTCAACTCAATTGGTCGAGTTTTGAATAGGGAAGTATCAAGTCCTAGATAGGTCTTGGTGAGGGATACTATGGGGAAAAGTACGATTGGAAATGGAGTGGACAAATCTCCTCAAACGAGGCTGGTGTTGTGGCCACTGATTGTTGAGACTATGTCTACCATCTTGGGTAATATGGTGTGGATTAGGGTGGATTTTACCCTAAGAGGTCGGCTCAAATCCAGTGGGTGGGAGTTTGAGGTTTGTGAAGGACATAGGAGCAAAAGCTCTTGTATGCCCTTGAAATTTGGAGGAGAGTGGGATGATATGCTGAAAACCCTCTGGTTAATAATGAAGGAATTGGAGGTAATTAGGTACCTCGGAAGTTGGGATTTTGGATTAGGATAAACATGTAATTTAGTTATTTTAAGCACTAAATCTAATCTAAAAATTATGAAACTCGGGAGGAGGGAGTTTTAGGATGTTTTAGGCTTATGGTAATTTTCCTGAAATTTTATGATTAACAAATATTATACTTCATGTGTTAGAGGATTATTAGCCCGATTTATTGTTTCAAATATTTGGAGGTTTTAAATTAATTATAATCAGTTAAAATTCTGTATTTAGATCTTGACTAGTAGAACATTGATCCCTGAATTTTTATAGAATTTTATGTTGAGTAAATCTAGTACTTTGTTCACAGATGTTAGAAAGGGGTTTTATTGTTTAAAAATTAATTATGGATAAAATACTTGCTGGAAAATTATGAAACTTGGCCAGTGCTAATTTTAGGCCTTTATCTGCAGGACATAAATTATTTATAATTTTTGGAAGAATATTTTCTGTACTTGATTCATAAACAACATAAGTTAGAGATTATTTCTAAAATAGTTTTCATGTCCTTTTGATGAAAGAAAAATTAGGATACTTAGGATTTAACCTATTGAGATAACCTACTATTTATCATAAATTTGCTGGACATCTTGCATGATTACTTAGGGTAGTTCATGTCCAAACCGGTAGCCTTGGGATTTTCGAGGAATTTAATTAAATGCCAAATAGATTAGGAAAATTTCCATTTTCTGGATTTAGGTCATTTATATCATGGTAAGTCTCCAGTAAATAATTTAGGGCATTTGGATGAGTATTGGATCATTGCATAACCGGTTCGACATGAAGTCTAGGTCGGTCTGCATATAGCAATTGTGAAATGCAATAGGACATGATCTGAGGAAGTCATTGGAGTTAATCATTTTTGTCTGGGTGGGTAATAGTGGGGGAAATCTCAATAGAAAGATATAAAGAGTAGCGAGAAGTGGTGATAGCTAGAGTTAAGAGGTGCTCGGGTTCGGCGAAAGATCGCTTTTCCCGAAGAGAGGAAGGTTAAAAATCACCCTAGGATAGTCTAACGTAATATGAGAAGGGAATCGGGTTAAGGGAGATCAACCAATAACAATAAGTGCCTTGCGAAAGGGAACTTCGAGCCGTAATGCCGCCGTCTTGGTTCCTAGTGCCCCTTGAGAGCCCTTCACGGGGAATACCGGGGGTAGTCCTGGGCTAACGTAAACTGTAATAACAAACCGACAAGAGTAACCTAGTAACTAGGGCTGCACCTTTCACAAACACTGTTAGCACAGGGAGATTGATGAGAGCTTCGGCTCGGTTGGTTAAGAGACGGACGGGATGGTCCGGGGAGCTTCGGCTCGGTTGGTTAAGAGACGGACGGGATGGTCCGGGGAGCTTCGGCTCAGTTGGTTTGGAGACGGACGGGATGGTCCGGGGAGCTTCGACTCGGTTGGTTTGGAGACGGACGTTTTGGTCCGGGGAGCTTCGGCTCGGTTTTTGTGTGTGTACGATTAAACTTGCATGTGCATAAAATAGGAAAAAGTTAAGGTGGTGGGTTTTACGATATCAGGGAGTTCGATTGCACCGACACCGATATCGTTGACTCGGCAGGGTGATTAGCACTTCGCCAACAGAAGTCCGGTGCGCCAGCCGGCAAGAGTACGCAGGCGTCCACTTAGTGCACCAAGCGTTGAGGCGTACGATAGGTCAGACTAGTGGTGCTTTTACTGGTTTTGAGGTGGGCGAGGCCCAACCCACCACTTCCGTCCGCCACTACGGAGGTATCCTGGGAGATAACGGCTCCGAAAGGGGGAACTAAAGGTCTGTGTGCACAGAGTCGGGTGTGTGAGTTGCACTTGCATGTTTCATCATACCCACTAGCATGTCATAGCATAATCGATTCATTTAACCCTGACACCTAAAGTATAAGTGGTATGGGACGCTTATACATTAGGACCTGCAAAACGACCCCTTGGTCTATAAGCTTGTGTGGGCAAGTTTATAAATCAAAGGTTAATTTCAATATATAACAACCATTGCTGTTTGATAACCGACACCCCAAGGTATAAGTGGTATGGGACACTTATACGATGGGAGCCTTGCAAAAGATCCCTTTTGCTTATGTGTTCTCACATAAGTGAAGGTTAAATTCATATATTTGCTTTTCTTACTGCTAGACCTATTATAACAATTATATTAACTGCTCACCGAATACAACTTGTTAGATTAGTTCCGCTGCCATCTGTTTCTTGATTAATCTCTACCGTCATGTCCTTCCCTTTCTTCCTCCCCGCTCGGTACCTAGGAGCCATGGGGGAAGGGGTGGGGGATGATAGGGCTTAGTCTTTATGACTAACGGTTTTCGAACCGCATCATTTAGGGGATCGTGGAGCCCAGCATGGAGGAGCAGCCCCAGAGATCGGTGCGCCTAGAGATGGGGCAGTCTAGCTCCGGAGTTCATACAGCCGGGGACGTGAGTCTCGACCCTGAGTAGTTTCTATTTTAGCTTCCGCATGAGTGATATTGTAGTGAGGACATGATGTATCGGGCATAAGCCCGCATTTATAGTACTCTGATGTTTTCTGTGGACACTCCCTTCGTGGAGATTTTTATTCTATATATGTGATCTATTACTGTGGACTGCATTGCTCTTACTTCATTTATTGTGCTACCTTTCAGTGATCGAATTGGCCGGCAGAATCGGCGCCTTGTGGTGATAACCCTTCAGGACGAGAAGGTGTCACCGCAAAGCGGCGACTCTGGGCCTAAGACCCCGGTGGTTGAAAAAGAAAAAAAAGGGGGTCTTACATGTATGCTATGTGACGGATAGGGGTGTTACAAATTGGTATCAGACTACCGGTTTCGGTCAAACTTTAATGAATTCGTGGGCGAATTCACTTTAAGGGGTGGTGAGCATATGTGTGTGCGTCATCGTTATAACTTGAAAAGAACCCATTAATGTCCACTTAGGAATGAAAATACACGTTTTTGAGGAACTTGCGTGTTCCTATAATTGCTGTTTGCTATATTATTTGGTCGCTTATCGGTGTTTTGCACGTTTATAGGTGACCAGAAGTGGTGCTGGACCGTCGGAACGGCCAGGTTCCGAGGCAAGCAGCGCACCAAGTGATGCGCCTGCAACACCTCCATCTGCCGAGACCATTAGATTGGTGGCAGAAGCTGTCTTTGCTATGATCAACGCGCAACCTTCAAGGCAGGTGCAGCAGCCTGCTCCTATGGTGGAGCAAGTGCCGCTCCAAGCGGCGGAGCCTAGAAGGGTTGAACAGGTGGCGGTGGAGCCGGAGTTACCTCGGAGAGCAATTGAGAGACAGCTTAAGCATGTGATGGGCTTCCATCCACCGGTGTTCTCGGGAACGGGAACCCCGACCCAGACCGAAGATTGGCTCTCAAGAGTCAAATGGGTGATGACAGCAACAGAAACGGAAGAGTGGCAGAAGACCACGATAGCAACGTTCCTATTGGACGGGGATGCGAGATTATGGTAGGAAGGCCTAGAGCTACACTAGTTGAGGGGAAGGCCGTTGGCCGAAGTACCTATGGAGGAGTTTTCGAGATTGTTCATGGCTCGATACCTCCCCTCAGCGCAGAGGATCGCATTGGAGAACGAGTTCCAAAAGCTGGTGCAAGGAGATAGAACTGTAGACGAGTACCTCCACGAGTTTACTCGATTGGGGAGATATGCTAGCGCTACCTTTGCCGGCGAGGAGCAAAAGACTAACTGCTTCTTTGAAAGGTTAAGAGATGAGCTGAGGCTGTTATTGTCGGGGCCCATGGCGCAGGGTTTCATGACTCTGGTCACCTCGGCCCGGTCCTTGGAGAAGGACATGAGAAATGTGCAAGATAAGAAGGAATCTGGTGGGAAGAAATCAGAGTTCAAGGCTACCGCAGATTCTACAAGAAGGCTAGGACGTCAGGTCCAGCTTCCTCTGCAGGTGCCTCGGTGGCAACTACCAATCGAACCCCGGATGCTTGTTTCACGTGTGGAAAGATGGGGCACTTTGCCCGCGATTGCTGGAGCGGACGCCCAAAGTCCGAGAGAAAACAAGGAGCTACTTACGAAGAGAAGGGCAAGGTGGTGGAGTTAACCGCGTCCCATTATGCTCCGACTCAACCTAGAGTGTACAACTTGGGCCAGCAGGAGGCCATTAAACAAGCTGACGTGGTGACATGTTCGAGTTAATTAATAGCAAGTTAACTTTAAATACTGTTATCTATTGCTTGTTAGCCTAATATGTTTTGCTTAGGCTTTGTTTTGATTAGCGATAGTCCGGCACGGGCACTGTTCGATACGGGAGCTTCACACTCCTTCTTGTCCGAAAATTTTATATCGCGCATCGGAGTCCCTTCTTCGATGGCGAAGGAAAAGTTGGATGTGCTGCTATCGAATGGGTGCTTGATGCGTGCAGACAGGATGTGCTCCGTAAAGGTTCACATAGGGAGCCAAGAGTTCGACTTGCTAGCGTTATTGCTGTCGCTAGTAGAGTTCGACGTTATCTTTGGGATGGATTGGCTTTCGAAGCAGAAGGCTTGTATTGATTGCAATAGTAAGGAGGTCAAGCTAGGTGTTGGACGGGAGACAACATTCACAGGACTGAAGGGGTCGAGCAGGACGCTGATGTCTGCTCTTTAGGTGGTAAAGGCAGTTCGTGCTGGCATAGAGCTGTTCTTCGCAATAGTGGGGGATGTAGAGCAAAAGTTTGCATTAGATAGTATCCCCGTGGTTTGTGAATACCCCGATGTGTTCCCAGATAGTCTTCCCGGAGCCCCACCGCAGCGAGAGATTGATTTCACTATCGAGCTTGTGCCAGGTGCCAAACCTGTGTCACGTGCTCCTTATAGGCTGGCGCCGAAGGAAATGGCAGAGTTGAAAGTTCAGCTAGAGGAGCTGATGGAGCAAGGTTATGTGCGTCCAAGCTCGTCGCCTTGGAGCGCACCGGTCCTCTTCGTTTAGAAGAAGGATGGGAGTATGCGGCTGTGTATCAACTACAGAGAGTTGAACAAGCTGACGGAGAAGAACAAGTACCCGATCCCGAGGATTGATGATCTCTTCGATCAGTTAGTCGGATCGTCTGTATATTCTTAGTTGGACTTGAAGTCGGGGTACTATCAGTTGAGGATCAGGGAGTGTGATATCCCGAAGATGGCGTTCAGCACAAGGTATGGGCATTTCGAGTTCACGGTCATGCCTTTTGGACTGACGAATGCGCCATCAGTGTTTATGGACTTGATGAACATGACGTTCTGAGATTTCCTGGACCGCTTTGTGATCGTCTTTATTGACGATATATTGGTGTACTCGCAGTGCAAAGAAGATCACTTCAAGCACTTGCATCTGGTGTTGGAGACTCTGAGAAGGAATGAACTGTATGCGAAATTCTCCAAGTGCGAGTTCTGGCTACCCTCAGTAGCATTCCTTGGTCACATTATGAGTGGGGAAGGTATAGCGGTGGATCCGACGAAGATCGTTGCGATACGGGAGTGGCTTGCGTTGTCTTCTGTCGCGGAAGTCCGTAGTTTTCTCGGGCTTGTCGGATATTACAGCCGCTTCGTAGAGAACTTCTTGCGGATAGCGCTACCTCTCACGAAGTTGACAAGGAAAGATCAGAGATTCTTGTGGACGCAGGAGTGCGTACAAGCTTTTGAGGAGCTGAAGAGACGGTTGACCACGGTGCCAGTGCTTAGTTCGTCGAGTGGGACCAAGGGCTTCGAGGTTTATAGTGACGCCTCGGGTAGTGGTTTGGGCTGCGTGCTGTTGCAGCATAGGAGCGTGATAGCTTATGGATCACGTCAACTAAAAGTGCATGAAAGGAACTATCCGGTCCACGACTTGGAGTTGGCGGCCGTGATATTTGCACTTAAGCTGTGGAGGCACTACCTATACGGCGTAAGGGTCGATATTTACACCGATCACAAGAGCCTGAAGTACCTATTGGATCAGAAGGATCTTAACATGAGGCAGAGGAGGTGGATGGAGTTCCTGGGGGACTACACCTTCAAGATTCATTATGTACCCGGGAAGGGCAATGCGGTTGCTGATGCGTTGAGTCGCAGGGCTCCCGCCAAATCCAACTGGTTGTCGGTTCATGATGAGAGGCTAGTACGAGAGTTGGAGGCGTTGGAGATCTGTTGCGTGGACAAGCAGTCAAGCGCCAAGTCTTTGTTGAACTGGACGGAGGTTCAGTATGACCTGGCTGACCGTGTTCGGCAGGCATTGGAGTTAGATGACTCCATGAAGGAGCTTATGGAGGCAGCATTGGATGGGTCAAATTCCCAATTTTCTGTTGTGGATGGGTTGCTAAGGAAGGATCATCGGTTGTGCGTCCCAAGCGGGGGTAACCTACGGGCAGAGTTGATGTACGAGGCTCATCATACCAAGTACTCAATCCACCCAGGGAGCAAAAAAATGTACCGTGACCTCAAGAAGCTTTTTTGGTGGCCGGGGCTCAAGAAAGACGTAGCGTTGTTTGTGGCTAAGTGCCAAATGTGCGCCTTAGTGAAGGCCGAGTGCCAAAAGCCGGGGGGATTCTTGAAGTCCTTGCCTATATCGGAGTGGAAGCTCGACGACATATCGATGGACTTTGTGCATGGTTTGCCAAGGTCGTAGAAGGGGAACGACGCCATCTGGGTGATCGTAGACCGGTTAACTAAAGTGTCGCACTTTATTCCGCATAGGAAGGATGACTCGGTGGAGAAGTTGGCGAAGCTATATGTGGACAATATAGTTAGACTGCACGGTGTGCCCCATAGTATTGTGAGTGATCGCGATGGGCGTTTCACATTCAATGATTGGAGGTTGGTGCAACAAATGCTGGGGACCAAGTTGAAGTTCAGCACAACCTTCCATCCGCAGACGGATGGACAAATTGAGAGAGTCAATAGAACGATGGAGGACATGCTACGCATGTGTGTTCTAGACTTAGGGAAGCATTGGGAGGACCACCTATATTTGGTGGAGTTCGCGTACAACAACAGCTACCAGGCGAGTATCCAAATGGACCCCTTTGAGGCCCTGTATGGTAGAAAGTGTCGCACGCTGTTATCGTGGTTGGAAACGGGTGAGGCAAGATTGTACAAGAAGCAGGAGGTGGAGAGTGCTACCTCGTTTGTGCAGATCATTCAGGAGCGCTTGTTGATCGCTCAGGACAGGCAAGCGAAGTATTACAATGCCAAGCACCGGAACGTGGAGTTCGCGGCAGGCGATTGGGTATACTTGAAAGTGAAGCCGTTCAAGGGTGTTTCGCGGGTGAGAAGCTTGAAGAAGCTGAGCCCAAGATACCTTGGACCCTTTGAGGTTCTGGAGTGGGTCGGCGAAGCGGCATACCGATTGAGGCTATCAGAGGAGTTAGGTGGACTACACGATGTGTTCCACATTTCCGTGTTGCGGAAGGCGGTGCAGGAGCCTTCGCTAGTGATCGCAGTTGATCAAGTGCCGGTGGATGAAGGATTGACGGCAAGGGTCAAGCCCGTTCGTATCGAAGACTTCGAGGTGAAGAGACTCCGTAATAAGGAGATTCAGATGGTTAAGGTCCGGTGGGATAATTGCGGTCGAGAGGAGCTCTCTTGGGAACGGGAGCAAACTATGCTGGAGGAGTACCCGGAGTTATTCCGCTCAGGTACCGTTAAAAGCTTTCAGTTCCTATTGTTTTACTTTAGTAAATTTCATTGGCGAAATTCTTTTAAGGGGGAGAGAGTTGTAACGCCCCGAAACTCAAAAGAGGGACATGTGACGTTTTTAGACAAGTCTGGGTTTTAGAGCAGGTGACACGGGCGTGTCACGGGCGTGACACGGGCGTGCAACAGGCGTGTTCGGCCACGGGTCATGTGGTCGATGTTTTGTCGATCGGCGATCGTCGAGTTGAGGAACACGGCCTGGGATACGGGCGTGTCCCAGGGCGTGTCACGCTAGGGAGTTTTCTGAGTCTTGTACATGGACCATGACACGGGCACAGACACGGGTGTGTCACATGTGACACGGGCGTGTTAGGTGCCGTGTCGCAGGTCGTGTCCTCCTCAGGAAGCAAGTGTAGGTAGTTGGACACGGGCCATGATACGGGCACAGACACGGGCGTGTCACATGTGACACGGGCGTGTCGGGTGCCGTGTCTTTCTCGGGAAAAGAATGTTGGTCGTTGCACACGGGGCATGACACGGGTAGTGACACGGCCGTGTCGCATACAACACGAGCATGTTGGAAGCCGTGTCGAATGCCGTGTGCTGGTTATCGCGTCGGTCGAGACGGCGAATGGGTGACATGGCCATGCACACGGCCGTGTTGCAACCCGTGTTCGGCCCAGATTTTGTAATTTCAGGCCTAATCGTGGCCGTTCGATTCCTTGGCTTTGGATCCGACGGCTCGAGGTGGATGCTGGCGGTTTAAACCCGGAAATAGGGTTTGCAATCCCTCATTTCATCCCCTTGGTTTTCTTTCTAAAGTATAGAGAGAGGGGAGAGCAAGGAGGAAGGAGGAGACCAAGATCTGGCCACCGGTGGAGCGTCAGAGCTCCGAATCGCGATCCGAGTCCAGATCTGCTAAGGCGACGCCGTTGCGGTGCTTTCCAACCGCGTAGATTTTTTTCATGGCGCCACGGAAGAACGCAAGGGTAACGATTTCTCTTCCTAGGGCATGTGAATCCCTCTTTTCCTTGCATAGGAAGCCCTCTCTCGCGAGTGAGCGAAGAGTTGGAGCGTTCCTTGGGGTAGATATGTAAAGTCCCCCTTGTATAGAGTCCGTATGCGAAAACGGGCATAGACATCTTGTGTGAAGCCTATCCGGACAAGTTGGTCTGGATCGGTGATGTTGCATTGCATATGAACCGGGGAAGACTCCAGATGTTTGGGTGCTTTTTGGGTTTTCTACGTGGTAGATTGCAGCAGGGAGCCTTGGAGATTAACTCCAAGGTGCACCCAGAAAACTAGGCAAAAGCGGGCTTTGCCAACACGATGGCCGGGGAGAGCCAACGTGAACATAACGGGTTATGTGATTGTTGTGGCGGAAACGGGACTCGGTGAGTCTTGACCTGCACATATGGCTTTAATTGTCGTTGCGGAATGAGCACGGGTCAGGCGGAACCGTACCCGATCTATGTCGTTCGGTGGGACCGTTGGCATGGATTAGAGTCTTCGGCGGTCTATGCCTTAAATTGTCGTGACCAAGGCCAGGAAGACAAATTGCTCATATGATTGGCCATCCAAGGGGCGGTGGTGGAACGGGAACGTCTATGGCTTGAATTGACGTGACGTTGGCCGGTTCGCCGTGAATGTGCCCTGTGTGCACGGGGTGTGTGGTCTTGCGAGCCTACACCTGTGATGAAGTGTGTTTGCACTATTATGATGCTATACTAATAAAGTGCAGGGAAAGAGCATCGCCGCCCCGATTTTTGTGGCGGGATCGTTATAATTTGGTCAGCATTGCTGACCGTTATTTTGTTTACCACAGGGCGGTGGATTGTGTCTTGCAGGTGCTGCGGAGCCGAGCAGGAAATAGCGGGCTAAAGCCCATGTTGCGGTGCTTGCCCTCGAAGGCCTAACCTTTTTTTATGTTTTCCGTTTATCTCATGTATGGCCGGCCTGCGAGCCGAAGTATGAAAGACACTCTTGTTTGAGGAAACTATTGTAAGGCCATAAGGCCGGTACTTTTGTATTTAACATTCCTAGTTTATCTGAGTAGTGGACATTCGTGCTTGGCAGGGTTCTTGTTTTTGTGCAACTTAATAATTACTTCCGCTAGGTGCTGTGTATGACGTTGTGATTGGTTGAATGGTTTCAACGCGTAAACAACCGGTCTGTCCGTAGTATATGGCGTCGGGCCCCGGTCGGACCTACTGCTATATGCTATGTGACGGATAAGGGTGTTACACCTCTTGCCTGTAGCCTTTTGCTACCAGTTTAGCCTTGTTCTTGACTATGGTGCCATTCTCATTAAGCTTGTTCCTGTAGATCCATTTAGTTCCTATTATGATGTGATCCTTAGGTTTTGGCACCAGTTCCCAGACTTTACACCTTTTGAACTGACTGAGCTCTTCTTGCATTGCATCAATCCAGTTGGTGTCTTGCATTGCTTCTTCAATCTTCCTAGGTTCTATTTGAGACAGGAAGCTAGAACATAGAACTGTGTTCATGCTTCTGCTTCTTGTTAGAACACCTTGACTTGCATCACAAATGATTTGGTGAACTGGATGATCCTTCAGGTGTCTCCTTGCTGGAGGAAATCTGTCAGCATTATGTCCTTCTCTAGTTTCCTCAACTTGATGCTCCACACTGTCTTATTCATCCAGAGAGACTTGTTCTCCCCCTGGATAGCTGGCATCTTTATCTTCATCCAATCTAGCAGGAACATCTTCATTGATGGTCAGCTTGTCCAGCCTATCTGTTAGACCTGTAGAGCTAACAGAAGAACTAGATAATTCATTGTTAATAAATTTTGACTCATCAAATACAACATGCATAGATTCTTCTACAACTTGGGTATTCAAGTTGTAGATTCTGTATGCTCTACTTTGGTTGCTGTACCCAACAAATATCTCTTCTAGGGATTTGGCAGCAAACTTAGTTTGGTAGTGCTTACCATTGACTAGTACAAAACACTTGCTACCAAAGATTCTGAAGTAAGATATATTTAGTTTTCTTCCTTTCAAAATCTGGTAGGGAGTCATCTTGTGTTTCTTGTTGATGGAGGCTCTATTGAGCACATGGCATGCAGTTTTAACTACCTCATCCCAGAAGTATTCAGGGAGAGTAGTATCATTTAGTAGAGTTCTACTAGCCTCAATTAGAGTCCTATTCTTTCTTTCAGCAACACCATTTTGCTGAGGAGTTCTAGGTGAAGAGAATTCATGATGAATCACAAGTTCTTCACAAGATCTTATCATACATTCAGACTGAAATTCAGTTCCATGGTCACTTCTGATTTTGACCACTGAACTATTGTATTCATTCTGTATTTGTCTAACAAAAGTCTGAAAAACAGATGGGGTTTCAGATTTCTGCCTCAAGAAGAAAACCCATGTATATCTGGAATAGTCATCCACAACAACAAGTGTGTATACTTTCCTACCAAGACTGTGAACTGGCATAGGACCAAACAAATCCATATGAATGAGATAAAAACATCTCATTGAATCTTTGATGTCAAGTGCTTGGAAAGAGGACTTAGTCTGCTTGCCTTTTTGGCAAGCTGAACACACACCCTCTTTGATACACTTAATTTGAGGACCATTCCTCACTAATCCCATGCTGAACAGTAGTCCTATAGACTTATAGTTCAGATTAGCTAGTCTCTTGTGCCATTTGACATAAAAAAAGCTTTCTCTCCTGCAACAAGACAAACTGGTGAGTTATTAAACTCACAATCTAGGTTAAGGCAATACACATTTCCTTTCCTAGTGCCAGTCAAAATGATCTCTTGATCAATTGACCTTCTTATCTGGCACTCCCCTTTGAGAAAAGAAATGACATAACCTAGATCAATAAGTTGACTTATGCTAATTAGGTTATGTTTTAAACCCTTCACATAAGCCGCTTTAGTGATAATAATTGAATCACTAGTAATGTTATCAAATCCTTTGATGATACCATTTTCTGATCCACCAAAGATAACTTTGGGTCCATTCTCTATGGGCACATAGTCCCTCAACATTCTCCTTGTTCCTGTCATATGTTTGGAACAACCACTATCCAAGTATCATATAGGGGTATGGTCACTTGGATTCACCTGCAACATATAAAGAATTACACCCTAGCTTCGAACCCAACTTGCTAGTGGGTCCTAAGTCCTTGTTAGTTTGAAATCCTGCAACTGTTCTAACAGGAAAACTACTCTTTGTTTTAACACTAGTGTTAAACCAGCAATCCATGACAAAGTGCCCCACCTTGTCACAAAACCAACACTCAAACCTATTATACCTTTTCTTAGGTAAAGAATTTACTGCTTTGTTGCCAGCAGTCTTGTTGAGTGTTGGTGTTGGAGCATCACTCTTCAAGAAATCCTCTTGAACCTGATGGGCATGCCTATAGTGTGGTATATAAGCATTTGCACCCTTGCCCATGTGATTTCCATGCTCACAGTGACCATGTGTCGTGTCATGATCATACTGTTAGTAGGATTCACCACCTTCCTAAAGAAAATAGGGGGTTCAACAACTAGAGGCTGAACTAGGCCCTTACCTTTTCTATGTGAATTGAAAGCCCTAGTTCTTCCCTTAAAGCCTAGACTAGTCTTCCCTTTTTGTGAAATAAAATTGTCTATTAGGGGTAAGATAGATTTGGCTTGGAGAATTTAGCCAATAGCTCTCTCTCTCTCTTGCTGAAGTTTTGCCTCTAGTTTCTTGATATGATTCTCTTTGAAAGAGATTGTGCCCATTTGAATAACTGTAATGTTCTTCAATTTGGCAACCTCATTCAGTTTTAGATCCAACATCTTAGCTGAATCTGCTACAGCCAGCTTAAGAGACTCAATCTCTTTGGCCTGCACATTAACAAGAAACTTGCTCTTCTTCATAGCTTGCAACAACCCACCATACTCATCAATGAGTTGGTGTACATCCCCTTCAGACTTAGATCCATCCACTTCTATTGAAGAAGATGCTTCTGATTTTGATACAGTAAAGTAATCTGAAACTAAGGGAGAATAGTTTACCTTACTTGGTCCAGGCTAATCTTAGCACTGATCATCTTTAGATTGAGCCATCAGCCCTCTACAACAATGTTATTCAACTCCATTTTTGGAGTCCAGCATCTGTAGGAATTCTAGTTCCCTATACTCCTCTTCTGTTGAGAATAGCCCAACATATGCTTCTGCTTCTTCTTCTCCAGATTCTGAAGATGAAGAGTCTGTCCAACTCTTCTCCTTCTGAGCAACTAGAGACTTCTCCTTCTTACCTTTGATCTGCTTCTTCTTCTTGTCCTTTGACTCCTTTCTTTTGTCAGGACATTCAGCTATGACTTGTCCAGTCCTATTGCAGCAATAAAACACAATCTTAGTATTAGATTGTTTACTAGGTTTAGAGGCATACCTGTCCTCCTTGGGTATCTTCTTCTTCCTATAGTACTCATCCTTGGAATAGGATGAAGATGATGGCCTGGTTCTCCACTTCTTTTTCTTCATAAATCTTTGGAATTGCCTTGTAAAGGCAGCAAAGTTCTCATCAGAAGTAGGACTATCTGATGTGTTATTGTCAGAAATTCCTTCTTCTGCCTCAACACTCCTTCTGGGTGGAGAAGGAGATTTTCTCCTACCCTTTCTTGAGCCTTCAGCTTTGAAGGCCACTGACTTTTCCTTAAACTCAGACTTGCTGCCCTTCTCCTCTTCTTTTCTGGCAGTAAGCTGCATCTCATATGATAGTAATTTTCCAAACAGTGTAGGTGGAGGTGTATCAGCCAGCCTGACCACTTCTCTGATGACACATATCTTAGTGTCCCAATCCTTTGTTTGAGACCTAAGAAACTTATCATTCAGTTCATAAGTGCTGAAGACCCTTCCATAGGTCATCAACTCATTCACTATTCTAAAGAACTTCTTATAGCATTCAACTATGCTGTCAGATTTAGCTTGTCTAAAGCTCTCATATTCCTTGTTCAGCATAGACTTCCTGTCCTCTCTGACTTCTTCTGTGCCCTCCATGTAGACAATCAATGTGTCCCATATTTCTTTGGAGGTTTTACAATGTACCAGATTCTGAAAAGTGGCATCATCTATATCACTTATAATAATGTTCCGTGCTCTTTTATCTAGTGTTGCCAAGATGATTTCATCCTTGGTCATTTCAGAATAGATCTTTGGAGTTTGAATGTTTGCATCAAGAACTGATACCTTCATTGGAATGATTGGGCCTTCCTGTACTGTGATATAAATTCTTGGATCAGATGCTTCCATAAACAACCTGACCCTTTCCTTCCAAATGCCAAAGGATTCTTTCCTGCATATAGGTAATTTCATAGATCCAAATTCCTTTTGATTCTCATTTGAACTCATTCTTGATATATGTTATTTGCCTTGGAAAATAACTCTGACTGTTAAGTCAATCTCTTAGTAACCTCCCTCTGATACCACTTGAAAGAATTTGTTTCAAGAGCCTAAACACCTAGAGGGGGGGGGGGTGAATAGGTTCTAATCTTTTAAAGTCCTTTTTAGGCAAACAGTTAGATAATTATTCAACACAGATTAATCAAATCACAGAACAGTAACACATCACAACAAACACCAGATCTATAGTGGTTCCCCAAGATATGGGTATATCAACTTTCCCCCTTTGCCTATCCAGTAGATAACTGGATTCAGCCTAACTTCCTTCCACTGGCTCAGATCCCCAGATCTTACAATCTCAGAACCAAAATGGTTCCTACAGCTCAGACTTAACAAGTCCTACCTACGATTCTTCCCCAAAATCCTACCTCAGGCCACAGCCCTACCTCAGCCTTTATAACTAGGCTTACAACTCAGAATTTCCACAAGTCCTACACCTCACGCTAACATCCCTACCTCAGCATTTATAATTTCAGGCTTACGACTCAGATCTGATAATAGATCTTATAAGAAATAGAATGTAATAAGAAACAAACAAATTCACCAGCTAGATTCCTCTGTTGGTGTAGCCTTCTTGATCAGTTCTTGACTGAACTGATCCTTCTGATCTAGCCTGACTTAACTTCTCAAAGCTTCTTGATAGAACCAAATAAGGTGGATCTTCTTGCTGTTGAAGTTGATCTTCAGTCAGCTTCTTCATTAAATTCATATTGGAATCTGAATCTTTCTTGCAGAACAATTCTGAATCTATTTCTCTTCACAAAATTCTCTTTTTCCTTTTTCTCAATACTTTCTGTAGTTTTCGATCTGTCTCTTATATAGAGTTTGCTTCATGGTTACCGGCTGATCCGGTTTCTAACAAACTACAGACAGATCTGTCAGAGGTGTCAGATCGGCTGGATATGACAACTGTCAAGTCACCAGACATGTCAATATATTCGTCAGAGTCATTCCAACTCAGTATAAATTACTCAGCAGGCTGCTTCATATGTGTCGACACATATTGGCCAAGTGTCGACATAAGTCTTCATGGTGTCGACACAATACTCCAAGTGTCGACACAGTCATACTTCTGCTTCTCGACATATTTTCTGTTGAATGTGTTGACACAAGTCCTGTGTGTCGACACAAATGCTTCCGGTGTCGATACAGCTGTTGCTGGCAGATGGCGTTGAGTCTGTGTCGACACAAGTCCTGTGTGTCGACACAGCTGCTTATGGTCTCGACATAGCTGTTGTCGACAGACGGCGTTGAATGAATGTCGACAGTGTTTAAAGTATCCAGACTGCGTTGAGTGTGTGTCGACACAAGTCCTGTGTGTCGACACAATTACTTCTGGTGTCTACATAACTCCTGGTTCAGGTGTCGACACAATTCTGAGTGTCGACACAGCTTCTTCAAAAATGTCGACTTAGCTTGCGTGTCGATAAAACTTCTTTATAAGAGTCGACACAACTTGAGTGTCGACACAACACCTTCAGAAGTGTCAACACAACTTCAGAGTGTTGACACAAGTTCTTCATAAGTGTCGATACAGCTTCTTGGTGTCGACACAGCTTCTTAACAAGTGTCGACACTTGTACTTAGAAAATTTTCTTCAAATGCTTAAACCTGCATAATGTAACTCAAACATCTATTAAATATAAATTGATGCATATCATTGACTAAGATGAGGCTTCTCCAAATCTGGTACACATTTTCCAATGTACCCAATACAAATCAACCAAACCCACTTTCACTGTAGGATCCTTTTGGATCTGAGTTGTAAGGCCTTTATGCCTGAGGTAGGGAAGATTTGCCTGAGGTAGGATTCTATTGAGAATCTGAGAGTAGGGCTTTGGCTTGAGTAGTAGGATTCAAGTGTGAATCTGAGTTGTAGGATCCAGTTTGGATTTGAGGTAGGTGATTAGTTGATCATTGAACAGTAGGGATTTTGAGCCTGTGGTAGGAGAGTCAATCTCTCTGAGAGGTAGGGCACTTGTGCCTGAGTTGTAGGATCCTTTGTGGATCTGAGAGGTAGGACTAAGGCCTGAGTTGTAGGGCTATTGGGCATGAGGTAGGTGATTATTATATAACAGAGTGGTAGGGCTTAGTGCCTGAGTTGTAGGTCTTGAAGAAGACTGTGTGATCATGCGGGATCGTGTTGTAAGCTCTTAGGAGCCTAGATTGGAGAAGTGCCTTATCTAACAAGAAGTTAGAAAGGCGGGAGGAAAAGTGGACGTACCCATAATTTGGGGAACCACTATAATTTCTGTGTGTGATTTTCTGTGTGTTTCTTTGTTGCAGGTTATTTGGTTCTTGAAAGCAAAAATCTACTAACTCACCAAGCAATTAAAGAAGAAAAAAAGAAGAGAAAATCACTAGAGACTAAGAAACCTATTCACCCCCCCTCTAAGTGATTTAGCTATGCTTGAAAACAAAGACTTTCAATTGGTATCAGAGGGAGGTTACTCAAAAAGGACTTAATAGTCTGAGTAGACCTTAAAGGATAGCTAAAAGGTTTGCACTTGTGGGTTCAAAAGAGAACCATAAGGAGTGGAGCTCAATGGAGCCTCAAGTCGGCAGAAAGGAGAACTTTGGGTATGGAAAGAGAGGATAAGGAAGATCATGGAAACCATTGATCCTAGAGTCTTTGTAACAGTTCAAGAAGGACCTTTCATCCCCATGAAGGTCTCTGTATTAGATGCAGAAGTCCAGACTCCAAAGAGTTATGCTGAAATGAATGAAGATGAAGTCATCTTTGAAACTATGGACAAGAGGGCACAACACATCATGGTAAGTGTCATGGATGACTCCACCTTCCAGATCTTGGTCCACTGCAAGACTGCCAAAGAAATGTGGAACACCTTGATTATCTATATAGAAGGCAAAGAGGAGGATAATAAGGAAGAAGATTCCATCAGCCCATCAATTGGTGTCTATCCAGATGCAAGTTTAGAGATCAGGGCCCCTCTGTCACATTCAGATAGTGATTCAAAGGAGGATGATGATGAAGTAGATGACTGCAGATGTTATGGGCTAATAGCCATGACAGAAGGAGAATCCCGCCAGGATCAGCCTGGTCTAGATAAGATACAATCTCTATCTAGTTCTTCTTACAGCTCAGGTCATGAGACCAGTCTAGATTCAAAAGCTTCTTCATCCAATGATGAATGCGACTCTGAATCTGAGGATGATATCAATCAATTGATTGATACATATGGTAAACTTCTAGAGGCTTTGAGGAGAATCAGGAAGTTGGTCAAGAGGCAGACTGAGGAGATTACCTCCCTATAGTTAGCATCTTCCCAACAAGTTGAGACAACATCCTTACTAGATCAAAAGATTGGGGAAGTGTGCCATCTAAAGGACATCTCAGTCATCCAACTTGAGGCCATTAACCAGAAGGACAAGATCATTTTGGATCTTGAAGAGAAACTCCTAAAGGAGAAAAAGGTTGTGGCTGATTTCAGTAAGCCCAAAGTTGTGAAGCCACTGATTGACTCCTTTGCCTCTCAAAAAGATAAGAGATGTTTAGAGTCTAAGTGGAATTCAAGAGTTGACCTTTCCAAAGGGAAAGGCAAAGCTCCTATTGAGCTTCAGTCAACCTTTCACAAGGTAATCCTTCCTTCTAACAGGTATGAACAAGGCTGCATGCATGGTCACTGAAAGAATGAGAATTCTTCTCGTAAGATTACAAGTGTATCTTACAAGGGAAGAAGTAAGGGTAGGGGAATGAGTGCATGTATGGCTCCCCATAAAGAAATTCAAATGGCCTATTGTGGACCATTTGTATTTAGTGCACCAGCCCTCTCACACATGAGTAAGGCAGTGGCCTTTTCTCAAGATCTCCCAGCACACACTCGGACCAAGGGCAAGTCTGCCAACAATCCAGACTTGGGATTTTCTGAGGCCTTCAACAGGATGTACTCTGCAAAGAAGACTACTGCTGGTAGATCTCATGAAAAACCAAGCTCTTCTACTGTCAGACCTACCCTCAGTCAGACTATGGCTGAGAGAAATAAGAACAAGGAAGCTGCTCTTCCTTCTGCTCAATCTGTAGTTAACTCAACTGCCAGAACTACTCAGAAGAGAAGGTATAATATTCTTGAGTGCTAGTGTTGTGGCAAAGTCGGCCATTTTGCCTTAGATTGCTGGCACAATTCAAGAGTGCCCAGAGCTAATGTTAGTCTTCCTGTCAAAAAATCTGCAGGAAGACAGGCTGTGTTCCAGACTAACAAGAACCTAGGACCTAATAAAAATTAGGATCCTAAGGTAAGATAATTCTATTTTGCAGGATAGTCCAAGTACCCATACCCCCATATTGTATTTGGACAGAGTTTACTCCAGAAATTAGACTGGAATAAGGAGCTAGCTTGAGGTTCATACTCCAGTGAGGTATGAACTTAAGATCTTCAGTTGTGAAGTTAGAGTTGGAGAAATAGACCATCAAGATTACTCCACTCACTGACCAAGGGGAAGAAGAGGGTATATTTTTATGTGCTCTCCTGAAAGAAGATAAAGTACACTTGTCTTGGGTAAAGTCCCTCAAGTGCTATTTGACTGGATAAAAAGACCAGCTGAATCCAGTCATTGAAACCCTAAGAAGTTTGACTGTTGTGACAAAGTATTATTGCCACTTCAGCCGAATAGTGTGGAGAAGAACAAGTAGGTTGTACTCATCATTTAGGAAAGCACTAGAAGTAGCTCTTCTGTGAGCAGCAAGGTAGGGGCACATAGTGTGAAAGTGAAGGGATAAATCACACTAACTCTAGAGGGGGGGGGGGTGAATAGAGTTTTAAAAAAATCTTTTGATTAATTTCTATAGCGGATTAAAATAAGTGATATCTATTTGTAACTAGGCAGAAATAAAACACAGAAAATCACAGCACAAAAAATAATAAATAGAGCAACCAGACGACACAAAGATTTTATAGTGGTTCTCCTACAACTTGGGTACATCCACTCTTCTACCACCCTGGTAGGAATCCACTACAGGTTTTTGATTAGGTGCCCTGCCACCACAGGTTTTTTCTCAGGTGCCCTGTCACTACAAGATCTATTTTACTAAGGGAGATCTAACAACCCTTTGAGCTTTTGATCAGGTTCCCAAAAACCAAACTATGTCTTTTGATCATGAGACTTAACAACTAAAGGGATAAATTTTGAAGGGAGTTAAAAACCCTTTTACAATAAAGTAAAAAGAAATTTGATATTGTCTTCTCTTTCTCAATGTTCTGAGAAGACTAGTGGATTGATGTTGTTGTCAAAGCTCCTCCTGAGATGTAGAATAGTTTAGGAAAATGAAAGCTTTGCTTAGGGTGCATGCCTTCATATTGCTTGTTGATCTTCAGGAAGCTTTTAGACAGATGTTGATGGATTGTCTCTTGAAAGCCCTGAAGCAAAAATTGAATAATATTTTTTGATCTGTGTATCTCTGTGTATATCTGTGTCTATATATGTCTCTCGATTCTGAAAAGAAAATACTTTATATATGATTCAGATTCAAAACAATCTGAATTTTGAATTCCTTTTCTTGATTGAATGTAGAAATTCTGGGAGTTGAATGGCTAGAATTTGTCTTTAATGAGTTTCCCCAACTGTCCCAATAAAAAAGGCCAAGTAATAACTCTGTGAAAACCATAATTAATGCTGCCATGAAATGACTATATTCATAAGTATATTGTGCATAAATTATCAGAGTATTACAGACATATTATAATATAATTTGAAATTCATCAGCCTTAGTCAGACTGAAATCAATAGAGAATTAGACGAACTGAACCTGGGAGAAATTAGTCGAACTCAGCAAATTTTCATCGACCTGAGATCCAAATTCGTCGAACTGAAACTTCTCCTTCGTCGAGCTGAGCTCCAAGATCGTTGACCAGAAAATTAACTTGCCAATCTGAGGTCCAAGTTCGTCAAACAGAGATAGTCTTTCATCGAGCTGAACTATTTAGGTGATATCGAAGTTTGTCGATCTCAGCTAGGTTTTCGTCGAACTCAACTCAAAGAAGAAATCTGAGTTCGTCTATCTGAGATCGAAGAAAGTTGAGCTCTGTTCAGCTAATCTTCAAATGACTTTTCTGTCTCTTATAAAACTGCTTTTCTCTGGAGGTCTTCTATCTCTAAGTTTTCTAAAGGTGAGAACCAATCAATCTAGGTTGTTGACTGACCTTGACCCTGATAAAAACCTATGACCCTAGACTATACTTGTTGGGTCATCTAATAATCCTAATAGTGAACTTAGCCCAAATCAACACTAAACATAGGTGGGGTTCCAACGATCTCCCCCTATTTGGGGTGAGGTCACTATGAACAACATAAAAGAAAAATCACAAAGCATAAAATAATATCTGGCAAAATTATAATATTTCAGTAGATATATAAGTAATGTGCCTTTTAATATTTATAGCAAATAATAATTAAGTTCAAAAAGCAGAAATGTAAAATCTGTCAAACTTTCTTTGTAGCATCCTGTGAAGTTTCAGAAGATGCTTTAGTGAAGATTATCTCTCTCTTGGGATCAACTGCTTCTCTTATAGTCATCTTCATATCTTCTGCTCTAAGAACTTTCACAGAAGCAGCTCTTGGCACAACTGCCTCAGGATGTAAAGACATATATGTACAACCCCATATTCGCTGAGTAGAAAATAGAGGTATCAACGACCGGGATTGGACTAGCTTCAGGCTTCAGACCGAAAGAGCTCCCACCTTGGAGGAGCTCCCGCCTATAAGAGGGCAAGATCGTTCGCGCCAAGCCTCGGTCGAGACCCACCAACGACCAAAGGTGGGCGAGAAGGCATCGAGTCAACTCGACGCCGCGTTGAGTGAGCTCTGCTCACTCAACGTTGTGTTCGGCAGCAAAGGCGTTAAGCTCACTCAACGCTGTGTTCAGCAGCAAAGGCGTCAAGCTCACTCAAAGGCGTTAAGCTAACTCAACACCATGTTCAGCAGCAAAGGAGTCAAGCTCACTCAAAGGCGTTAAGCTCACTCAACGCCGTGTTCAGCAGTAAAGGCATCAAGCTCACTCAAAGGCGTTAAGCTCACTCAACGCCGTGTTCGGCAGCAAAGGCATCAAGATCACTCAAAGGCATTAAGCTCACTCAATGCCGTGTTCGGCAGCAAAGGAGTCAAGCTCACTCAAAGGCGTTAAGCTCACTCAACGCCGTGTTCGGCAGTAAAGGAGTCAAGCTCACTCAAAGGCGTTAAGCTCACTCAACGCCGTGTTCGACAGCAAAGGAGTCAATCTCACTCAAAGGCATTAAGCTCACTCAACGCCGTATTCGGCAGCAAAGACGTTAAGCTCACTCAACGCCGTGTTCGACAGCAAAGGAGTCAAGCTCACTCAAAGGCGTTAAGCTCACTCAACGCCGTGTTTGGCAGCAAAGGAGTCAAGCTCACTCAAAGGCGTTCAACTCACTCAACGCCATGTTCGACAGCAAAGGCGTTAAGCTCACTCAATGCCGTGTTCAGTAGTAAAGGCGTTAAGCTCACTCAGAGGAGTTAAGCTCACTCAATGTCGTGTTCGGCAGCGAAGGCGTTGAGCCCACTGAACGCCGTGTTGTGTGGAGGCGGGAATCCTCGGCTCAGGGTTCTCGCTGCGGCTCAGGGTTCTCGCCGCGGCTCAAGGTTCTCGCCGCGGCTCAGGGTTCTCGCCGTGGCTCAGGGTTCTCGCCGCGGCTCAGGGTTCTCGCCGCAGCTCAGGGTTCTCGCCGTGGCTCAGGGTTCTCGCCGCGGCTCAGGGTTCTCGCCGAATGGGGCCCAGGGCCCAGGAAAAAATTACTTAACTACCCTCGGGAACAATTACCTGTATACCCTAGGGGATGTATTTGGTATCTTATAAACAGCGGGATTTGGCTATTGGCAGGCCAGACAGGGATATTTTAGTTGTTTCAGGTCAGCAAAAGGCTATAAATAGACCCATAAGGGCTCCTTAGAAGGCAAGCTTTCATTATTCTCAAAATCCCCAAGTGCTTTCTGAGGAGCTCCAAGCCCAGCTTTGGCTTTGGAGGGGAAGCTCTCAGAGATCTTTCGGGTTTGAGGTGGGACCTCCCTGCTGAGGCTTTGGGTCAGTTCTAGGTTCCAAGTAGCTAGTCGAGGGTCGATGTAACGCCCCCGATTTTTCTGCGATTATTTTTATTCTCGTTTGGCGTTACGGTGACGCGTTTTCGTGGCTTGTGCCATTTGTGGAGTGTGGTTTAGCTCCTTAGAACTGAGTGCTCTATTTGGTAGCCTGTTGGCAAGATCTCCCTAGCAAGCCGAGTCGTTTTGGGTGACCCGGTGTAGCCTCTCGGGGGGGATGTTTGTGTTTGGCTTTATTTGGGTATAACTTGAGTTCTGTTGGTCGAAAGTTAATTTCGACTTCGCCATTGTGTTCGTAGCGTGGGTATTTAGCTAAGGTGCGAATTACGTCGAATTCCGAGGATATTTGGTTTTCGCGTCGTTTTGGTGTGTTAATAGTATATGTGATCAATTAATTAAATTGATTTGGCTGTCCTGTAGCCTTCAGATTTTTTTGGCCGATTATTAAATTCTGCGGGAGAATTTAATTGGGCAGTTATTGCCTTGCCTTGGTGGCAGCCATATATTGGCTTATTCCTTTTTTGGAATTTACTTTAGGTAATTAAGAGATTAGGCGTTTTTAGGGTTCGGTTATGGCTGAACCGGCGTTTAGCTTTAGTATAAAAGCTTTTCTTAAGAAGTGATGACCCACTTCTTTCTATTTCTTCTTCCTGTAAAACCGTCCCTGCTTGTTCGCGAAAAACAGAGGAGAAACCGCCCTTCCTGTACTCCTTCGGACGGCGATTCCGGGCTTGATCGTGGACGGAATTCGATTCCGAAAGCGGCGTTGTCTTGCTCTCTCTGAGATCTTCGTTTCGACGGTAAGATATTCGATTTTCGTGTAGTTTTATTGAGATTTGGGTTTTCGGTTTTGGAGTTTTCCGCCGTTAATGGCCGAGAGATATGTTCTAGGTGCTGCGGCTGTTTGTACCGTGTGAAGAGGAGGAAAGCCGTCCAAGCTTCGCTGAAAATTGAGGCAAGTGGTATTCTTGCCCTTGCCAAGTTTCTTTTTGAATATTCTTGCTGAATTTGAAATCCCTGTTAGCCCTAGGTTAGAGGCCTTGTTGTTCTCTTTTTCTTGCTAACTATAGGATTTAGTTCTTTCTATTGACCCCCCTACTTTGTGATGTTGGAATCCAAAATTGCCGGCGTGATGCCATTGTTCCTTACTCAGATTTTTGCTCTGGTTCAGGTGTAGCCGAGATGGAGTGTTAGGAGGGGGGGGGGGTGTGATTGCCGATTTCGTTAAGGTATTACTGGAAAACGTCGAGCTCAGTTTTCTGGTTTGACTTCGAACTCCGTTCGACGTTTTTCCAGAAGGAAAACGTCGAGCTCAGTTTTCTGGTTTGGCTTCGAGCTCCGTTCGATGTTTTTCCAGGAGGAAAACGTCGAGCTCAGTTTTCTGGTTTGGCTTCGAGCTCCGTTCGACGTTTTTCCAGGAGGAAAACGTCGAGCTCAGTTTTCTAGTTTGGCTTCGAGCTCCGTTCGACGTTTTTCCAGGAGGAAAACGTCGAGCTCAGTTTTCTGGTTTGGCTTCGAGCTCCGTTCGACGTTTTTCCAGGAGGAAAACGTCGAGCTCAGTTTTCTGGTTTGGCTTCGAGCTCCGTTCGACGTTTTTCCAGGAGGAAAACGTCGAGCTCAGTTTTCTGGTTTGGCTTCGAACTCTGTTCGACGTTTTTCCAGGAGGAAAACGTCGAGCTCAGCTTTTGCTTAGCTTCGAGCTCCGCTCGACGCTTTTCCAGGAAGAAAAACGTCGAGCTCTGTTCGTTCTTAGCTTCGTCCTTCGCTCGATGCTTTTCCTGGAGAGAAAATGTCGAGCTCCGCTCGATGCTTTTCCGGGAGGAAAAGACGTCGAGCTCAGCTTCTGCTTGGCTCTGATCGACGCTCAACGCTTTTCCAGCAAGAAAACGTCGAGCTCCGCTCGACGTTTTTCCGGGAGGAGAAACGTCGAGCTCAGTTAGCGTCTAGCTCCGTTCGACGCTCGACGTTTTCTGGGAGGAGAACGACGAGCCCAGTGTTTAGTCTTGAGCCGTTCGACGCTCGACATTTTTCCGGGAGGAAAACATCGAGCTCAGCTCTTGTCTGATCTCCGATCAGCGCTCGACGATTTCCTGGAGGAAGATCGTCGAGCTTCGCTCGCCTTTAGCCTTCGACGATCGTCGACCTCCAGGATGATGATCGTCAGGCTTCTTTTTGGCCTTCAGCCGATCGACGATCGTTGACTTCTGACTGACGATCGTCGAGTTCCGTGTTACCTTAGTGGGATTGTGGTTAGAGTTTGGTTTTAGCATTGAGTGAGGCTAGCTCACTCAACGCCAATGTTTAGGTAGGCATGGAGTGGGTCTCACTCAACGCCTTGTCATGTTGATTCATTTCAACACTCTTTCTTTACCTTGATTTCTGTTCCCGAGTGCTTTTTTTTCCCTGTTGTATTGCTGAGTTTTCTTGTCGGCCGTTTTCTTTATATTCTTGAAGGCCGAATCGTGGGTCGTGGTTAGTAATGGTGGTTTGTAGCTCTTTATGGGGGTGGAGTTGTGTAATTTAGCCAAGGCCACTCTTGTTTATCTTGCTCCAGGTACGGGCTGGGCATGTGGGTGGAAGGTCCCTTGTGCTTTCACGTGTAGACCCTCGAGCTTGTTGACTTGGACATGGTGGATGGGGGACTGAGTTTGCCTTCGATCCAGTTCCTCGTTGTTTGTTTTTGCTACTACCACTTCCCACAGTTTAGGGTGTTAGAAGTTTCTTCCTTGGTGGTTTGCAGCACTTTTGGCTCTTGGTAGCCTAGTAGGCCCTGCAGGATGTTGCCCCTGGGTTGGGTTGTTGCTGTTTCCTTGCACGTGGTGCACTTTCTGTTGTCCTATTTTGGACAGTTGTGACTCTTTTGCTACTGCATGTTTTTCAGTTACTTCTTCCTTTTGGTTGACTCTTGCATGCAGTTGTTTTTACCTTGATTTGCTTGCTGAGGTATTCTGTTTTCTTTTGGAATGCCTCAGGTTCTGAGCTGTAGCTAGTTAGGTGGCTAGTTTTGCAGTGGTGGTGTTGGTGATCTCTTGGTCTTTGGAGATCCGTTTGCTTTGTTGGAGAGGTAGTTTTTCAGTACTTTCTTACAGACATACATATGTGCCAGTGGGTTCGTGTCAGGTTGTTGGCGCCCACTGGTAGTTTTTACCTTTGTACTGGATATTTTACTTATGTTGCTACCGTTTTCTGGAGATAGTCTTCTTGCTCTGAGAAGGATTTATGCTAGGTTGCTAGTTACTTTTAAACTATAAGTATTATTATAAATAAAGATCATGATCAGCATGTTTTATAAAACTTAATCACTATTTTCCAAACAACGTATAAAGACCGTTTTCTTATATATTATATAAATTAAATGTAGGGTCTTGCATAGCATGAGTGGTTCTCTTAGGACCCTTATGCGCTCTTTAGGACGTCAAGCCTGATAAAGTATTCTTCCGCAGCGTATAAATATAGTTTTTCTTTTGTGGACTAGGTGATCCACAGAGCCGAGGGATACGGTCTCTAAAATATAACTGATTTTCTAATCATTAAACTCATGATTTTCTTTTATTAAGTTTGTAGGTGGTTTTGCCTGAATGTCAGCAGTTATCCCCTGCTTGACGTGGCATCATAATGCGTATTTTCTCATACTCTGATATTTCTTAATTCGGAGAAAATGCGGGTTGTGACAGTCGAGGCTTGAGAGAAGTAGGTGTTGGCTGCGCCCTGGTTTTGAACTTTCGTTGAGGTCATTTTTGGGCTTCAACAATATAAGTATCAACATTAAAAAGATTTTTCTTTTCATACCTTTTAAATTCCTTTTTCCTGTAGGACGACATTGTAATAAACTGAGAAACATCATGTCCTTCCTCTTTAGCCTTTTTGATTTGAGACAGTCCTACAAGCTCTTGAAATCTTGCCATCCTTAAATTAGGATCCATTTCTGGATCACAAAAAGGAACTAGAGAGGGAGGCCTATCTTGATGTTCAGCTTATTGTTGATTTCCTCTTCTACCTTAGATGCTTCAGTAATCAGACCTTGATGGTCTTCCTTGTCTCTGATAAGTATAAGATCTGGAAGATTGTGGAGAGGTAGTCCTTCGAGCAGTAGATATGTTCCCAAATGATCCTGCAGCTGGAGGAGGAGGAGGATGAGGAGGATCTCTCATATACTTAGAGGGTGGAGAGTCATATCTCCTCTTCTTCTTTATTTCTTTCATTTGGTTCTTTGGGAATTTCATCCAATGTGGGGTCTCAGGAGTTAGAGGAACTTCTTTCAAAACATAATATGGAATATCATTTGTTGTTGAAGGAGTAGGAGCTGCCTTGGAAGATCGTTTCTTCTTGAGTTTCCTTTTCTTAAAAGTAGAGTCCTCAGATTCATCTTCCTCATCAGATTCACTGATGGGATCATTATATAGTGCATCAATTTGCTTTAAATATTCATCAAAAATTATTGGATGAGTCTGTGGCTGTATGGCTTCAGCCTGAGGCTGTGCTTGAACTTCTATAACAGCTGCTTGTATAGGTATATTCTCTTGTTCTATATCTTGAAGAATGATGTCATCAAGATTTGGCAAAGGAGTTTCATCCATCACATAAGTAGGAGGTAAAAAACCTAGCTTTAAAATATCCATTGAATTATCAACTATTATATCTATAAAAACTGAAGAGATACTAGTGGAAGAATTACTGAAACTGGATCTAATCTGATCTATAACTGAAGAATCTATAGTTGTAGAGTAGCATACTATAGCTTTAGAATAATCAGAAACTGTATCAACAAAAAATGGTAAACTTGAGCTGTAAACTGTATCAAAAGTCTGTAATAAATAATGAACATCAACTGTGAGATTAATAATGAAATCACCAACAATTTTTATTACTTCATCAACTAATTCTTCTTCAAAGCAAGTCATATCAATATCATCATCAAGAATTTCAATTCTCTTTGTTGCTAGAATTACTGATGTTGCTGTTGGAGTTACTTCTGCTAGAGGAGCTTCATCATTGGACATCTCCCCCTACCTGGTTTCAGAGATACCTGAACCCAGGCCCCTAGAAGAAGGGACAGAAGAGGAAGAGGCAATTTTGGAAGAGAGATCAACAATGGCAGAAATAAAAGGGGCAACTGCTTCCTCAATTAGTTTTGTTAGAGAAGGAGTAATGAATTTGAGAAGGTAAGTTGCAATGTCAGAGAAATTTAGATAAAGGGGATCAGGAGTAGATGGGGTATAAGAAGATTTGGTGTCCACAGTTGGAGTAGAATGAGAATGCTTGAGGGAAGTCTGTATGTTGGAATGATGGGAATGTTGGTGGAATGATGGATGGAGGGAATGTGGGTGGAATGACTTGTGGTATTTCAGTAGAGATTTCTTCCTGAATAGGGGAATGGTGTGGAGAGTGTTTCGGAGATGGAGATGGAGATGATGATGATGACATCAGACTGAAGGCTGGAGATGTTTGTATTGGAATTATAGAGGTGGATGAGATAGTCTCTAGGTGGTGTGGTAGAGGAGATGGAGGTGGTGGAGATGGTATGTGTGAAGCTGGAGGGATGACAGTGAATGGGGTTTCTTTAGTGACAATGGTAGATTCTTGTTGTTGTGGAGGAGGTGAAGGTAGTCTAGAAGATGGTGGTGGAGGAGAAGCAAAAACTTCTGCAGGGTTTGGAGGAGTGATATCACCTGTCCTTGTATCCTCTGAAACTATGGAGAAAGAGGCCCTGGAGGGCTTTGAGATTACTCTCTCCCACTTGCTAAAGAGGGCTGAGGTCAGCCTCTTGGAAGCATTTATGAAGATGGTCTGAGAGACCAATAACTGTGGGTATCTGGCTTGCAGAAATAAGCCCAAAATCCTACCATAACAAACATCCTTCTTGGTGTTCTTCTTCTTGATGGAATCAAACAAGATACAACCCTAGTTCACTGACTTTTTGTTCACCAAAGCACTCATCAGTAGAAACTTATGCCTTGCAATGTAATCGTGGGAAGTATGTTTACCAAGGATTACTTTCCCAACTATGTCAGCCAAAAACTTGTACTCCACCGACAAGTTTTTCTTCAACAGCTTGTTAGGGTTTCCTTTGGAATGACCCATCTTAATCAACATATCATTATACCCAGAACTATCCATCTCTATATCATCATTTCCTTTAATAAGATCAAAAAGTTTAGATAGAGTTACAGGCGTTAGGGGAACCTGTTCTCCAGATATTGTGCCGATGAGGGTTATTGCATCTGGTGAGGAGGATGTATAGACCCATTCTTTAATCTCTATGACTGGAAGCTTGATGCGAGTCATCATAAACTCCTTAGCTGCTTCTCCTCAAATAATCTCAGAATATCAGTGAAGATTTGATCGGAGTGAGCGAATGAATCAATGTCTATATCAAAACCGGCATCGAACTTCATGTTGGAGAGTACCGTCGTGGAGATCTCCATTATTTTCCTGCAAAAACGAGAGAGATCAAGTGTAAGGGAATAAGAAAGTGCGGGATTGAGTTCGTGAAAACCTAGATTTAAGTTTTCAGAATATGAAAAGTCGAACTCCGTCCAACGAGAAACACAAACTCCGAGCTCAGTTCGACGAAATTCTCAAAATAGAAAATAAGATCGTCGATCTAAGTCGGAATAAGAGAAAACATATCATCATTCTCCGTTCGACAAAATGTTTTCTGAAATAAATTTGTCGATCTCCGTCCGACGAAAAGTTTCTCAAAGAAGAGATTGTCGATCTCAGTTCGACGAACTCTTCACGAAGAGTTCACAAATCGTCAATCTCCGTTCGACGAACTGTGTCCTAATCGTTAAACTCAGAAAAAAAATTAAATTATGCCTTCCCCATTTATCATGCCTAGTTGATTTAGGAAGAACAAATGTTTCTTCTCATCTAAAGGCTTAGTGAAGATGTCTGCTCTTTGTAAATCAGTAGAGATAAAGACAAAGTTAATTTATTTTTGTCCACACAATCTCTAAGAAAATGATGTCTAATTTCTATATGATTGGTCCTACTATGATGCACTGGATTTTGTGCAATGGAAATTGTACTGGTACTATCACAAAATATAGTTGAATTATTTAGATTGAAACTATAATCTTGGAGTTTATTTTGAATCCACAAAATTTATGAACAACAACTGCCAGCTGCTATATATTCAGCTTCAGTAGTTGAAGTTGATATAGATGTCTATTTCTTACAAAAACCAAGACACAAGCCTATCACCAAGGAACTGGCATGTTCCTGATGTGCTTTTCCTGTCAACTCTACATCCAGTAAAATCAGCATCTGAGAATCCAGTTAATTCAAATTTTGACTTGGTTGGATACCAGAGTCCTAGATTTGGGCAACCCTTTATATATCTCAAAATTCTTTTAAGTAAAATAAGGTGAGATTCTTTAGGATTTACTTGGAACCTAGCATAAAGACATGTAGCAAACATTATATCTGGCCTACTAGCTGTGAGATACAACAAGGACCCAATAATAGCCTTATATGTTTTTTGATCAACTGGCTTGCCCTGTTCATCAGAATAAATCACAACTTTGGAAGCCATGGGTATTTTTATAGCTGAGGCATCAGACATCCCAAATCTCTTAATTAGCTCCTTAGCATATTTGGATTGGGAGATGAAAATGTCATCAGGGGATTGCTTCACTTGAAGACCAAGGAAGTAGGAAAGCTCACCCATGCTACTCATTTCAAACTTGGAATGCATCAGGTCAGAAAACCTTTTGTATAGTTTGGAATTAGTAGAGCCAAAAATGATGTCATCTACATATATTTGTACAAGCAAAATTTTATTTTTATGATGCCTAATAAACAAAGTCTTATCTACAATGCCCCTAGTGAAATTATGCTCTAAAAGAAAGCTGGCTAGGGTTTTATACAAAGCTCTTGGAGCTTGCTTTAAACCATAGAGAGCTTTATGCAACTTAAAAATAAAATAGGGATGAGTTGAAGAGATAAAACCTGGTGGTTGTTCAACATACACTTCCTCTTTGAGTTCTCCATTGAGAAATGCACTTTTGACATCCATTTGATAGACTTTGAATTTCTGATATGCTGCATAAGCAAGAAAAATTCTGATTTCCTCTAGCCTTGCAACAGGGGCAAAGGTCTGGTCATAATCAATTCCTTCCTCCTTTGAATAGCCTTGAGCTACCAATCTTGCTTTGTTCCTTACAATTGATCCTTGAGCATCCAACTTGTTCCTGAAAACCCATTTAGTTCCAATGACAGGGTAGTCTTTGGGTCTTAGAACTAAATCCCAAACTTTGCATCTCTCAAATTGATTGAGCTCCTCTTGCATTACAATAATCCAGTGGAGATCTTGCTCTGCATCTTTTATGGATTGAGGTTCAATCTGAGATATGTAGCAAGCATGCATCAAATCTTGGTTGAGTTGATGCCTTGTTTGCACACAAACTGATATGTCTCGAATCACTTGATATATGGGATGATCTCTAAGTATGACAAGATCAGTAGGAGGAGTTGGTTCATCAATAGCTTGGGTAATTAATTCCTCTTATGGAATTATGTTAGCTGTTGTTGGTTCAACTATTCCAATAATTTCTTCTTCACTCTCTTCATTAATCTGTGGAGAAGGATGTAATGTAACCTCTTGGGTGAGGTTTATGTCAACCAATTTCTCACACAGAAGGGGTACATGCAATTTATCTCTAGTATAAGAATCATTCTCCTTGTAACACATATTAGCTTCATCAAAAGTTATATGTACAGACTCTTCCATTTTTAAGGTTGATTTGTTAAATACCCTATAAGCCTTGCTGACTTGGGAATATCCATGAAAAATTCCCTCAGTAGCTTCGACTTTAAACTTTCTAAGATATTTCTTGTTATTATTGTGAATATAACATCTGCAACCAAATAATCTAAAATAATATATTTTAGGTTGCTTCCCTTTAAGCAATAATAGAGGGTCTTACCCTTATGTTTATGTATTAAACTTCTATTCAGAACATAATTTGCTGTGCTTACAGCCTCTGCACAAAAGGATAGGGGCAAGTAAGCATATGCAAGCAATGTCCCTGCAACTTCAATAAGGGTTCTATTTTTATTTTCTGCTATCCCATTTTGTTGAGGAGTTCTAGGAGCAGAGAAGCAATATATGATACCTTCCTTCTCACAAAATTCTTGTATAAGAAGAGATTCAAACTCAGTACCATGATCACTTCTGATCAATACAACTGGAGTAGAGTACTCAATCTTTATTCTCCTAAGAAGGTCTTTAAGAAGTTTAAAGTTATCTGACTTGTTTTTCAGAAAGAACACCCAAGTGAATCTAGAGAAGTCATCTACTATAACTAGAGTGTAAGATTTCCCTCCCAAACTTTGTACAGCAATGGGTTCAAAAAGATCCATGTGTAGAAAATACAAGATTCTTGGTTAATCACTCTTATTAATTAATTTAAAACTATTTTTAGTTTGCTTGCATAATTGACAAGCCCTGCAGAGACTTTCCTTCTTGTAGGGGCCAGAAGGCAATCCTCTAACAAGGTTGTCCCTAGATAGTTTAGCAATATTCATTAAATTTACATGTCCTAGTCTTTTCTGCCATAAGTCATTGGTATTACTAATCTAATTAAATAAATAAATATCTGAAATAGCAGACTTAAAATTTACTACATATATGTTGCATTCTCTAAGTCTAGTTAAAACAATTTTGTTGTTATTAGAAGTAATAATACAACAAGATTGATTAAATGATACCTAATAACATTCATCACATAATTGGCTTATGGATATCAGGTTATGCTTGAGAACACTCATATAGGCTACCTTCCTGAAGGTGACAGCTCCAACTTTGGCATTCCCATATCCTTTTGTTTGTCCATAGTTGGAGTCTCCAAAGATCACCTTTTGTCCAAGCTTTGACTTATAATCAGTTAGATTTCCCTTGTTATCTGTCATATATTTTGAACACCCACTATCCAAGTACCATTGTTGCTTTGTGGTAGGATAGTTTATCACCTGCATGAAAAAAAAATAGGTGTTCTTGACCGCGTAACCTTGGGTTCTTGATTCTTCTCAAATTTATAACTAGAAATAAAAGAGAATTCTAGTTGGTCTTTATATCCTAAGGGGTGTAATATTCTAGGTGGAATTATCCACTGGGTAAAGGGATTAATAAAAGATCTAGGTTGATTAAAATTTCTAAAAGAATTTAGGTTTCTGTTATAAATTTCTGGGTTTGACGAATTACAGTAAGTTTATCGATCTGCATTCGACGAATAGGGATGAGTTCGTCGAACTCCACTCAGAGAATGAAAATATTCATTTTCTGCGCCCCAATTTCGTCGATCGCGATTCGACAAATAATATTGATTTCGTCGATCGCAGTTAGAAGAATAGTTATATAAAAAATCTGCGTTCATAGTTCGTCGATCTGAGTTTGACGAACCATATACATTTCGTCGATCTTGGTTCGACGAAAAAATGTTGAACATTATTTTTATTAAAAATTTTCTTTTTCTTTTTCTTTTGTTTAGGTTTTTGAAACACTTCAATTTATTGGTTGTTATCTTCTATTTTTTCTTTGCCTTTTTCAGATATGAATTTAACAGGGATAGAAAGAATGTTTTTCTTGAGAAGAGGAGGCTGATTTGATGAAGCTCCCAAGCCTAGTTAGCCATTAAGCCTGGCATTGACTGTGCTTGTGATATTCATCAGTTTGATGCTTCTCCCATTAAGGGATTCTTCAAATTCTTTAGCCTCATTTAATTTAGTTTTTAATGAAATAATTTGTTCAGAAGCTAAGTATAATTCATCTTTCAGTTTGATGTTTTCAGAAAAAAGATTGTCATATTCAATTTGTTTTTCTCTGAGAAGTTTGATTTCCTTCTCAGATTTAATTAAATCATTGCATAGGAGTTTGAATTCAGTTTTAAATTGATTTGAAGTGAAATCAAAAGAAGCTATTACCTGGTCCTCTTATGATTCAGATTCTGCTGCTGATTCTTCAACTTCTGAGTGGCTGCATGATGCATTAATTGCCATCAAGCAGATCTTTCTGGCTTTTGCCTCTTCTTCATCCTCACTAGAACTGGATGAAGTTTCTTCTTTTGAGTAACTTCAGGTCTCAGCCACAAATCCCTTCTCCTTATTCTTCTTGAATTCATTGGAGGAGGGCTTGCTGGAGTGCTTCTTAAACTCTTTCTCTTTTCCCTTGTCCTTCTTTTGAGCCTCTAGACATTCTGGGAGAATGTGTCCTGGCTTCCTGCATCCATAACAAACAATTACCTTAGTAGGAGTCTTGTCATACCTTGGCTTATGATGAGTCCGATATTTATAGTGTTTATCAGACTCATCTGGGCTAGTTTTCACGCACATGCACTTCACTTTTAGTGCGTTCTCGTTGATATCTTATTTATGCTGCTTTTCACGCTAAGTGCACTATCTTAGCCTGAGGGTGTGCAATCACACATTCTTTTGTTGAGGGTAAGCACATGGTGCTCCCCATGTTTCTTTTTGTTTATTTTATGCTTTGATTTTGTTGCTGGGAGCTGGTGCTCCAATCGGTTTCATTGCTGTGCAAGTAGTCGGGATGTCCCAAATTCCATTTTCAATTCGGTGTAAAATGCACGGTCACGTGTATTTCTTCGCGCACGGTTTCAGTGCAATCGTGCATTTCACACAGCAATTCTGGGGACATCTGTTTCTACCCCTGTGTTTTGTTCCCGCACAGTTTAGGCCAAATCGTGTGAGAAGGAATCACACAGTCTGCACATTTTCTCTTTATTCTTGCATTCTGGGGTAAATCGTGCGTTTCCTTCACGTATGGGCAAATGCGCCCGTGCGCGAGTAAAATGCACAGTTCCCCTGTTTCCCTTGTTTTCCTGCGTTCTGTGTTTACCTGTGCGATTCCTTCACGCACGGGTGGAAATGCCCGTGCGCGAGTAAAACGCACGGGTCAACGCATCTTCTTCCACAATCAAGAGCTGTAAGTCAATAACACACGGTTAGCGCACGGTCGTGCGTGGGACCGTGCATGACCATTTTTCTGATCTTTTTTTATTTAAAGCGTAGATTTTCACCATTAAAGAACAACTTCATTCCAGCCGATCCAGCCGCATTTTAGGGCAAAGTTCCGCCCTTCCACCTCCGCCCTTCATCTTCGACCAAGGGGAGAAGATCCAGCCATGCTCGTGAAGCCTATACCTTGTCGGTGCTTGCTCTTGGCCTTCTCCTTCATCTTTTAAGCTCTATTTCAAGCTTCGACTCCATAGCTAACAAGCGAAGGGAAGCTTGCAACTTTCTTTCGAATCGTGACACAAAGAAGATGGGTCCATTGGAAGGTAGTGACAACCCTTCTCTACCCCGGACGTAGTTGAGGACCGAGCTTGGATGCAGATTGACCACCCGACGATTCCTTCCGCGACCCCTCGACGAGCCTTCTGATTCGGTCGATCTCTTGACTTGTTCTTCCTTTATTGTTGTTTATGTGCTATTGAACATTTGTGTTGATGATGTGCTCTTTAGTGTAAACGTTGTTAGGTTTATGTCTATGTAAATCTTGCTTTGTTTTGTAACTTTAGTAGCTTGAGTTGCGCCTTTATATCCATCCGCCATCCGTTTGTTCTTGCTGCACTAGAAAATGCTAGTGGTGTGCGTACCGAAGAGGTGCTTATGACCCTCAAATTCTGGTTCTTACGCTACTCGCCCTTCCGCCTCGCGATTCGGTGCATAGCGGCGCGTATAGTCTTCCATCCCGCCTGGCGAAGCGATGCATAGCAGCATTGCATAGGAGTAGATTGTTAGCATTTTACTTTATTTTTCTGCATCTATCAAAACCCCCTACGTTAACCCCGACCTAAGGACTTCAATCTCAAGTCCTCCTCAAAATTAACTCCACCTTACAATGTTTCTTGAGAGATCGATACTTGGGAAAATTCGCCCATTTTATATTACTTGTGCGACCGGTACACTTGCCGTCACATTCACATCAAGTTTTTGGCGCTGTTGCCGAGGAACATAGTCATGTGAATTTTTGGAGTGGGAGATAGTAGATCGAAGCCCTTTTCCATTTGTGCATATCATTTTCTTATTTATTTTAGTTTTTAGAATTTTCAGTTTGCTTATTTCCTTTTTCCCTTCTCTGATTTTTGATTTCGATAGCAGATCCGTGTTATTTTTATTTTTGCTGTGTAGCACTTTTTGGTAAATATTTATTGTTCGCGATGTTTTCTGCTGCTGAGTGTCGTCTTATTGACACTTTGCGCCGAAGAATTGATGCCATGGCTGATTTTAATGTCGAGCATTGCTTTAGATGCCTGTTATGCCAAGGTGTAGGCCACATGGTGAAGGACTGCCCTCGCTTGTGCAAGCCTTCTTCTTCTATGGGTGTGCTTGCAACAACCTCCCGTTCGCGGAATACTGCTGTAGACATGCCTACCAGGGTGTTGCCTGGCCCATACACTGACATAGCGCATCCTGCTCATTCTTTTCCCGCAGGGATTATTCCTGTCGACGGGGTGGTGTTTGCGAATGATTTTGCAATGGGGACTGCTCATTCTATTCCTGATTTTGAGAACAACCTTGCCCCTCCGCAATTTTTGCTGGATTGTGCTACACCTTTTTCTTGTGAGTCGGCTGATGATGTCGTGTTTGTGGATGAATCGGTGCCCGAGGTTGCGCTGAAGTGGGATGATGATTCCTCTATCTCCGATGGAGAATGTGGATCTTCGGAGCACTTTTACGCGCCCCGGTGGGATGAGGAATATTCCCTGTCCGATGCGGAGGTTTGCACCTCTTTATTGGACGAGGTCGTTCCTCTTACCACCATGAACCTCAAGTTGACAGATTCTCCCCAATATGACTCATATGATACCGACGATGAGCTATGCTTGGATCTCGCTTGGAGTGAGACCGGGACCACTCCCCTTTTTCTGATTATTTTAGTTCTTCTTCTCTTTTATTACTTGATCTCCCTTCTCTATCTGAGCCTGTGCAGGCTGAGTCTCCTCGGGTATGCTGGGATGATGATGAGCCTGATGTTCATGCTGTTGCCATCGCTTTCTACACGCCTGAGGTGGATGATACCTTGTTGGGAAAGGATGTATTTTGTGGTGTGAAGAGTGAGGACCAGTGCTCCTCCTCATCTTACTTCTTATTTCCTCTACTTGTGTTGGGCAGGTATTATTATTTAGGTAGAGGGGTAACTGTTCTATCTCCGTATCGGTACCCATTACCGTAACGGATATTAGGCCAGTTACCTGTGCATTTCTTATTTCATAGGCCCATTAGCTAGAACTATATAGAAGCGAATAAGTCGTGCTGGGATGACAATAACCCCAGTAGTTATCTTACATTTTTTGTACTTTTATTTTCATGTCTATTTTATTTTTAACATTTTTTTTGTATATAATTCTTTTGTTTTTGCGGAGCTCACCCCTGCAGGTATTCTTGGCAACTTCTGTTGGCGGGGTTGTGATTCTTCGTATGGCGAGCCTGCCTCAGCTTTTCAAGCGTCTTCTGGTATGCTCACTGGCTGAGCATTGGGTAACCTCTTCCCTCGTCTCTATTTGATTTTAATTTCTTTATCATATGCTGTGTAGTTTAGTTTAAGTCTGGGGAGAGCAGTATTGTTACCTTTTACACGCGCACAATTCATGTGCATACTAGAAGCTTTTATATATTTTTTTATTTTGACCAGTTCATGGTATCGCACACCACTGCACCCACATGAGCGCGTGCTTAGATGTTAGCGTGATGCGAGTTAAACTCGTTTCTTTTGTATGATTTGGGAAATTTTTTGTGCTGGCATAGGATTGTGAGACGGAGTAAAATGTTGACCTTGCTATGCTCCTAGTTAATTGCTCTCGTCTCATGTAGAAATTTGAATAGAATTAATTTTTCTGTATGCTTATAGTTTTATACTTTTCTATTTGCGTAAATATTTTTTATTCTACTCAAAATTTGGTGAATCCGGTGTAAATCAAATGGTAGTGTAGGGATGTGTGTAGCCATCACTCGACTCATTTTGCTCGAGTTGGGAGGAAGGATCGTCTTTCTCGGTGGCTAAGAACTTGCCCCAAGCTACTCTCGAAGAATTGGTGCATGGTTAGTCTAGCGCAAGTGTGATGTAGGCCATTATTTTGGCCCGGGTGAGCTTTATACCGTTCCTAACATCTTATCCTCGTTAAGCCCCATTGTGCCTACCTTTCTTTTGATTCAGCTCCACCATTATTTCTCCAAAGCCTCATAGCCGATCCTAGTCGCACACCCAAGTCGAGCTTTAGTGTTTTACATTTTCATGTTGGGGTGTTGACGTGGTGGTATTCATGTGAATATGTGGATGTGCTCCAAGGTTTATATTTGCTGAAATTGTAGAAATAAAAAGATGATAAAAAAATATGTGAAAAAGAAAAGTGAAAAGAAAAAGTGTGATTGAAAATCCTTTTTGAGATGAGATTGATTTTGGAGTAGGCGGTGCACACACCCATATGTTAAAAGTTAAGTTCTGGGGTGTGGTGTACCTACATATATTGTGGTCAGCGGTTGGATTCATTCTTTTTTATGCTGGCTTAGTTGGGTTAGGTGCGTAGCCTTCCTATTTATGTTTGTTTACCTCACCGTAACCCAAGCCCCATGATTATCCTAAAGTCCTGCAGATTTGCGCTTGAGTCAAACTAGTGCCGTGGAGAGAGTGTGAACGGGCAAGCGTATGGTCCTCGACATTGGTGGATTCCTTTGGAGGTGATCCTGAGACTCAGTCTTTGGCAAACCACACCTTAGTGGCCTGCCTACTTTTTTCCTATGCATGACCGGAAGATTCACCGTGATTCCGTTTTTGAGTAGTAATAAAATTTTGATACGCATTATGAAAAGTGTAAACTATTTTTTATACTTAGAAATTTCTTCTATTATATTTGTACGCGTACGAGCATGCGACTTCATATGGTACTCTATATCACAATTTCTATGTTAGCTATGTCATTTTTCCTATTTGCATAGATTTAGTTTTCTCGGGACGCGTAAACAGTCAAGTCTGGGGGTGTGATGAGTCCGATATCTATAGTGTTTATCAGACTCATCTGGTCTAGTTTTCACACACATGCACTTCACTTTTAGTGCGTTCTCGTTGATATCTCATTTATGCTGCTTTTTACGCTAAGTGCACTATCTTGGCCTGAGGGTGTGCAATTGCGCATTTTTTTGTTAGGGGTAAGCACACGGTGCTCCCAATGTTTCTTTTTGTTTATTTTATGCTTTGATTTTGTTGCTGGGAGCTAGTGCTCCAGTTGGTTTCATTGTTGTGCAGGTAGTCGAGATGTCCCAAATACCATTTTCAGTTCTGTGTAAAACGCACGGTCATGCGTATTTCTTCGCGCACGATTTCAGTGCAATCGTGCATTTCACACAATAATTCTAGGGACTTTTGTTTCTACCCATGCGTTTTGTTCCCGCACAGTTTAGGCCAAACCGTGTGAGAAGGAATCGTACGGTCTGCACATTTTCTCTTTATTCCTACATTCTGGGGTAAATCGTGTGTTTCCTTCACGCACGGGCAAATGCGCCCATGCGCGAGTAAAACACACGGTTCCCCTATTTCCCTTGTTTTCCTGCGTTCTGTGTTTACCGGTGCGATTTCCTTCACGCACGGGCGGAAGCGCCCGTTCGCGAGTAAAACGAACGGGTCAACGCATCTTCTTCCGCGATCAAGAGCTGTAAGTCAATAACGCACGGTTAGCACACGGTCGTGCGCGGGACCGTGCGTGACCATTTTTCTGATCTTTTTCTATTTAAAGCGCAGATTTTCACCATTAAAGAACATCTTCATTCCAACCGATCCAGCCGCATTTTAGGGCAAAGTTCCGCCCTTCCACCTCCGCCCTTCATCTTCCACTAATGGGAGAAGCTCCGGCTATGCTCGCGAAGCCTATACCTTGCCGATGCTTGCTCTTGGCCTTCTCCTTCATCTTCTAAGCTCTATTTCAAGCTTCGATGCAATAGCTAACAAGCGAAGGGAAACTTGCAACTTTCTTTCGGATCGTGACACGAAGAAGACGGGTCCATTGGAAGGTAGTGACAACCCTTCTCTACCCCGGACGTAGTTGAGGACCGAGCTTGGATGCGGATTGACAACCCGGTGATTCATTCCGTGACCCCTCGACGAGCCTTCAGATTCGGTTGATATCTTGACTTGTTCTTCCTTTATTGTTGTTTATGTGCTGTTGAACTTTTGTGTTGATGATGTGCTCTTTAGTGTAAACTTTGTTAGGTTTATGTCTATGTAAATCTTGCCTTGTTTTGCTGCTTTAGTAGCTTGAGTTGCGCCTTTATATCCATCCGCCATCCGTTTGTTCTTGCAGTACTAGAAATTGCTAGTGGCGTGCGTAGCAATAGGTGCTTACGACCCTCAAATTCTGGTTCTTTCGCTACTCGTCCATCCGCCTCGCGATTCGGTGCATAGCGGCCCATGCAGTCTTCCATCCCGCTTGGCGAAGCAATGCATAACGACATTGCATAAGAGTAGATTGTTAGCATTTTAATTTATTTTTCTGCATCTATCAAAACCCCTTACGTTAACCCTGACCTAAGGACTTCAATCTCAAGTCCTCCTCGAAATTAACTCCACCTTACTGTGTTCCTTGAGAGATCGATACTTGGGGAAATTCGCCCATTTTATATTACTTGTGCGACTGGTACACTTGCCGTCACGTTCGCATCAGCTTGTCCTCATTTCTGGTTGACCTTCTTCATAAGTCCTTCTTTGCGATTTTGTAGAATCTTTTATCTAATAGACTCATTAGCTCTTCATTGGTAGGTAGTGCTTCTGATTCCTCAGATGCCTTGAAGGCAATACTTTGCTCCTTTCTTCCTGAGGTATAAGTCTTTTGTTTAGCTGCTTCGCTGGTTTTGATAAGCTGCTCATAAGACCTGAGCTTTCCTAATAATGACTTAGTATAAATATCATTAAGGCTTCTGGCCTCCTTGATTGGCCAGATCCTAGAATCCCATGTGCTGGGGAAGCACATAAGAATCTTATCATTAATTTCTGTTAATGAAATGTTCCTGTCCAAGTTCTTAAGCTCATTGATAATTAGGCTGAGTTTGCTGTACATATCTGCAACTAACTCTGACTCTTCCTTCTTAAAATTCTCATATTGTGAAATGAGGAGGGATCTCTTATCTTTCCTTTCGTCAATAGATCCTGCTACCATTTGGTTGAGGGAATCCCAAATGGTTTTTGCTGAAGTACATTCAACAACCTTCTGAAATATATCATCAGACATTATTTGGGCCAGAATATTCATTGCCTTAGAATCAGCAATCTTGGCCTTCTTTTTGCTTCAGTCCACTCAGGTGGTGGCACTGTACTCGTACTTGTAGTTGCCAATGGTATTTGGGGACCTGTCAAGATAGAATTATAAATGTCTTATCAATTGAATTCATATAATGCCTAATCCTTGCCTTCCAAAGTGCAAAATTATTAAGATTTTACACTGGAGGTCTGGTGCTTCTGTATTCCTTATTTTGTGCCATGATATAAAAAAACACCAGAGTAAATGAGATCTATTAAAGATCTTTTGGTTCAGGTGTTAGCCTGTGAAACCAAATAACCTTACCCTCTGATACTAATTGAAAGTGAAGGGATATATCACACTAACTCTAGAGGGGGGGGGGTGAATAGAGTTTTAAAAATCTTTTGATTAATTTTTATAGCGGATTAAAATAAGTGATATCTATATGTAAATAGGCAGAAATAAAACACAGAAAATCACAGCACAAAAAATAACAAATAGAGCAACTAGACGACACACAGATTTTATAGTGGTTCCCCTAAAACTTGGGTACATCCACTCTTCTACCACATTTGTAGAAATCCACCACAGGTTTTTGATCAGGTGCCTTGCCACCATTGGTTTTTGCTCAGGCGCCATGTCACCACAAGATCTATTTTACTAAGGGAGATCTAGCAACCACATTTGATCAGGTGCCCAAAAACCAAACTAAGTCTTTTGATCAGGAGACTTAACAACCAAAGAGATAACTTTTGAAGGGGTTAAAACCCTTTTATAGTAAAGTAAAAAGAAATTTGATATTGTCTTCTCTTTCTCAATGTTCTTAGAAGACTAGTGGATTGTTGTTGTTGTCAAAGCTCCCCCTGAGATGTAGAATAGTTCAGGAGAATGGAAGCTTTGCTCAGGGTGTAGGCCTTCAGATTGCTTGCTGATCTTCAGAAAGCTTTTAGATAGATGTTGATGGATTGTCTCTTGAAAGCCCTGAAGCAAAAAACTGAATAATATTTTTTGATTTGTGTATCTCTATGTATATCTGTGTCTATGTATGTCTCTCGATTCTGAAAAGAAAATACTTTGTATATGATTCAGATTCAAAACCATCTGAATTTTGAATTCCTTTCCTTGATTGACTGTAGAAATTCTAGAAGTTGAACGGCTAGAATTTGTCTTTAATGAGTTTCCCCAACTGTCCCAATAAAATAACTCAAGTAATAACTCTATGAAGACCATAATTAATGCTGCCATGAAACGACTATATTCATAAGAATATTGTGCATTAATTTTCAGAGTATTACAAACATATTATAATATAATTTGAAATTCATCTGCCTTAGTTGGATTGAAATCAACAGATAATTAGACGAACTGAACCTGGGAGAAATTAGTCGAACTCAGCAAATTTTCGTCGACCTGAGATCCAAATTCGTCGAACTAAAACCTCTCCTTCGTCGAGTTGAGCTCCAAGATCGTTGACCAGAAAATTAACTTGCCAATTTGAGCTCCAAGTTCATCGAACAGAGATAGTCTTTTATCAAGCTGAACTACTGAGGTGAGATCGGAGTTCGTCGATCTCAGCTAGGTTTTTGTCGAACTCAACTCAGAGAAGAAATCTGAGTTCGTCGATCTAAGATCGACGAAAGTCGAGCTCTGTTCAGCTAATCTTCGAACGACTTTTCTGTCTCTTTGAAAACTGCTTTTATCTGGAGTTCTTCTGTCTCTAAGTCAGGGCGAGCATCCCCCCAAAAGGTTTGTGTGTCCGAAGAGGTGTCACCCTCTTACCTGACCCATGACCCAAATGGCGGAACGTTTGCCCTGTAAGGCTATGCATCATAATAACACATTCCCAAATGATAAAAGATTATTAAAGCGGAAGCAACCATCACAATGTATCTCGACACGAAAGGTAAATAATCATAAATGAAAACCCACGAAGGGGTATACAGAGTCCAAAAGTGACAAAAGTCTAAGACATAAAACAATAAAGCAAAGGTCCAAAATGAGATAGTGAAAATCTCTCATGCTCTCCTCTCCTCAGAAGTAGTACCCTCACGTCCTCATAAATCTCCCGAGCAGACTCAGGGAACTCCTCTCCAACGTGTGCACGTCTACGCTCCTCCATCCGCTCCTGCTCCATTGGTGGGCGCATCGGGTCCTAAAATGATACCTACAAAGTACGTTAGGCACATCATGACCAAGTAAATCTCACGCTCCTCCCCAGCCCCCTAGTGGGTACCAGAAAGAAAACCTGCAAGAAGAGTTAGCATAATAGCCAAAGCAAAGTATATGTACGTAATAAGTAGGGGAAACAAAGACGTCAATAATTAATTGAGCTGGTTTTCTAATAGTATAGGTGTGCGAGTATCAACGAGATAAGCGATAACATCAAAATTGAATGAGCAAGACTTTCTAAAATTATAAATATTTCCTTCACCGTGTAAATCATCCTATCGGTAGTTATACGATTACATCCCAAGAAGTGAGTACAGGTAACATACGTGAGCATATGTATATAATGGTATGTTGTGTATGCATGCTTAACCTCTCCATCACTATTATGACGTGTCACAATCACTTTTCCCCTATGTCGACATAGTGACCTGTTAAGAGAAGGAGCTCACTTCTCAGGCCTCACCAGCCGTGGCCAGACGGTGACAGTGGGTCGGTCGCTCCCACTTCTAGGTTATGGATACACCCCAACTCCCTAGGCCTTCGTACCTTTATGCAAAACAGGTACTCTCGGTGGGAACACATCCTCACCCGTGCGGAGATCAACCCTCTCAACACATAACCAAACAGGTGTGAGACGGACCTATGTGGAAGGGGTAGCTATCCCCTGGTCCTCTTCACCACCACGACCAAAAGAGTTCGTCGTCGCAACTTCTCCCGTAGTATATAATAGGGGAAGCCGACGAACCCGCAACATCGGTATCCATGCACCCTCCCATATTCCCATGCAATAGGTAATGAATGACATGACTACCTAGCAATGCTTAAGCTTGCAATGACAACTTGTAAGATTGAAGCGTCACACCTTCATGTATAACATAAATCATTATTACATGTTCGAATAAGTCGACGGCTCTACTACTATTGCTTGCCATGCATATTTTTTAGCAGTTATTATTGTTATTAGTATGGTTATAATCATGTATATACTTTTATTATCAAATATTTGAGCTAAGCTTGTAAAAGAAGTGCTCCATGGTGAAATGTCTATTGCGAAAAATTTTTACTAGGACAACTCATGAATTTAGGAAGAGTTAGATTTTAAAATATTCTAAGATGAGATCGCATATATACTCGGTCTAGTCAAACATAAACTCATCGCGGCGAGGTACATTGGTTTTGTACAATTTGATGAATAAGACATTGTATAATAAACTCATTGTGGCGAGGCAAATGGGTATCACACTTAAGATAAACAATTAATTTGTTCAGTATTTAATATTCTAAATACATCATAAACTACATGAAGACGGTTGTTTTTAGAGCAAAATATCCATATGATGGCAGTATTTTTGAGGTATATAAATATAACCCAAAAGGATGACTAAGCACATTTAATAAGGCAGGTAGTAATTCTCCATCTATAGTGGTTTGCATGCGAACAGATTCTCATGTACGTGTAATAAAAAAAACCGATGTCGTCTCTGATTAAAACCATCCAGCCGCATAAGCATAGCATGTTAGGATATATGAGGCCTACTCAATCATTTGGGAGAGGGATATATATACCAATAAATATTTTCACGTATTGATAAATAAATTAGTGAAGCGTATAAGTCGAAATATTATTTTCTCTATACAAAATATCAGAGGCAACTCATGATGAGATGAGAAGGCATGCAATAACATTGAAAGATATCCTTACTCATAACAACAGTAAGTGTGTGCATTTTCTTTTTCTTAGAACATAATTAAAATGAGGTTTAGGAGAATATAAGTAAATATATGTATATACCATAACCTAGACAGGGCCTGTAATCGCTTGCTTTGCTATTAACCATCACTGAGACAGTGAGAAAAATAGTACGTACCAAATTTACACAGTCATCTTAGTAAAATAGGACATTTAATTGCATATCTAATGTTCTGAGGATTAAAAATAGAAATAAATTAAAGACAAAGTTAAGCTTCTTTACACAGCTATCATACAGAGGTGGCGTTGCGGGAGGTTTACCTTGGCCAGCCGGAGCCACCATTGCTCCGGCCATCACACGTGGAGGGTCTGTTAGAGGATGGGCACACCGTCGAGGGGGTTTGCCGGCCAGCGGCGGAACTAGCATTTTGAAGTCGCACGGGCACAATCTAAGTACTGTCAACTTGGGGGTTCGGGGGGGGGGGGGGGGGCAGCGCACCTTGAGCGGGGGTTCGGGGGAGGCGGCCCAGAAATTTTTTTTTTGCAAATATTTCACACCGAAATATGGAATTAAATCTGGACTGAAATATGGACCGCTGCAGCCCGCCAGACTTCGCACCACTGCAGCCCGCCAGACTTCGCACCGATGCAGCCCGCCAGACTCCGCACCGCTGCAGCCCGCCAGACTTTGTACCGATGCAGCCCGCCAGACTTCGCACCGCTGCAACCCGACAGGATTCGCACCGCTGCAGCGGTGCGAAGCCTGGCGGGCTGCAGCGATGCGAAGTATGGCGGGCTGCATCGGTGCGAATCGTCGTCGTCGACGCTTGGCGGGCTAGGGCACGGGAGCAACGACAGGCTAGGGCACGAGAGCAGCAGGCTTAGCGATGGGATTCCTTCTCCCCTGGTGAAAATCGCGGAAAAATTGCTCGGGCACGTGCCCTATCGTACCCAGGGCTAGTTCCGCCCATGTTGCCGGCGGCCTACTGCCGCTGCCGGAGGTCCGGGAACTGGAAGGAATTCTTCCCAAGTCCTCGCACGGTAGCTGTATACATGTAACCACCTCACTTTTTTTTATTCCTGAGAGGCCTTCCCACCACCACTGGTGGGGAGTTAGCTCCGGCCACCACCTCAAGTGAGAGCGCCCAGGGAGGGAGCTCCGGTGGGGGTAGCTGCCGGCGGCCGGCCGCCGTCGGCGATGGCCGGAAAATAATATTGCATACATATACATTTTTTTCATGTTTTTGTTTGTTTGTTTGGATGGAGGAGGCCGCTGGAGAGGATTCCAACGACTTCCTCCTCCTCAAGGGCCATGGGAGAGAGTCGTTGGGACCCTCTCTCAACTTCACACGCCCCATGCAAGGTCGAAACCCATGATGGCAGTGGAGGTAGGTGTGGGTGTTCCGAAGCTATCCGAGGCCGGGATCGCTGTCACCGGTGATCGGAGACGGCGGGGGTCGACGAGAAAAGATCTAGGGCAGGGAGGAGTCGTAAGAACTTACATGCGTGCCGTTTAGGCGAGGGGATCGACGGGTGGCCAAGGGTGGTGGTGTCCGCCAGAGTTGAGGAAGAAAGTTCGTCGGGTGGTCGTCGGGGCTGGTTTCCTGGCTGGTCGTCGGGGCTGGTTTCCTGGCTGGTTTGGGGAGCAAGGAGTAGATAAACGAAATTCCAAACTCCCATGAGGTTTATATAGGGGTGGAGGAAGGTTGTGCACTTTAGGAAGGGAATAAAGCCTCATGTATTGAGGAGAAATGCCACCCCATAATTTCTGCCGCCCAAGCCTCCTCCACAGCCTCTAAAGGCAAGCAATAAACTTCCCATAGCTGGCCCTATGGAGAATCAAGAGAATTGATATGGGGGGGGGGGGGTTTATTACTTATTTCGGGCTCCAAAAGTATTATAATTAATTATTTACAGATATTTTTTGAATTCAAATTTTATAATCAAGCTTCTAATGCCCTCCAGAACTTCTAGGAATTATTTCATAATTTTTGGATGCCTTTTCATATTTTTCTTAATTTTATTAGTGTTTCTAGCATGATTAAAGTTAAATAAATTAAATTAAAATTAAATAATAAATTTTAATTTATAAAATCAATCTTACTATTTTTAGAGTCACTTGGTAAAAATTTGAGATTTTTCGGAGGTGTTTTGCTATTTTTACTAATTCTTATTAATAATTCAATTTAATAATAATTTATTTAATTATTTTAATTATTTTTATTTTATTTTTTAGGTCATCTCTTTAGTCATGTGGCCTAGTTCAGCTACTCCAGTTTGTTGCCGGCTCACGACATCTCACGTTGAATGGCTAATCGAGTCGGGTGGCCTGGTGTGCGCTTAGCCTAATCGAGCGATTCCGTATTTTAAATAAATCGGCGCGATGAGTGGGTGTCGTGATAGGTCGATTTGACTTGGTTAGAATATTGGTGCACTTTTCACGTGTTTACTGGACTTACTAAGACCTGAAGAAGCACTCACGTACACATGCAGGTATGGCATTCGTATAAGTCGAAAAGTGTTCTATTGACCCGATAGGTAGATCAAGTGACTCATTGGGTCAACTACACCCAATAGAAAAATTATCCTATTATTTAGATTCCTTCTAAGCCTACGGTTCTTAGCAAGTCACATAGCAAGATAGGGGGTCTAGAAGCTGAATTGGGATGTTACAAATCCAAAAAGTCTAACAAAATTTTCATCCTCGAAAATTCGATTGGGTCGTGGTTCTCCCGAAAAGGTTGGTTAACATGCTTTAACTAAGTGGAAAAGAAAGAAATATTATGTGTTACCTGATGTAAATAGATTGGGGTAGAGTTATCGCATCTGATCTTCGGGTTCCCATGTAGATTCTTTAGTCCCACAGTTGTCCCACTGTACCCGGACAAGTGGGACTCTTTTCCTTTGCAAGACCTTTGTCTTGGTATCCATGATCCGCACCGGCTTGAGTGATATAGAACGATCGGGCTCTACAGGTTCGGGGGTCTCCTGAATAATATGCTCGGGCGAAGCAGAGCGCGCCTTAAAGAAGTGACATGGAATACGTCGTGTAGCTCTTGTAACTCCGATGGTAGCTCTAGCCTGTACGCCACTTCACCAATCCGCTCTATTATAACATATGGCCCCATGTATCTTGGGCTCAATTCCGTTGACGGCGAAGTCGGGATACCTTGTGGCGAGGGCGAATTTTCAAGTAAACCTTGTCACCCACTGCGAACTCGACATGCCGATGATGGGCATCATAGTACTTGGCCTGCCGGCTTTGAGCTTCACGTAGCCTCTCCTGCACCGTCCAAACGATTTCTGTGACATCCTCCAAAAAAACAGGCCCCAAGGCTCTTGGATCCACATCATGGGCCCAAGAAAGTGGAGTTCGACACTTCCGACCGTACAAGGCTTCATACGAGGCCATGCCAATGCTCACCTGATATGTGTTGTTGTAGGAGAACTCCACCAATGGTAGTAACCTCTCCCATGGCTCCTTTTTATCCACCAAGCATAACCGGAGCAGATCCTCCAACGTCCAGTTTGTGCGCTCCGTTTGCCCATCTGTTTGGGGGTGAAATGCCGTGCTGAATGCCAGTTTGGTTCCCAAATATGCCTGAGCGCTTCGCCATTCATTGGAGGTGAATTTCTATCTCGATCTGAGACTATACTTTTGGGCACACCGTGGTAACGAACAACATTTTCAATGAGTAGACGCACCAATTTTCGGACACCATCGTCGCGGAGGTTGGGGATGAATCTCGCCACTTTTGTTAATCGGTCAACCACCACCCATATAGAGTCATTCCCCGTCTGAGAGTGGGGAAGTCCATAGATGAAATCCATGGATATGTCCTCAAATTTCCACTCGGGGAAGGGAAGTGGTTGTAGCTGTTGGAGCATGCGTTCCGCACTTCTTGGTTTGAAAATAACAAATCCCGAATGTATTTGATCTTGGTGTGTGTGGTATAATGTGCAGGGATAACAGGTTTACAAGTACTAAGGATTGGCTGAGCAGAACATTGAAGAAAAGGAAAATCTCGCTATTACGGGCGATAACGCTATCGCGGGCGATAGCGTAGACAGTTACTGCTGACGTCGGCCATGATCCGCATGTTGCCGCGCATGAAGCCACGTCTCAGCGCTATCGCGGGGCAATATCGCTGTCGCCGCGCGATAGCCCATGATCGTCACGTTCTCCACTCAGATCTAAAAAACCGCGCGACGCGTGCCACGTGTCAAGCCACAGAATTTTTCTCTATCGCGGGGCGTTAACTCTACCGCAGGCGATAGCATGAAAAGATATATATGACCAAGAATTTCAGGGACATAAGAGAACTACCAAAGCCTTGATTCCCAGGGATTTTTTTGTGCCAGTCATCTCCGTTTCCAGACGAACTCCCTTGGTCCATTGCAATCTCAAAGAGCGAAGGAGATATGTCCGTGCATTCTAGATTGGAGATCTTCTCAACGGTCCACCATCATCTTCAGAGCTCGTGTTTGAGGGAGTTTTTGAGTTTTTACTGTTGTACTTTCATTTTCACTTTGTACTTTGTAATTGGGAAGGGAAAATCACCATCCTGTGTGTGGTGTCTAAGTCCTTGTGTGGCTTAGGGGCAAATCACCGCCTTGTGTGTGGTGTCTAGGTCCTTGTGTGGCTTAGAAGTAAATCGCCGCCTTGTGTGTAGCGTCTAGATCATAGGTTCTATTTAGGGGGAGGCTAGAGGCCATTTTTAGGGAGATATTGGATATAGCCTACCGGTTCTTGGGAGAAGGACTGGTGAAAAAGTCAAGAGATTTTTATCATTGTAAGCCTTGATTTCAAGCTTCATTGAAATCATTTTCTACTTTTATGTTGAAGAAATAAACTTTTACTTTTCATTCAAACATTTGTCATCTACTTTGTGTTTTAAATTATAAATATTTGAAAAATTTATCATTTTAATAGAGCCCTTATTCATCCCCCCTCTAAGGGCGCCATAAGATCCTACAAGTGGTATCCGAGGTGGTTATTCCTAATATGGTTTCACAACCAGGAATTATGGCGCAGAACAGCCATGCTTTCTCTGAGGGGCAAGGGATTAGTAGACCTCCCTTATTTACTGGATCTGACTATAATTATTGGAAAACTAGAATGAGGTGTTTTCTAATTTCTCTTGTTATTGAAGTATGGAATATGGTAGAGAGTAATTATACTAATCCTATTTATAAAGTAGGAGATGTAGAAATGGAAAAGCCTAAAGATAAATGGGATGATCAGGATAAGCTGCGATGCAAAAATAATGCAAAAGCTATGAATGCATTATTTTGTGTATTAGATAGAACTAAATTTAATAGAACCTGTGCTTGTAATAATGCTTATGAAATTTGGAATTTACTTGAAGTTACTCATGAAGGTACCTCGCAGGTGAAAGACTCGAAGATGTTTCAACTGGAGTCAGAATTTGAAAAGTTTAGGATGGAAGTGGATGAGGACATAGACTCAATGTACACCAGATTCACCAAGATAGTGAATGACTCAAAAGTACATGGTAATTTTTTTTCAAATGGTGATTTGGTGAGAAAACTTCTTAGATCACTTCTCCCTAAATTCAATCCCAAAGTGACAGCTATTTCAGAATCTCATGATCGTAAATCACTTAATATTGAAAGCCTTATTGGGAATTTAAAAACTCATAAAGTTGAATTGAAAATTCAACAACAAGAGTATATGGAGCCAAAGAAGAAGGGTCTGTCTCTAAGATCTAAGAAGGTGGAAGGCAGTTATTCTGAGGAGGAAGAAGAAGATGAGGAAAGCTTATTTGTGAGGAAGTTAAAAAATTTATGAGAAATCCGGAGAGAAGAAATTCATTTAAAAAATATTTTAAGAAAGAGACGTTTAGGAAGAATAAAGGAAAGGATGATGAGGAGGAAGAAGAGAGACCCCCACCGGAATGCTATCACTGCAAGAAAATAGGACACATACGAAGCAAGTGTCCAAAATACTTGGAAGAAATTAAAGAAAATAAGCACAAGGGGAAAAAGAAGGTGTTGAAGGCAGAAACATGGGATGACACTACTTCCGAAGGTGTAAGCAGTTCAAGCTCAAGCGAAGAGGAGGAGGCCAACATGTGCTTAATGGGAAAGAGTGTCATATCAGATGACGAATGCATTGTCCAGAGCAACACTGAGGTAACTCCTCCAACATATGATGATTTACTTTCTGAATTTCTACAAACATACAAATCTCTTGAAAAAAGCCTATGATAGTTTAACTTTCAAGGCAGCCTAAACACCTAGAGGGGGGGGGGGGGGGTGAATAGGTTCTGCTTCTCTTATAAAAACTTCTAGGCAGAATTCAATTCAATAGCTAACACAATTTACACAGCAATCACAGAAAATAAAACATCACAGATTGCACAATGTTTTATAGTGGTTCCCCAAGGTTTGGGTACATCCACTTTCCCCCTTCACCTATCTAGCAGTATGCTAGATTCGGCCAAACTTCCACTTATCTCAGATCAACAGATCCTACAACTCAGAACCCAACTGGTTCCTACAACTCAGGCACAACTGCCCTACCTCAGCCTTGCCCCAAGGCCTACAACTCAGAGAATATCCTTCTCCTACACTCAGGCAAACAGCCCTACCACTCAGAGTTCAACACTCCTACACTCAGCCTTTATAACATAGGCTTACAACTCAGATCTGTGTAAACAGATCCTACAGAAATATAGAAAAGATTATTAAACTGTCTTGCCAAAGTTGAGAGAGAAAAGGCCAAGACAATTCTTGATCAGCTGATGCAATCAACTGTATCTGAGCCTTCTTCAAAGCTTCTTGAAATGTACTTAGCTGAGTTGATTCCAAACAGCTTCTTGAGAATCCACTGGGGGTTTCTTTCTTCTTCTTCTAATTCTGGCTTGACCTCTCTCTATCCAGCACTTTGAAAGATTCTTCTGAATTCTGATTAGAACTCTTCTTAAATCTATCCTTAGATAGTCTTCTTAGATCTCCCGAGAAGATCTTCTTAAGTGACTAGCACTTTCTTGAAATGAATTGGATTGTGATCCTTCTCTTCCTTTTTGATTCAAAGTTATTCAAAAAGGACTATCTGTTATGGTTATGTTCTCCTTCTGAATCAGTCTATTTATAGACATTTTTCATGGTAACCGGCTGATCCGGTTTCTAACCGTTTTCTGACAAGTCTGACAGCTTCAGTCAACCGGTGATAACCCACAGCTGTCAAGTCTTCAAACAAGTCCTGTGCCTTAGTCTTGAACCACAAGTTGTTGAAACAGTCTGTCAGAAAGTGTCGAGACCATCTGTCTATCTGTGTCGACACAATTGACTTTGGTGTCGACACAGTCTTCAGTGATGTCGACTAAGTTGCCTTTGAGTCGACACAGCTTCTTCTGAAAATGACTTGGTCTTAACTCTTCAGTGTGTCGACACAAGTCCTGTGTGTCGACACAGTTGTTGTAGAATTATAACTTAGTAAGTGTCGACTTAGCCTTCAGGTGTCGACACATTCTGCTTTAATGTGTCGACTTAATCACAATGTGTCGACACATTCTGCTGGTGTCGACAAACTTGAGGTCGACTATTTTCTTCTGTGTCGACACATTCAGCTGATGTCGACAATCTTGAGATCGACCATATTCTTCTGTGTCGACACATTCTCCCAATGTTGAGGTCGACGCTTTTCTTCTGTGTCGACACAAATTCCCAGAGTTGTGTCGACTCTTTTCTTCTGTGTCGACACAAATTCCCAGTGATATGTCGACTTACTTCTTCTGTGTCGACACTTTTTCCCAGTGTAGTTGTAGACTAACTGCTATGTGTCGACACTGCTTCCCAGTGTTGTGTCGACTCTTTTCTTCTGTGTCGACACAAATTCCCAGTGATGTGTCGACTTACTTCTTCTGTGTCGACACTTTTTCCCAGTGTAGTTGTAGACTAACTGCTATGTGTCGACACTGCTTCCCAGTGTTGTGTCGACTCTTTTCTTCTGTGTGTCGACACTGCTTCCTCTGTGTCGACACTTGGACTTAGAATTTTTCTGCATACTTTATCAATTCTTCACCTGCACATGTCAACTTAAAACAACATCAAATACACCTTGATGTATATCATTGAGCTAGGTTGGGCTTCTTCAAATCAGGTACACATTTTCCAATGTACCCAACAATCTCCCCCTATTTGGAGAAGTCATAACCCCTATAGCCAATGATATACACCATTTATAAACAGTACTAAATGATGATTAATGACATAACAGGAATACTTTAATATAAACAAAACATAAAAAACAATTCACCACAGAATGCACATTATAATATGCCAAACAACATTTTGTTTATAACTGGGTAATGTTTGATTACAATGTTTTACATTTAATGATTACATCACAACATTACAAAACACTATAAAAGAACTTGAAACAAAATCAGGATTGATCAGGCTCTCTAATTATAATCCCTTTGCCAGATTGAATTGTAGCTGTCACAGGAGCTTCTGATTCTTCAGCTATCTTCTTTCCTTTAAGATCAGCTTTCTTCTGAGCTTCTTCCTTGATCCTTTGCCTTTCAAAATAATGAAAAGGCTTAGGGAAGTATTTTCTTGGCTCCTTAGCATCAGATGGCAGTCTTCCCAGCTTGGCTTTCCTTCTAAATTGTACTATTGCTTCTTGTCTTGCCTCATACTTCTGCCATTCTATTTCATTGTACCACTTGCCTCTCTCATGAACTTTATCTTGTACAGCTTTCCATGCAGTGAGTATTATGTTCCTTGAAGTAGGACTCCACTGCTCATAATCTGGCTTCAGTACAGCCTGCTCTCTGAATTTCCTCTTTGCTACTAGAGCATCTTGCTGTTCTTTTAGAGTAGCCTCAGGCTTATCAACCTTTCCAAAGACAATATTAGTAACCTCCTTTGGAGGACTATACATTCCTTGAACCTTCTGATCGATCATGTCAAAATCTGGAGGGGGGTAAATGACTTGGGCAACCTCAGGTTGAGTGCCTTCAAGTAGATTTGATTGTATTCCTGATTCAGCTACCATAGCATCATCACACAATGGGGGATATCCCAAAGTGGCTCGAATGCTATTGGTCACCCATTTGGAGTGCTCTGAGCCTGCATGAATTAGCATCCTCTCCCCCTTTATGGCTTCTCTAGATACATGATCTCTTAGATCTTCCTTTTGAAATCGAATTTGGCCATCCAAATAATTCACACCCTCTTTGAAAAATGGTCTTAACTTTTGAAGCTTGTCAGATATTTCTTTTTGAGAGGTTGTGATGGCAGTCTTAACAGATGCAATGGCAGCTTGAAAATTCTTATCAAATTCTTCCCTTTCTTTGGCTCTATCTGCAGGCAGACCTGGAACAATCTTCTTGACCTCCTCAATAATCTCATTATGAGATTCAGTTAAATTCTCATTCATTCTGATCTGATTTTCCAAAACATAACTTTGCTTCAAAGCAATATCATCCACCTTTGTAGTAATAGCCTCCTGTTGTTTAGCTAGATAAACCACAGCATTGCCACCCTTGTGGAAGCAATCTGTCATTTCAGTTTTATGCAAGATGACCTGAAACTGGATGGACTTGATATCCTGAGCTAAGTCAAACTGAAGTGACTTGCTATTCTCATCAACATACCTTTCCATAGCCAACCTTTGTTCATCCAATTTTACTTGTAGATCTATCATAAATTTGTTGTAATCAAAGGCTGGAGATACTTGTAGAGGTGTGGTCTGTAAAGCCTGCTTATAATTCTTGCTTCTTCTCTTGAAGACAACAAGTTTTCTTTTCTTTGCCACCCTGGCATCTTCAGTTTCTGTTTCAGATGAAGTATCTACATGAATTCTTTCTTGAGGATGATGAATTGTATCTGTTCCAGGGTCTGTTGCTCAGCTTCAACATCCACTGGCTCACCCTCAACTTGTGGCTCAACTTCAGCTTCCTGATCAATGTCCATACCTATGGACTTCTCAATATCTGGTCCACCTCCTACTTTATCAGCAGCAGTATCAATATCTGGGAACAACTCTTCCATAGTAAATTCTAGTTGAGCTGTAACTTCTGCAGCAGTTAAATCTTGAGACAAGTTTAACTGTGCTTCCTCTTGTACTTGCACTTCAGTATTTGTAGTATCTGGAGTAGGAGTGGACACCAGCTCCCCCTGAACCTGTGCAGGAATAAGAATATGAGCAATATCTTTTATAGTTAAATACATTAGCTCCCCCTATACCTGAGCAGGAGTAGATACCTTTGGAGCAGGAGTGGAAACTGGCTCCCCTGCATCTGTGCAGGTGTTGACACTTCCTGGACAACAGTTGTGTCTGGCTGATCTTCAACCTGTGTCCTCAGGGGGTCTTCTTGTAATTGTTCAGATTCTTGATTTTGTGTAGGGGATTTCACAGGGGTGTCTGGCCTGCTCTCTTCAGGCACATCCTTGGACAACACCCTATCCCACCTGGAGAACAATCTCATATCCATTCTTCTCATATGATTAATCTTACTCCCTTGCAGTTGCTGCATCACTTCAGGAATCACTCCAGTGAAGTACAGGCTCATGATCCTAGCCATGTTAGGCTTCTTGATTCCTTCTTTGTTCTTGTCAAAGATCACTCCTGACCAATCAGTAGGAATAGTAAAAACTATCCTGGTCATCAGGCTGAACATATAGGCAGAAATCCTATCATGTCCACCTGTCTTGCAGAGGATTACTTTTCCAACTACTTCTGACAAGAATTTCCCTTGTTGATTCATACCCTTCCTGTTGAAGGCAGCTCCAATCTTCAATCCTGAGTCCAGTCCACACCATTGAAGGGCTTCCCTTGTCTTAGATATAGGAACTTCCTCTTCATTCTCAACTACTTGCAATTGAAAGATCTTTCTTAAACTTCTTTGATTAATCTTCACCTTAGTCCCTTGAACAGTGGACTTAATCTTGAGGCCAGTAGAGTGGACTGATGCAGAGATAAAGAACTCGTGCACCTCCTTCTTCCAGATTTTAGTAGGTTGTGAGATGAGAAATTCTAACCCTGACTCAGAGAGGAGGGTGATAACTCCTTGAACATCTGGCGGCGCCTCTGCAAAGGCCTGGCACACCAACTCATACCCTTCATTGATGTTATCTTCAATCCTTGGCGCCATCGTTTTGTCGAGAAAGCTTGAGAGAAGAGAGAAAGATAGACTGTCGACACAGGGTTTTAGTCTCGAAAACCTTGGAAGCGTGTCGACAGAATGAGATTTTGACCTATTTATAGCCGCAGTTGAAAGAAGTTCAAAAGGCGCCAAAAACAGTCAAAATGTGTCGACACAGACGGAATGTGTCGACACAAACTTCTACCGTCTCGACATTACTTCAGCCTACTATGTGTCGACACCAATTTGTGGTTATGTCGACACCTTAGATAAACAGAAATTCTGTGTCGACTCTAAGGATAAGTGTCGACACATATTCTGTAAGTGTCGACACCATTTTCCTGGTTGAGTCGACATTATATTTCTGGTTAAGTCGACAATATAACTCTTAAGTGTCGACACATATTCTCTGTGTCGACACAATATTTCTGACTTGTCGACATAATTTCTCTGAGTCGACACATTACTACTGAATGTGTCGACACATTCTTACTTAGCCAATTTCTGTAACTTCAATGTGTCCTTTTTAACACTTGATTATGTTGTTGTTATTACCTTTACTTATTTATATACCACTTCAATTGCATTGTTAATGATTTTGTTAATACATTAATCAATGGTTAACATACCTAATTCAATTTTGAATTTATTGAATTTGGTTTCATCTAAAGGCTTAGTAAATACATCTGCTATTTGATAATCTGTTTTTACAAATTCCAATGAGATGTCTCCTCTTTCTACATGTTCTCTAAGAAAATGGTATTTGATTTCTATATGCTTAGTTCTACTATGAGAAACTGGATTATTAGCAATAGAAATAGCACTCTTTGAATCACATAAAAGGGTGTTCTACTTACCTGAATACCATAATCCTTAAGCTGATGCTGCATCCACAATAGCTGTGCACAGCAGCTTCCAGCAGCAACATACTCTGACTCAGCTGTGGAAATTGCCACACTGGTCTGCTTCTTACTACTCCAAGATATTAGTCTTCCTCCCAGGAATTGACAAGTACCTGTAGTACTCTTTCTATCCTCTCTACATCCTGCAAAATCTGCATCTGAATAGCCTGTTAGTAGAAAATCTCTATTCCTAGGGTACCAAAGACCTAGAGTAGGAGTGCCCTTTAGATATCTCAGAATCCTTTTGACTGCAGTATAATGAGATTCTTTAGGGCAGGCTTGGTACCTAGCACAGACACATGTTGCATACATAATGTCAGGTCTACTAGCAGTGAGATATAGTAGAGACCTAACTATTCCTCTATACAATGATTCATCAACAGGTTTACCTGTCTCATCTTTGCATATAGGCATACTAGTTCCCATAGGAGTTCTCATGGTGGAGGATGACTCCATACCATACTTCTTAATTAATTCTTTGGTGAACTTAGACTGGGATATGGACAATCCATCATCAGTCTGTCTTACTTGGAGTCCCAAGAAGAACTTAAGTTCTCCCATACTGCTCATCTCAAACTTCCCTTGCATAAGTTTGGCAAACTTTTTACAAAGGTTGTTTTCAGTAGATCCAAAGATTATGTCATCAACATAGATCTAGACTAAGATGATCTTTCCTTTGGATTCCCTAAGGAATAGAGTTTTGTTTATCTTTCCTCTTGAGAATTTATTCTCAATGAGGAAGGTAGATAGGGTTTCATACCAAGCCCTTGGAGCTTGTTTTAACCCATACAAAGCTTTCCTAAGCTTATACACATAATCAGGTTTAAGAGAATCTATAAAACCTGATGGCTGCTCTACATATACTTCTTCTTTAAGATCACCATTCAGAAATGCTGACTTCACATCCATCTGGTATACTTTGAAGTCTTGGTAGGCTGCATAGGCAAGGAACATTCTGATTGCCTCCAGCCTTGCTACTGGAGCAAAGGTTTGATCAAAGTCAATTCCTTCTTCCTGCCTGTATCCTTTTGCAACTAACCTTACTTTATTCTTCACTATTATCCCACTCTCATCTAGCTTGTTCCTATAGATCCACTTAGTGCCAATTATATTGTGGCCTCTTGGTTTAGGAACAGCTCCCAGACTTTGCATCTTCTGAATTGATTCAGCTCCTCTTGCATAGCATCAATCCAGTGCTGGTCTTGGATAGCTTCTTCAAACTTCTTAGGTTCCATCTGGGACAAGAAACTTGAATGCAAAACTGTGCTTTGATTTCTGCTTCTAGTTTGCACTCCTTGTCTTGGATCACCAATTATCTGATCAGTAGGATGATCTCTTAGATATCTTATAGCTGGAGGTAGATTCCCTTCAGGTTGAGCATCTCCAGCTTCTTCATTCTGCTGTTCCTCATGGTTTTCATCAGCTTCCATTATCTCTTGTACTCCCCCTGGACAGCAGCCTTCATTTTCCAATGCTCCATCTTCCTTTGAAGCTTCAGCAATGGAGAGCTTGTCCATCTTCTTGCTTATACCTGTTGAGTCATTTGATCTACAAGACAACTCACAATTGATTAATCTTGTTTCATCAAATACAACATGCACAGATTCTTCAACCACTTGAGTAGTTAAGTTGAAGACTCTATAGGCCTTACTATTTGTGCTGTACCCAACAAATATCCCATCCTGGGATTTGGCAGCAAACTTAGTCAAATATGACTTGCCATTGTTAAGTATATAGCACTTGCAACCAAAGATCCTGAAATAGGATAGATTTGGTTTTCTGCCTTTCACAATCTCATAGGGAGTCTTTTTGTGGCTTTTGGTGATAGAAGCCCTATTGATGACATGACAAGCAGTGTTAACTGCCTCAGCCCAAAAATATTCTGGGAGAGAGGTGTCACTCAATAGAGTTCTACCAGCTTCAATTAATGTTCTATTCTTTCTTTCAGCAATTCCATTTTGCTGAGGTGTTCTTGGTGAGGAGAACTCTTGGAAAATCCCAAAGTCTTTACACAAATTTGTTATGCTTTCAGAATGAAACTCAGTACCATGATCACTTCTGATTTTGACCACTGTACTATTTAGTTCATTCTGAATTTGCTTTACAAAATTAAGTAGTACACTTGGGGTTTCAGATTTTTGTCTTAGAAAGAACACCCATGTAAATCTAGAATAGTCATCTACAACCACAAAAGTGTAGACCTTCCTACCTAGACTATGAACTGGCATAGGACCAAAAAGATCCATATGCAAGAGGTATAAGCACCTCACAGAATCCTTGTTTTCAAGGCTTTGAAATGAGGATTTTGTCTGCTTGCCCTTTTGACAAGCTGAGCATACCCCTTCCTTTATACACTTAACTTGAGGCCCATTCCTCACTAGTTCTTTACTAAAGAGTTGGCCAATTGTCTTGTAGTTTAGATGAGCCAATCTCTTGTGCCACTTAACACAATGGGAAGCATTGTCATCAGCTACAAGACAAATGGGGGAAGCCTTATTCTCACATTCAAAATTAAGGCAATACACATTTCTCTTCCTATACCCAGTCAATATGATCTCTTGATCACTTGACCTTTTGATATGACATCCATCCTTACCAAATAAAATGTCATATCCTAGATCACTCAGCTGGCTTATGCTTATTAGATTATGTTTCAAACCTTTTACATAGGCCACTTGGGTGATAGTAATTAGGTTAGAAGAAATGTTACCAAACCCTTTGATGACTCCTTTTTCAGATCCACCAAAGATCACTTTATGTCCATCTTTGACAGATGAATACTCCTTCAGCAGCCCCTTTGTTCCAGTCATGTGCCTGGAACAACCACTATCCAAGTACCATATAGGGGCATGGTTACTTGGATTCACCTGCAATACAGAATTACTTACCCTTAGAACCCAAGTAAGTCTTGGGTCCTTGGTTCAGGTTAGCATTAATAAAGTTATCATAACCTCTTCTAACAGGTAGACTCTTATTCTTTATAACACTTGTGTTATACCAGCAGTCCAATGCAAAATGGCCCCTCTTGCCACAGCACCAACATTCAAACTTATTGTATCTAGATCTAGATACATCCTTGTCAGTAGAATTTCTGTTCATTGCTGGTGCTGTTGCTACTTCACCTACTGATTTCTTAAAACCATTTGGTTTATGACCATAGGTAGGCCTGCTTGCCTTAACACCCTTGTTCTTCAGAACATTTGTCTTAATATGACCTTGAATGTCTTCATGATCATATATGTTAGAAGGCACTTTCTCCTTACTAAACCTTATGGGGACTGAAAGGTTTAGTGGCTGAATAGGGACTTTGCCTTTCCTCTTGAATCTGCCAGCCCTGGAGTTACCTTTAAATCCTAATCCAGCCTTACCCTTCTGAGTGACAAATTCATCTATCAAGGGTAAGACAGATTTTGGCTTAGAGTAACTAGCCACTAAATCCCTTTCAATTCTAAGTCTGGCCTTTAGACTCTTTACTTGATCATTAGTATAATTAATTGTGCCCATCTGAATAATAGTTATATTCTTCAGCTTGGCAATTTCATTTAATTTTTGATCAAGGACTTTTTCTAACTCAGTTGTTGCTACCCTTAATTCAGCAATTTCCTGAGCCTGTGTTTTAACCAGGTTCTTGCTTTTCTTAAGGGCCTGCAACAAGTCCCCATACTTGTCTATCAATTGATAGACATCTCCTTCAGATCCAGATGCATCTTCATCACTTGATGCAGATGTAGCTGATTCTTCACTTGTACTACAGACAGATGTATAGGAAGAACAATTTACCTCATTAGGACCAGACTGATTCTGGCATATGTCCTCTTCTGATCTTGTCATCAAACCCATGCATTGATGTTCATTGATGGAGTCCAGCAACTGCATAAACTCCTCTTCCTCAGATGCAGCATATAGTCCAATATATGCTTCAGCTTCAGATCCTGATTCTGAAGTTGACTGGTCTGACAGACTTTTATCTTTCTTTGCTACAAAGGATTTCTCCTTCTTGCCTTTCTGATAAGTCTTCTTCTTTTCTGAAGATTCCTTCCTTTTGTCAGGACAATCAGCCACTACATGTCCAGGCCTATTGCAACAATAGCAGACAATCTTTGAAGTAGTGGCTTTGCTGGGCTTTGATCTGCTTTTCTCTTTCCTTGATGACCTTCTCTTCTGATAATAGTCATCAACTTGCTGTGATGTGGAAGGCCTAGACTTCCATTGCTTCTTTTTCAAGAACCTTTGGAATTGTCTAGTAAATGCAGCAAAGTCTGCATCTGAATCACAGCTAACTGAACCCTTATCTGAATTTTCAGAACTATCTTCTTCAACTTCCTTAGGAGGAGATGGTGATTTCCTCCTATTCTTTCTGGTGGCTTCAGCATTAAATGCCACAGTCTTTTCTCTATGCTCTCCTCTTGAGTTTCTTTCCTCCTCCTTCCTTACCATAAGTTGCATTTCATAGGATAGCAACTTTCCAAACAGGGTTGGAGGAGATATTTCTGCCAATTTAGCCACTTCTCTTATGGCACAGATCTTTGTATCCCAATCCTTTGATAAGGATCTTAAGAATTTGTCATTCAGTTCATAGGTACTGAAGACTCTTCCATAGGATATTAGCTCATTCACAATTCTATAGAATTTCTTATAGCACTCAGTTATGCTATCAGATTTTCCTTGTCTAAAGCTTTCATACTCCTGATTCAGCATAGAATTTCTGTCCAGCCTTACTTCTTCAGATCCCTCCATGTAGACAATCAATGTGTCCCACATCTCCTTGGAGGTCTTGCAGTGAATCAGATTCTGAAATGTTGAATCATCTATGACACTGACAATGATATTCTGTGCCCTTTTATCCATGGTTGCCAAGATGATTTCATCCTTGGTCATTTCTGAATAAGTCTTTGGTATTTGGATATTTGCATCAAGAACAGATATCTTCATTGGAATGAAGGGCCCTTCTTGTACTGTGATGTAAATCCTTGGGTCAGATGCTTCCATAAACAATCTGACTCTCTCTTTCCAGATCCCAAAGATTTCCTTCTTGCATATGGGTAATTTCATAGACCCTAGCTCCTTATGATTCTCTCCAGAACCCATCTTCTTGAATCTTGAATCTGCCTTTCAGATCTACCTCAGACTGTTAAGTCCTTTTTGAGGAACCTCGCTCTGATACCACTTGATAGTTTAACTTTCAAGGTAGCCTAAACACCTAGAGGGGGGGGGGGGGTGAATAGGTTCTGCTTCTCTTATAAAAACTTCTAGGCAGAATTCAATTCAATAGCTAACACAATTTACACAGCAATCACAGAAAATAAAACATCACAGATTGCACAATGTTTTATAGTGGTTCCCCAAGGTTTGGGTACATCCACTTCCCCCTTCACCTATCTAGCAGTATGCTAGATTCGGCCAAACTTCCACTTATCTCAGATCAACAGATCCTACAACTCAGAACCCAACTGGTTCCTACAACTCAGGCACAACTGCCCTACCTCAGCCTTGCCCCAAGGCCTACAACTCAGAGAATATCCTTCTCCTACACTCAGGCAAACAACCCTACCACTCAGAGTTCAACACTCCTACACTCAGCCTTTATAACATAGGCTTACAACTCAGATCTGTGTAAACAGATCCTACAGAAATATAGAAAAGATTATTAAACTGTCTTGCCAAAGTTGAGAGAGAAAAGGCCAAGACAATTCTTGATCAGCTGATGCAATCAACTGTATCTGAGCCTTCTTCAAAGCTTCTTGAAATGTACTTAGCTGAGTTGATTCCAAACAGCTTCTTGAGAATCCACTGGGGTTTCTTTCTTCTTCTTCTAATTCTGGCTTGACCTCTCTCTATCCAGCACTTTGAAAGATTCTTCTGAATTCTGATTAGAACTCTTCTTAGATCTATCCTTAGATAGTCTTCTTAGATCTCCCGGAGAAGATCTTCTTAAGTGACTAGCACTTTCTTGAAATGAATTGGATTGTGATCCTTCTCTTCCTTTTTGATTCAAAGTTATTCAAAAGGACTATCTGTTATGGTTATGTTCTCCTTCTGAATCAGTCTATTTATAGACATTTTTCATGGTAACCGGCTGATCCGGTTTCTAACCGTTTTCTGACAAGTCTGACAGCTTCAGTCAACCGGTGATAACCCACAGCTGTCAAGTCTTCAAACAAGTCCTGTGCCTTAGTCTTGAACCACAAGTTGTTGAAACAGTCTGTCAGAAAGTGTCGAGACCATCTGTCTATCTGTGTCGACACAATTGACTTTGGTGTCGACACAGTCTTCAGTGATGTCGACTAAGTTGCCTTTGAGTCGACACAGCTTCTTCTGAAAATGACTTGGTCTTAACTCTTCAGTGTGTCGACACAAGTCCTGTGTGTCGACACAGTTGTTGTAGAATTATAACTTAGTAAGTGTCGACTTAGCCTTCAGGTGTCGACACATTCTGCTTTAATGTGTCGACTTAATCACAATGTGTCGACACATTCTGCTGGTGTCGACAAACTTGAGGTCGACTATTTTCTTCTGTGTCGACACATTCAGCTGATGTCGACAATCTTGAGATCGACCATATTCTTCTGTGTCGACACATTCTCCCAATGTTGAGGTCGACGCTTTTCTTCTGTGTCGACACAAATTCCCAGAGTTGTGTCGACTCTTTTCTTCTGTGTCGACACAAATTCCCAGTGATGTGTCGACTTACTTCTTCTGTGTCGACACTTTTTCCCAGTGTAGTTGTAGACTAACTGCTATGTGTCGACACTGCTTCCCAGTGTTGTGTCGACTCTTTTCTTCTGTGTCGACACAAATTCCCAGTGATGTGTCGACTTACTTCTTCTGTGTCGATACTTTTTCCCAGTGTAGTTGTAGACTAACTGCTATGTGTCGACACTGCTTCCCAGTGTTGTGTCGACTCTTTTCTTCTGTGTGTCGACACTGCTTCCTCTGTGTCGACACTTGGACTTAGAATTTTTCTGCATACTTTATCAATTCTTCACCTGCACATGTCAACTTAAAACAACATCAAATACACCTTGATGTATATCATTGAGCTAGGTTGGGCTTCTTCAAATCAGGTACACATTTTCCAATGTACCCAACAGCCTAGAAGACAATGATCTTCTTAAATCTGAAAATAAAGTTTTACATAAAGAAAATAAGAAATTGCTAAATGAAATTAAGACTATTGGAAAAGAAAAAGTTTCTTGCCAAGAGTGTGATCATTCTATGGGAAGAATAAAAGAGCTTGAAGAATCTCTTTCCAAATTTCATTCTACAATAAAAATTATCACTAAAAAGAATGAGATTTTAGAGAGAGATTTGAAAGCTTCTATTTCCAAAGTCCATGAAGGAAAGAAAGCTTTTGAACGTGGATGCGTAAATCTAGTATCTAAGAATACGGAAATGAGAAACCAGATTCATGACTTAACACTAGCCATGAAAAAGTTTGGAATGGGACAAAGATTACTGGATATGGTCTTAGGTTACCAATGCTATGGATCTGGAAGGTTTGGACTCGGATACACAACTGGAAGCTATCGCCGGCGATAGCGAAAAATCTAGAAAATCTGGTTTAAAAATTTCTAATGATAATAAATTATCTAATACTGCATCATCTTCCAGTAAAAGTCCAGAGAAGTTATACTCTTCTCAATACATTACATATGCCAAATGCAATAGGTTTGGACACACCACAGACTCGTGCTGGAGGAAAGGAAAAAGTAAAATCAAACAAATCTGGGTGCCTAAGGCTTCTACCTATATTATGGGTGGAACCACTTGGGTAGCAAGATCTTTACTCACCCTCTCTTTCTATGTGTGTTGGCAGGCTAAGGGCAAAGAAGACATGTGGTACTTGGACTCAGGGTGTTCAAAGCACATGACGGGCAATAAAGAGAAGTTCCTTAACCTGGAGATGAAGAAAGGAGGAGTTATAACATTTGGAGACAATAGTAAAGGAAAAATCATCGGCATCGGTGTTGTGGGTAACAAATTTTTTTCAATTTTAAATGTCTTATTTGTAGAAGGATTAAAACATAATTTGATTTCTATTAGTTAATTGTGTGATAAGGGTTTAAATGTTTTATTTGAATCATCTACAAATTTTTGCAAAATTATTGATTCTAAAACAAATGAAATTGTATTTACCGCACCTAGATGTCATAATGTATATATGATCAAATTTCTTGATTTTTCCAATTCTACGTTAAAATGTTTTTTTTTTCAAAAAATGATGAATTAGAATTATGGCATAGGCGACTTGGACATGCAAGTACCAAGTTAATTTCAAAACTTTCAAAGGATAAATTAATTAAAGGTCTACCATTACTAAATGGAAATTTATCTTCATTATGTGAGCCTTGCCAAAAAGGAAATTTTTCAAAATCATCTTTCAAAAGTAAAAATTTTATTTCTACCACTAGGCCACTTCAATTAATACATATGGATTTATTTGGACCAATTGAAATTTCTAGCCTAGGATGTAGAAAATATACATTTGTATTGATTGATGATTATTCTCGTTTTTGTTGGAATTTATTTCTAACCTCCAAATCCGATGCGTTTTCAGAATTTTCTAAATTATGTTTGTGTGTACAAAATGAGTTTGAGTTAAAAATTAAACGCATACGATCAGATTATGGAGGGGAATTTGACAATGAGAAATTTCTCTTTTTGTACGGAGTTAGGAATTAAACAAGAATTTTTTGCTCCACGCACACCACAACAAAATAGTGTAGTGGAAAGGAAAAATAGAACTCTTCAAGAGTTAGCCCATACGATGCTTTCAGAGTTTAAATTACCAAAATCATTTTGGGCCGAATCGGTCAATACGACATGTTATGTAATGAATAGACTAATGCTTCACCCTATTTTAAAATTAACTCCTTATGAATTAATTTTTAATAAAAAACCAAATGTGTCTTATTTCAAAGTTTTTGGTTGTAAATATTTTATTTTGAATTCTAAAGGTTCTTTAGGTAAATTTGATGAAAAATGTGATGAAGGTATTTTTATTGGTTATTCTTCAACTAGTAAAGCTTATAGAATTTTTAATAAAAGAAAAAAGGTAGTTGAGGAATCCATTCATGTTAGGTTTGATGAGTTTATTCCATGTGTAGAAAAGAAAATTATAGGGAAAGAAGAGTCCTTCGATGGAAAATGGTGATGAAGAACTTGGAGAAAATGAAGAAGAAAGAGAAGAAGAAAGAGAAGAAGAAAGAGAAGAAGACAGAGAAGAAGAGAGAGAAGAAAATATGCCTCCAAGTGAATTGAGATTTTCAAAGGATCATCCAAAGGAGCTTATTATCGGAGATCCGCTTAAAGGGGTTAGTACACGATCTTCTTTACATGTCTTATTTTCAAAGCTTTATTTTGTTTCTGAAATTGAACCAAAAGATGTTTTCACCGCATTAAATGATGAATTTTGGTTTTTAGCTATGAATGATGAACTCAATCAATTCGAACGTAATAAGGTTTGGAATGTTGTAGAAAGACCTAAAAATCATACAGTAGTTGGTGTAAAATGGATTTTTAAAAATAAATTGGATAGTGAATCTAGAATTGTTAGAAACAAAGCCAGATTAGTGGCTAAAGGTTATGCCCAAATTGAAGGAATAGATTTTGATGAAACTTTTGCACCCGTAGGAAGACTAGAAGCGGTTAGAATTTTTCTTGCATTTGCTAGTTTTGAATGATTTAAATTATATCAAATGAATGTAAAAACCACATTTTTAAATGGGTATATAAAAGAAGAGGTTTATGTTGAACAACCTCCTGGCTTTGTAAATGAGAAATATCTAAATTATGTTTATAAATTAGATAAAGCGCTTTATGGTTTAAAACAAGCGCCTCGTGCTTGGTATGATAGATTAACTCAATATTTGTTAAAGCACGGTTATAAAATGGGAAGTGTCGATTCTACACTCTTCATTAAACAAATTGATGATGATTTAGTAATTTTGCAAGTTTATGTTGATGATATTATTTTTGGAGCAATTAATGAAGAGTTATATAATGAAGTAGTTCAAATTATGAAAAATAAATTTGAAATGAGCATGGTAGGAGAACTTTCTTTTTTCTTAGGTTTTCAAATTACACAAAAACATGACGACATCTTTATTAGTCAATCTAAATACATTCATGATATGTTAAAGAGATTTGGTTTTGTAAAACTTAAGCATGATAATTCTTCTATGAGTGCTTCATTAAAATTAGGTAAAGATGTATATGGAATTTCAATTGATCAAACCCTTTATAAAAGTATGATTGGTTCATTATTATATTTAACCGCATCCAGACCTGATATTATGTTTGCCGTTTGCTTGTGTGCTAGATTTCAAGCTAATCTCAAAGAATCACATTTAAAAGCAGTGAAACGTAATTTTAGATATCTTATAGGAACATCTAAACTTGGGTTATGGTATCCTCATAATGACTCTTTTATTTTACATGGATATTCTGATTTTGATTATGCAGGATGTTCATTAGATCGAAAGAGAACAAGTGGCACTTGTCACTTTATCGGCCCATCACTTATGTCTTGGTTTAGTAGGAAACAGAATTTTGTTGCCCTCTCTACAACTGAGGCCGAATATATTGCACTAGGTAGTTGTTGTGCGCAAGCACTTTGGATGACACAAACACTAGAAGATTTTGGCATACACCAAAATAGTGTTGAATTAAAATGTGATAGCAAAAGTGTTATCGATTTAACGAACAATCCCGTATTACATTCTAAATCAAAATATATAGATGTTCGAAATCATTTTATTAGGGATCATATAAAGAAAGGACATGTTAAAATAAATTCTATTGGAACAGATTCTCAAGTAGCAGATATTTTCACTAAACCTCTTAATGATTCACGCTTTTCAAGGCTAAGATTAGAACTTGGAGTCTTAGAATTATAAATTAAAAATAGTTAATTCTTTTTTCATATATCTCTAAAAATTTCAAGTTTTTTTATATAAAATATGCCTATGAAAATTACTCATATATATATATATATATATATATATATATATCATTTAGTTAATTACACTATTAACAATTCTTTCACAATAACCACCATAACATAATATAACAAGTTTGTCACAAAATACATAGGATAAGACTGGAAAAGTCATACAAATAACAAAACCACAAATTCATAGAGTTTTCAATATCACCAGGCGACAGTTCTGTCGCCGGCGGTAGCACAAATTGTTTCAACCACAAAATATTACATCACTGGCAATAAAAAGTCATTCATCCATGTTTTCTTCAGTAGAAGCATTCACATCTTCACTGGAAGTCGGTTTTGGTTCTCTAGATCTTCGAGCGCATCTTATCGAATGTCATTGAGGATCCTCAAATGGACTCCCCCATTCTCATTCTTCTTCTAGAGTTGGCTTCAGTTTCAGCCCCTTTACAAGAAAATTCATGAATTTGTGAAATCCTGAATGACTTCACCTTTGTTACTCTTTCATCTCTTCCACAGTCTCTCGTAGGTCATTGATAGATTCACACAAAGAACCTCCCCTTCGGAGTGATTGTCTTGATGAAGAGGCAGCCCTTGGAGATAGACCTCTAGCTGGTTTTACGGTATGTGTCGCCGGGATATAGTCATTGATGTAGAATCCTTGATCTATCCAATCATATTTGTGATATACGATTTTTTGAATAACACTTCCTAATGGAAGTGTATTCAGTTTCCTCCTAAGAGGATGCTTCATTTTATACGTATATCTTATGATGGATAACACAAAGTCAGCCACATCAAACTTGATACCTATTTACAGACTTGTTTCTAGTGTTACACTGAATTTTTTGATGATTATCAGTATAAAATACCTCGTACATGTGTGATTGTTAGTTTATCAGTTCTTTTAACATTGTTCTAAAGTCGTCATGCTATCGATATCTACCTATATCTATGGTGACTAGTAATTGAGTGGAATTATTTCCGCATGCCTCTAAGTATGAGTAACATTTTCTATTTGATAATGTGCTAACACTTACACAGGTTGATAATTAACATATACTTAAGTGTAATATTACATGGTATTGGTTTGTTTCAAAGCTTGGAATGCATAGCTAAAGTTTTCATTTATGCTTCATTCAAATTGATTTTCAAAATTGATGGCCATTTAAAAAACAAAACAAAAAAATTATGATAATGTTTGCTTTATAAGTGAATTCGGAGTCATACGTCAAAGTTTATGAAAAAAATGAATTGAAAAATATTAAATAAATATGGCTAGGATACTCCATCAAGCTCTACTCACCCTCCTGATAAGTCTTAATGAGCATTGTGAGGTTGAGCACCTTGAAAAGAATTGTAAAGTGTCTTGTGCCAACAGTCTTGGCCATTTTTTTAAATCATTATGACATGAAATTATTTATGGAAATCTATTAGTTATGAATGTTTCTTGTATTAATATATTACAAGCCTTCATGTAAAATTATTTTTTAAGGAATATGTATACTTTATCACTCTTCACATGTACACATCATTATCTTCTATAAAATTTCTTCTCATGAGAATTGGATCGGAAATAGTTCTTCTCTTCTATTTCATCAATTCTACTACTTTAGATATCTTGACATGACTGTTTTCAATGTTTAAATTCCATTTTTAAATTAATTTTTTCCACGTGATACATTTTTTATATGATTACATTCAAAATTTTATTGTAATACTATTCCATGGGTATTAATGTTGATATTCCACTTCTCTTGGTTCCAATTTCTATTACTCATCTCTCACTTCTTTAAGCTTCCGCCTTTGCAACTCACTTCATATTCTTTCTTATATTTTCCCCTCCATACCCCTGCCTTCTTTTGCTAATACCAAAAGGGGGAGAATTAAGTAAGAAATCAAGAATCAAGTACTCAATTGATTAGTACATTTAGGGGGAGTAATCATTCTTTGTAATCTTTGGAAGGAAAGTCTTTATATAGGGGGAGTCTATTATCTATCCATACTTATGCACTTTGATTCATCATGTTTATCTGAATTGTTTCACATTTTATTGATCTCACATAATTTCTTTCTTAGTGGATTTGTTATTATCAAAAGGGGGAGATTGTTGGAGCATGCATTCCGCACTTCTTGGTTTGAAAATAACAAATCCCGGATGTATTTGATCATGGTATGTGTGGTATAATGTGCAGGGATAACAGGTTTACAAGTACTAAGGATTGGCTGAGCAGAACATTGAAGAAAAGTAAAATCTCGCTATCACGGGCGATAATGCTATCGCGGGCGATAGCGTAGACAGTTATTGCTGACGTCGGCCATGATCCGCATGTTGCCGCGCATGAAGCCACGTCTCAGCGCTATCGCGGGGCAATATTGCTGTCGCCGCGCGATAGCCTATGATCGTCACGTTCTCCACTCAGATCTAAAAAACCGTGTGACGTGTGCCACGTGTCAAGCCACGAAGTTTTTCTCTTTCGCATGGCGTTAACTCTACCGCAGGAGATAACATGAAAAGATAAATACGACCAAGAATTTCAGGGACAGAAGAGAACTACCAAAGCCTTGATTCCAAGGTATTTTTTTGTGCCAGTCATCTCCGTTTCCAGACAAACTCCCTTGGTCCATTGCAATCTCAAAGAGCGAAGGAGATATGTCCATGCATTCTAGATTGGAGATCTTCTCAACGGTCCACCATCATCTTTAGAGCTCGTGTTTGAGGGAGTTTATGAGTTTTTGCTGTTGTACTTTCATTTTCACTTTGTACTTTGTAATTGGGAAGGGAAAATCACCATCCTGTGTGTGGTGTCTAAGTCCTTGTGTGGCTTAGGGGCAAATCACCTCCTTATGTGTGGTGTCTAGGTCCTTGTATTACTTAGAAGTAAATCGCCGCCTTGTGTGCAACGTCTAGATCATAGGTTTGATTTAGGGGGAGGCTAGTGGCCATATTTAGGGAGATATTGGATATAGCCTACCGGTTCTTTGGAGAAGGACCGGTGAAAAGTCAAGAGATTTTTATCATTGTAAGCCTTGATTTCAAGCTTCATTGAAATCATTTTCTACTTTTCTTGTTGATGAAATAAACTTTTACTTTTCATTCAAACATTAGTCATCAACTTTGTGTTTTAAATTATAAATATTTGAAAAATTTATCATTTTAATAGAGCCCTTATTCATCCCCCCGCCCCCCTCTAAGGGCGCCATAAGATCCTATAGTAGCAACCTGCCAGGGCTCTTGCATTCTGCCTTAACTAGCTGGCATGTTGGGCAATGCGTCACGAAAGAGACCACATGTCGCTTCATCCCTAGCCACCAAAATGACTTTTTCAGATCTGCATGCATCTTTGTAATACCCGGATGGATAAAGTAACGAGTGTGATGACTTTCATATAGAATCTCATGTTGAAGTTGTCCACTGGAAGGAACAAATATTCTATTTCGAAAGTATAGAAATCCATCTCTTATTTGAAAATCTGGGTGCTCCTTCCCATTATTCAAACAAGCAATCCCGTCCTCGAATAATGGGTCATCCGGCTGAGCCTCCCTGATTCTGTCCTGTAGATCACACTTGATCTCTGTCCAATATAGTTGATACGCAGCTGCAATTGCATCTCCTCGTGCGATCACCGTAATTCCCATCTCCTCGAGACCTCGTACAATGTCTCTTGGTGTACCAATCATCCAACTAGCTTAGGCCACAGGGATCCTACTCAGAGCATCTGCTACAACATTTGCCTTGCCAGGGTGGTACTGGAGATCAAAATCGTAATCACACAGGAATTCCAGCAATGGTCTCTGCCGTAAGTTTAGCTCCTTCTGTGTGAAGACGTACTTGAGGCTCTTATGGTCTGAGAACACCTCACATCGGACGCCGTACAAGTAGTGCCTCCATATCTTTAGTGCGAAGACCACTGCCCCCAGTTCCAAGTCATGGGTGGCATAGTTTTTCTCGTGCAATTTTAGCTGCCGAGAGGCATAGGCAACAACCTTCCCATGTTGCATCAAGGCCGCTCCCAAGCCTTGTTGGCAAGCATCTGTGTACACTTGGAATCCATCCTGGCCTAAGGGGATGATCAATATGGGGGCTGAGGTAAGCCTCTCTTTCAACTCCTGGAAGGCCTCTTCACACTGCAGTGTCCATATGAACGGTGCATCTTTCTTTATTAATGATGTCAATGGTAGCACTATTCTTGAGAACCCCTCTACGAACTTACGGTAGTATCCCGCAAGCCCGAGAAAGCTCCTCACATCTGCTGCTGAGCGAATCTATGGCCAATTCCTAACAGCCTGAATGTTTGCTGGGTCCACTGCTATACCATCGGCACTGATAATATGACCCAAGAAGCCAACCTCCTTTAGCCAGAACTCGCACTTTGAGAACTTTGCATACAGTTGGTGCTCCCGAAGTTTTTGGAGTACCTTCTCTAGGTGTGTGGCATGCAGTTCCTCGGAAGCTGATTATACCAAGATATCATCAATAAATAAAATCACAAAATGGTCGAGGTATGGTTCGAAAACCTGATTCATTAGGGACATGAAAGCTGCTAGGGCATTGGTGAGACTGAATCACATTACTGTGAATTCGTATTGCCCATAGCTAGAGCTTAAAGCAGTCTTCTCAATATCCTTATCCTCAATCCTGAGCTGGTAGTATCCTGATCGTAGGTCGAGTTTGGAGAAACACCGAGCCCCGTTCAACTGATCGAACAAGTCCTCTATTCTTGGAAGGGGATAAGTATTCTTTACAGTCAACTGGTTTAACTCTCGGTAGTCGATGCAGAGCCGAAGGGATCCATCCTTCTTCTTCACAAAGAGCACAGGTGCTCCCCAAAGAGAAGAGCTAGGTCGGACGAATCCCGAATCCACCAATTCTTGAAGCTGCACTCTGAACTCTGCTAGCTCCTTTGGGGCCATCCGATAGGGAGCTCTCGAGACTGGACGAGCTCCGAGTACGAGGTGAATATGAAATTCGACCCCCCGGTGTGGAGGTAAGCCTGGGAGCTTCTCCGGGAAGACATCTAGAAAGTCTTTCACCACTTTAACTTTAGCCACTCCCAATGTTTGCCCCATCATCTCGAAATAGACGACAAATACCTCTTCACCACTCATAGCAGCCTTCGTTGCTTATATAGAATTTAGGGTTAGGCGGGAAATAGAGGGTATACCTTGATAAGTGATTATTCCTCCCGACGGAACCTGAAGAGACACCTTTATATTCTGGCAGTCAATCTGGGCTGCATGCTCCGCAAGCAAATCCATCCTTAATATCAGGTCAAAGCATGAAAGCTGTAGTACCTCTGCTTCTACCTCCATCTCCTGATCACCAATCTTAACTCTAAATTTGCAAAGGTTTAAGGATGTCATCTCAGAGTCATCGAGGAGTCACATGCGTAGCGGATTGCCTGGCAGGTAAACCACTCACGGCTCTCGATGTATGAAATCATAAGACACAAAAGAGTGGGTGGCGCCTGTGTCGAGAGCTCGAGCTGCCCGATCATTGATCCATAGGATCCCTGTGGTTACATTTTATATTTTTTTTTGAACAATGATGTATATAAGCACACGTAAGAGGATATCATAATTAAGGTGTGTAAGGTAAATTCACGTACCATTCACCACATTAGCGATGGTGCGCGCCCTCTCTAAGTTCAGTGCATAGGCCTGTAGGGTGGTCGTTACTGTCCTCTCGCAGGATTACCACGACCACGACCTCCACCCCGCTGGAACTCCCGGTGTCCTTCTCTAGGTGTTAGCAATGGGCACTGAGGTCGTAAGTGCCCCACCTCATTGCAGTGAAAGCAACGTCTCTCGAAAGGCTGTTGCTCTGCCGCATATGCTGGTGTAGGGATGTCTTGGTGCTGAGCTGGAGGAGGCGGAGGTGTCCTCCTCCGGTGCTTGTCCCAATGCGGCTGATGACGATCTCCTCGGTCATAGTTTTTATAGTCTCCCCTATCATTTCCACGTCCGCGTTGCTTCCTCCCCTGATCCCTCTGATTATTTCTTGGGGGTGTCTCTGCTAACCTCTTTAGCTTGTTCCTCTCCCGTGTAGTTTTTATGTCTGCCTCCATTTTCTTGGCAAGGTGGACGATAACCTAAAAAGGAGCATGTGATGCAGTCATCAATGGTTGCCGGATCGAATCATTGAGGCCCTGAAAGAACCTCTTTACTTGATCTCTATCCTCAGTGGCTATGATCCCCGCATACCGAGCGAGGCGAGAGAACTCCTGCTGATACTCTGTGACTGTCATGGTTCCCTACCGAAGGTGAAGGAAATGCTCCTGAAGCTCTATCCGGTCGGCATCGGAGATGAAATGCTCCATCACTAGGGTGGAGAAGTCCCTCCAGGAAATGTCAACCAGGTGTCGGTGTCTGTAGGTAGTCTTTAGGACGGACCTCCACCATTGCCTCGCATATCCCTCTAGGAGGGTGGTAGCTAGGGAAACTGCATCGTCAAGAGGACAATGCATTCCCCGAAGTAGCTCCTCGATCCTATCTAGCAAGTCCTCTATCTGAATGGCCGAATCTGTGCCTATGAAAGCCGGAGTACGGAAGCTTCTGAACATCACTAGTCTCTCAGCATCTGTAGGGCCCTGAGCTCGCTGTGGTTGGTACTGCTAAAGCGAGGCTCGAAAGGTGTCCAATAATACGGTGAGCGTCTGCCCCAACTCTGTTTGGTGGAACAGGGTCGGCTGAGTTGGCACTGCAGGGGCAAGGGGCACAATTGGTGATGGAGGGGCCCAATTCTTAATTAGGGTGTCCGGGTTGTACATGTCCTCATTGGTGTCATCAGAATAATCCCCGTCTCTCACCCTAAGGCTGGGTTCTCGAGCTTCCTGTTCAATTTCATAAAACAGACGTGTCAGAACTTCTATCCATGCTCGAGACTTGATATTAAGTTAAATACTTGGTTCATTTGGGTTTTGGCTCGCTTTGATTGTATGGAATCTCATCATGATTATACCGTGGCCCACCACGCTTCCATTGCATAGTTTGTCCGCGAACTACCTATCATACCACGGTAGATTGCATGTGATAATTTTATAATCTGGATTTTTTTAGCCCTCTAATACCATTTGTAAGGACCCCCCTTTTAAAAACATAGGAGGTCCTTATGCCCAGGGCGAGCATCCCCCAAAAGGTTCGTGTGTCCGAAGAGGTGTCACCCTCTTACCTGACCCATGACCCAAATGGCAAAATGTTCGCACTGTAAGGCTATGCATCATAATAACACATTCCCATATGATAAAAGATTATTCATGCAGAAGCAACCATCACAGTGTATCTCGGCACGAAAGGTAAATAATCATAAATGAAAACCCACGAAGGGGTATACAGAGTCCAAAAGTGACAAAAGTCTAAGACAAAACAACAAAGCAAAGGTCCAAAATAAGATAGTGAAAATCTCTCATGCTCTCCTCTCCTCAGAAGTAGTACCCTCACACCCTCATAAATCTCCCGAGCGGGCTCAGGGAACTCCTCTCCAACGGGTGCACGTCTACACTACTCCATCCACTCCTGCTCCATTGGTAGGTGCATTGGGTCCTAAAATGATACGTACAAAGTACGTTAGCCACATAATGACCAAGTAAATCTCACGCTCCTCCCCAACCCCCTAGTGGGTACCATAAAGAAAACCTGCAAGAAGAGTTAGCATAATAGCCGAAGCAATGTATATGTACAGTAATAAGTAGGGGAAACAAAGACGTCAATAATTAATTGAGCTAGTTTTCTAACAGTATAGGTGTGCGAGTATCAACGAGATAAGCAACAACATCAAAATTGAATGAGCAAGACTTTCTAAAATTATAAATATTTCCTTCACCGTATAAATCATCCTATCGGTAGTTATACAATGCCATCCCAAGAAGTGAGTACAGATAATATACGTGAGCATATGTATATAATGGTATGTTGTGTATGCATGCTTAACCTCTCCATCACTCTTATGACATGTCACAATCACTTTTCCCCTATGTCGACATAGTGACCTGTTTAGAGAAGGAGATCACTTCTCAGGCCTCACCAGTCGTGGCCAGACGGTGACAGTGGGTCGGTCGCTCCCACTTCTAGGTTATGGATACACCCCAACTCCCTAGGCCTTCGTACCTTTATGCAGAACAGGTACTCTCGGTGGGAACACATCCTCACCCGTGCGGAGATCAACCCTCTCGGCACGTAACAAAACAGGTGTGAGACGGACCTATGTGGAAGGGGTAGCTATCCCTCGGTCCTCTTCACCACCACGACCAATAGAGTTCGTCGTCGCAACTTCTCCCGTAGTGTATAATAGGGGAAGCCGACGAACCCGCCACATCGGTATCCATGCACCCTCCCATATTCCCATGCAATAGGTAATGAATGACATGACTACCTAGCAATGCTTAAGCTAGCAATGACAACTTGTAAGATTGAAGCGTCACACCTTCATGTATAACATAAATCATTATTACATGTTTGAATAAGTCGACGGCTCTACTACTATTGCTTGCCATATTTTTGAGCAGTTATTATTGTTATTACTATGGTTATAATCATGTATATATTTTTATTATCAAATATTTGAGCTAAGCTTGTAAAAGAAGTGCTCTATTGTGAAATGTCTACTGCGAAGAAATTTTACTAGGACAACTCATGAATCTAGGCAGAGTTAAATTTTAAAATATTCTAAGATGAGATCGCATATATACTCGGTCTTGTCAAACATAAACTCATCGCGGCGAGGTACATTGGTTTTGTACAATTTGATGCATTTTCTTTTTCTTAGAACATAATTAAAATGAGGTTTAGGAGTATATATGTAAATATATGTATATACCATAACCTAGACAGGGACTATAATCGCTTGCTTTGCTATTAGCCGTCGGTGAGACAGTGAGAAAAATAGTATTTACCAAATTTACACAGTCATCTTAGTAAAATAGGACATTTAATTGCATATCTAATTTTCTGAGGATTAAAAATAAAAATAAATTAAAGACAAAGTTAAGCATTTTTACACAACTATCATACAGAGATGGAGTTGTGGGAGGTTTACCTTTGCCAGCCAGAGCAACCATTGCTCTGGCCATCATACGTGGAGGGTGTGTTAGAGGATTAGCACACCAGCGAGGGGGTTTGCCGGCGGCCTACTGCCGCCGCCGGAGGTCCGGGAACTGGAAGGAATTCTTACCAAGTCTTCGCACGGTAGCTGTATACATGCAGCCACCTCATTTTTTTTATTCCTGAGGGGCCTTCCCACCACCACCGGTGGGGAGTTAGCTCCGGCCACCACCTCGAGTGAGAGCATACAGGGAGGGAGCTCCGGTGGGGTAGCTGCCGGCGGCCGGCTGCCACCGGCGATGGCCGGAAAATAATATTGCATACATATATATATATTTCTTGTTTTTTTTGCTTATTTGGATGGAGGAGGCCGCTGGAGCGGATTCCAATGACTTCCTCCGCCTCAAGGGCCATGGGAGAGAGTCGTAGGGACCCTCTCTCCCCTTCACACGCCCCATGCAAGGTCGAAACCCACGATGGCGGCGGAGGTAGGTATGGGTGGTCCGAAGCTATCCGAGGCCGGGATTGCCGTCACCAGTGATCGGAGACGGCGGGGGTCGATGAGAAAAGATCTAGGGCAGGGAGGAGTCGTAAGAACTTACATGCATGCCATTTAGGCGAGGGGATCGACGGGTGGCCATGGGTGGTGGAGTCCGCCGGAGTTGAGGAAGAAAGGTTGTCGGGTGGTCGTCGGGGCTAGTTTCCTGGCTGGTTAGGGGAGCAAGGAGTAGAGAAACAAAATTCCAAACTCTCATGGGGTTTATATATGGGTGGGGGAAGGTTGTGCACTTTAGGAAGGGAATAAAGCCTCCTTTATTGAGGAGAAATGCCACCCCAGAATTTCTGCCGCCCAAGGCTCCTCCACAGCCTCTAAAGGCAAGCAATAAACTTCCCATAGCTGGCCCTTGGCATGGAGAATCAAGATAATTGATATGGGGGGGGGGGGTTATTACCTATTTCTGGCACCAAAAGTATTATAATTAATTATTTACAGATATTTTTTGAATTCAAATTTTATAATTTATAGTTCAAGTTCAATGTGTGCAGGATATCCCTTGGAACATGTTTAGATAGGTGGTATAAGAGATTGTGATAGCTGGTCACAAGGTGGAAAGACAGAAATTGCCTAAGTCCACATGCATTGAGTGAAGTCTATTCACTCAACGCCAAGTGAGTAAAAGCATTGATTATAGCTTGGATAGTTTTAGCCAAACAATTGGCAAGATGAAAATATTGCTAAGTCCACAGGCGTTGAGTGAAGTCTACTCACTCAATGCCATACAACAAAAAGCTATGAGACAGGCCGAGGAAGTCAAAGCCTAAGGAGAAACTGGCAGATCTGTGGCTAAGTCCACAAGCATTGAGTGAAGTCCATTCACTCAACGCCATAACATCAAAATCATTGATTATTGCTCAGTCAGTCGAAGCCACAAAAATTTTGTGTTATTTTCACTAAGTCCACATGCAAGCTCACTTAATGCCATGAGGATAAAAGCGTTGACTGATTCTCATCCAGTCAGAGCCAGTATTTTCAGACACAAAAAATTGGCTAAGTTTTTGGCGTTGAGTGAAGCTTACTCACTCAATGCCAAGAGACTAAAATCAAATCTAAGTGTTATGGCATTGAGTGAAGCTTACCCACTCAACGCCAAGTGACAACTCCAGTTAAGCAGTTTGGCATTGAGTGAAGCTCAATCACTCAATGCTTAGAGACAAAAAGATTGTCTAAGTTTTTTGGCGTTGACTGAATCTTACTCATTAAACGCCTAATTGCAGAATACTTTTTCTAAGTGTTTTTGCGTTGAGTGAAGGTTGCTCACTCAATGCCTAATGACAAAAAATCTGTCTAAGTGTTGTGGCATTGAGTGAAGCTTACTCACTCAACGTCTATAATAATGATGCTTTATTTTGGCTAAGTCAACAGATGGTGATGTTAGCAAAGTCAACAAGTCAACAAAATTCAAAATGTTACGGGAATGCTGTTGTACACCTTTAATGGAGCCGGCGTCCAGCTGTTTGTCCTTTTATATAAAAGGAAGTTGGTAAATGGCGAAATTGATGCGAGCCATTAAATGGTGGGGCCCACTACTCAAAGAGCCGTTGATGGGTGAATAATAAAAGGCAGAAATCGATGAAGGAAAAGTAGCTTCTAGAAAAAGACAGTTGGCCATCATCTTCTTCCTCAGCCATTATTACTGAGCCCTAGAGAAGAAGTTCAAGCTTCAGATCTAAGAGTAAAAAGAGATAGCTGGTGCCATTTTCACCTGCACCAGCAAGGTTGAAAAACTCTTCTGGACTTCATCTTCCTGCCGGCCATTGTTGTAGAGCTTTGAGATTCAGTTCAAGTGTTGATCTAAGAGCAAAACCAAGTTAGTCTGTGACTCACAAACAGTTAGCTGTTGAAGAAGCTATTCACTAAAGAATCAAAACATCTTCAACAATAAGATCAGAAAGTCCACCTTTTGAGAAAAAAGAAGTAGCTGAATCGTCTGGATTTAGCAGTCAGAAAGAGAGAGGTGAGTCTGTCTTGGCCTAAGAAGTTGTTAAGTGAAAAAGCCCCAATAGAAGTAACTTGACAGTTCTAGCAAGCCTAATCCTGAAGATAAATTTCTGGAGCTGAGAAGAAGATAGGACTGAACTTGTGGGTAAGTTCAGGAAGAAGTAGAATAACAAATCTGCAAGGAAGCATCAAGGTCTATTGCTGCAGCAGCTGAAAGCTAAAGAGAGATTGCTGGAGCCATCCTCTCATGCACTAGCAAGTTTAGGGGAAACCTTTGAGGAAGAAGAAGAAGCAAAGGGCAAACTCTAGCTGCAGTTACTACACAGTTCAAGCCAAGCTTTCCTAAAGATAATTTCTTGACTGTGTAGAAGAAGTCTGGACTAAGATAACTCAGGACAGAAGTAGATAGGCTCAGAGAAATTTCTCTGAATCCAAATCAACCAAACCCACTTTCATTATAGGATCCTTTTGGATCTAAGTTGTAAGGCATTTGTGCCTGAGGTAGGGCATATTTGCTTAAGGTAGGATTCTGTTGAGAATCTGAGAGTAGGGCTTTGGCCTTAGTAGTAGGATTCATGTGTGAATCTGAGCTGTAGGATCCAGTTTGGATCTAAGGTAGGTGATGATCACTTAGTAGTAGGTCTTTTGAGCCTGAGGTAAGAGAGTCAATCTCTCTGAGAGGTAGGTCACTTGTGCCTAAGTTGTTAGATCCTTTATGGATATGAGAGTTAGGGCTAAGGCCTGAGTTGTAGGGATGTTGGGCCTAAGGTATGTGATTAAAATATCACTGAGTGGTATGGCTTAGTGTCTGAGTTGTAGGTCTTGAAGTGTAACATCCCTCAGACTTCTAGATCCCTAGGATGGTTTTGTCATGATTGAGTCATGACAAAACCCTGTGAAGCACTAAAGGGTCTAATGACACCCAATGTAACACCCAAAAAAGTACAAGCTAAGAGTTGACCAGAGTTGGACAGAAATTGTCGAGCAGAGCTCGACGAAATAGTCGAGCAGATCTCGGCGAAAGCCTCGAGCAGAGTTCGATGAAAGCCTCGAGCAAAGCTGAGCGGAGTTCGACGAATGGAATAGCCATGGAGGATCCATAACTCCCACTTTTTTGGGGATTTTATTCCTCTGAGGGAGAGGATGAGTTTCTGGAGGTGGCCGGCCATTAATTTGGTTCAGCCACTAAATTTGGTTTGGAGTTTAATGAAATTTGGGAGTTATAAGCCTCCTCTCCCAAATTCCCTCTTTAAGGACCTTCACCAGGGCAAGAGCAATCGTTTCCCCTGATTCCTTTTAATTTTCATTGAGGTTGGTGCAGAGGTTGCAGAGGAGCCAAAGTTTGGTGGCCGAAAATGGTGAGGAGGCAAAGCACACGCATTCAAGCCGCAAACCAGGTCCTCCTCTACTCCTTCATGGGTTAGATCTTAGGAATCTTTAGAGATAAGAATCGGGCTCAGTTGAGCTAATTCCACGCTTCAAATTCCATGAATTTTTGGATTTTGGCTTCCTCTCGGGTTCGCCGGAAATCTCTCCTCGGGCGGCTGTACCGCCACCCGGCGAGAGCCCCTACCTCAACGGAGGTGGCGGCGGTGGCGGCCGACCAGGGAGGTGGCCGGGTGGCCGGCAAATGGGCATGGAATATGCTCTAAGTCGGGTTGATCTTATCCATTGGCTGGAGGAAGAATAAAACCAAGAGCCACTCGATTTGCTTTAAGATCTGTGTTAGATCTAGAATATTAAATTTCATTTTATGCATTTTTTGTCACATAATATCAGCTGCCTTGGAATATAGATTAAAAATACTTAAAGGCCTATTCAGAAAAAGTGGTTTACATGAAAGTTGTATCCCTATGAGTCTAGTTTAATTTAAAATTGATTTGAATCAATTTGGAGTTCAGGTCAGACCACATCACTCATTTTGGTGAGGTCTATACCTAGGCTTGATCAGAGATATTTTGAGTGCCCCATCAATCCAGCCATTCAAATGACTTGAGATTTTGGATGGGGGTCACTCTTACCTATACCTATAACCAATCCAAAAATGGGAATTTGTGGAAAACATTTTCCTAAAGTTTTTGTAGAAATTTAATAATCTATGTATGGATTATTTAAAGGGTCTAACGACCTCTAAACCCACCAAAATTTTGGTGTCTGACTCTTAGGGTCATGCCATGACTATGATGAAAATATTAGCCCAATTGGGCTAGATTTTAATAGGTTTTAGTGAGACCAAAGTGTGGCCCTTTAAGGGTTAATTAGGGCCAGAGTGAGCTTGGGGCATGGAGCGGTCAATACTCACCCAAAGGGGTTGGGACTTTGGCTAGAGCCCCATGGTTAGTTTAAACACTCTCACATGGAGTTTAGGATGGATTAAGGTGGATTTGCTCTAGAACCCTAGTTGAAACCCTAAGGTTGAACATTGGGGGTTTGTGAAGGACATGGAGTGATATGTCCTTGTATGGACTTGGTGTTTAGTCCATGTGATCTTAGGGTGTTGAAATGCCGTAGAAGGAATTTGGTGATATTTGGACTTAGTCACACAACATAAACCAATTAGGGATAGTTTAGTCCTATACCTTTTATGAAAATATAGGAGGTTCATATGATCTTGGATCTTCATGGGATTTTGGTAGAAGTAATTTTATAGTGCTATTGACCCCTAAAATTTATTATAAGATGTTTAGAAAATAGTAGCTCATACTTATAGGTATAATCTCCACCTTGCCCTTTTTGATAATTTTGAAGTAACCATGGATAGATTAACTTAGAATGATATGAAACTCTGAAAAAATTAATTAAATACCATTTAGAGGCACTAGTAAATTATTTGGATCATCTGGGCATTTCCTCTCAGTACTTCATGTGTTAAGTGAACTAGTGCACCATACTTTAAAAAATAGATAATAAATATTATATATTGCTGGAAAATTGTGTTACTTGGTCAGAGAACTTTTTAGGGCATAATGAAGTCTAGAAAATTATTACATGTTATTTGATGAGTTTATAAGAATGTTGCTTCACAAATTGCACTTTAATAGAATCATTTGAAGTATTTTTATACATGACTCACTTACCTTGGAATTTCATGAAACTTAGTCAGTTTGTTTTTATGATCATTATAAGGCTCTGGTAATTTTTATATAATTTTTGGACTATAATTTATGGTACTCCGTTCATTAACTCTAATTATTTGGATTATATTGAATTAATTATTTAGAGGTTATTAAATTTATAAAAGTCTGTGAAATTTTGAATTCATTGATATTTGGCTATCATATACTGTTCTTAATTTTTGAGTGTCATAACTTAAGGAAATCTAGTACTTCATGTCAAAATTACCCATGGTCTGACATTCGAGAAAATTTAATAAATGCCAAATTAATTAGGAAAATTACAAGTTTCTGGATTTAGGCTAAATGTATCATGATAGACCCCCAATAATTATCTTATGGCATTTGGATGAAAATTTGGAGTACCTCTTACCATGTACATCATATAGCTTAGGTTGGTCTGCATTTAGTAAAGATACGGAAATTGTGATAACCTGTGTAATGGACATAGGAAGTGGGGAGTAATGTATGCTGATTTGGTAAGATGAAAAAGTGAGCTTCATTAAGAGTCATGATGAGGGAAATGTTTGGTTGACTAGTGTTAGGTGGTGCTCGGGATCGACGAAAGGTCGTCTTTCCTATGGAGAGAAAGAGAGTCAAAATACACTAGGGTTAGATCCAGTATAATATTAAAAGGGATTGGGAATTGGGTAATAACCAAAAATTGTAAGTTCCTTGCGAAAGGGAACGATGGGCTTCAACTACCATCATAGTTCCTAGTGCCCTGTGAGAGCCCTTTACCGGGAATACCTGCGGCAGTCCTGGGCTAACCTAAACCGTAAGAATAATCAATTATTAAGAGTAACTAGTATAACTAGGATTACACTTACACTCACACTCCTCGGTGTTGTGGGAGTTAGGTTGGGTCTCCCGAGCGGTATACTCAGTGGTTTTAGTGATGGGCAGGTTAGCCAGGCAAGTCGATGGCTCGGTAGATAATTGTGACGGACGGGTTAGTCTAGGGAGCTTCGGCTCGGTAGACAATTGTGATGGACAGGATAGTCCGGGGAGCTTTGGCTCGGTGAAAAAATATAGTAATATTGCATATGCATAAGATAAAAGGTGGTGGGTCTTCGGTATTGGAGAGTCATCACACCGACACCAATACGTTGACTCGGTAAGTGTGGTGTAGCACTTAGCCAAATAAAGTCTGGTGCGCAGCTGACAAGAGTACGCAGGAGCTCTGCATAGTGCAACAGCGTTAAGGCATACGATAGGTCCGACTGGTAGTGTTGATACCTGTTTAGAGGTGGGCTAGGCCAAACCCACCGCTTCTATTTGCCACTATGGAGGTATCTTGGGAGGTTAGACTCCAAAAAGGGGGAATTAAAGGTCTGTGTGCATAGAGTTGAGTGTGTGTGTTGCACTTGCATGTTCATATCATAGCATACTTGCATGACATAGAATCATGATTGCATATAACCTTTGACACCTATTGTACAAATTAGTATGGGACACTTTATACAATAGGCCTTGCAAAATGACCCCTTGGTCTATAGGTTTATATGGGCATTCCTATAGGTCATGGTTACTTAGTTTACCTTCTCCTACTTTACTTGCTCACCTTCTCTTGTGTATACTTATGCTGCTTACCTACTACTTCTTACATATACTTGCTCTATTTATGAACTCATGATAGACTAGTTCTGCCGCCACCTGCTTACCTTTGTTACTCTCCACCTTCATTACCTTCCCTTTTCTTCTCCCCGCTCGGAGCCTATGAGCCATGGGGGAGGGGTGGAGGATGATAGGAATTAGTATTTTAGACTAACGGTCGTTGACCAAATCATTTTAGGGGATCATGGAGCCAAACTAGGAGATGCAGCCTCAAAGGTCGGTGCGTTTGGAGATGGGGCAGTCTAGTACTGGAGTTCAGGCAGCAGGGACAGTGAGTCCCGATCATTAGTAGATATTATAGATTTTCTTCCGTGATTTAGTGATTTGTAGTGAGGATTTTGATGTATCGGGCAGGAGCCCTTTTTAGTACTTTACTTTCTCATTTCTGTGGACTCTTCCTTCGTGGAGAATTATTTATATATATGTGATTCTAGAGGACTAGTTTTTGAGTTTCATTTTACTCGTGTACTCTTATACTTACTCTTCTCTTCTGCAATCGGTTTGGCCGGCAGGATCGGAGTTTTGTAGTGACGACCTTCCCAGGTGCATTGGTGTCACCGCAAAGCGGCGGTTCTAGGCATAAGACCCCGGTGGTTTAAAAGAAAAAAAGGGTCTTACATGAAGAAGACTGAGTGGTACTGCATGATCATATTGTAAGATCTTAGGAGCCAAGATTGGAGAAGTGTCTTGTCTAATAAGAAGTTAGAAATGCGGGAGGGAAAGTAGACGTACCCATAATTTTGGGAACCACTATAATTTATGTGTGTGCTTTTCTATGTGTTTCTTTATTGCAGGTTATTTAGTTCATGAAAGCAAAACTCTACTAACTCACAAAGCAATTAAAGAAGAAAAAAAAGAAGAGAAAGTAACTAGAGACTAAGAAATCTAATCACCTCCCCTCTAGGTGATTTAGCTATCCTTGAAAACAAAGACTTTCAGTTATAACTGTGGAAAACCGGGGCATATAGCCTGCAATTGTTGGAGTGATAAATCGAAGAAGAAGGAAGGAGCATCGTATGCGGATAAAGGGAAGACAATGGAGTCAATTGCATCCCATCAAGCTCTAGCCCAACTAAGAGTCTACAACCTGGGCTAGCAGGAAGCCATCAAGCAAGGCGATGTGGTGAAAGGTATGTGTTAGAGTTTAGCCGTAATACTTTGCATACCTTGCATCTTATGCTTTGGTTGTATGACTATCGTGTTCTAGGCTTTGTCGTGGTTATGTACTATCCGGCTCGAGCACTGTTTGATACAGGAGTTTCACACTCTTTCCTATCCGGGGACTTCGTGTCACGTATCAGAGTGCCCTCTTCTGTGGCTAAGGATAGATTGGATGTGCTATTACATAATGGGTGTTCGATGCACGCATATAGAGTATGTCGCGTTAAAGTGCTGATCGGAAGTCAAACTTTTGACTTGGAAGTGTCTCTACTACTGATAGTAGAGTTTGACGTGATCTTTGGCATGGATTGGCTCTCGGAGCAATGTGAGTCCATCGATTGTAGTTTGAAGACTATTAAACTAGGTTTGAATACTATCCAAGAAACTACTTTCTCTAGTATGAAGGGATTGAGTAATACGATGATGTCTGCTCTTCAAGTAGTTAAAGAAGTTCATGAGGGTGCTGAGCTATTCTTCACTCTTTTAAAGGCAAAGAAGCTCAAGCCTGGATTAGTCAGTATTCCTATGGTGTCGGAGTTTGTCTACATTTTCCCCGAAGATCTCCCTGGAGCCCCACCTTAGAGAGAGATTGATTCCATCATCAAGTTAGTGCTAGGTGCTAAACCTATGTTGCGGTCTCCTTACCTCTTAGCACCGAGAGAGATGGTAGAATTGAAGGCGCAGCTTCAAGAATTGATAAAGTAAGGGTTTGTGCGTCTAAGTTCGTCACCTTGGAGTGCCCCGGTCCTCTTCGTGAAGAAGAAGGACGGAAGTCTGCAACTGTGTATCAATTATCAAGAATTGAATAAACTAGCAGTGAAGAACAAGTACCCGATTCCGAGGATCGATGATTTGTTCGACTAGTTATTTTGGTCGACTATGTATTCAAAGCTAGACTTGAAATCAGGATATTATCAGCTGAGAATAAGGGAAAGTTATATTCCCAAGACGATGTTCAGTACACGATATAAGCATTATGAGTTCACTGTCATGCCTTTTGGGCTGACTAATGTGCCATTCATATTTATGGAATTAATGAACAAGACGTTTGAGGAGTATTTGGATCAGTTCGTGATAGTGTTCATTGATTATATCCTGGTGTACTCCCAATCCGACGATGATCATGTGGAGCACTTATATATTATTCTTTAGACCTTGAGGAGTAATCAGTTGTATGCCAAGTTCTCCAAGTGCGAGTTTTGGCTATCTTCGGTGGCGTTCTTAGTTCATATTGTTAGTGGTGAGGGTATCACGGTGGATCCGAAAATGGTTGCTGCAATCTGGAAGTGGCCTATGTTATCTCTTATGGCGAAGTTTCGGAGTTTTCTGAGGCTTGCTGGCAACTACATGTGTTTCGTAGAGAACTTCTCATGGATAGGTTTACCCCCCACGACCCTTACAAGGAAGGATCAGAAGTTTGTTTGGTCGCCAGCATGCATGCAAGCTTTTGAAGAACTGAAAAAGTCGTCTGACCAGGGCGCCTATTCTATGCTCTCCTTGTGGGGCAGAAGGCTTTGAGATCTACAACGATGCTTCAGGCAGCGGCTTAGGCTGCATTTTGTTACAGCATGAGAAAGTAATAGCTTATGGTTCACGCCAGTTAAAGGTGCATGAGAGGAATTATCCTATCCATAACTTGGAGTTGGCAGCCGTGATATTCGCATTGAAGCTCTGGAGGCACTACTTGTATAGCGTGAAGGTCGACATTTATACGGATCATAAGAGCTTGAAGTATCTATTAGATCAGAAGGATCTAAATATACGTCAGCAAAGGTGGATGGATTTCCTTGGGGACTACACCAAGAAAGTATTCAAATGAAGCCCTTCGAGGCCCTATATGGTATAAAGTATCGTACTCTGTTGTCATGGTTGGAGACAGGTGAGTCAAAGTTGTATAAGCGGAAGGAAGTTGAGGATGTGAATTCTATTATTCGGATAATCAGGGTGCAACTGTTGATTGCATAGGATAGACAGGCTAAATATTACAATGCCAAGAATAGGAATGCTGAGTTCGTCGTGGGCGATTGGGTTTACCTGAAGATCAAACCATTCAAGGGTGTGTCGAGGATTTGTCGGCTGAAAAAGCTAAGTTCGAGATACCTTGGGACGTTAGAGGTTTTGGAGAGCGTTTGTGAAACCGCTTATTGAATGAAGCTTACAATAGAGCTTAGTGGTCTGCATGATGTATTCTATATATCTGTGTTATAGAAGGCTGTGCAAGAGCCTGCACAAGTGGTTACAGCGGATCAAGTGCCGATTGATGGTGGGTTGACAACGAGGGTCAAGCCCATTCATATTGAAGACTTGGAAGTTAAGCAAGTTTGCAATAAATCTATCAGGATGGTCATGGTCCGTTGGGATAATTGTGGCCAAGAGGAGCTATCATGGGAGCAGGAACAAACCATTAAGGCGGATTTCCCCGAGCTTTTCATTTGAGGTATACTTTTGCAATATTGATACTCTTACTTTTCCTGCAATGAGTAATTTCGGGACGAAATTCTTTAAGTGGGGGAGATTTGTAACACCCCAAGTTTCTGTACTCAGGAAAAGAGATTACCATGCGGTGGTAGGATGATACCGTGTAGCGGTAGCGCCATGCGTCGAGAGCGTTGAGTGAGGTGACTCAACACCTAGTCTACCGCGTGGCGGTAGGTTGTTAGAGCGCGACGTTAGCCATTTATTTGGCCAAGATCTCGGGAAGCTATCGCTTAGCGATAAAGTTATCGTAAGCGTTAGCTTAGCAATTTATTTGTCAAAGCGCTCAGGTTTCTACCGCGCGGCGGTAGCAGGAGCGGTCATGTCATAACCGTCGCTAGCTACCACGATGCATTAGCATCCTAACACCCGGCAATATCGAAGCTGTAATGGCGTGGCCACGGGTCATCCTATGATTGCAGGGCTTGGGCGGTTGCGCTTGAATTGAGGCGTTGATTAATGGTACCGCACGGCGGTAGTTTTGTTTATAGTACTAGTTCAGCTGTTTCACTTCATTTTCCCTTGGAGTTGAGAACTTGGCCGGATCTTTTGGAGGAGGTGCAACAACGCCGGAAAGGAGATCTCGTTGCCGTTTAAGATTCGGAACTCAGATTCGCGAAGCAAGTTCGGATCTACGGATGCAAAGCCGCAACGGTCGTGTTCGTCCGTCTAGAATTTCTCCTATGGCACCGAAGCAGACTTCTAGGGTAACGATCCTCTTCCTTGGATATTTGAAGTCCTTCTTTTTGGAATTAAAGGGTAGACACTCCACGAATACGTGGAAGTGGTTCTCCCAGCGGGTAGATCCGTGTATACCCGTTAGTTTTGCATTTAGATCAGGAATTGAAGTACGAAATTGGCATGCTATGTGAAGCCCATCCAGACAAGTTGGTCTGGATTGATGATGTTTGTATATTTTGTATATCAGAGAAGACTCCGTAGGTTATCACGTAGATTTCGGAGTCGTGGGGTATCCAGATGGCTGCGTTTAGAGTATTGGATGCAGACTCCAGGAAAACACCCGATTTGGGGGAAGGATCGATAGTCTATCCCCCTACCGTACGGTAGTAGCACTACCGCTGACAGTAACTCCCAATGAGCGTTGTGTTGTTTGTTGAGGCTTGTTTCATGGAAACCTTGTGATCATTTGCTGATGCCTGTCTCAAGGAGACCTGTGGGCTATTTTATTAGGCCTGTCTTGTGAGACCTGGGGGTCGTGATGGACTATCTCTCAAAGACTTGGGGGCCAGTGTTGTGGAGCGTGAGCTTGAATTGCTCAGTTTTGGTAGTCATGAGTGCTAGCTTAGGATCCTCACAGTATAATGGTTCATGCAAAAAAGGGAAAGGGGATGCTGACCCACGTTAAGCCTGCGAGCTGGATGATTTGAGCACGAGATATTGCTGAACTATACCCTCCCCTATGCCAGTCTACTTGGAGTGGTGAATGTGTAAAGCACATGTCTTGTTGTAGCACTGGGGTATTGTCTCTGGCCTCGACCCTTGTGAGACTGAAAGCTTAAATGTTGTTGACCATCACAGAGAATGGTGGTGTGACCCTTGTGGTCCTGTGCATCAAGAATGTGCCCTGAGAGTATGGGGCGTTGGGCATTTGCACCAACGTCTGAGGCAAATGGTGCTTAAGTTGCACGTTTTGATTGTCATTATATGACTATACTAATGCTTGTAGGGAAGGAGCACCGCCACCCCGGGTGAGGGGTGGGGTCATTATAATTTGTATAGTTAACGCTGACCATTACTATTATTTGCCACCGTGCGGTGGAATGTTTCGTGCAGGTGCAGCCGAGCCAAGCAGGATATAGCGAGCAGGAGCCCATGATTGCTAAGCTAGACCATGAAGACCAAAGAAAATTACCTGCTTATTTTATTGTTCATGTGTGGCTGGCCTGCGTGCTGATGTATGCAAGACATTTTAATTTGAGTTGAACAATGTAAGTCCTTAAGGTCAAGACCTTATTTGTGTATTTGTTTTACATTTCTAGTTGTGGTAGTGGACATTCATATTGTTGTTGGGTTCTATTTATAACCTTTAAATTTCTTCTGCTAGAATGCACTCTGTGTTAGGATACATGTACATAGTCTATGATTTCAATTAGTAACTCCTTCAACTATTCATAGTATATGGCATAGGACCCTGGCCAGACCTTCGGTTATATGCTATGTGACAGACGGGGATGTTACAAATAGACTGTGAATAGACCGAATAAGACTGCTTATAATATTGCTCTAATATTTTTGTTGTTTGTTGTCCTTCGTGCATAATGTGCTGCGATGTCTGTACCCACATCATCATTTGATTTCTTACCATATACTCCGCTGCGAGCCGCCAGGTAATATCGCTACGGGGCAGGAGGAACCCATATTAGATTGTTCCTACGAAAAAATTATATATTGTTAGTATAAAATACTTAAAAAGTAAAATAAAAATAGTCTTTATATTAAGAGTGGTGTTATGGACACACCAATTTTGACTATGGACACACCATAAATCTAGATTGAACCATTCAAAAGACCTATTTTTCCGTGGCTATGTACATCCAATCTCAATTAGGATTTTTTTCTCCCTTTTCACGCATGTCGTCCATATTCCATTCTGTCGGTCTCCGGTTTCTAATTCTTCTTTGCAGGGACAGGTGACACCACCCTCCTTCCTTCCGGCAGTCGGAGAGGCTTGGAGAAGCATACGACTTAAAATCTTATGATCTTCCTTCCCTCTAACTTGAAGTTCGATGTGAGGCCGACGAAGCCTGTGCTTCAATAGTCGGCCTCCTTTCGTTATAAGGTATTTGTTTTGTTAAGCAACTATCCCTAAATCATGGATTGATGATGTGTTTGCATAGTTATACTTGGGATGAAGGCTTGAATCTTGCTTAGACAAAAACTTAATGCTAATCGAAGTTGGGGATATAGCTTTGCAGCTTCTCGGTGATCTAAGATTACAAAATTTTTTCTCATAAGTTTGAGTTTATAGTGTATCAAAAAGCCTTAATTGTGTAGTTTTTCAATTGTACTAAATTTGGGATTGTTAGGAATATATGGAGCCCTGGAGGATAATTCATGTAACATGCCCCAAATAAATAAAATTCATTTCGTGGTACGTTTTGCAGAATGGTATGGGGTTAGCGGACTTTAGTTAGGTCAAGTTATTAAATAAACCAAATCCCCCCTACCCCAGCTGAATACTTGACCCCCTTCACCCTTTCTTTTTTTGTTGTCTTCCCTATGCAACACCGATCGAGAGAAAAGGGGGTGCGACCTAACTACATCATCAGAGAGAGAAGCATGGAGATCGGTCCCCTTGTCATGAGTTGTTGGAGCATGCATCACGTATTCCCTGGTTTGAGAATAACAAATGTAAAATGTATTTGATCATAGTTTGTTTATAGTGTGCAGATATAATGCGTAAAAAATCATCTCACGGACTACAATCTGAATAGGCAATTGTACATATCGTTTTATAGTATAGTGATAAAAATATATCAAGGTCGTATAAAAACTTGGGGTAGGCATGTACTATTACTCACAACGACTCTATTATCCTACCGAATGATTGATTGGGTGATTTTGAGAAATTAAAATTAAACTAGTGATGAAATTAAGACGAAAACCAAGGATAAAAAGATAGCATTCGATCAATGATTCACCATGAAATGAATGAGAAGGATAAAAATATAATTTTATAATTGCAAATTAAACTCGACCGTGACAGATCCGATTATAGGAAATAATCTCGCTAGAGCATTAAATCCCCTAACTTATAGACGTTTTGACCGAAATCTCTTTATAAGTCAAAATGGCCTAAAGTCGCATTACCGAAGTGACCCGCACTATTAGATTTGACTCCAATCCGGAGGATTTAAGTTATCCTATCTCTAGGGTTGCGTTCAACTCCTTCTTTCTTTGAGTGATCTTTCAAACCAACGAGTCTCTCGACTTATATGGAATGAGATCAAATGCCTATACCGTATACCGAAAATACGGAGTCGACACGAGAAAAATCAAAGAAGGATCGATAATAATTTAGACAAAAACAAAACTAAGAAATAAAAAGAAACCTCATCTCATTTTATGGATCCTCACGATCGAATGCTAAAAGGAATTAGCTACGCATGTTTGAGAAAGAAAGCACAAAAAGATAAAAGAAATTCATTTTCATTGATATATAAAAAGGGGTACACAATAATAAAGACAAGACAATATTGCACTAATAAAAAGACTATTACAATAATAAAAAAAGAAATCTACTTAGCAACAAGGAAAGAAACATAAACTAGTAATAGCTATCTCACTTGCTCTCCACAATCCAACCTTCCAAATGCATGAGACATGGGTTCCTTTTATAGGTGAGGGAGAAGGTTCTAGAATGAAGGGAAAATGAAGGGAGCAATGGTGTGTGGCCAGCCATGTGAGGGGGAGATGCATGTATGACATTTATGAGGGGAAAGAGAATAGGCTAAATGCAATGTATTTTATTTAAGGGGAATAAAATAGAAAATATAGAATAGAGAGGGGGGAATGAATGAGTTTAAATCATATTGAGAGAGGGGATGAATGTGGAATAAAGAGGGAAAAAGAGAAGGGCCGACCATGGGAGGGTGGCAAGGTGCATGCATGTGAAAGTTATTGAGGAGGAGAGAGAATACATGAGGTGGCCGACCATGCATAGATAAGTGGGTTGTTTTGTAGTGGGCTTTGATGAGGGCTCGGGTTTGCTAGGAGAGCTGCTTGGGTAGCGTGTGGGCTGCACCATGTAGGGGGCTGGGCTGCTTGCATCTTGTGGATAGGCAGGGATGCATGGTGGGCAGCATCATAAGCTCGGGTAGCACCAAATTGAAGGGCACGGGTTAGCTTGATGAGAAGGGGTCGGGATGCACTTAAAAGGTTGAGTTGGCCTTGAGCATTGAACTTGAACCTACAAATAAAGCAAAACAAAATTAAATAATATTAGTCAATTTTTTATAGCATAACAAAGATAAACATAAAGCATAGAACATAAAATAGTAAAAGTGAAAATACATAAAACATATAAATAAAACTATGAATTTTTATATCATAACATAACATTAAAATAAAATAATAACAAAACAAGCATATAAATACATAAAACTATAATAAAACCTAAGAATTATGAATACTAAACTACCCCAAAAGGGATGACTAAAACTAGTCATCAAATTCCCCCATGCTAGAGTATTTGCTTGCCCTCAAGCAAATGAAGATGAAAATTAGGGAAGAGGAATTAAAAGCAAACAAACAAATTTAGGTTTCATAGATTAAGAAAACCAAAACATGAAAAATTAAACTATCCTAATTTCTATGTTATCAACTAGTGGGGTGAGAAGTGCACAATAGAAAACTTGAAAATGGAGATATAAAAATATCATTAGAACATAAAGAAGAATTACACATTTCTCAATTCCTAAAATAAGGCATCCAAAATAAATGAAAATAAGAAAGACAAGAGTAGAAATTCCAAATAAATGGCACATTGACGAACTACTAGGTTGCTAGAATAACGATTAACCCTAAATCACCTCAAGATAACCTCCAAAGAAATCCATCAATGATGGTGGCCATAGGCTTGTCTGTTCACACTCTCTCCACTACGCGAATTTACGTCTAAAGATCAAAAGGACTTAAAATAGGCGTTAAGTCTTGGCTTAGGTAAATAATTAGGAATTGAAAATCAATGATAAACATGATGGTTAAAACATACAAATGAGAAATGACAAACATAAAAATGATAAAAATGAGAAATGACAAGTACGTCATTTCTCCAATTCAAACTACAAAACAAGGCCATGAACTTTTTTTCTTTTCACATAATTGGCCAAAAATAAACTTCTCCTTTTTTGATTTGATTTTACATTTTGATAATAACCTTTTTTTAGGAGAGCTCCAAATGTAGGCTTTAAATTTTCCTTTTCATTTTAAAAGATAACCCAACGCAATAATATTTTAAGCTCATAGTCTAGTGTGAAATAGGAAGGGCATTTTGGCTTTGTTGAAAAATGAAACGAAAGGTGGAGCTAAAACAAAGAAACAAGGAAAAATGGCCAAAATTGTTTTGCAACGGTGAAATTGTTTGTGGGCAAAAAGGCTCAAACGGGTCAAAGGGTGGCCTAAATCATTTCTAAAGTACGTAAAAATGACGCAAATGTTTCGAGAGTATCTAGGGACAAGTTCTAGACACCAAGAAAGTATTACCCCACAAATGAAAAAGTGATAATGTTACCTAGCAACCATTCATACGCAACTAACCGAATAAAAAGAACACTACAGTTTGCTAACTTACAACGTAAAAAATAGATGCCTATATTTAAGAGCAAGAAAATAGTAAAATTAAGCTATGTAAGAATGATAAATTTAGAAAACCAATTCACGGAAATCTACATAGAACTACAAAACCGCACGGGCATACACATCATTAGAAGAAATATAAAACTAAAGATAGAAAATAATTTTGATTTTGTTTTTCAAATAGCTTTTAAAGAAAAAAATTTAGATTTTGTATTTTCTATTTTTTTGGGATTTTTGATAAAGTTACAGAAAAAGTACTCCTAAGAGGTTTAATATAACTATGTGAAAAAAAATAAAAATATTTTTGTTTTTGTAGAAATTTAAAACATTTTTTTTTTGAAAGGAAAGAAACAACTAAACCCCCCCCCCCCATGCTTGGATTCTTCATTGTCCTCAATGAAAAAAAAACAAGAAAGAAAAAGGAAGAAGAAAAGGGAGGGAGGATGCAATAAAGTAAATACTTAAAAAGATAACGACTTCTCCAGATTCGTAAGGCTGAATGCAGATGTTGCTCCCCCATGCTTGAGCTGGAAATCGGCTCAGGACTAAGGAAGAGAGGAAAGGATGGAGCCAAACGAACTGCCGTAAGTTTTATTCCTGCAAAACACAATAGGCAAACAAAAAGAAAAAGAAATAACAAAAAGGATAAGCAAGGGGTGCCTCCCAAGAGCGCTCTTTGTTTAATGTCGTCTGAGCCCGATGTTATTGGTTAGCTAAATGGATAATAAAAATTAAAGTGAAGAGGTAAATCCCTAAGTATGCGCTTAGGAGAGTAAATAAAAAAATGAGAAAAATTGAAGAATTGCACCGACATGCTGTGGAATCTTCAAGGGAATGATGCCCAAAAATGAACGGACGGAGTTATAGAAGAATTCCACCGTATGTAAAATGGGAAAGAAGGGGTCGTCAAAAGAAGAAGAAGAAAAAGAAGAAGAAATAGAAAGAGGAATAAAAGAAGTAGAAAAAGAAATTTCATCAACAAAAAATTTCACAAGGAGAAGGAGAGACTTGTGAAATTTTGGGAGAAGAAGGGGTAGAGAGGACTAAAGAAGAATTATCTAAAATAAAAGAAGAAGAAGAAAAAGACTCGCTAAAACAAGAAAAAGTTGGAACAGTTAAAGTTTGAAGCGAAATGGAATCACAAACGTCTTCAGAAAAAGAAAGAGAATGATGAAACGTCTTATCATCCTGAAAAGGTAAGAAGCACACCGGAGTATCCATAGGGGTGTCATCCAAAAGAGGAAGGAAACAATCAGGAATATCTGAATAGTTATCCTCCTCGAGAGGAAAAAAGACAAGCCAGGATATCAGGTGACTCATTACACGATGAAATTGGAGGAGACAGAGAAAAAGATGAAGAAAATGAAGCGGCCTCACGAGAAAAATAATTGATAATGGTCTTGAAATGCGAATTAATATTATCAAGAGAAGTTTGCAATTCAAAATACCCATTATCGATTGAATTAAAATTTAGAGGCGCGGTGCTTTGCGGGGCAAAATCATAAGAAAAATAAGACGGGTTCCCCATCTCCCAAGTAGGATAAAAATTGGTGTAAGAGTCAAATTGGCTACTTTGACCTGCTCAAGAAAAATTGAAATCAAAAGAGGGAGGGGTTCCCAAAAGACATGCAAAATTAAAATGGTCGAGCGACCCGCAAAAAGCGCAAAAAGCGCAAAAAGATGATGATTCCATAAAAAAATAAACTGTTACAAAAAAGAAATAGAAAAATTAATTTTTTGTTTTTTTTTTAATTTTAGTAGAAGCAATAAACTCAGTGCTTTCATAATATTGCCAAAAATATCCCCGGCAACGGCGCCAAAAACTTGATGCGTAAAAAATCGTCTCACGGACTACAATCTGAATAGGCAAGTGTACCTATCGTTTTATAGTATAGTGATAAAAATATATCAAGGTCGTATAAAAACTCGGGGCAGGCAAGTACTATTACTCACAACGACTCTATTATCCTACCGAATGATTGATTGAGTGATTTTCAGAAATTAAAATTAAACTAGAGATGAAATTAAGATGAAAATCAAGGATAAAAAGATAGCATTCGATCAATGATTCACCATGAAATGAATGAGAAGGATAAAAATATAATTTTATAATTACAAATTAAACTCGACCGTGACGGATCCGATTATAGGAAATAATCTCGCTAGAGCATTAAATCCCCTGACTTATAGACGTTTTGACCGAAATCACTTTACAAGTCAAAATGGCCTAAAGTCGCATTACCGAAGTGACCCGTACTATTGGATTTGACTCCAATCCGGAGGATTTACGTCATCCTATCTCTATGGTTGTGTTCAACTCTTTCCTTCTTTGAGTGATCTTTCAAACCAATGAGTCTCTCGACTTCTATGGAATGAGATCAAATGCCTACTACCATATACCAGAAATACGGAGTCGACACGAGAAAAATCAAAGAAGGATCGATAATAATTTAGACAAAAACAAAACTAAGAAATAAAAAGAAACCTCATCTCATTTCATGGATCCTCACGATCGAATGCTAAAAGGAATTAGCTACGCATGTTTGAGAAAGAAGGCACAAAAAGATAAAAGAAATTCATTTTCATTGATATGTAAAAAGGGGTACATAATAATAAAGACAAGACAATATTGCACTAATAAAAAGACTATTACAGTAATAAAAAAAGAAATCTACTTAGCAACAAGGAAAGAAACCTAAACTAGTAATAGTTATCTCACTTGCTCTCCACAATCTAACCTTTCAAATGCATGCGACATGGGGTTCCTTTTATAGGTGAGGGAGAAGGTTCTAGAATGAAGGGAAAATGAAGGGAGCAATTGTGTGTGGCCGACCATGTGAGGGGGAGATGCATGTATGGCATTTATGAGGGGAAAGAGAATAGGCTAAATGCAATGTATTTTATTTAAGGGGAATAAAATATAAAATATAGAATAGAGAGGGGGGAATGAATGAGTTTAAATGATATTGAGAGAGGGGATGAATGTGGAATAAAGAGGGAAAAAGAGGAGGGCCGACCATGAGAGGGTGGCAAGGTGCATGCATGTGAAAGTTATTGAGGAGGAGAGAGAATACATGAGGTGGCTGACCATGCATAGATAAGTGGGTTGTTTTGTAGTGGGCTTTGATGAGGGCTTGAGTTTGCTAGGAGAGCTGCTTGGGTAGCATGTGGGCTGCACCATGTAGGGGGCCGGGCTGCTTGCATCTTGTGGATAGGACGGGCTGCATGGTGGGCAACATCATAGGCTCGGGTAGCACCAAATGGAAGGGCTGGGGTTGGCTTGATGAGAAGGGGTCGGGCTGCACGTGAAAGGTTGAGTTGGCCTTGAGCATTGAACTTTAACCTATAAATAAAGCAAAACAAAATTAAATAACATTAGTCAATTTTTATAACGTAACAAAGATAAACATAAAGCATAGAACATAAAATAGTAAAAGTAAAAATACATAAAACATATAAATAAAACTATGAATTTTTATATCATAACATAACAAAACATTAAAATAAAATAACAACAAAAATAAGCATATAAATACATAAAACTATAATAAAAAATAAGAATTATTAATACTAAACTACCCACAAAGGGATGACTAAAATAAGTCATCAAGATATCACAGGTATAGTTATCATATGGATCAAATTCAGAGAAAATGGCGCTAAGTACAAAATTCAGTACCGCCTGCGGTAGTGAGCTACCGCCCACAGTAGCGTCGATGACGTCAACTATGATCACACACGATCTAACCAAGCACACATAACATTGTGATACCGCGAGACAATATCTTGAAACTGCCATCGGTAGCCCCACGATCAACATGGCGTGGCATACGTGGCAGCATGAGGTAGTATCGCCAGTGGTATCACGATACCGCCAGAAATTGCAGCCCTACATATAAAAGGTTAGACTTCAATGTATTTCATTAACACACCGTCAGGAGCCTTCATTCTCGTGCACTCTCATCCAGATTGCTTCGAAAACAAAAAAAAAACTCCCAAGTTCCCAAGAAAATTCAAGGGCAAAGAAGAGACTGTTCGTGCACATCAAATTAGGCGATCTTCTCAAGGCTTGACCATATTCTTCAATGCTCAAGACTAGAGGGAGTTTTAATCTTAATTTTCATATTTTGTAATCTTTTCTTTACTTTATTGTAATCGGTAGAAAAATCATCGCCTTGTGAGTGGATACTAGACCCTTGTGTGGTTCAGGAGGAAATTTTCGACTTGTGCATAATGACTAGATCGTGTAGAGATCTAGGGGCTAGAGGCTATATCTAGGGAGAGATAAGCTATAGCCGATCGGTCTTTGGGAGAAGGACTGGTGAAATCATAAAAGAAGAATTTCATCTGTAGCCTCGATTTCAAGCTCTATTGAAATCATTGTTCATATACTTTATTATTTATGAAATAAAAAGTTCATCTCAGTTTTCCATAAATTTTCTATGTACTTGTTTCATTTTCACGATTGAGAAAAAATTTGCTTAAGTTTCATTCATATTTTTCCAAGTTAAAAAATTTATTCAAAATTTGTTATTTGCCCTTATTCATCCCCCACCCCCCTCTAATGGCACCTCAAGATCCAACATGATAGTGAATAGGGTAGTAGTCTAAATCACCTAGAGGGGGTGAATATGTTGTTTGTTTCTTTCTTTTTTTACTAGGTTGTTTTAGGCTTAATCAAACAAACACAAAAAATATACAATTATTTATAGTGGTTCCCCAAGGTATGGGTACATCTACTCTTCTTCCTAACTTTCTAACAGTGTGTTAGACAAAGTAAACTTCTCCAAACTCAACTCAAAGAGCTTACAACACAGATCCCTCAAGATCTCTCAGGTTTCCTCCAAACACTACCTTAGGTCGTTGCCATACACACTCAGAGTAAGCTTTTACTCCTACAACTCAATGACCAGCCATGTCACCTACTTTAAGCATATCAAGAGGCCCTACAACTCAGGCTAAGAGGACAGCCCTACCTCAAGCACACATGCCCTACAAACTCAGACACTCAGGCCCTACACACTCAGAACTTAAATGTTCTTACAGAGATAAAATGTTTAGTTTATAACAGAAGATATTAATGAATTTAACCTTTTGCTTTTTTGTCTTCTATTAAGAATGAACAGTAGAAAACTGTCCAGGAGTAGGGCAGGAGATTTGATCTTCAGCTTTACCCCTAGCTCCACCTTGATCTTCTTTCTTCAGTAAAAGGGGGGAAGATCAACCTTTGAGCCCAGATGGACTTAACTTGTTCTCCTTAGATCAAATCTGGGAATAACTGTTAGATCTTATGATGCCCTTAGAGGGGGGGGGGGTGAATAAGGGTTTTATGGAATTTTAATTGTTAAATAAAAATATCCGAGTTAATTAATGATGTAATGAAAATTTTTATAGGAAATAATATTTTTCTTTATATTTAAACAAAAATATTATATTAAAGATTTCTTTTTAGGAAGTTGCAGAATTTAATATTACTTTACTACTGTTAGCGATATCACTATTTAAAACATTTTATGATATGAAAATAAAATCAAGATAATGAGATAATAAATGACATGATTTTATTTCATAAGAAATTGATTACAAAATACAATGTATTTCTATAAAGCTAGAGATTGAGGCTTTGAAAAATATAAACTCCTTTTGATTTCACTGGTCCTTCTACCAAAAACTGGTCGGCTATAACGTATCTCTCCCTAGATCTTACTACTATCCTCCACCTAGATCTTACCATAATCTAATCGCTGCACATAAGTAAGTGAAAACTCTCTAAGTCACACGAGGACCTAGACGCCACGTACAAGCCAGCGATTTCCTCCTAAGCAACACACGGACCTAGAAGCAACACACAAGATGGCGATTTCTCTATCGATTACAAATATGATAAGTTAAGTTACAAAATAGAAATTCAGAATAAAAACTCCCTCAAAATTAAGCTATGAATATCACGTTGAATCCTTGTAAAGATTGTCTGAGATGCTGCGCACGAACCGTCTCTTCTTCGTTCTTGAATGTTCTAGGGAAAGTGGGAGTTTTCTAAAGGCTGGAGCTCTCTGGATTGAATGCATGGGAAATAATACTCCAGGTAATGAAATTTTTTCCCTCTATAGAAGAGTTAGGCCTTTTTATGTTTTTGAGATATTGCCCAACGATAGTAGCTATCGCCCTTCAACGATATCATTTCTGGCTGCCATGTTTCTCATGATTATGAGGTTTTTGCGGGATGATTTGATCATGGAGCTATCGCTGGTGATATTGGATATTTCCTGGCGATACCTCCAAATAGTGCACTCGATGGCTGGATTGTGTGGAACAAGGCCTTCATAATGTTGACACAATTTTCTCTATCGCCTAGCGATAGTGTCTATCGACATCGATATCTCCTTTTCAATTTTGTCATCCTAACCTTTTCCAAATTGTAGATGACTTCATTCTCATTTCGGAATGGGGTGGCACGTTCCGTAACACTTCCTGGATTGAAAGTTATGGTCGTTTGAAGTTTAATACACAAAACTCATCCTTTGGTTTTTTCTAAAGTATACACACCCTTGGATCATGCCCATGATTGAGAACTTGTCTCCTCATTCAACCTCTACAACCTTCACACTATAAACACATAAAAGACTAGATCAAATACATCACAGTATTTGTTATTCTTAAAACCATGAGATGCGGAATGCATGCTCCAACAATCTCTCCCTTTTGATATTAACAAATACCTATATGTGAAATTAGTGAGTTTAAGAACATTTATGTTTATAGGTAAGTGCGGTAAAAGATATGCATGAATAATAAGTTCACAATGTGGTAGTTTTAAAGTAAAGCACAAATGCATACTCTTCCTATTTAAAGCTCCCCCTACATAAGTGTTCCCTATATATTTTGCATCCCCAAAATATCGATTCCACTAGATTTTTCAGTTTATTCTCCCCCTTTTGTTATTAACAAAAGTGGGTAGGGATGAATATATACCTTATAAGATTGATTAGGGATAACTTATTGGAAGAATAATCATGATCGAGCAATAAGATAATATATGCACTTCTTATATGATTACTCCCCTTACATAAATGCTTCCTATATATTTTTAATGTACTCCCCCTAAATAAATAGATTTATACAATTCATTCTCCTCTTTAGTAGTATCAAAAGAGGGTATTAGGTGAGTGTATGCAATAAGAATTAATTTGCTCTATGTTGGAAAAAAATATAACATATAGTTTATCAAATACCACTTGTTAAAAATAAGCATGATGGAGCATAATATAGTAAGCAACATAAGTGAAATGATAGAGTAAGCATTATTATTTCAAGATACCACTTGAAAAAAAATCATGAATAAATGCAAGTAATAATCACATCGAAAAGTATAATAAGCATTCTTAAAAATAAACATCCTTTTAAGTAGTAAGAGCTTATAAAAGATAATGAGTTTTAAAACTGAAAAGTTGATGTTTGAGTTAAAGTTTCAAGAGATGCTATTCTATTGAGATATAATTGCAAACATGATTTGAAAATATCAAGAAAAGATACAAAACTACAATGTAATAAACTATTCTTTTCAAGTAAACAAAAACATTGAAGTGGTCATGCTTTGCTATCTAGTGCATTTACTTAAATTTGTAGATAATTATGTAGATATGCATTAGGATCCAATTCTCATGAGTAGAAGTTTTATATATGATAATAATGTGTACAAAAGTGATTTGATAAAGTATACAAATGTATTAATCAAACTGAATGGCATATATAATGAAATAACACAACATTAAAATACATAAATAAAATTACTTCCACAATATTTCAACGCACATACATAAAAAGTACAACCACCAAGGTGCTTCGCATACACAATGCTCATTAAGACTTATAGGGAGCGAAGTAGTGGGAGATCGCTTTATTTGATGTTATTAGTTGTCTACCTAAATCACCTAGAGGGGGGGTGAATAGGTGAGTTGTGCATCTTTTCACGGAATAATAAATTTAGCGATCTATGCACAGAAAATAATCAAGCAATCACAGATGACACCAAGAATTATAGTGGTTCCCAAACCTTGGATACATCCACTTTCCACTCACCGATCTAGCGATGCATTAGACTCGGCTACTCAACTATTCTCAGATTTAAAATAATCCTACCACTCGAAACAATGTTCCTACAACTCGATCCACAAGACGGATCTACACTCGGAAGATAAAATCTTCCTACAACTTGAAGAACAAAGCACCTACACTCAGAGAATAATCTCCTACAAGAGTAAAATGAATTTAATAAATACAAACAGAATAATTTCTCAGATCAGAAAAATTTCTGCCTAGGTCTTCCTTCTTGAACTTGCGGCTTTATCAGAAATTCTTGAAGAAGACACGGCTGGATTATAGATCTGAAATCCTTAGACTCACATGATCAAAGAGAAGATGTAGAGATTTAAAACGATCTTGATTTGCAAGTCGACTGGTCTGAATTTACTTGAACGAAAGCCCTTGGCAATTTGCACGATGAGCAACAACGGCTTCCGATTAGGAAAGAGATACGACGATTTAGAATTCTTAGAATGATTTCTTTTTACGCGCTTGTTATTAGGGTTAGCCAAAATGACAAGAACTTATATAAGATCTCCCTAACAGTTAGATTTATCATTAATGATGGCCATGTAGACCAATCACATCAAGTTATTTGAAAAATCCGTTTGTTAGGGACTTAGCAAATTTTTCTGAATAAAAGACAATATTACTTGAGTGAAAAGAGTACTACTCGAGTACTAAGACTGGCTCTCGAGAGGATAACTTTGACTACTCAAGAAGGAGTATTTCAGAAAACTTTAGGATGGAAAGACAATCACTCGAGTGGAGTAAGGTTTACTCGAGTGCTAGAAATACTACTCGAGAAGTAGGAATGAACTTCTCGAGAAGAGAAGTTGGAGAAAATTCTGGGAAGAAAAATTTATTACATGAGTACTGGAACTGGACTTCTCAAGAAGTAGACAAACTTCTTGAGTACAGGTATTTGCTACTCGAGTAGGGTAGAGGCTTCTCGAGAATTTTCCTTCTGTCACTCGAAACAAATTGTTCGTGATAAACTTAACTACTCTAGAGTTATACTTAGAAAATTTCTGGGAAGTAAAAACGGATAACTCGAGAAATAGAAGAGGTCTACTTGAGTAATGGACTTGGCTTCTCGAGTGCTAGATTCAAGCTTCTCTAGAACCATTTCCTTTACTCGAATTTTAGACTAAACCTACTCGAGTGCATCAAAAGGTTCTACTCGAGTACTATAGTTCCACTCGAGTAAAAGACTTAGAAGAATTTTAGTTTACGAAAAAAATTTTGTTTCTTCATTCCAGTCAGCAACAAGTCTTTCTTCATCAAACCTAGTGCTTGAAAATGAAGTGTATCCCAATAGAGAGACTACATATAGGTCAAAACCATGGATCACACAATGAGGGATTACATTGTATAGTCCTGTGTTTAATGATCCACTGTAGACTGACATTGGTCTACACTTGGCAATTAAGTCCTGCAAACACATAACTCAAACAGGATATCAAATACAACTTAATTCATCTAAGTTTAAGGGTGACTTCATACAAATCTAGGTTATTGTGGATACAATACCCAACAATCTCCCCCTATTTGTTGAAGTCAGAACCCTCTACACTAAGGTGAATTATATCAAAATAAAAAGACTAGTTATAGAAGATAAAAACAGAATAACATGCACAATAATTAAAGATAAAGAGAGGATCATCAAAACTGAGGATTTATATAAATAGAAATGCTTCAAAATTTCAGTTCTACACAACTTCAATCCTCAATCTTAGAACTATTCTTCATTCTTTGCCTTGATGTTGCTATTGTTGTTGCTGTCTGTCCTTCTTTTCTTATTGCCTTCTCTGATAGCTGTATGGCTTTGGGTAATATATAGGAGGTCTTGGAGGTGCATTGGGATTGTTCCTTCCATATTCTCGATTATAGATTCTTCTTTTGGTCATAGACTTGTCATACAAGTCCCACTCATGGGAGCTGTAATGGTAATGTCTATTCTCATTAAAGTCCAAAACTAACTTGAGAGTATCAAAGATCAATGACTTTGAAGTAGGACTCCAGATTTCTGCAAATTCTTGTGCTTTCCTTTTCTCTACCTCTGGATTTGGAAATGATTTGCTAGCAGAAGCTCCATCTCCCTATTTTATTCTTTTAGGGATCTGTACCTCAGGTAGATCTTGTGGTATAACTGATTCCCATACCTGAGCATATGATTCTGGAGGAGGAGCTTCCCCTTCAGTCCTAGGAGAAAAAGTAGGTTGAGGAGAAGGCATTTGAGCAGGCTGAAGTTCTACAAGGGGATTGAGATGATGAGGAATAATATTAGGATCAGCCTGGAAGGAAGGGAAGATCTAGTTATGCATCCATACTGTAGTATCATAAGTATAAAATTTCACATATTATATCTGGGCTTTTACATTAGAATGAATTTCATCCATCTTGGCAGTCCGTAGAGTCTTTATATTAGCATCAGATTTTTCTAAATGTTCTTTTACAAGTCCCTCCCCTTTCTGACTTCTACACAGAGTTTCTCTATGGCCTCTTCTTTGAAAGTATCCACTTCTTCACAGATCTTCATAAGGTGCTCTTGGTCCTTCTTTTCTAATTGAATCTAATTATTAGCTAAAGTAACTGATTGGTCCATCACTTGGCCAACAATAGTAATAGTGTGGTCCAGTTCTTTTCCACCTATCTTGAACAAGTGCTTCAGTTGATCAGTATTGTGTTGAATCTCTACAAAGCCTCTGCTTATTTCCTTTTCAAAAGCAATGACTTTCTCTTGAACTTCCTTCAAGGAGTCATCAAAATACTTTCTTTGGTCCATCAACATCTGTTCTATCTTACCAAAAAGATCATAGGTAGCAGGAGTTGGAGTTTGAACTGGAGCAACTAGAGGAAGAGGAGGAACAGTCCATGGAGTAATCTCTTCAACGATCACTGAGCTCTGAGTTCTGAAGGTGTGAATCAGAACATCTCCTTCCTCACCAATGAAGGTGGGAAGAGTGAAATCTAAGCTCTTCAAAGTAGCTTCAGCTGGATAAGGAGAAGGTTCTTTTTCATCTAAGATCAGGATAGAGTCTTCTTGATCTTTCTTAGTAGCAGGAGAATGATCAGTAGGGGATTCTAGAGATAGAGTAGGAGAGGGTGATAGTACTGGAGTTTGTTCCTTGGATGGTTCTACAGGTGTGTCTTTCTGGAGGGGAGGAAGAGGCTCATAAGAGCTGAGTTCTTCAATCATCTTGTTGATGTCTTCTATAGTAGAAAGGATGTTTTCCTGTACTTGATCATCTGATGGAATTTCTTTTGGAGTGGTTGGAGGAAGAGAAGCAGCAGCAGGTGGAGTAGGTATCCTTTCCTCTTGAATAGAAGGAACAGGCTCCCCCTCAGCAGCTGTACCAGATGTGCTAGCAATATGAGGTTGAGAGGGAGATAGAGTCCTGTTCTCTATAGCTGGATGTTCATGAGCTTTAATAGCCTGGGCAGGATTCAACAATTTCAATTCCCACCTCTGAACGGAAGAGATTGATACCTTTTTCATGTGATGGAGGGTTGTTCCTTTGGAGAAATAAAAAACATCTGGATTTATCTCATGTAGCATCAAAGAGATAATCCTTGCATAATTGGGAGCCTTGATGCTCTCCCATATCTTATCCAAAATTAACATGCCAAATTGAAATCTTTTTCTGCATATTATAGCTATCATCATGTCGAACATATCATTTGAGATGTCCCTTATAGAACTTGTCTTACACAGGAAAATTTTGCCAATGATGTCCACAAGTAATTTGCTTTCGGGATTGAGATCTGGTCGACGAATGAAAGTAACTTATGTTGAAAGTCCACAAAAATTGCAAGCTCTGTCACTATCTTCATGTGTATGATCATCTTCTTCATCAACTACAGGTAGCCAAAGAAGTGTAGAAACAGTGGACTTGGTGAGTTTGATCTTAATCCCTTTAACCTTGGACTTAAGTACCTTGCCATTTCTCTTAACTTTAGTATTGCAAAAGAATTCTTCTACTTCTGGAAATAAGATCTTACAGGGCTGCTAGAGAACGAATGTTAAGCCGGTAGTGTTGAGAAGGATAAGAAGATTCTCTAAATAGTCTGGCATTTCTTCAATTCCGGCGACGACGAGTTCACTGCCGATCCCAACTTTGGAAGATGATGCTATTTTGTCCAGAAAACTTAGGGAGAATGATTGTTGGAAGATGGCGGTGGCATACTATGCGTCAGCGGTGGAAGGGAAAGGGTCTTTCGAGAGAGAGAGAGAGGGATTTGAAATCGTGTAGAACATGAAATCCGATTTTTCTATTTATATAACCCTAACTATCGACGATTAAGGAAGAAATTAATCGAACATACCTTAAAAACTGGAGGTATAAGCTTCGGGTTGCGAAGAAAGAGATTTGAATAGAATTGGAGAAGTTATCTGCCTATTTCTCGAGTGGATCATCATTACTCGAGTGACAGAATGATGGTACTCGAGTGGCAGCTTTCTTCTTCTTGAGAAGAAATTAAGTACTCGAGTGATATCACTCGAGTGACTTTCTTAGTTCTCGAGAGTTCAAAGGAGTACTCGAGTAGTCATTACCGAGTTCTCGAGTAGTCATTGCCTATCTCGAGAAATGAAGTCTAACTTTGAGAAATTTCAACCTTTTGACTTATTCCTTGATCTCTGAGTTGTGTTATGATTCCTCCTTCTATATTCCTCTTTATTGAGCATTCCAAGTTCAATTTTGAAGAAAGAGAACTTGGTCTCGTCCAACAGATTCGTGAATATGTCTACAATCTGCCTATCAGTTGGGACATATTGTAGATCTATGTCCCCATGCTCCCGGATGAAGTGGTATCGCAGCTCTATGTGCTTTGTCCGGCTGTGAGAGACTGGGTTGTTGGCTATTGCAATCGCACTGGAGGAGTCGCAAAGCAAGGGAATGCCTTTGACTTACATATTGTAATCTTCAAGTTAGTTCATTAACCACAGCAATTGTGCACAACAACTGCCGGCAGAACTGTATTCTGACTCGGCCGTTGAAATTGTGACACAATTCTGCTTTTTACTACTCCAGGAAATGAGCCTTCTTCCTATAAATTGGCAGGTCCCGGAAGTGCTCTTTCTATCATCTTTACTACCTGCAAAATCTGCATCTGAGAAACCAATTAGTTCGCTGTAATTACTTCTTGGGTACCATAAGCCAAGATTCAGTATACCTTTAAGGTATCTCAAAATACGCTTTGCAGCAGCATAGTGAGATTCCTTACAGTTCAGTTGGAATCTTGCACATACACATGTTGAGAACATTATGTCTAGTCTACTAGCAGTAAGGTAAAGCAAGGATCCAATTATGCTTCTATACTTGGTTTCATCAAAAGATTTCCCTTTCTCATCCTTATCCAAAGACACAGCTAAACCCATTGGAGTCCTTATATAGGTTGCGTTCTCCATTCTAAATTTCTTAATTAGCTCCTTGGTGAACTTGGTCTGCGAGATGAAAATTCCATCTTCAGATTGTTTCACCTGAAGCCCTAAGAAATACTTCAGCTCTCTCATACTGCTCATTTCAAACTTCCCTTGTATAAGTTTTGAAAACTTCGTACAGAGGTTATCGTCAGTAGAGCCAAAATAATATTGTCAACATAGATTTGCACTAGCAAAATCTTGCCTTTTATTTCCCTAAGAAATAATGTCTTATCTATCTTTTCCCTTATGAACTTGTTCTCAAGAAGAAAGCTAGACAGCATCTCATACCAAGCTCGAGGAGCTTGTTTCAAACCATATAATGCTTTAGATAATAGATAAACATAATCAGGAAAGTTAGGGTCAACGAAACCCGGAGGTTGTTCCATATACACCTCTTCTTTTATGTCATCATTAAGGAAGGCAGACTTCAGGTCCATCTGATAGACAGTGAAGCCCTTAAGAGCGATATATGCAAGGAACAACCTGATTGCCTCCAGCCTTACCACTGGAGCATACGTCTAGTCAAAGTCGATTCCTTCTTCTTGGCGATATCCTTTGGCGACGAGTTTGGCCTTGTTCTTTATGATTGTTCCATCCTCGTCCATCTTGTTCCTATATACCCACTTTGTTCCGATAACATTCTTGCCTTTGTGTCTTGGAACAAGCTTCCAAACTTTGCAACGCTTGAATTGATTCAGCTCTTCTTCCATTGCCATTATCCAAGATGCGTCTGAGTTTGCTTCCTCAAACTTCTTTGGTTCAACCTACGAGAGGAAACTCAAATATAAATTTTCATTAGTTGTACCTCTACGAGTTCCGACACCATCCCGAGGATCTCCTATGATTTGGTCCATTGTTTGAGCTCTAGAGTCCTTGCATCTGGAGTATCTTCAACCACCAGAGTGACAACTTGGATGATTTCTTCATCTTGATCATCAACCTCTCCAATCGGGGTTGGAGTGGTGATCTTGATGAACTTTTCACCCTTTTCTTCAGTCGCTTAATCCAAGTTAAGTTCTTTCATCTTTGAACCTGCATCTTCAATGAACACACTAGAAGAGTTGCCTTGCAGCAAGCTCGTCTCGTCAAATACAACATGAATAGATTCTTCTACAACCAGGATTTTCTTATTAAATATCCTATATGCCTTACTATGGCTACTATACCCTACGAAAATATCATAAAAGCTCTTTTCACTAAATTTAGTAGAATGATACTTGCCATTGTTAAGGACGAAGCATTTACAGCCAAAGATTCTAAAATATGAAACATTCGGCTTTCTGCCCTTTAGTAGTTTGTAAGGTGTCTTATTATGGTTTTTATTTATGAGTGCTCGATTTTGCACGTGGCATGCAGTGTTGACGACTTCAGCCCAAAATTATTCTGGTAGTGAGCCATCACTCAACATGGTCTTGTAGGCCTCTATAAGTGTTCTAATCCTTCTCTTAGCTACTCAATTTTACTGGGGAGTACGAGGAGAGGAAAACTCATGAAAGATACCTAGGCTTTCACAAAATTCTATCATGGCCCCAGACTTGAATTCAGTTCCATTGTCACTTCTGATTTGGACTACGGAACAGTTGTATTCATTCTGGATCTGCCTGATAAAATTTGTAAAGATGTCAAAATTATCTAACTTGTGTTTTAGAAAGAACACCCACGCAAAGCATGAATAATCATCAACAATAACCAATGTATAATCCTTACCTCCCAAACTTCTAACTTACAGTGGACCAAATAAGTCCATATGAAGTAGGTGTAAGCACCTATTAGAGTCTTTGTCAATAATGCTTTTAAAGGTAGACCTTGTTTGCTTTCCTTTTACACATGCATGACAAGGTCTATCTTTAGCGCACTTAACATTTGGGGCATCACGTACTAAATTAAGAAAAAATAATTTATTAATAGTTTTGAAATTAATATGTGTTAGTCTCTTGTGCCATTGGTCACCAAGAGACACACTATCTTTTGCCAAAATGCACACTGGTGTAGGAGTCTATACAAATGAAATTCAAACAAAAGATATTCCTACTATGAGTGCCTGATAAAATCGTTTCTAAATTATCAACCAATTTTATCAAACACTTATTTGCATGAAATTCTATGAAGTATCCTTTGTCACAGAGTTGACTTATGCTTATGAGATTGTGTTCCAATCCTTTAAAATAAGCCACATCCGAAAATGATACACTACTATTTGTAACCATACCGTAGTCTTTAGTAATTCTTCTGTCAGAACCTCCAATGATGACCTTTGGCCCATTCACGACTGGTGAGTAATTCTGAAGAAGGCTTCTTGTCCCGGTCATATGCCAGGAGCATCCACTATCCAAATACTAGATAGAAGTTTTGGTGGTCTTTGGACATACCTGCAATCACAAGTCAGTTTGCCTTAGGAACCCAAACTTTCTTGGGTCCTTGGTCTCTAGTTAGCATGATTGCCCTACATGTATTAACATTATGAGCGGTCTTTATCACATTATTAATATGAGGAGTTACATAATTTCTTGAGTTAAACCAGCAATCAATGGCAAAGTGACCAATTCTGCCACATCACCAACAGTCAAACCTGTTGTATCTTTGCCTAAGTTTCTCCTGCTTGACCTTTAGATAGTGTGGTCTAGCGGGGGAATCATTCTTGGAGATAGAAGCTTCATGGTGAAGACATTCACATGGCTTCTTCTCCTTAATAGGCTTTTCCATAATAGGCTTTACTTTTGGTGCCTTATTGATGTTATGACCATGATTATAAGGTCCGTAGTTCTGAAGAGTGATCTCCTCATAAGGTGCCTTGAAGACACTCTCGCCAAAGTTTTGGGGACGGGTCCATCCTTGGTAACGAGACTTGGACTCTACATAAGTAGGCCTAGCAAAGTGGTCATAGGACGAATCCAGATCAAACTTATTTGTCGGAAAGATAACCTTCCTAAATGAAGTTTGTTCTAGAGGAGCTTTCCCCTTTTCATTGGCTAGAGCCTTCTTGGCCGTCTTATTTCGCATTTGGGCTTTATTCCTCCAAGAAGATTTACTAGGAGCACCCACATGACCTAAGCCAACACATTTGGCCTGAGCAGAGAATTCAGCAACAAGTGGAAGAACTATCTTGGGCTTCGAGAAACTTTCAACAAGTTTCTTTTCAGCGGCAAGTTGGTTTTCCAACTCCTTGATGATTTGTTCTTTCAGATATAGATGCTCGAGAGCCTTCTTGTATACATCAATTGCCAAATGGGCTTCCTCTTTGAGTGAGTCCTTCTTAGCAACTTCGTCTCTCAAAGTGCACTCTTCAGCCTTAAGAGATTTAATCTCCTTATCTTGGGCTCTTGCAACTCTACGACACTTGTCGTAGGCTTTAATCAACTCTTTATATTGAGTAATGAGTTCAGATTCCTCATCAGAAGTACATTCCTTATTATCATGGTTAGAATCATCAGATTCAGAAAGAGGAGTATGAGAGTTTACCTTCCCAGTGAACTAGGGTTCTTCTTCTTCATCTGTTTGTGTCATTAGCCCAAAGTAGGCTTCCTCTTCTTCACTTGACTCAGATGAGTCAGAGTCGCTGAGAGTTTTCCCCTTTTTGTCTACTAGGCTTCTTTCAGTTCTCTTCTTGTGGTGCAAAGATTTCTTCTCCTCTCTTTTTCCACCCTCCTTCTTGTGGGGGCAGTCAGCAATGACATGACCTGGCTTATTGCAGCAATAACAAACGATGTCAGAAGAAATATGTTTAGTGTTATACCTGTCTTGGATACTATAGCCTTTCTTGTGTCGATCACCATCATGACGTGATCTTCTGTATGAGATATCCTTTCCTCTCCATTGCTTCTTCTTGTTCATGAATTTCTTGAACTGTCTTGAGAGTAGAGAGAACTCTCCTTTAGATAGTTTTGAGCCTGAGGTACTTGGCTCCGAGGTTTCCTCTTCACTTTCTTCTTGTGCTGGGGCAGGAGAGGTAGCCTTGGACTTCCTTGAGGTGTCTGCCTTGAGAGCTACAAACTTCTCCTTAGATGAAGACATGTTCTTCTCTTCTTAAGCTTTTCTTGAATTAAGTTGCAGCTCATATGACATAAGCATTCCGAATAGATTTTGCGGGTCAGTCTTAGCTAGCTTTCCAAATTCCCGAATTGCACAGACCTTGTTATCCCATTCCTTAGTCAGGGATCTTAAGAACTTATCATTCAGTTCTCCGTTGGTGAAGACTTGGTCGTAGACTCTTAGGCCGTTAACTATCTTGAAGAAGCTTTCAAAAGTATCTGCAATAGTATCCTTGGGTCCTTGTCAGAAGGCTTCATATTTTTGATCTAGAAGGGATCTTCTGTCATCCCTAACTTCTTTTGTGCCTTCCATCAAGGTGACGAGGGACTGCCACATTTCCTTAGCGGATTGGCAATGAATCAGATTCTGTAGCATAGAGTCATCGACTGCACTTGCGATAATATTTTTGGCCTTATTGTCTAAAGAGACAAGTGCAATCTCATCTTTGTCAATATCCATCAACATCTTAGGAACTTTCTTTATAGGATCTATAGTGGAGATGGTCATATGAACATAAGGACCTTCTTCAACAATCATGAAGATCCTTGGATCCACAACTTTCATGAAAAATTTAATCCTCTCTTTCCACATGGGAAAGTTGGTCTTTGTACACAAGGGAAGCTTAGCAAAATCCTTGGCTCTGTCCATGCTTGAATAACTCAATAGATAACTAGGAGGAGATATGTTCAAGGTGTTAACCTTTTGACGAACAACGACCCTATGATACAAATTGATGTAATTAGTTGTCTACCTAAATCACCTAGAGGGGGTGAATAGGTAAGTTGTGCGTCTTTTTGCGGAATAATAAATTAAGCGATCTATGCACAAAAATAATCAAGCAATCATATACGACGCCAAAAATAATAGTGGTTCCCCAAACTTTGGTAGTCCACTTTCCACTCACCGATCTAGCGATGTACTTGACTCGGCTACTCGACTATTCTTGGATTTAAAACAATCCTACCACTCAGAACAATGTTCCTACAACTCGATCCACAATAAAGATCTACACTCAGAAGATAAAAACTTCCTAAGACTCGGAGAACAAAGCTCTTATACTTGGAGAATAATCTCCTATAAGAATAAAATGAATTTAAGAAATGAAACCGAATAATTTCTCAGATCAGAAAAATTCCTTCCTAGGTCTTCCTTCTTGAACTTGCGGCTTTATCAGAAATTGTTGAAGAAGACACGGCTAGATTCATGATCTGAAATCCTTGGACTCACAAGATCAAAGAGAAGATGTAGAGATTGAAAACGATCTTGATATGCAATTTGACTGGTCTTAATCTACTTGAACGAAAGCCCTTGGCGATTTGCACGATGAGCAACGACGGCTTCCGATTAGGAAAGAGATCCGGCGATTCAGAATTCTTAGAATGAATTCTTTTTCACGCGCTTGTTGTTAGGGTTAGTCAAAATGACAAGACCATATATAAGATCTCCCTAATGGTTAGATTTATCATTAATGACAGCCACGTGGACCAATCACATCAAATTATTTGAAAATTCTGTCTATCAGGGACTTAGCAAATTTTTCTGAACAAAAGGCAGTATTACTCAAGTGAAGAGAATACTACTCGAGTACAAAGACTGCTCTCGAGAGGATAGCATCGACTAATCAAGAAGGAGTATTTCAGAAAACTTTAGGACAAAAAATACAATCATTCGAGTGGAGTAAGGTTTACTCGAGTGCTAGAAATACTACTCGAGAAGTAAGAATGAACTTCTCGAGAAGAGAACTTGGAGAAAATTCTGGGAAGAAAAATTTATTACTCGAGTACTGGAACTGGACTTCTTGAGAAGTAGACAAACTTCTTGAGTACATGGATTTGCTACTCGAGTGGGGTAGAGGCTTCTCGAGAATTTTCCTTCTGTCACTCGAAACAAATTGTTCATCTACTCGAGTGATAAACTTAACTACTCGAGAGTTATACTTAAAAAATTTCTGGGAAGTAAAAACTGATAACTCGAGAAATAGAAGAGGTCTACTCGAGTAATGGACTTGGCTTCTCGAGAGCTAGATTCAAGCTTCTCGAGAACCATTTCCTTTAGTCGAATTTTAGACTAGACCTACTCCAGTGCATCCAAAGGTTTTACTCGAGTACTATAGTTCCACTCGAGTAAAAGACTTAGAAGAATTTTAGTTTATGAAAAAAAAATTTGTTTCTTCATTCTAGTCAGCAACAAGTCTTTCTTCATCAAACCTAGTGCTTGAAAATGAAGTGTATCCCAATAGAGAGGCTACACATGGGTCAACACCATGGATCACACAATGAGGGATTGCATTGTATGGTCCTGTGTTTGATGACCCACTATAGACTGATATTGGTCTACACTTGGCAATTAAGTCCTACAAACACATAACTCAAACAGGATATCAAATACAACTTAATTCATCTTAGTTTAAGGGTGACTTCATATAAATCTAGGTTATTGTGGATACAATACCCAACATTATTCTTTTTAACTTTGTTTTTATTTTTGTGATCTAGTGTACTAAGATAAGTGGTGAATACTTTTGTTTGTTACAAGACACTGTACAATCCTTTTCAAGGTGCTCAACCTCACAATGTTCATTAAGACTTATCAGGAGGGTGAGTAGTGCTTGGTGGAGTTTTCCTTGTCATTTATTATATGATTTTTATGCTTGTGACCAAGGACTCTGAATTCACTTATTTTACAAACAATATCATTTAATTTTTTTAAACCACTTTTCTCTAATGAATATGTGCATTAAAAACAAAGAATTGAAATAAATAATTCAATGTAGTGTAGGTAATCTATTTATGCATTTTAATTATTATGTTATTACACTACACAACCATGCAAGTATTAGATTAAAAACACATGTAGATTATCAAAAAAAGTGAGTGTGTAAAGTCATTATCAAACATAAAACATTACTCATACTTAGATACATGCTAAATAATTCTATAAATGTTTTATACAATCAATTCCATTGCACATAACAAGATAATATTCAAGACATGACATAATCAAAACAATGTTTTAAGAAATGTGAAAACTAAATTAAACATTGTATTTAATTTTAATTGATATAATTAATCATCCTTGACAATGACAATGAATAACAAGTAGTTTTTATAAAAAATTTAAAAAACTATAAACTAGGTATAAATAATCATGTCATCTCGGAGTAGACCTCCTTTATTCACTGACATGGATTAATAGACCTCCCTTATTCACTGGCATGGATTATAACCTTTGAAAAACTCGAATGCGATGTTTTCTAATAGCCTTATATATTGAAGTATGGGGTATTATAGAACAATGCTATACTCCATCTACAATTATAGTTGGAAGTATGAGTATGGAAAAACCCAAGGACATATGGGATGACACATAAACTAAGGTGTAAAAATAACGCTAAGGCAATGAATGCTTTATTTTGTGCATTAGATAGAACTGAGTTTAATCGAGTATGTGTTTGTGAAACTACGTATGATATTTGGAACTTACTTGAAGTTACTCATGAAGGTACATCGCAGGTGAAGGACTCAAAGCTATTCCAGTTAGAATCAGAGTTTGAAAAGTTGAAGATGGAGGTTGATGAAGACATAGACTCCATGTGCACAAGATTTAGCAAAATTGTGAATGACTTTAAGGTTCTTGGAAAGAGTTTCTCAAATGGTGATTTAGTGAGGAAGATTCTTAGATCGCTTCCCCTGAAGTTCAATCCAAAAGTGACTGCCATCTCGAAGTCACACGATCTAAAGACCCTCCAAATTGAGAATCTTATAGGAAATTTGAAAACTCATGAGGTGGAACTAAGGATTCAACAACAAGAGTATAATTTGGAGCTAAGAATGAAAGCTTTGGCATTAAAATCCAAGAAGGAAGAGGAAAGTGAATCTGATGAGAATGATGAGGAAGATGTGGAGAGCTTGTTTGTGAAAAAGTTCAAAAGGCTTATGAGAAACTCTGAAAGAAGAAATTCTTTCAGGAAGTTCCTCAACAAGAAAGAGTCTGGATATAAGAAAGGAAAATCCAAAGCTGATGGAGAGGATGATGAAGAGCGTCCACCACATGAGTATTACCATTGCAGAAGAATTAGACATATCAGGAGCAAGTGCCCAAAATATCTAAAATAGCTGAAAGAGAAGAGGCACAAGAAGAAGGATAAAAAGAAAATTCTTAAGGTTGAAACCTGGGATGATGTCACATCTGAGGAGTCAAGTGGATCAAGTTAAAAAACGGACGAGGAGGCCAACATGTGCTTGATGGGAAAGAGCATCTCATCATCTAATGACGAGAGCAGTGTCCATAGAGACACTGAGGTAACTCCTCCAACATATGATGATTTATATTCTGAGTTTTTAAGAACTTCTAAATATTTTGACAAAAGCTTAAATGAAATTAAGTTGCTCAAGTCGGAAATAAATGTTTTGTTAGAGGAAAATAAAAAACTAACCACTGAATTAAAGTACTTGGGAAGGAGAAAGTGACTTATCAAGATGACTGTCACTCTTCTACAAGGATACTACAACTAGAAAAAGATCTTACTAAGTCCCGATTTCATGTTGATTCACTTACAAAGGAACTATATGTTCAAATCATGCCTCATCCAAAAGTGATGTAAGAAAATCTAATTCTTCTCATTTTGTCATAAATTTTATTTCTACATGTCACATGCTTGAAATTACTAAACGTAGAATTAATAAATTAAAAGTTGAAAGAATAAAAGTTAAATTCAAAATAATTATGTGATTTTAAAATCTACTATAATTTTAAACATCAAATAAACACATAGTTTATGAATTCTTCCTTAGACTTAAACGCTTACTATATCCATGATTATTTATACCTAGTTTGCGTCTCACATTAGCGAGAGTATATGATTGTGTGCATTAGAGACCTAACCTCTAAGTCATTTCTTGTCCTTAACCAGGGAGGGTTCCAGTGGGGCCTTGCGAGGTACTAGGGGAAAGAGTGATATGTTGAGAGTCGTCTTTTATATGCATATGAGATTAACACCCAACCCTAAGGCATGTGTGTAGCTCCTCATGCCCATCCATCACTTAGTACAGAGCTAGGATGTAGACATATAGTTTGGGTATTTTTAATCTAGGACATACTACATCACTATCACTGCATGAACATTATTATAAAATCTATTATTAGACCTCATTTATTCATAGCATCGATCTCTAGCTTTATAGAGATACATTATATTTTGTAATCAATTTCTTATCAAATAAAATCATGTCATGTATTGTCTTATTATCTTGATTTTATTTTCATATCATAAAATATTTTAAATAGTGATATCGCTTACAGTAGTAAAGTAATGTTGAATTCCACAACTTCCTATAAAGTAATCTTTAATATAATATTTTTGTTTAAATATAAAGAAAAATATAATTTCCTATAAAATATTTCATAACTTTATTAATTAACTCTGTTATTTTTATTTAAAAATTAAAATTCCATAAAACCCTTAATCACCCCCCCTATAAGGGAATCGTAAGATCCAATACGTATTTGTTATTCTCAAACCAAAAGATGCGGAACGCATGCTCCAACAATAACTACTTGAAGTACAAAGCTTTAGCTCTTTCTCAGCACTTCCAGTTCTTAGCAGACACTCTAACACTTCACATCACTTAGTAGCAACTCTTACAATGATTTAGCACTTCATCACACTTCTTTGACCTAGAATATGTTTTTATATGCCCCACTAATCTGCAATGGCTCTTAAGTTGATTTGACATCACATGGCCGAGAATGGATAGGGCTATCCTACTTTATTAGCTTTCTAGCAAAACTAGATCACGCCAAATCAACAACTAGTTTTGAATTTATCTCAGTGGTTGGGCTGAGACAGGCTTTTGTCTCAGCGAAAGATTAACTGTGTTACAGAGGTTTCGCTGAGACCAACCTGCTTTCTCAACAGGGTAGAGATAACCAGTTATCTTAGCTACAGATGGTTGTGTCCCAGTGGTTCCATTGAGACCAGACTATCTTCTCAATGGATTTTCACAAAAGAGTTGAGACAATGACATCAACTTCTAGGAATATTATAACCATGTTTAGAATAACTTAAACCTATAGATAATTGAAGTAGAAGATTTATCAAATACACCATGCACTTAGCATTGATGGTGATGCCTCTTCAAATCTAAGGAACATTGAAGGGCAATATTCCCAACACAATACATGATATCATAGGTAGGTTATTCCAAAATGGTGTTACCACTAGAGTAATAGCGCATAATGATCACACTTTTTCTGAGGGGCAATGTATTAGTAGACCTACCTTATTCACTCGCACTGACTATAACTATTGGAAAACTCGAATGCGATGTTTTTTAATTGTGTTAGATATTGATGTACGAGGAATGATAGAACAATGTTACACTCAACCTACAATGGTAGTTGGAAGTATTACTATGGAAAAACTAAATTATAAATGAGATGATTTTGACAAGCTTAAGTGCAAAAACAAAACAAAGGTAATGAATGATTTATTTTGTGCGTTAAATAGAACTGAATTTAATAGGGTTTGTGCTTGCAAAACAACTTACAATATTTGAAATTTACTTGAAGTTACTCATGAAGGTACTTTGCAGGTGAAGGATTCAAAGTTATTCCAACTTAAGTCAGAATTTGAAAAGTTTAGGATGGAAGTTAACGAAGACGTTGATTCTATGTACACGAGATTTACGAAGATCGTCAATGACTCCAAAGTACTTGGTAAGAATTTATCCAATAGTGATTTAGTGAGAAAGATTCATAGATCACTTCCCTCAAAGTTCAATCTGAAGGTGACCTCCATCTAAAAATCACATGATCTAAAGACTCTTTAAATAAAAATCCTTATTAGGAATCTAAAAACTCATGAAATGGAGTTGAAAATTCAACAACATGAGTACACCTTGGAGATAAAGAATAAGACGTTGTTGTTGAAGTCAAAGAAGGAGGAAGCGAGTGAAACTGATAAAGATAAAGAAGAAGATGAGGAGAGTCTATTTGTGAAAAAGTTTAAATGGTTTATGAAAAATCAGGAGAGGAGAAATTCATTTAGAAAGTACTTTAATAAGGATTCGGGTTTTAAAAAGGAAAAGAAAAGGTGAATGATGATGAGGAGGAACGTCTGCCACCAGAATGCTATCACTATAGAAATTTGGACATATTAGAAGCAAGTGCCCAAAATATCTGAAAGGGCAAAAAGAAAAGAGCTACAAGAAAATGATAAGAAGAAGATACTAAAGGCGAAGACTTGGGATGATTCCTCATCTGAAATTTCAAGTGGATTAAGTTCAGGCAATGATGAGGAGGCCAACATGTGCATGATGGGAAAGAGTACTACACCATCTGATGACGAATATAGTGTCCACAGTGACATTGAGGTAGAAGAAGGAAAAAAAACCTTTACAAACTGGTGTGTCATGTTAGTCTTAGAAAACACCGCTTTGAAAGCCTGGATCCATGACTTGAATACAATAATTAAAAAATTTAGAATTGGCAAAAAATCATTAGATATAATTTTAGCAAATCAGTGTCATGAATCTGCAAAATTTGGGCTTAGTTACTGTTCTGGAAGCTACCATCGGCGGTATCAAAAATTCTAAAAAAGTTAAATTAGCTGATGAAAACTTAAGTCACCTTACTACTACTACCTCATGTTCGAGTAAGAGTCCTCAGAAAACTTTGACGAGAGTTTCATCACCCTTTATTGTGTGTGCTAAATGTAATAGGTTTGGTCACACCACAGACTCCTGTAGTAAGAAAGGACAATGCGCTTTTAAATAAGTCTAGGTGCCTAAGGTTTCCACCTATTCTATGGGAGGAACCACTTGGGTAGCCAGATCTTTACCCTCATCTCTGTTTTAGGCATGTCGGCGGGTTAAGGAAAAGTAAGACGTGTGGTATTTGAACTCTAACTATTCAAAACACATGACGGGCGATAAATTAAAGTTCCTTAAGCTTGAGATAAAGAAATGAGGAATGGTGACCTTTGTCGACAATGAAAAAGGAAGGATCATGGGCATCAGTGTAGTTAGTAACGATTCATTTACTATTTCAAATGTTTTATATGTTGATGGTTTGAAACATAACTTAATTTCTATAAATCAATTGTGTGATAAAGGATTAAACATTTTATTTGAATCATCTATGATTTGTGCAAAATTGTAGATTCAAACTCAAATGAAATTGTACTTATAATACTAAGATGTCACAATGTTTATATGATAATGTTTCATGATCTTTCACATTATATATTAAAATGTTTTATTTCTAAAAATGAAGAATTAGAACTATGGTATTGGCATCTTGGTCATTCCAGTGCTAAACTAGTTATAAGAGTTTCTAAAAATAAGTTGATAAAAGGTTTACCTTTATTAGATGGAAAGTTATCTTCTCTAAGCACACCATGTAAAAAAAATTCCAAAATCTTCATTAAAGAGTAAAAATGTTATTTCTACTACTAGAGCTCTTCAATTAATTCATATGGATTTATTTGGTCTAATCACTACATAAAGTCTAAGAGGTAGAAAATATACTTTTGTTTTAATAGATGATTACTCAAGATTTTGTTGGACTATATTCTTATCTTCCAAATCCGACACATTCTTTGAATTTAAAAATTTTGCATTTGTATTCAAAATGAACTTGATTTAAAAAATAAATGCATATGCTCGAATCATGGAGGTGAATTTGAGAATGACAAGTTTATTTCTTTTTGTACTGAGTTAGGAATAAAACATAAATTTTTTGCTACTCACACACCACAACAAAATGGTGTAGTGGAGAGGAAAAATAGTACTCTTCAAGAATTAGCTCGTACTACGTTATCTGAATATAAATTACATTGATCTTTTTAGGTTGAAGTTATTAGTAATACATGTTATGTTATTAATTGTGTTAAAATTAACAGTTTATGAACTTTATTTTCAAAAGATGCATAATGTATCATATTTTAGAGTTTTTGGATGTAAATATATTTTTTTGAATACAAAAATACATTAAGAAAATTTGATGAAAAATGTGATAAAAGAATTTTTATTGACTATTCTTCAACTAATAAAATGTATAGAGTTTATAATAAATGAAATAAAATAATTGAAGATTCAATCTATGTTAAATTTGATGAGTTTGTTCCTTGTGTAGTGAATACTAATCCTACAAGAAATAAAAAAGAAGAACCTCTTCCTTCTTTGGGGCATGATGATGAAAAGTTACTTAGAGATCAAGAAGAAAAAAGAGAGGAAAGAAAAGAAGTTGAAGAATATAAGCCTCCAAGTGAACTTTGATTTTCAAAAGATCATCCAAAGGAATTAGTTTTTGGAGAACCATCAAGAGGGGTTATTACTCGTTCTTCTTTACATGATTTATTTTCAAACATATGTTTTATTTCTGATATAGAACCAAAAGATGTTTCAACTGCTTTAAATGATAAACCTTGATTTTTAGATATGAATGATGAACTTAGCCAATTTGAACGTAATAAGGTTTGGAAACTTATAGAGAGACCTTGTGATCATCCTATTGTAGGAGTTAAATGAATTTTCAAAAATAAACTAGATAGTGAATCTAGAATCACTAGGAATAAGAATAAGTTAGTTGCAAAAGGATATGCTCAAATTGAGGTGTTAAATTTTGATGAAACCTTTGCACCCATAGCACATCTTGAAGCAATTAAAATTTTTCTGGCATTTGCTACTTTTACGAGATTTAAATTATTTAAAATGAATGTTAAAACTGCATTTTTAAATGGGAACATTAAGCAATAAATTTATGTAGAATAACCCCCTGGCTTTGTTAATGAAAATTTCCTGATAATGTTTATAAGTTGAAAAAGCATTTTATGGTTTAAAATAAGTGTGATATGCATGGTATGAAAGATTGACATTATATTTATTGATAATAAAATGGGTAATGCAGATAGTACACTCTTCATTAAGCATGTAAATAAAGATCTAGTAGTTTTACAAATTTATGTTGATGACATTAATTTGGAGCCACAAATGAAGAGTTATGTAATAAAGTTGTTATGTTGATGAAAAATGAATTTGAAATGAGCATGGTAGGATAACATATATATTTTCTAGGATATCAAATTACCCAAAAACATGATGGAATTTTCATTTGCTAATCTAAGTATATTCATGATGTTCTTAAAGATTTGGATGTGAAAACTCTAAACAAGTTAGTACTCCTATCAGTGTTTCATTGAAATTAGGAAAAGATGAAAGAGGAATTTCTATTGATCAAACATTATTAGAGCTGTCACTTAAAACCAAAAACCGTAAACCGAACCAGAACCACAAAGAATTGGACCGAACTATTCGCTAATTATCCGAGTTCCGGTTTGGATTTTGGAATCGTGAACAACATTGGACTGGGTATGGTTCCATCATTTTATTATTCGGACCGGAACCGGAACCAGAACCACAACATGCAAGTCTCAAACGATTTCAAAATTTTTAGAGCCGATCTAAACCGAACTGACACGGAACTAAACTACAACCCGTTTATTATCATTTTAATATAAAAAATTATTTATCTTACAAATATACTATTAGAATTTATTTTATATTTTGATAATATCCTAAAAATATATGCAATGATATTGATCATTTTAAATGCTATGTGTATCGATATTCTGCACATTTTTATATCCAAATAAAAAAAGAAGTTATGCACTATTTAATAAATATCATAGCTTTTTTATCTTTATCATTTTAAACATTGTGTGTATAGATGTTCTAAACTATTTATTAGTATTACTATTATTATTTTCGCATTATTGCAGTATTTATTTTATATTTTGATAATACCCTAGTAAAAAAATGCCAAATATCAATCCGCAGTTGTCACGTACAATTGTACAGGGTTAATCAGCTACACTTGAGTGCCTACTTTTCTTATTCAACACATTTATTTTTTCTTGGCTGCAGTGCTGCACATCTCCTCTCTAGCAGGGTTCCGGGCTGCAGTGCTGCACATCTCCTCTCTAGCAGGGTTCCGGGCTGCAGTGCTGCACATCAACACATCTCCTCTCCTTCTATCCCAAATTACCCACTTTTTTCTGATGTCGTCGCCGGGCTGGTTTCATTGAACTCCATCCCTCTCCCTCTCTCAGCTCAGGTACCACAGTACCAATTCTATCATCGATCTTCTTTTCCTTCTTTTATTATTCGGTGTTCTATCTGATTCTATTTTTACAGAGGGTTTAGGGTTCACAGACGACTCCTCTACGAAATGAAAGTCGGCATTCTGGCGATAAAGGAGAGATTTCGTTCGCCGGCCACCCCTTGCCACTGATCGGAAAGAGCTTGAGGCGATGCATCACTCATTTGTGGATCTGCTCTCTAAATTAGTGTACTCTACATGCGATCCTAGTGCATCATTGTAATTCCTTCAGAAACCGATACATTTTTTGTAATGACATGTAATGTTTTGTTCCTACGCATCTCTTTATTTATTTTCCATGATCTGCAATATTTTAATTGCTTTCTTTGTACAGATCTCTTCCATATCCGCAACATTTTATTTAAATATTTTTTTAAAGAACAAAACTTTTTTGTTCTCCATCACAATATTTTGTTCATGCGCCTCTTGCATAAAGGACAAGCAAATAAGGGTGTAATTGCCTACTCTGATGGCTTTTTACCGCTTTGATTTGCAACTTTATGTAGTTTTTACTGCTGTAAATTTCTTCAGATTCATTTTTTTATGGTTTGCTCCAAAACTTCAATATTTATATGGCTGAGGGTAAATTAAGAGTTTTACATAAGCAAATTGTATTTTTTTCATTTAAAAATGATAATAGGAAGAGTGAATTTGTATATGTTAGTTTGTTTATATGAATGTGTATGTATATGAATATATGATGAGTGAACATTTTTCATAGAATAGTTGTTTTTCATATGAACATTTTTCATAGGTGACGCATTACTTATTATGTGAGAATAGTTGTTTTTATTTTAAGTTGAGTGACAATTTATGTAGCAACTTTATGCATAAAAGTCACCGTACTTTCATAATAGATACCATAGGCTAATCTACAAAGTTATATATATATATATATTTATTTATATATTTATATATGGCCATTTATTGGGACCTCCCCTCTAAGTTTGCTAAATTAGAAGTTGCACCCCTCCTACTTTCAAAATTACAAATACATTCTAAAGTTTATATTTCAAAACATTAACGCCCTTTGAAAGTAGTGATGAGTTTTGCTCCAAAACTGAGATCCACTCTCTATTGAAATCCAGACCACTTGACACCCGCTTTATCGCTCGATACCTAACATTCTCTCCTCTCCTTACCCAATCTGCTTAGCCTTTTCTTATTTCTAAGGCTATTGGTGGGTGTGGCCGACCAAGAAGAGGAGTTCTCAGCTAGGGCATATTTATCTTGACCTTTGAAAGAAGTGATGAGTTTTGTTGATCAACTTCTTGTCAGGACTCCAATTCTTGGGCTACCCTTGTGGTGTTTGATTGAGAGAAGGGAGAGGAGAAGAGGAGGCCACTTTTGTTGGAACCCTCTTACCGAAGAAAGCTTGTTGCCACCATAGTTAGTGAACTCCAACCGAAAAGTTGTCTCGGTCAATAAAAGGAAACCATGCATTGACAACTCTCCACCCAAATCCTTGAGGCTTAAATGGTTGGGAAGGATTGGAGGCATGTAATAATATCTTTCACCCCCGGTTTAGGATTTGATTATTGCACGTTTATTTTCATGATGTGATTGTGTGACACATGATGCATCTAATTAGAGAACCTAAGGTGACCATAGTTCCTAGGAAACCTTCAGGTCGATTATGTCCATCCCAGACATATTTTGCATTAGAAATATCGGGCGGACAAATTCAGACTAGGCATGTTGTGTGAAGACTACCTGTGGCAATAAGCCCGGATCAGTGATGTTGATTGCACATTTTATACTGGGTAATTATCCGTTTTTATTTTGTCATGTCCACTTGCGAATTGGGAATCGACGTAGGGGTAGGCTATGGGTATTTACACATGGTGTCCTAGGTTTATAGTGAGACCCTGTCGATCGTGGTTGTTACCTGGTAGAGGAACCCGAGTGATAATAAAAGAATTAGAATATAAATCAATGATGAGGCTTAGTAGATTTTAGGTGCTTTGCCCTACGAATCATTTTCAATATCGACGTTGGTCAAAAAGCGCTAAGTTTGGGGGTAAATGTCTGATGGAGCAATAATTGTTTATGAGTATGTTGGCGATGAGTCTACCTTTAATGTTATGTTGGAAGGCACGGGTTATTAGTCCCCCCTTCGTTGTTATGTTAGAAAGCATGGGATTATGAGTCCCCCTCTATCATTACATTCGAGGGCGCATGTCATATCAGTCCCCCCTATCGCATCTGCTTTGGTGGTTATAGGTTTGACCCTCCCATCACTATGCTTGAGAGCATAGGTTAAACTAGACTGTTGTCACTCCTTGTAGGACAATTGTGGGTTTCGTCCCTCCTATAGTATCAATGATTGATTATTTTATACCTCATATTGTGGTGGTGTTCGATGACATCAAGTGACTTAATATTTTTGAATGATCTTATAGGTTCTTATATGATTTGATTAGATCCTGACCCAAGGTGTGTGGTAGTTATAATAGCACTTATAATATGTTTGCTTTTATTTTTTTGTTGGAGCATGCATTCCGCAATTCTTGGTTTGAGAATAACAAATGCCATGATATATTTGATCTAATATTTTGTGTGTTTATAGTGTGCAAGTCATACAGGTACAAGCATAGTTTGTATGAGAAGACAAGCCCTCCGTCATGAGCATGTATACTTAGAAACAACAAAAGATGAGTGTTGATTACTGAATATTAATAAATCAAAACTTTCAATCCGGGAAGAGTTACGGGACATGTCACTCCATTCTAGAAAGAGGACGATATTTAAAAGTTGGAAAAGGCTTCACTAACGTCGGTGGTAGTCACTAACACTAGCGGTAGCACTAATACCGACGATAGTATCAATAAAAAAGGCAATATCAACGTGACGAAAAAGGAAGGGGTTGTAGAGCCAGATTTGGCAAGTGCTAATTCCAGCGGCAATACAATACCGCCAGGCGATATCTTTTAAAAAGTCCATTTTCGGAAGAAAATGGTACCAAAAATGCTGATTTCCAAAGTTCCAAAATTTCATAAAATGATGTAGACAAGTTTCCTAAAATGTCGATGGAACGTAGCCAAATGTGCTGATTTCTAAAGGGAGAAGGCTGCCTAAAATATCTATCTTTGAGCGGTAGTGCAAGCGCTGGCGGTAGTTTCCATTCTTATTTAAAGAGAGGCTCCTCTCCTTTCTTTTCCATAAATTCCTTTACTCTCCAAGCAACAAATCTAAATCAGTTAAGAAAGGCTTGTCTCTAGAGATCAAGAGAACTCCCTTGGGCAAACACGAAAATCTAAAGGAGATTTTTGAAGAAGAAGAAAAATGATGCATATTCAATACGAAGGGAGAATGCTTCAAGAACGTCAACGTTTACATCGCATTCATCTTCACCTTCAAAAATCTTTGGGAAGTTCTTCTTGCTTTTTATTTCTCTTTTATTTCCCTTTTTATCCTTTTGTATCGGTGGAGACATCATTTGGGGAGAACGTCAGATTCCGGGAAGGTCTTCGTTGGAAATTTATCGTAGGTAGGGGCAACCAAGGATTGTGAGACTTAGGGAGAAAATCATCTGGTGTGGACATCGGTTTCCCGGGAGGATTTGCAAATTGTCGCGTGTTGTGGTGACTAGGTCTAGGGTAGATCTAGGGGCGGTTTGAGACCTTATCTAGGAGAGATAGACTAGAACCAACCGGTCTTTGGGAGAAGGGTTTGCATAGAAAACGAAAAGAGAATTTCATATTTTGACTCTATTTTTAGCCTAATAGAAATCAAATATTTTGTAATCTATTTCTTATGAAATGAAATCTTGTCTTACATTATTTTATTAAATTGATTTTATTTCATACTTTCAAATATTTTAAATAAATTTCTCCCTCAAAGCATTAAAGAAAAACATATCACTAATTACTTTTTAAAATACATGCATGAATTTTACTTTTTGTTAATAGCGCTATGCGTTAGGGCTAACGCTGACAGTAGTGAAGGAATATTGAAATTTGACCTCTTTTAAAAGTAATCATTATTATAATAATTTCTGAGATATAAAATATATTCTTCTACTGTAAAATTTTCTAATACTTCTTTAAATAACTTTGATATTTTAAATATGATTTAAATTTCCAAAAAAACCTTATTCACACCCCCCCCCACCCCCGCCCCTCTAAGGGCGCCTAAAGATCCAACTTTTTGATTATGTGATATTGCTTCTGATTAAATGTTGAGATAAGGTAAAGTCGAAGTTACATCGTGTTGGTGATATGATGAACTGAGTAAAAGAAACAGACTTAACCAAACCCATACCATGGATGTGGCAGCATCAGGTGTATCTGAAAGTCTTTGATTTCAAGGGTAGCTAAACACCTAGAGGGGGAGGGTGAATAGGTTTTTAGGTCTTTTTACTTTCTTTTAGACTTTATTTGAGCTAATGTCTATTGTGATTAGTTAGTATTTCTTTAAAGAAGATCACACATAGAACACAGATGGTTTATAGTGGTTTTCCAAAGTATGGGTACGTCCACTATCCCTCCCGCCTTTCTAATAATGTGTTAGACAAGGAACTTCACCAAAAACTCGGATCCTTAGAGCTTACAACACGATCCTGTAGGACCACTCAGTCTTCTCCATGACCTACAGCTAGAGCACAAAGCCCTACAACTCAGTGATCAAAAGATCACCTATCTCGAGCCAAAAAGCCCTACCGCTCAGGCTAGGAGGATAACCCTACCTTAGATCCAAAGGATCCTACAACTCAGGTGCAAGTGCCCTGCAACTCAGGCCAAAGCCCTACATTCAGATCCAACCTGGATCCTACAACTCAGATTCACACTTGAATCCAACCACTCAGGCCAAAGCCCTACACTCAGATTCTTAACAGAATCCTACCACTCAAATCTTTATAAGATCTTACATTCGACCTTTATAAATAGCCTTACAACTCAGATCTAGAAAGATCTTATAGAAAATTAGGTTTGTTGATATTGAATAGACAACAGAGAAATAATCTCTGTGTCTTCCTCCTTTTGTCCTAAGAAAACTCAGACCAGATTCCTTCTTCATAGATCTAGAAAATAGTCTTCAGGATAAGCTCTACTTGGGCTGTAAAGTAACTGCAGCAGGGATAGGCCTTTGCTGCTTTTCTCTCATAGAAATGTCTCTGATCTTGTTATTGTCGGTGTTGATCGCAGCATCTAACTTGATGACCTTTTGGGTTCAGTCAATTTTTAACTTCTGGTTCGAGCTTTGGAATAATAGCAAGGAAGAAGACGAAGTTTTTTGCTTAGTGAAAAGACAAACCCTTGAAAAAAGATCCTTTCTTCTCCGCCGATCTTATTCCTTTTATCATCCGTCGTGTAACGATTCTTTTGACCCGTGGGCCCAGCTTTAATTACAGATATATTGCCTTACTTTTACAGAATAAATCTTACAGCAAGCCACCGGTGCCATTAGTGATGGACTACAGCTTTCCCGCAATGAATTTGAATTCCGTTGACTATTATTGACTTTTGTTAACGTCAGTATCTGTGGACTTATCCAAATTCTCAGTTTCAACTCAGGCATTGAGTGCATTGAGTGAACAAGCTTCACTCAACACAAAAACACTTAGTCAGATAAACTACACTTCCAGGCATTGAGAGCGTTGAGTAAACAAGCTTCACTCAATGCCAAAACACTTAGTCAACAATCTGAACCTTTCTGCATCTTAGGCGTTGAGAGCGTTGAGTGAAGCTTCATCACTCAATGCTTTTGTACTTATCCCCTTCTCTGAACCCTGCCATCTTGCTGATGCATTGAGTGCATTGAGTGAGCTGTCCTCACTCAACGCATCTGGACTTAGACAGATTTTTCTATCTATCTTCATTAAGCTTTGAGTGACTATAGCTATGTCAACGCTTTCCCCTTTTGGTATTGAGTGAGCTGACCTCACTCAACGCTTCTGGACTTAGTTAATTTTGTTGTCTCCTTCTTCTTTGGCTTTGATAGAATTAACATGGCGTTGAGTGAATTGGCTTCACACAATGCTTCTGGACTTAGCCATATTTCTATGACAGATTCTCTGTGGCTTTGACTGAAGTAGCTTGATTCAACGCTTCTAGCTGTATGGCGTTGAGTGAGTTGACATCACTCAACGCTTGTGGACTTGACCACTTTTTTGTCTTCCTTCTTCTTAAGCTTTGACTGCACAGTCTTTCCTCAGTGCTTTTTGTTGTTTGGCATTGAGTGAACTGGCTTCACTCAACGCATGTGGACTTAGCCACTTTTCTTAACTGTCAAAGCAAAGGCTTTGACTGACTGATCTTTACTCGACGCTTCTGCTCATCTGGCATTGAGTGAGCTGTCCTCACTCAATGCCTCTAGACTTAACTAGAATTTTTCCTTTGTCAACAACTCTTCTTGACATCTAGCGTTGAGTAAACTGACTTTACTCAATGCCTGTGGACTTAGTAGAATATATCTTTCTAGCTTTCTTTCTTAGACATCTGGCATTGAGTGAAATTACTTCACTCGATGCCTATGAATTTAGACAGATTCCTGTCTTTCCAACATCCTTCTTTGAGTCCACCTGTCCAATCCACGTGACAAGTAACCATTTGCATGCATGAGCTTGAACATACATCAAATACAACTAGGTATGCACCATTAACTTGTTTGACTTCTTACAAATCTGGGATATTGGGATCAAAGGACCCAACAATCTCTCTCTATTTGAAGAAGTCAAAATCCTTATTCAAAATTCTTTGTCAATGATATACACCAACATATGTAGCAATAATATTTGTTAAAAAGAGAGTTATAGGTTACCACATTTTCTTTATACCACATTTTCCTTGCATGTATGGTGATCATCACCTACTCCCCCTATTTTGTTGACTGGCCTTGGTCATTTCCTTGATCATTCCCTTCTCCCCCTTTTTGACTTCTATAGAATAGTCAGGGAGGTGCTGGCTGTCTCTGATTATCTTCTACCACATTCTGATTTTAGATAATAAACTGGTGCAGCTGCTAGCTTCTTCCATACAGGAGGTTGAATCTGTTCCTATATGGTGGACTTGCTCCCCCTCAATAAGAGCATCAGTACTTGTTTTCTCTCAACAGGAGCATCTTCTATCATTTTATCTGATAGACACTCTAGTCCATTCCCGTCTTGATATCACTTGTGGCCTTTATACCCTGCAAGAAGTAGTTGTTCCTTCAACCAAAAACAAAGTGAGGATAAACTGAAGTTATACTAAGTTAACAATACCTAACTCAAACTTGAAGGTGTTGAACTTTGCTTCATCTAGTGACTTGGTGAAGATGTCAGCCAATTGCTTGTCTGTAGGGACAAACTCAAGACTGATATCTTCACATTCCACATGCTCTCTTATAAAGTGATATCTAATCTCTATGTGCTTAGTCCTGCTGTATGAGACGGGATTCCAATCTATAGAGATTGCACTAGTAGAATCACAAAATAAAGGACTTCTACTTATCTAAAGGTTATAGTCCTTGAGTTGATGCTGGATCCACATCAACTATGCACTACAGCTCCCAACAGCTATATATTCTGATTTTGCAGTTAAAATTACAACACTTGTTTGCTTCTTGCTGCTCCAAGACGCTAGTCTTCCTCCCAAGAACTGACAGGTGATTGAAGTGTTTTTTCTATCCTCTTTACAGCCTGCAAAATCTATATCTAAATAGCCTATTAGTTCAAAATCCCTATTTCTAGGGTACCATAGGCCAAGATCTGGTATGCCCTTAGGATACCTTAAAATCCTCTTGGTAGCAGAGTAGTGAGATTATTTAGGACTAGCCTATTACCTAGCACAAACACATGTAACATACATGATGTCTGGCCTACTCGTAGTAAGATATAGAAGGGGGTCAATTATCCCTCTATACAAAGTTTCATCAACAGGTTTCCCTGCCTCTTATTTGTTATTAGAGCTTGAGGAGATCGGGCGATCTTATGTCAAACCACAACGGTCTATCTATCTCAACGACCTAGCAGTTTGGTCCAGCGGTCTGGTGGAGTGCCTCAACTTGCGGTTAGGTGGACAGCAGAAGCAGCGGTCTGAAGGAAGCCGCAGTGTTCTGGAAGAAAGCCGTAGTAGCAGTCTGTCGGTTAGCCATAGCGGTCTGTCAATAAGCCGTAGCGGTCTGAATAAAGCAACAGTAGTCTGGCAGAGAGTCATAGTAGCGGTCTGTCGATGAGCCGCAATGATCTGGATGAAGCCGCAGTGGTCTGTTTAAAGGCGCAGCAGCGGACAGATGGTTAACCATAACTGTGTTCTAGTGGCAACCCGCAGTTGCGGTCTGGCAGCTTATTCTTGCAGCCTTACCTGGCAGTTAAGTGACTTTCCTAGTTGCCCTTTGGTGTTCTATTATTTGTTGCATAGTGGGCGATTTGACCATGTCAAACTGCGTAAACCGCCCGACTTGTATTTAGTCCCACATCGGCTGTTATATTCTCTCATCTCCCCCATTTCTATAAATAAGGGGGCATACCTATGTAATAATTATCTTTTTGGAGCAATAAAATTTGTGGTTTATTTACCTCTTGGCCGTTTTCTTGCTCATTTTTCACATGGTATCAAAGCAAATCGATCCTTTGCTCCAATCAGATTGCAGTTTATTTGTTAAACCACGCTGACTTCTTCCAGTTTTCTTCCCATGCCAGCTTCTTCCTGTTCGCTTCCCACCCTTCCCTCCCTTGCTTGTCGCTCTCCTACGCTTTCATCTTTGTGTGTGTTTTGTTCGCGCGGCTTCCTTTGCTTAGTCGCATTTCATTGAAGTTTCTCAGCTGTTCACTACTTCTTCTCTTCTCTATTGCGAGTTCCGCGTTTTAGTCGCGACATCTTCCTTGCCGCTGGTGTGTTGTCACTATGACTGTGTGGAATCGTTCTCTTCTCTCCTTTCTTCTTATTTTTTGTCGCTGCGGATTCTTTTCTAGTCGTTGCGGCTTCTCTAACCGTTGCAGGATCCACATCCTAGTCGCGACCTCTTTTCTTGCCGCTGGTGTGGTATCACCGTGACCGTGTGGTCTTCCCGCGCAGTTTGTTTGCTGCTTGGTCGCTGCAACTTCTCTTTTCTCGCGTGGTTGATTTCTCTTCTCATGCGGTCTCTTCTTGGTTTGCTCCTCTTGGTGTCCGGTTCTCTCCAACTTCTTTTCAAACCGTGCGGTTTGATTCTCTTCTTCTCTTTTTATTTTGGTCGTTGGCTTTTTGTGACGTATTTGTCATCCTATTCAGTTTCTCTTCTTTTGACGGCTTGTTTCTAACCGTGCGGTTAGTTTTTCTTCCTTTTGGTTTCTATTTTCTTTGAGATGGTTTCTCTTCTCTCCTCTACAGCTCGTGCTCTTGTATCCTCCTCTGATAGGTGGCTTATTGACTCGGGTGCCACTTGTCACATGACCGACAACTCTCGTTTGTTCTCTTCTTTGCTTGAACAGAACGGACTGTCTCTTATTGTTATTGCAGATAGGACTTTTGCTCCTATACATGGTGTTAACACTGTGCGTCTCTCTCCGTCTTTGCTGCTTGAGGACACTCTCTATGTCCCTACTTTTCTGTGAAATTTACTATCTGTTCATACTCTTTGCACTCAGTTTGCAAGGTTACTTTTACGATCACCACTTATTCTTTCTCTTATTTTGTCTCCAAAGCTACGATTGCTACTAGGACTGCTAGTGGTGGCCTCTTCTTTCTTAATCATGATATTGCTCTTTCTGCTTCTTCATCTCTTCAACAATGGCATCGTTGTCTTGGTCATCCTCCTTCTTGCCTCCTTCATCAACTTTTCCCAAACCTTCCTTCATAAGATTTTCCTTTGAATTGTGAAGCCTGTCAGCTTGGCAAACATCATCACTCTTCTTTCCCAGCACGAACGGGATGTAGTTCTTTGCATACTTTTGAACTTGTTTACTCTGATATCTGGGTTCTTGCTCCTACTGCTACTATTGGTATAGGTAGCTTATACTTTATAATCTTCATTGATGATTTCTCACAGTGTACTTGGTTGCATCTCTGAAAGATTGTTATGAAATTTATATTGTGTTTACCGCCTTTTATAAAGAGATCTTGACACAGTTTAAGGTGCCTATTCAAGTTCTTCAGATTGATAATGCCAAGGAATATATCAGCTGACAATTTTATGATTTTTGTGCGAACCATGGTTTGCTTCATCAAACTTCTTGACCCTACACCTCTCAACAGAATGACATTGCTGAATGCAAGAATCGTCATCTCTTGGATGTTTCTTGCAGTCTTCTGTTACAAATGAATGTTTCTTGGTCCTATTGGGCTCATGCTGTTCTTCTCTCCTGCTATCTTATTAATCACACGCCTTCATCTGTTCTTCAGGGCAAGACTCACTTTTCTATTTTGTATCTCAAGGCCGAGCCATTTCCTTTACCTCTTAAAATTTTTGGATGTACGGCGTTTGTTCACATACCTTCTCCTATTCATGACAAACCGTGAAGAGCCCCTGACTTGTATTTAGTCCCACATTGGCTATTGTATTCTCTCATCTCCCCCGATTTCTATAAATAAGGAGGCATACCTATGTAATTATTATCTTTTTGGAGTAATAAAATTTGTGGTTTATTTACCTCTTGGTCGTTTTCTCGCTCATTTTTCATATGGTATCAGAGCGAATCGATCCTTTGCTCCAATCAAATTGCAGTTTGTTTGTTAAACCACGCCGACTTCTTCCAGTTTGCTTCCCGCGCCGACTTCTTCCTGTTCGCTTCCCACCCTTCCCTCCCTTGCTTGTTGCTCTCCTGCGCTTTCTTCTTTGTGTGTGTTCTGTTCGCGCGGCTTCCTTTGCATAGTCGCATTTCATTGCAGTTTCTCAAATGTTCACTACTTCTTCTCTTCTCTATTGCAAGCTCCGCGTTTTGGTCGTGACATCTTCCTTGCCGTTGGTGTGTTTTCACCGTGACTGTGCGGACTCGTTCTCTTCTCTCCTTCTTTCTTCTTCTTTTCTTATCACTGTGGATTCTTTTCTTGTCTATGCGGCTTCTCTAACCATTGCGGGATCCACATCCTGGTCACGACCTCTTTTCTTAACGCTGGTGTGGTATCACCGTGACCGAGTGGTCTTCCCGCGCGGTTTGTTCGTTGCTTGGTCGCTGCGACTTCTCTTTTATCGCTTGGGTTGATTTCTCTTCTCGCGCGGTCTCTTCTTGGTTTGCTCCTCTTGGTGTCTGGTTCTCTCCAACTTCTTTCAAACAATATGGTTTGATTCTCTGCTTCTCTTTTTCTTTTGATCGCAGGCTTTCCACGACGTGTTTGTCATCCTATTCGGTTTGGCTTCTTTTGACGGCTTGTTTCTAACTGTGCGGTTAGTTTTTCTTCCTTCTAGTTTCTATTTCTTTGAGATGGTTTCTCTTCTCTCCTCTACAGCTCGTGCTCTTTTGTCCTCCTCTAATAGGTGGCTTATTGACTCTTGTGTCACTTGTCACATGACTGGAAACTCTCATTTGTTCTCTTCTTTGCTTGAACAGAAAAGACTGTCTCTTATTGTTATTGCAGATGGGACTTTTGCTCCTATACATGATGTTGGCACTGTGCGTCTCTCTCTGTCTTTGCTTCTTGAGGACACTCTCTATGTCCCTACTTTTATGTGCAATTTACTCTCTGTTCATGCTCTTTGCACTCAGTTTGCTTGGTTACTTTTACAGGCACCACTTGTTCTTTCTCTGATTTTGTCTCCAAAGCTACGATTGCTAATGGGACTGCAAGTGGTGGCCTCTTCTTTCTTGATCATGACATTGCTCTTTCTGCTTCTTCTTCTCTTAAACGATGGCATTGTCGTCTTGGCCATCCTCCTTCTTTCCTCCTTCATCAACTTTTCCCAGACCTTCCTTCAGAGGATTTTCCTTTGAATTGTGAAGCCTGTCAGCTCTTCAAACATCATCACTCTTCTTTCCCAGCATGACGAGACATAGTTCTTCGCATACTTTTGAACTTGTTCTCTCTGACATCTGGGTTCTTGCTCCTACTACTACTATTGGTAGAGGTAGCTTATACTTTGTAATCTTCATTGATGATTTTTCATGGTGTACTTGGTTGTATCTCCTGAAAGATCGTTCTGAACTTTATACTATGTTTACTGCCTTTTATAATGAGATCTTGACACAGTTTAAGGTTCCTATTCATGTTATTCAGACTGATAATGCCAAGGAATATATCAGTCGACAATTTTATGATTTTTGTGCGAACCATGGTTTGCTTCATCAAAGTTTGTGCCCCTATACCTCTCAACAGAATGACATTGTTGAACGCAAGAATTATTATCTCTTAGATGTTGCTTGCAGTCTTTTGTTACAAATGAATGCTTCTTGGTCCTATTGGGGTCATGTTGTTCTTCTCTCATGTTATCTTATTAATTAGACACCCTAATCTGTTCTTTATGGTAAGACTCCATTTTCTATTTTGTATCCCTGGGCCGAGCCATTTCCTTTACCTCTTAAAATTATTGGATGTACGATATTTGTTCACATACCTTCTCCTGGTCGTGTCAAACTTTCTCCCCACTCTATTAAATGCATATTCCTTAGTTATTGTCCGACTCAGAAGGGATATTGTTATTTTGATCCTATTCTGCGCAAACAGTATGTGTCTGCTGATGTTACCTTCTTTAAAGATACATCGTATTTTTCTCATGCTTCTTCTCTCTTGCCTTCTGATACTTCTTATTCAATTCCTATTATCTCGGCACCACTCCCAGAACTAGCTCTTTCCACGACTATTCCTGTTGCGCCATCTCTTTCTCTCAAAACATATTATTTGCCCTTGTAGCCTTCTGTACCTATTGTCGGGCCTCTTCTTTCTTCTGGTAGTGAATTGCCTCCTTCAGATAAGAGTGATCTTGATCTTCCTATTGCCTTGCAGAAGGGCGTTCAACAATGCACTAAGCATCCTATTAATGTGGTTGTCTCCTATACTCAGCTTTCCCTGGAGGGCAAGCGTTTTGCTCTTGCTATCTCTTTTACGGTTATACCAGCTACGTATCAAGAAGATCTTGTCATTCCTCAGTGGAAAGCTACTATGGATGAAGAAAAGAACACATTAACTAAGAGAAGTACTTGGACTCTTGTTCCTCCACCTCTGGGCATTATTGTGGTTGGCTGTCGGTGGGTATTTATTGTTAAGTATCGTCCAGATGGTTCGGTTGATCGATATAAGGCGAGGCTTGTGGAAAAAGGATTTACTCAGACGTATGGGGTAGATTTCTTTGATACTTTTTCTCCTGTTGCTCACATCAGCACTATACGCATTATCTTCTCTGTGGCTGTTAATCGAGATTGGGAGATGTCTCAGTTAGATGTGAAGATTGTCTTTCTTTATGGTGATTTGCAAGAAGTGGTTTACATGGAGAAACCTCCTAGGTATGTTGCTCAGGGGGAGTCTAAGGTATGCAAGCTTCGGAAGGCGATTTATGGTTTAAAGCAGAGTCCACGAGCTTGGTTTGAAAATTTTAGTTGAGTTGTTTCTCTTATTCGGTTTAGTCAAAGCTCTGTTGATCATTTCTTATTTATATGCAAGACTACTAAAGTCCTTGTGGTTCTTACTGTCTATGTTGATGATATTTTTCTGACTAGTGATGATAAAGAAGGCTTTGATCTAGCCAAACAATATCTTCGACAACATTTTGTTACTAAGGATATGAGACCTCTGAAGTACTTTCTGGGTATTGAGATTTCACGAAAGAGGAACTCGGTGGTTCTTTCACAGCGAAAGTATACGCTAGATCTCTTAAAGGAGACCGGTCTTCTTGGCACGAAACCTGCTCGTTGCCCGATGGCGGTTAAAGATGATAAGGGGTGTACTGAAGATTGTCCTCTTCTTCCAGATTTCATTGTGTACATACGTCTTGTAGGAAAACTCATATATCTGACTGTTATTAGACCAGATATTTGTTATGTGGTTGGAAAGGTCAGTCAGTTTATGCAGAATCCTAAAGAGTGTCATCTTCGGTCTGCCGTGAAAATTCTAGAGTATGTGAAATAGTTTCTAGGAAAAGGCTTGTTGTTTCAGAAGAATAATCATCTGAAGATTGAAGCATATTATGATGTCAGCTATGTTGATAACAAAGAAGATAAAAAGCTTACATCATGTTTGAGTACCGTTATAGGAGGAAACCTTATTAGCTGGAAAAGCAAGAAGTAGATAGTAGTTTCAAGGTTAAGTGTTGAAGCAAAGTATAGGAGCAAAGCTTCAACTACTTGTGAGTTAAAATGGTTATGAGCGATTTTGCTGGACTTGGGAGAAGTCTATGATCATCCTTTTCCTATGTTCTATGATAACAAGGCAACCATATATATTTCAAGGAATCCTGTCTTTCATAAGAGGATGAAGCATATCGATGTTGATTGCCACTTCATTAGAGAGGAGATTTTGAAGAATCAGATTTGCATTCTGTTTGTTACCTCCGAGAGAGAATTAGTTGATTTCTTCATCAAGCTAGTTACTCCTTCCGAGGAGGTTTGTAGCAAGCTGAGCATGGTAGATTTATATGCTCCATCTTGAGAGGGAGTGTTAGAGCTTGAGGAGACCGAGCATTCTTATGTCTAACCGCAATGTTCTATCTATCTCAGCGACCTAGAGGTTTGGTCCAGCAGCCTGGTGGAGTACCTCAGTTTGCGGTTAAGTGGACAACATCAACAGCGGTCTGAAGGAAGCCACAACATTCTGGCAAAAAGTCACAGCAGCAGTCTGTCGGTTAGCCGCAACGGTCTGAATGAAGCCGCAGCGGTCTGGCAAAGAGTCACAGTAGAGGTCTGTCAGTGAGCCGCAATGATCTGGATGAAGCCGCAGTGGTCTGGTTGAAGCCACAGTAGCAGACAGATGGTTAACCGCAACTGCGGTCTAGTGGCAACCCGCAGTTGCAGTCTGGAGGCATGTTCATGAGGTCTTCCCTGGGAGTTAGGAGACTTTCCTAGTTGCCCCTTGGTGTTCTGTTATTTGTTGTACAATGGGCGGTTTGAGCATGTCAAACCGCGTAGATCGTCTGACTTGTATTTAGTCCCACATCGGTTGTTGTATTCTCACATCTCAGAGAAATGTCTCTGATCTTGATATTGTCAGTGTTTATCGTAGCAGCTAACTTGATGACCCTTTGGGTTCAGTCAATTTTTAACTTCTGCTTCGAGCTCTGCAACAATGGCGGGAAGAAGACGAAGTTTTTTTGCTTTGCGAAAAGACAAACCCTTAAAAAAGATCCTTTCTTCTCCGCCGATCTCATTCCTTTTATCATCCGCCATCCAATGACTGTTTTGACCTGTGGGCCCAACTTTAATTGCAGATATATAGCCTTCCTTTTACAGAATAAATCTTACACCAGGTCGTCGGCGCCATTAGTGGTGTACTACAGCTTTCCCACAATGAATTTGAATTTCGTTGACTATTGTTGACTTTTGTTGACGTTAGCATCTGTGGACTTAGCCAAATTCTCAGTTCTAACTCAGGAGTTGAGTGAACAAGCTTCACTCAACACAAAAACACTTAATCAGATAAACTGCACTTCCAGGCGTTGAGAGCGCTGAGTGAATAAGCCTCACTCAATGCCAAAATACTTAGTCAATAATCTGAACCTTTCTGCATCTTAGGCATTGAGAGCGTTGACTAAAGCTTCATCATTCAATGCTTTTGTACTTAGCCGCTTCTCTGAACCCTGCCATCTTTTTGATGCAGTGTGTGCGTTGAGTGAGCTGTCCTCACTCAATGCGTCTGGACTTAGACAGATTTTTTTATCTATCTTCATTAAGCTTTGAGTGACCATAGCTCTGTCGGTGCTTTCCTCTTTGGGCGTTGAGTGAGCTGACCTCACTCAATGCTTCTGGATTTAGTTAATTTTTTTTGTCTCCTTCTTCTTTGGCTTTGACAGAATTAGCATGACATTGAGTGAACTGGCTTCACTCAACGCTTCTGGACTTAGCCATATTTCTTTGACAGATTCTCTGTGGCTTTGACTGAAGTCGCTTGATTTAATGCTTCTTGCTATATGGCATTGAGTGAGTTGACATCGCTCAATGCCAGTGGACTTGTCCACTTTTTGTCTTCCTTCTTCTTAAGCTTTGACTGCACAGTGTTTCCTCAACGCTTTTTGTTGTATGGCGTTGAGTGAACTGACTTCACTCAATGCATGTGGACTTAGTCACTTTTCTTCACTGTAAAAAAAAGGTTTTGACTGACTGGTCTTTACTCGATGTTTTTGCTCATCTGGCGTTGAGTGAACTATCCTCACTCAATGCCTCTAGACTTAACCAGAATTTTGCCTTTGTCAATAGCTCTTCTTGACATCTAGCATTCAGTGAACTGACTTCACTTAACGTCTGCGTACTTAGTCGAATATCTCTTTCTAGCTTTCTTCCTTAGACATCTGGCATTGAGTGAACTTGCTTCACTCGACGCCTGTGGACTTAGACAGATTCTTGTCTTTCCAGCATCCTTCTTTGAGTCCACCTGTCCCATCCATGTGACAAGGAACCACTTGCATGCATGAGCTTGAACATACATCAAATACAACTAGGTGTGTACCATTGACTTGTTTGACTTCTTACAAATCTTGGACATTGGGATCAATGGACCCAACAGTATCCCTTTTATATGTTGTACCATATGAGAGACCAAGAGTCTAGTGATAGTCCGGACTGGTGAGATGCTCAGTGGACTTGTAGTTTTGTGTGCTCCTAGTCTTTGTTGGAGTGCCTTGAGTGCACTATACTTGTGTTTGGACCTTTGATGGGTCAGAGGACTGCAGTTCCTATTTTGAGGACATAGGTCAAGTATGCCCATGTCACAGTTTGCTCTGATGGTTATAGGTATGCCCTCCCGTAGCTATGTTTGAGAGCGTGTGGCAAACTCGACCTTTGTCGCGCCTGATAAAATAGTTTTGTATCTCCACATAAAAAGTATTTGCTAGTAGTACGTGTTGTGTACATAGTGAGAGAACGCCATCGTGCGTTATGTTATGATTTCGAGTTGCATAATGTAGGAACTATTAGTGCAATCCTAGGTGCCTAGTTGAGTACCGCTTTGAGTGCAGAGTTTAGGTGTTGCTTTTTATGATTCAGTAACCTAGGACATGCTAGTCCGCTACTAGGAATAAAGTGCATGAATAGAGCATTTAGTCTTTAGCCCTGGTGTGCATATAGATCCCTTACTTTTATGCTTAACTTAGAAACATGATTGATGATTGTAGCATATACTTGAATGTTTGTTATTATATTCTATTTGCATGGTGTAGCGTGCTGATTTGCAGGGCTCCTGCCCCCCAGAATCGCTAGGATGTCCGGGGGGGGGGGGGGGGGGGGAGAGAGATATTGTTACACAGTGTTGGTCAGCTACAGCTGACCTATGTTTTCCGCTCATTTGTACTTGGTTGCAGGAACATGTGTGCGCTTGAAGTACTTGCTGCCAAATATGAAATATGCGTGGTGGTTTAGCTTGCTGCTTGGTTTTCAGGTTTCTATGCATTGCTAAATTTGAGACCTTGGGAGTCTCTTTTGGGAGGTTATTCTCTTTTTCTATATTTTTGGACTATATATTGTAGTGGACATTCTTTTTTTGGTTTAGTTTAGCTTCTGTTTACTTAATGCGTACTCTGAGATGGATGGTGGTTGATATTCATTTGTTAATGCTCTTTTTTTGTATAAGTTGTAGCGTGTGGGGCCCGACAAGACCCATAACATACGGCGAATTACAAGTAGGGTGTTACAATTCATATACCTTTGCTAACCCTCAACTCTGCATCTTCCTAAGGATCTCCTTGATTGCCTTTTCATTTTGTGTTGGCAATGGATGCATGTTATGCTATTTACCGCAAACGTTGCTCAACTCTGAGGAGTTGTTATGAGGGGAAATTTCAGAGCCCTGCTCACTATTAACACCCATGCTGGTAACGGTTGTCCATTCTTTAGCATCTTTTATGTCATGATGCTCTTGAAAAACATCAGTTGTGTATCTACTTCATTCAAAATATTTATCCATGCATTATTCATTTGTTTTCGGTATAAAATGTATACAATCACAAACTCATTTTGAACTTGTTTAACTTTTTTTATTACCGGTACTTTTTTGACAGATTTTTTTTTATATGGTATTGTTTTAAATAATATTTTGTTATGTCCAAAGACATCTTTTGAAATTTCTTAATTTTCTAGTGAAATAGACTATTTTTAATAATTGGTGTGTTCATAGTCTGTTGGTGTGCACATAGCTGAATTCGGTTGTACATAAATTTTACCTGTCTATAGTCAAAATTGGTATGCCCATAACATCATTTTATATTAATCATTTAAAAGTTTTGTTAAGACATGACTTTTGCACTGATTGTGGCAGCCATTGAAACAATAATTGAAATAAAGCAAAAATGATATTTAAATTCATAAACTTTCCAATTTGTTTTGGAAATCGGTCCTAATATTTTGTTTTGTAAGATTTTGGTCCTTTTACTTCATTAAGGGTGTTGTTAAAGCACCGCACTTTTAGCTATGTGCACATTTACAAATACCGTGATATGCTAAATGCACACAAAATATTAGAACACTGCATTTTTGTCTAAAGACACATACTTCAACCGAATGAGCGCTTAGGAAAAAAAGAATTCTGCTTAATCTAGGAAAATGCAGTTTAGATTGTGTACATCATACCTCTGCAACTTGAAAGGGCCGTCTTCAGTTTCTAGCAACAAACATAGAGGATGTAAGACTGCTATTTTAAAGCTAATATCTTATCCACACACAAAAAACTGCAACTTGATTCCTGAACTTTGTCGGTGATCATTTGATGAAGATGATAAGTGCCAGCTTCAATATTCTCCAGAAAATTAAAGTAGAAAGATGATGCAGTCTTTAAGGTTTCGTTTGGGAGAACTTATTTTCACCGGTCAAGCAGTTACGACCGCATGAACCGGATCTTAATTAAGGTCCGGTTCATGCGGTCGTAATCATTTGACCGGTGAAAATAAGTTCTCCCAAACGGAACCTAAAGGAAATATATAGCCATAGCTTTGGCAGACTAGGGTTGCGTTCGGCGCGGCTTATCACAGCTTATTTGCTCTGGTGAGGTTGGACAAAATCATCATTGTATGTTTGATATGACAAATGTTACTACCGTTATCAAAAAAAGAAACTACTTTGGGGCATAAGGTTTTGGTATAACAATGACATTTTTGTCCAACCTCACTAGAGCAAGTAAACCGTGATTAGTCGCGCCAAACGCAGCTTAGATCAGCACTAGATATACAGTCATAGCTTTGAAGGAGATGTATAGTCCTCACTTGAGAAAACACTAGAATAGACACTGTGGAAAGCCAAGTCCACACTTGAGAAGACAATAAAGAAGGCGCTGGAGCAGGAACTGTGGAAAGCTAAGTTCACACTTGAGGAAGAGAGCGAGGGAGAGAGTTGTAATGCCCCCAATTTTTAAGGTTTATTTAAAATCCCTTTAGTGACGTATTTTGACGTCAGGGTGTTACGTTGACACGTAGTTGGTGGGTATCACTGTCGGAGCGTGGCTTTTGCTCGTTGGTATCCGAGGTTTTGATTTGAGAGTATTAGCTTGGCTAATTCTCCTATGATTTGGCATTCCCTTGCGAGCCGAGGTTCGTTTTGGAACACAGCGGAGCGTTTTTTGGGATATTTGGTATTTTGACTTCGGGGAGTGTTTACCTGAGTTTGGTTTCTCGGATTTCGATTTCAACTTCGCCGTTGGATTCGTAGCGTCAGTATTTAGCTACGGCGCGATTTTCGTAGAAATCCGAGTTAGTGCGAGTTTTAGTCATATAGACGTTTTATTATAATAATAATATATTTGTATATTATATTATTCATTTCATATAAATAGCCTTGCGATAAGAAGGAAATCCTATCCATCGTCTTCTTCCTGAAACCGTCGACCTATTTTGCGAAAGAGAGAGAACGGCGGACATTTCTAGGCTTTCGACCGCCGATTGCAGGAGCTTTGATGCTCAAAATCGTCATCGGACAGTAGATTCAGACTGCTCTCACCGAGATCTACATTTCTACGGTGAGTTTTTCCTGTTTCGTGGATTTTTAGGGATTATGGTATGTGGTTTTGACCTTCTCTCCTCTCGAAAAGTTTCAGGTTTCGCTGCTTAGGTGTTTTTGTGGCCGGATCCATGAGGAAGGGCGCTGGTGTGGCCGAATTCCTGGAGTTAGAGGCAAGTAGTGACTTCTTCCCCTTGCCAAGAGTTTTCCGTGTATCTTTCTTGTTGTTTTCTTCTTCCCTCCTTAGATTTAAGAGTAGTGTAGGGATTGGCCAAGTCCAATCTACTAAGTAGTTCAAAATTTCCAGTCAAGTAAAATGTAGAAATTTGCCGCATTTAACTGCTAGTCTAAGTCAACCGCCAAGTACATGATGAAAGTCTTTTACTACAAGGGTAGCTAATCACCTAGAGCGCGGGGGGGGGGGGGGGGGGGAATAGGTTATTGCAGTCTTTTATAGTTCATTAAAATCTTCTATGACTTATGTCCTACTGTGTAGACATAATTCAGCTTTCAAGAACACAATACTCAGCACAGCAAAACACAAGACACAGCACACCAGATTTTATAGTGGTTTCCTAGTATATTGGTACATCCACTATCCCTCTCCGCCTTTCTAATAGTATGTTAGACAAGACTCTTCTCCAAAAACTATGGCTCATCAGAGATTACAGCACGATCCCATCAGATCAGTCAGTCTCCACTGAGACTTACAACACAGGCTAAAAGCCCTCCACACAGTAATCTCCTGACTACCAAACACAGACACAACTTCTCTTAACACGGGCTGGGAGAAACAACCCCACACAGATCCACACAAGGATCAAATCACAGGTTGACGACCCTAACACAGATCTCACAGATCCTTCTCACACCCTTTATAATTGAGACTTTACAATAAGATCACACAGATCTCTCACACAGCCTAATCAATCTAGGCCTCAACACAGATCTATCACAGATCCACAGATTTTGAAAGAGGAATGTTGATTCAACTCAAGAGAATTGCTCCCTAAGTCAATTTCTTCATGGGCTAAGAAAATCTTAGCCCTATCTACTTCCCAGCAACAAGAAAATTGATCTTCAACGGTCTGCGACTTGTGCTGGAAATTCCTCGGAATCTCGATTATGTTCTTGCTGATAAAAGAGGGGAAGACGATCTTTAAATAGCTAACCTATAAGGCAGATTGCAATTCCCCTGCCTTATTCTTCTGTCCAGTCATAATCTGGCATAGATATCTTCTTCTTCTTTGATTCAGAAAATGTTTTTCAGATTTGGCTCAGATTGAATCATGAAGCAATTTCAGCTAGGGCTTGCCTAGACTGATTTGTCTTCCTTACAGATATCCTCTGTACTTGCTGTAGCAGATGTTGATTGCACCAGCAAACTCAGAAACCCTTCGGATTTATTAATTTGAAGTTCTTAGCTCTATAACAGTGGCGGATGAAGACAACGAACTCCCGCTGCTCATTTTCAGAATGAATTAATGTTAATCAAAAAAGTTAATTTGATCCCGATCTCAGCTGCTATTTATAATCCCGTCGATTTGCGTGATGTTGACACGTGTCCCAGTTTTAATGGCGGTTAAAACCTCAGCTTAATCAAATTGAGATTCACTGTAGACTAACGGTGACGCTAATGTTGATTTGCAGCATTTAAATAATGAATCTGAAATTCATTGACTTGTTGACTTTGCTGACGTCAGCATCATTCTGGACTTGCCAAAATTAAGCATCATTCCAGAAATCCACAGTTCGACGAACTCAAAACTCAGTTCGATGAACCCAGAGCTCAGCTCGACAAAAAAGTGAAAGCTGAGTTCAACAAACTCTGAACTCAGTTCGACGAACTCAGAGCTTAGCTCGACGAAAAGTGCATAAGCAATACTCAACGATTCTGGACTTAGAATTTTCTTCAGCTCTGCTAGGCGTTGAGTGGCATTGAGTGAATTGGCCATACTCAACGAATTTGTACTTAGAAATATTTCAGCTCTGTTGAGAGCGTTGAGTGTATATACCTCACTCAATGCTTTTTGCCTAAGCCATATTCTTCTGCCCTTTCTGTTTAAAAGCATTGAGAGCGTTGATTGTATAAGATGCACTCAATGCTTTTATACTTAGCCTGATTTTCTGAAATCTTGCCTTCTTGTTGAAATTTGGCGTTGAGTGCGTTGAGTGAACTGACTTCACTCGACGATTCTTGACTTAGCCAAATTCTTGTTTCTTCACAGGAAGACTAGACTCAAAGCCTTTTGAATTATCGTTTAGTAAATGAGCTTTACTCAACACTTTTGTACTTAGTCGAATTTTCTGTCTCCTTATACTTTGGCGTTGACAGAATATCCTTAACTCAACGATTCTGTCCATATGGCATTGAGTGAGTTGAGCTCACTCAATGCTTGTGGACTTAGCCACATTTCTACCTTTTCAATACTGTAAGCTTTGACTGCCAGCCTTCTCTCAGCGCTATTAGCTGTATGACATTGAGTGAGCTTGTCGCACTCAATGCTTCTGGACTTAGGCATTTTTCTGAATTTCCAGCCTATCACTTTGAGTCCACCTGTCATTGTCTTTTGAACTATTTGTCCAATCATTGTGACAAAGACCAACCTGTATACATGAACTTAAATATACATCAAATACAACTATGTGTATACCATTGACCTGTTTGACTTCTTACAAATCTAGGACATTGGGATCAATGGACCTAACAATCTCCCCCTATTTGAAGAAGTCAAAACACCACTTGAGAATTTTGTGTCAATGATATACACTAACATAAGAAGCAAAAAGATTAATATTGTATTAATCTAAGAGCAGCAAGAGTTACCACATTTTCCCTTGTGCTCCCCTGCTTTGCTGCATCCTGCTGCTACAAGCTGCTTCACCTGTGAAGCCTTTCCCGTAGCTGCATCTTTGTTGTAGCTGCTTCTTTGTTGCAGCTACTCACCCTTACTACTGTTCTTCCTGTACTACTTCTCCCCCTTTTGACTTCTGTGAAATAGCTTAGGAGCAGTATGTTATCTACTTCCCCTTACTACTGATCAGAGAAACACCTAGAGATGAACTTGCCCCCTCCCTCAGTAAGAACAACTACTATCAATCCTCTTGATAGTTTCTTTAGTCCACACCAACCTGCAAGATTAATTTTTTTTGCTACAAACAATCATAAAGAGCAACTAAAGCTATACCAAATTCAATATACCAAATTAAAATTTGAAGGTGTTGAACTTTGCTTCATCTAGTGGCTTGGTGAAAATATCAGTCACTTGCTTGTCTGTTGGGACAAACTCAAGACTAATATCCTCACATTCCACATGCTTTCTTATAAAATGATATCTAATCTCTATGTGTTTAGTCCTTCTATGTGATGCAGGATTCTTAGCTATAGAGATTGCACTTGTAGAATCACAAAACAAATGGCTTTTACTTATCTGGAGGTTATAATCCTGGAGTTGATGCTGAATACACAACAACTGTGCACAGCAGCTTCCAGTAGCTATGTCTGATTCTGCAGTAGAAATAGATACACTAGTCTGCTTCTTTCTGCTCTAGGATACAAACCTTCTACCCATAAACTGATAGGAACCTGATGTATTTTTTCTGTCCTCTCTGCAGCTTGCAAAGTCTGCATCTGAATAGACAATTAGCTCAAAATCCTCATTCCTAGGATACCATAGGCCAAGATTTGGTGTGCCCTTTAGATATCTCAAAAATTCTCTTAGCAGTAGAGAAATGAGTCTCTTTAGGGCATGACTGATACCTAGCACAGACACATGTAGCATACATGATGTCTGGCCTACTAGTAGTGAAGTATAAAAGAGAACCAATTATCCCTCTATATAAAGTTTGATCAACATATTTCCCTGCCTTAACTTTGTCTAAAGACATATTTGATCCCATGAGAGTTTTCATGGTGGAAGCATTCTCCATCCCAAATTTCTTAATTAACTCCCTGGTAAACTTAGGTTGTGATGTGGATATTCCATTATCAGTCTAACTTACTTGAAGACCCAAGAAGAACTTAAGTTCACCCATGCTACTTATCTCAAACTTTCCTTGTATAAGTTTTGCAAACTTCTTGCAAAGGTTATCATCAGTAGACCCAAAGATAATGTCATCAACATATATCTGGACTATGATGATCTTGCCCTTAGATTACCTAAGGAATAGGGTCTTGTCTATCTTCCCCCTTGAGAATTTATTTTCAATAAGGAAGCTAGGCAATGTTTCATACCAAGCTCTAGGGGCTTGCTTTAGCCCATATAAAGCTTTCGTTAGTCTATAAACAAAATCAGTATGATAAGGAACAACAAAACCCAGAGGTTGTTCCACATAGACTTCTTCTTTCAAATCTCCATTCAGAAATGCTGATTTCACATCCATCTGATAGACTCTGAACCCTTGGAATACAACATATGAAAGGAATAACCTAATAGCTTTTAGTCTTGCTACAGGGACAAAGGTTTGATTAAAGTCAATACCTTCCTCTTGTCTGAACCCCTGAGCCACCAGTCTAGCTTTATTCTTAACTATAATATCATTTTCATCAAGTTTATTCCTGTAGATTCACTTGGTTCCAATGACATTATGTCCTTGAGGTCTGGAACCAGCTTCCAGACCTTATATCTTTTAAACTAGTTCAATTCCTCTTGCATAACTCCAATCCAAAACTGGTCTTTGTTAGCCTCTTCAAATTTCTTAGATTCTACCTGTGATAGGAAGTAAGAGTACATTATTGTGTTGAGACATCTGCTCCTTATCACTACTCCTTATCTTGTATCACCAATAATCTGATGGTCTGGATGATCCCTCAGATGTCTTACTGCTGGAGGCAATATTGCTTTAACATTATGTTCTTCATGATGTTGATCTTCATCCACTTTTTGTATGCCTTATGCTTCCTCTGGAATGCACACACCCTCTACTTGGTCTTGCATTATTTGAGCAGCTTCCTTGAGAGTGAGTTTTTTCAACACTAGTTCAGTACGTGTAGAACTAGAAGAAGAGCATGATATCTCATTGTTAATTATATTTGTTTCATCAAACACTACATTAACTGACCCCTCTATAACTTGACTTGTCTAGTTATAGATCCTATAAGCCTTACTATGATTATTGTACCCAACAAATATCCCCTCACAGGATTTGGTAGCAAACTTAGTTTTATAGGATTTTCCATTATTGAGCACAAAACACTTGCTCCCAAAAATTCTGAGATATGCAAGGTTTGGTTTCCTACCCTTAATAATCTCATAAGGAGTCTTATTGTGGCTCTTAGTGATAGAAGCCCTGTTAAGGACATGGCAAACTGTATTTACAGCCTCAGCCCAGAAATATTTTGGGAGAGAAGTGTCATTTAGTAGAGTTCTACCAGCCTCTACTAGAGTTCTATTCTTCCTCTCAGCTATCCCATTTTGCTGGGGTGTTCTTGGAGAGGAAACTCTTGTTGAATCCAATGATGTTCACAGATTCTTGTCATGCATTCAGACTGAAACTCAGCCTCATGGTCACTTCTGATTTTGACCATAGTACTATTCAGCTCATTCTGTATTTGCATGACAAATGTCTTGAAGACATCTAGGGTTTCAGACTTTTTCTTCAAAAAGAATACCCAAATAAATCTGGAAAAGCCATCAACCACCACAAAGGTGTAGACCTTCCTACCTAGACTATGAACTGGCATTGGACCAAATAAGTCTATATGCAAGTGGTATAAACACCTCGCAGAATCTTTAGTTTCAATGCTTTTGAAGGAAGCTTTTGTCTGCTTATCCTTTTAGCAAGCAGAGCAAATACCTTCCTTAGAGCATTTCATGTTAGGACCATTCCTAACTAACTCTTTACTATAGAGCTTTTCTATAGTCTTATAATTCAAATGAGATAGCCTCTTGTGCCATTTGACACAATGTGAGGCTTTCTCATTTGTAACTAGACAAATGGGAGAGTTTGATGATAAACAAAGAAAATTAAGACAATGGACATTCCCACTCCTAGTAAAAGTCAAAGTGATCTCTTGGTCACTTGATCTTCTTATATGACACTTATCTTGTGGAAAGAAATGACATAGCCAAGATCACATAATTGGTTTATGCTTATAAAGTTGTGTTGCAACCCTTCTACAAAAGCCACTTTTGTGAAAGTGGCTAAGCCATTAGTGATCTTACCAAAACTTTTGGTGATCCCTCTATCTGATCCACCAAATATCACCTTAGGTCCATCCTTTATTGGAATGAAATCCTTCAGGATGCACTTTGTTCCATTCATGTTCCTGGAACAACCACTATCCAAGTACCATATAGGGGTATGGCAACTTGGACTCATCTATATGAAATAAATCATTTAACCTTAGGACCTCAATTCTTATTGGATCCTAGGTGCATGTTAGGCTGAAAATGAATATGCCTGGCTACAGCTCTTCTGACAGGTAAGCTGACATTAGCTCTCTGGACACTATTATTGTGTCAGCAATCAATGGCATAGTGGTCCACTTTGCCATAGCACCAACACTCATATATGGTGTACCTTCTTTTAAGGGCTAGTTTAACAGCATTGCTATCAGTAGCTTTCAGTCCAACAGGTACAGCAACAGCCTTTTTCTTATGTCTTCCAGCCACAGCCTGATTTGGGATCTGTCTGGCAGTAGAGGTACTTGGGGTATCTTGAACCCTACCAGTAGTTTTCTTCTTTTTAGATAGCATGCTCCTGATGGATTCAGATATGCCCCAGTCTGGTTCATTGACAGACTTTCCTTTGGTCTGATTGTAGACTGATAGATTTTGAGAAGGGGATGATACACCAAACACAAATGGTCCAGGATGGGCCATTTGAATTTATTCATGGGATGCCTTGTAGACACTAGCACCCTTTCGATTCTTACCACCATAGTGGTGAACATCTTTGTTCTCATTGGTGGATCCACCATACTCCCAGTGACCAAAGATGCTCTCTTGGTCATACTGTTAGATGGTAGCAACACTTTCCTGAAAGGAATAGGAGGCTAGTGGTTGCACTGGAGCTTTGCCCTTCCTTTTGAAATTGGCAGCTCTAGTGTTCCCTTTGAAGCCTAACCCCTTCTTATCCTTTTGGGAGGAGAAGGAATCTATCAAAGGCAACACAGCACATGGCTTTGAAAACTTAGCCACTAGCTCCTCCTTTTGGAGTTTACCTTCAAGATTCCTGATATGATCATTCTTAAAGGTTATGATGCTCATCTGAATAACAGTAATGTTCTTCAGCTAGCTAAATTTCCTAGTTTTTTGCTCTAGCAAAGTTGTTGTTTCAGAATGCTGGGAAGCAGCAAGCTTTAGAGATGTAATCTCCTGAGCCTGTTGTTTGGTCAGCAATTTACTCCTTCTGAATGCTTACAGAAGTTCACCATATATTTTAATCATTTGATTTTTGTCTTCCTCAGATTTAGAGCCATCTTCATCTCTTGATGAAGAAGCACTTGAATCGGGAGCAGTCGCATACTTAGACTTAGATGAAGAGCTGGATGAAGAGTGTACCTTAGATGGTCCAAGCTGATCCTGGCAGGATTCCTTATGTGATCTTACCATCAGCCTAATGTGGGCTTCATCATCCTCTTCTGATCCTGATGAGGAAGACTCAGTCCAGCTTTTTCCCCTTTTAGCAATGAAGGTTTTCTCCTTCTTGCTTCTCTTGTGGTGATGATTCTTTTCATCAGCCTCTTTCTTCTCAGGACAATCAGCCACAACATGACACTGCTTGCAGCAATAAAAACAAATAACCTTCTTAGAAAAATGTTTACCAGGTTTTGGATCATACCTGCCCTCTTTGGAGGGTTTCTTCTTATTTCTGTAGTAGTCCTCTTTGTGCTGGAAGGAAGAGGAAGGTTTGCTCCTCCACCCCTTCTTCTTCATCATCTCCATAAACTACCTTGAGAAAGAAGAAAACTCCTCATCAAACATATTATAGCCTGATTCCTCTTGATCTGAATCTTTTGACTTAGCTGGACTTCTTAGGGGAGAAGGATTCTTCTCCTTGATCCTCTTGGAACTATCTGCCTTGAATCCATAGCAGTTTCTTTGGCCTGGCATCTGCTAGTCTTCTCTTCCTCCTTCCTTGCTGCCAGCTACATCTCATATGAAAGCAGCTTACCAAACAGTATGGATGGTGGAATATCTGCCCGCTTTGACACTTCTCTAATGTCACATATCTTAGTGTCCCAGTCTCTAGTAAGAGACCTAAGAAACTTTAGCTCATAATTACTAAAGTACTTGCCATATGTCTTTAGTTTATTAACTGTCCTGAAGAACCTTTCATAACAGCTAGTTATGGTCTCATCCCTGATCTGTCTGAAAGCTTCATACTCTTGATTTAGCATTGACTTTCTATCATCTCTCACTTTCTCAGTACCTTCCATGCACACTATCAAGGTGTCCCACATTTCCTTTTAGGTCTTGCAGTGCACCAGGTTTTGAAAGGTGGAGTCATCTATGGCACTAACTATAATGTTTTGTTCCCTCTTATCCATTGCTACTAAGATGAATTCATCCTTAGTAATTTAAGTATACTTTTTGGAGTCTTAAGATTTTCATCAAGGACAGATGTCTTCATTGGGATGAAGGGCCCTTCTTGAACTATGATATAGATCCTAGGATCAGATGCTTCCATGAACAATCTAACCCTTTCCTTCCATATGCCAAAAGTCTCCTTCCTGCAGAGAGGAAGTTTCATGGATCCAAGCTCTTTGTGATTCTCTCCTGAACCCATATTAACCTTCTGACAGCTACCCTGGAGATCTACTCAGGTTGTTAAGTCTTTTCTTGAGAAATGTGTCTCTGATACCACTTGAAAGTCTTTGATTACAAGGGTGGCTAATCACCTAGAGGGGGAGTGAATAGGTTATTGTAGTCTTTTATAGTTCTTTAAAATCTTCTATGACTTATGTCCTACTGTGTATACATAATTCAACTTTCAAAAACACAATACTCAGCACATAGAAACACAAGACACATAACACTAGATTTTATAGTGATTCCCCAGTGTATGGGTACATCAACTATCCCTCTCCGCCTTTCTAACAGTATGTTAGACAAGGCTCTTATCCAAAAACTATGGCACCTCAGAGATTACAGCACGATCCCACAAGATCAGTTAGTCTCCACTAATACTTATAACACAGGCTCACAGCCCTCCACACAGTAATTTCCTGATTACTAAATACAGGAATAACTACCCTTAACATAGGCTGGGAGAAACAGCCTCACACAGATCCACACAAGGATCTAATCACAGGCCCATGACCCTAACACAGATCTCACAAATCCTTCTCACAGCCTTTAAATTTAGGCTTTATAATAAGATCACACAGATCTCTCACACAGCCTAATCAATCTAGGCCTCAACACAGATCTATCACAAATTCACAGATTTTGAAAGAGGAATGTTGATTCGACTCAAGAGAAATTGCTCCCTGAGTTGATTTCTTCCCGGGCTAAGAAAATCTCAGCCCTATCTGCTTCCTAGCAATAAGAAAATTGATCTTTAATGGTCTGCGGCTTGTGCTAGAAATTCCTCAAAATCTTGATTGTGTTCTTGCTGATGAAAGAGGGGAAGATAATTTTTAAATAGCTAACCTGTAAGGTAGATTGCAATTCCTCTTCTTTATTCTTCTGTCTAGTCAGAATCTGGCACAAATATCTTCTTCTTCGATTCAGAAAATGATCTTCAAATTTGGCTTAGATTGAATCGTGAAGCAATTTCAGCTAGGGTTTGCCTAGACTGATTCTTCTTCCTCAGAGATATCCTCTGTACTTGCTATAAAAGATGTTGATGTTGTTAGGTATTGTATCCACAATATACCTGATTTGAAGAAGCCCCTGAACAAGCTAAGTTGAATTGACAATGTATTTGATGATTTTCTATCAAGCTGTGCTTGCAGCTATTCCATGCTAAGTACACACCAATGTCAGGGTGCAGTGGGTCAATATACACGGGTCTGCGCAACGTAATCCCTCGTTGAGCAGATCAGTATGTTGACTCACGTGTGCTCTCTCTATTGGAGTGTACTTATTTTCAAGTACAGGAATACGGCAGATCATGAGCAGAAGAAGGAGCAAAGATGGGTCAAAGACCAAGTCATCAAAGGAAGGAAGAGAAAATTCTTCTAAGTCAAAATCGACGGGAATCACTAAGTGATTCTCGCCGACTTCGACGAGAATAGTTAGTGATTCCCGCCGATTCGGCGAGAATCAGTCTGCATTCCCGCCGAACTCTTCCGGATGACTGTTTTCCTACAGGAATTCTGCTAAGGTCGAATCAACGGGAATCACCAAGTAATTCTCGCCGACTTCGACGGGAATCGTTGTAATTTCCGCCGATTCGGCGAGAATCAGTTTGCATTCTTGTCGATTCCCACTGGCTGACAAGGTTTCCAACTGGAATTCGGCAAAGGCAAAATCGACGGGAATCGTGAGTGATTCCCTCCGACTTCGACGGGAATCACCAACGATTCTCGCCGATTTGGCCTTAGGCAATTTTCGTCTGTTCGCTGGACCGAACCAAGAGACCGTGCGCTGTTTCGGCCGGGGCTAGGGCTTTTCCTTGTGGGCCCCACAATGGTCTTTTAGGGGTGGATCAGGGTATATATACTTGTGTATTTCGAACTTCTACAGCAACTATTCACGCGAAATCAAAAAGCCGACGCCGTGCCCTAGCAGATCGCGGAAAATCGCTGATCGCTGACGTCGCTCGCAAGCTCGTCATCGCCGCTGATCTCAGAGCTTCTTTGATCTTCCGAAGATAATACCGAGGCAAGCAGTGCGTCTCACGCATCTCTCTTGAGATCTCTTGTCTCTTGATTCGTTGAACGAGTTTAGTTCTTCATTCCGAATCGATTGAGACGACTGATCCGACTGAGATCGTTCGTAGACCTTGCTTGCTTCGTCAAGAAGTTTGGATCTACAAAGTATCGCCGCCGCAATCACTTGCCGCCTTCGATCTTTATAAGATCCTCTCCAAGAGAGAACTCCGATTGTGGACTCTTCGTATCTTTCAAGAAAGCTTCAACGAACGAAGAAGGACATCAGAATCTCCAAAAGCCTTGTTTGTATTTTCTTATACATTCAATTTTTGTTTTGTTGTAAAGGAATTTTTATTCCTAGTTGTAAGGGTTGGGTGCAACCCGTGGTGGAGGAGTAGTGACTCCTTTGGTTGGAAGGGTTCCTTCCGTAGTGTAAGGATTAGATTTCAATCCGTTTGGAGAAGTGACCGAGTCGTCCCTTGGTGGGAGATAGGTCGAAGGGGGAAAGTGGACGTACCCAAATCGGGGAACCACTATAATTTCTTGTGTGTTTTTTGTGTTGTGTTTGTTAATTTGTGCAGGTAAATTTTATTCCGCAAAAAACTGCACGACACCTATTCCCCCCCCCATAGGTTGATTTAGTCGACACTAGATACTTTCAAGTAGTATCAGAGGGAGGTTCCTCGTCAATAAGGTTAACACCTTGAGTAAGATCCTATGTCTAGTGTCAAGAGGAAAGAAGATCTCGGGAATGGACGGACTCAAGTATTCAGGAAAGATCCTAGTGTGCACCAAGCTGAACTTTCCCATCTGGAAGGAAAGGATCAGGTTCTACATGGAAGCAGTCGACCCTTGACTCTTCATGGTAGTGGAGGAGGGACCTTATATCCCCACTAAGGCCTCCACCATTGATCCGACCAAGATGGTGCCGAAGAAGCTCTCCGAAATGGATAAGGATTAGATGGTGCTAGTCGGTCTATACAAGAAGGCTCAGAACATTCTTGTCAGCGCCGTCGATGACTCCATGATGAAGAACTTCAGCAACTGCAGAATTGCCAAGGACATATAGCACTGCCTGATCATTCTGATGGAAGGCACAGATTAAGTAAGGGATGATCGAAGATCCCTTCTGAACCAGAAGTATGAGGCCTTCAAGCAAGGTCCCAAGGAAGAAATCGGAGTGACTTTCGAGAACTTCCTGAAGATCGTCAATGCCCTGAAGGGTTATGGCAGAGTGTTCACTGATGGTGAATTAAATGAAAAATTCCTTAGATCCCTTACTAAGGAATGGGACACCAAGATCTGCGCCATCAGAGAATTTGGCAAGCTGGCAGAAACTGATCCCCAGATTCTTTTTGGGAAGCTTATGTCCTATGAGCTTCAGTTGAACACCAGAAAAGAAGAAGCCGATAAAGCCGCTGCCAGAGAAAAGACTGTAACCCTGAAAGCCAATCACTCAAGGAAAGGCAAGGGTGCAGCCTCGTCCCGCTCTTGGAAAAAGGATGAGGAAGAAGACTCTGAGCCATGCTCTTCCGGCTCAGAGCTATCTAAAGAAGAATTCTCCCTCATCACTCGAGAGTTCAAGAAGTTCCTCAAGATGAGGAATCAAAGAAAGAGAGACAGCTCCTCCTCCAGACATGAGAACAAGAATTACTCTTCTGACAGGTATGAACATAAACAGAACAAACATCGCTCTGCTGACATTATTTTCTTTGGATGCAATAAGCCAGGCCACGTCGTTGCTAACTGCCACCAAAGAAAGAGAGATAAGGGGAAGGGAGAGGAGCACAAGTCCTCTAGAGATAAGAAGAAGGAGATGAGCTACATTGCCAAAAAGCCAAAGACACTGAGTGAATCTGATTCGTCAGACTCTAGTGATGATGAGGAAGCCTACTTCTGGCTAATGGGTCTCTCTGACTCAGAAGGTGACTGCCCCCCATTTACTGGGAAGGTAAAAGATCGTACCCCCTCTCTAACTCTGACTATGAGTCTCCTGATGATGATCTCGAGGACAGCCCATCTGCCCGTAAAGCTGAGCTCCTCGAAAAGTATGAGCTTCTGCTCAATACCTTTGAGGAATGTTGCAAGGGGTTGAGGGCTCAGAAAAAGGAAGTCAAATTCCTTAAGGCTGAGGGTGTGTCCCTAAGAGAAGAGATCACTAGCTTGATTTCTCTTTAACGGGAATACCTGGACCTTACTTCTGAGCACTCAGAGTCTCTAAGGCTCCTTGACCAAAAACAGAAAGAAATCAACAAGTTGGAAGAATAGCTTGCGGCAGAAAGGAAGATTGTCAAAAGCTTCTCCATGCCCAAGACCATTCTTCCTCTAGTTGTTGAATTCTCTGCTCAGGCTAAGGGGGCTGGCTTAGGGCATGTGGGTGTGCCTGGTAAATCATCCAGGAGAAACAGAAAATAGAGGAAAAATAAGGCTGCTAAGAAGGTCTATGCTGCAGAAAAGGGAAAGGCCCCACTCGATCCTGTTTCATTCAGAAAGCCTGGCTTTCCTTGCAATGAGCAGGATTTTGAGTCAACCTATGGCCACTTCTTCCGGCCCTCGGTTGAAAAGCCCAAGAGCCGGTATGATGGTTGGACCTTTCCCTGAAACTACGGTGAGAGTGTCTTCAAGGCACCTTTTTAGGAAATCCAAGTGGAGAATTATGGCCACTTCTCTAGCGGCCATAATAGGAAGCAGACACCAAAGGCCAAGCCTGTTATACTGAAGGAACAGGAAGTGAAGAAATCGTGTGACTGCTGTCATCATGATGCCTCCACCTCCAGATCCAAGGCCCCGGCTGGACCCACCGTTCCAGTGAAGCAGGAGCCTAGGAAACGGTACAACAGGTTTGACTGTTGGTGCTGTGGCAAAGTTGGTCACTTTGTCGTGGATTGCTTGTTTAATCCAAGACTCAACGAGACTCCTCATGTTAGCAATGTGAGGCCGACCACTCGTAGGGTTAACCACCCGAGGGGGAGTGTGCTAATAAGGAATTTAGGACCCAAGTTCGATTGGGTTCCAAAGGGAAACTAATTCTTTTTTGCAGGTATGTCCAAAGGCCACCAAAACGCCTATCTGGTACTTGGACAGTGGATGTTCCCGACATATGACCGGGACAAGAAGCCTGTTGCGTGATTACTCCCCAGTCGAAAATGGACCCAAAGTCATCTTTGGAGGATCTGATCGAGGAGTCACCAGAGGTTATAGTATGATTTCCAACGGTGTATTCTCTATCACTGACGTGGCCTATGTTGAAGGGTTAAACAATAACCTGATCAGTATAATCCAGTTGTGTGATAAAGGATACAACGTTAAGTTCTGCAAGGATAAGTGCGTGATAATATCGTGTGTCTCTTCGGAGATGGTATTAACTAGCATTAGGAGCAGAAATATCTTTTGCTTAGATTTTCTTAGCTTAGACTCTTCTACCCCCGTGTGCCTAGTAGCAAAAGGCAGTGCATCTCTTTGTGAACAATGGCACAAGAGATTAGCACATATTAATTTCAAGACAATTAATATGTTGTTTTCCAAGAATTTAGTAAGGGATGCCCCTACTATTAAGTGCATCAAAGATAGCCCTTGTCCTGCATGCCAGAAGGGCAAACAGACTCGGGCTACCTTTAAGGGTATTGCAGACAAAGACTCCTCAAGATGTCTTTATCTTCTGCATATGGACTTGTTCGGTCCAGTGCAAGTTCATAGCTTAGGAGGCAAATCGTATACGCTAGTGATTGTTGATGATCACTCTCGGTTTATGTGGGTGTTCTTCTTGAAATGAATGTCATATACGTTTGACATCTTCACTAATTTTATCAAGCAGATTCAGAACGAACTTAACTGCTCCGTGATCAAAATCAGAAGTGACTATGGAATAGAATTCGAGTCTGGTGCTATGATAAAATTCTGTGAAGAACATGGTATCTTTCATGAGTTTTCCTCCCCGCTTACTCCTCAGCAAAACGGAGTTGCGGAGAGGAGAAATAGAACGCTCATTGAAGCATGTACGACAATGATGAATGACGCTTCTCTTCCAGAGTACTTCTGGGCAGAGGCTGTCAATACGGCTTGTCATGTGTAGAACCGAGCTTTGATCAACAAGAATCATCGTAAGACCTCTTATGAGTTATTGAAAGGCAGGAAACCGACCATGTCCTATTTAAGGATTTTTGGATGCAGATGCTATGTACTCAATAATGGGAAGTACCCACGTACTAAATTCAGAGAAACATGCTTTGAAGGCATCTTCATGGGCTATAGTAGCCATAGTCGGGCATATAGGGTCTTCAATAAGAAAACCCTAGTGGTAGAGGAGTCCATTAATGTTATTTTTGATGAAGGAAGCTTGCTTCATAGCAATTCTTCCAGTGGCATTCTTGAAGATGCAGGTGTAAGGCTTGAACAGCGAAGTCTCGATTAGACTGCTAAAGGTGTAAATCCCAAGTACGTCAAGGTTTCCACCTCAACGCGAATTGGAGAAGATGACGATCAGGATGGAGAAGATCTCCCAAAAGAGGGAGGAGCCCGAGAAGCTGTTCGAGCTCCAGATGCCAGACTCTTAGAGCTCCGACACGTGAGGGATCATCCTAGAGATCAGATCATAGGAGATCCTCGTGACAGTGTCAGAACTTGCAGAGGTACAATTAACGAGATTCTGCACCTTAGTTTTCTGTCACAGGTTGAGCCAAAGAAGTTCGACGAAGCGAACAAAGATGCATCATGGATATTGGCAATGCAAGATGAACTGCATCAATTCGAACAATGCAACGTCTGGATGCTTGTTCCAAAACCAAAGAAACAGAATGTGATCGGCACCAAGTGGATCTTCGAAAACAAACTGGATGAACACGGTGTCATCATCAAGAACAAGGCTAGACTGGTTGCACAAAGATATAGATGGGAGGAGAGGATTGATTTCGACCAAACCTTTGCACCAGTTGCAAGGCTGGAGGCGATCAGATTGTTCCTGGCATATGCCTCTCACAAAGGATTCACTGTCTATCAGATGGACGTGAAATCTGCATTCCTAAATGGAAATTTGAAAGAGGAAGTATATGTCACGCAACCCCCAGGTTTTTTTAATCCCTCATTCCCTAATCATGTTTACTTTCTTAATAAAGCATTATATGGCTTAAAACAAGCTCCTTGAGCTTGGTATGAGACTCTATCTAGTTTTCTTCTTGAGAACAAGTTCTCGAGAGGAAAAATAGATAAGACATTGTTTCTTAGGGAAGTCAAAGGCAAGATTCTGCTGGTTCAAATCTATGTCGATGACATAATATTCGGCTCAACGGACAACAATCTTTGCAAGAAGTTTTCTAAACTTATGCAAGGAAAGTTTGAAATGAGCAGCATGGGAGAGCTAAAGTATTTCTTGGGACTTCAAGTGAAACAGTCTGAGGATGGAATTTTCATTTCTCAGACGAAGTTCACAAATAAACTCCTCAAGAAATTCGGAATGGAGAATGCAACCTCTATGAGGACTCCAATGGGATCCACTGTGTCTCTAGACAAGGATGAGAAAGGGAAACCTTTTGATGAAACCAAATACAGAAGCATAATTGGATCCCTGCTCTACCTTACCGTTAGTAGACCAGATATTATGTTTTCCACATGCGTTTGTGCCAGATATCAGGTGAACACTAAGGAATCTCATTATGTCGCTGCAAAGCGAATTCTTAGATACCTTAAAGGTGCACCAAATCTTGGCTTGTGGTACCCAAGAAACAATGATGTTGAGCTGATAGGCTTTTCAGATGCTGATTTTGCAGGAAGCAGGGATGATAGGAAAATCACTTCCGGGACGTGTCAATTCCTCAGAAGAAGGCTTATTTCTTGGAACAGTAAGAAGCAGAATTGTGTCGCAACCTCCACGGCTGAATCTGAGTACATCTCAGCAGGTAGCTGTTACACACAACTTCTATGGATCAGAAATCAACTAGAAGATTATGACTTGCATTTCAGAGAGGTCCCTGTGTACTACGACTCCTCAAGTGCTATAGCAATTGCGAATAATCTTGTGTCCCATAGCAGAACGAAGCATATTGAAGTGCGCTATCATTTCATTCGGGAGCATGTGGAAAACAAAGATATATCTCTCTGCTATGTCCCCACGGATAAGAAGATTGTAGATATCTTCACAAAGCCCCTAGACGAGGCCAAGTTCAGTCTCTTCAAAACTGAACTTGACATGCTGAACTATGAGGACTGAAGACTAAAGGGCTCTTGGCTCTTGGATCAAGGGGGAGAATCAGCAAGGAACTCAAGATAGGGCACAGATGCAAGAACTGAGGGGGAGCATTATGCCCTAGGATAAGGTGGCTCCCAGATTTGCAGAAGCCGAAAAGGGGGAGATTACCCTCTCGGCTAAGGCTAAGGTGCTAAGGTACTAAAGTGGCTACCAAAGGCTAAGAATGCTAAGTATGCTCTAAAGAAAATGGTAATGAATGGTAATGAATTTCATTCTCAACTAATTGTTCATTTTATGTTTTTCATTCCCATCTGTCTTATTCACCTTAGCTTGTAGGGTTTAGGCTTCTTCAAATAGGGGGAGATTGGGTGGTATTGTATCCACAATGTACCTGATTTGAAGAAGCCCCTAAACAAGCTAAGTTGAATTGACAATGTATTTGATGACTTTCTGTCAAGTTGTGCTTGCAGCTATTCCATGCTAAGTACACACCAATGTCAGGGTGCAGTGGGTCAATATACACGGGTCTGCGCAATGTAATCCCTCGTTGAGCAGATCAGTGTGTTGACTCATGTGTGCTCTCTCTATTGGAGTGTACTTATTTTCAAGTACAGGTTCGAGTTAGATCAAGAGCAGAAGAGGAGCAAGGATGGGTCAAAGACCAAGTTCATGGGAAGGAAGAGGAAAATCTTTTAAGGCAAAATCGACGGGAATTACTAAGTGATTCTTGCCAATTCGGTGGGAATCACTAGTGATTCTCGCCGAAATCGTCGAGAATCACTCGCCAATTTCCGCCGATTTTATCTGGCTGACTGTCCTCCTTCAAGAATTCTACTAAGGAAGAATCGATGGGAATCATTAATTGATTCTCGCCGATTCGTTGAGAATGGCGTTTGCATTCCCACCGATTCCCGCAGGCTGACTAGTTTCACAACTGTAAATCGGCCAAGGCAAATTCAACGGGAATCACAAGTGATTCCCACTGACTTCGAAGGGAATCATCAATGATTCTCGCCGAATTTGCCTTAGGCAAATTTGCTTTGCTCGCTGGACCAAACCATGACGGTTTACGCTGTCTCGGCTGGGGCTAGGGTTTCTCGTTGTGGGTCCCACAAAGGACTTTAGGGTTGGCCTCAGGGTATATATACATGCTTATTCCGAAACTTCAACAGTAATCATTCACCAGAAATCAAAGCCGCCAAGCGTGACCTAGCCGATCGCGGAAATCCTCCCGTCGCCGTCGCCGCTCGCAAGATAGTCGCTGCTGCAGATCTTAGAGGTCCTCTTTGATCTTCCGTCGACAGGACCGATGCAAGCCTAGCATCTCACGCATCTCTTTCGAGATCTATTGTCTCTCGATTTGTTGAACAAGGATCGCTCTTCATTCTGAATCGATTAAGATGACTGATCCATTTGAGATCGTTGGTAGACCTTGCTTACTTCATCAAGAAGTTTGGATCTACAAAGCATCGCCGCCACAATCGCTTGCCGCCGCCGATCTTGGCAAAATCCTCTCCAAGAGAGTGCTCCGGTCGTGGACTCTTCGTCTTCATCAAGAACGCTTCAACGAACGAAGAGGGACATCGGGTTCTCCACACGTGTAGTTTGTATTTCTTGTACATTCTAATTTTGTTTTGTTGTAAAGGAATAGTAATTCCTAGTTGTAAGGGTTGGGTGCAACCCGTGGTGGAGGAGTAGTGACTCCTTCGGTTGGAAGGGTGCCTTCCATAGTGTGAGGATTGGATTTCAATCCGTTTGGTGAAGTGACTGAGTCATCCCTTGGTGGGAGATAGGTCGAAGGGGGAGAGTGGACGTACCCAAATCGGGGAACCACTATAATTTCTTGTATGCTTTTTTCTGTGTTGTGTTTGTTTATTGTGCAGGTTATTTAAATTCCGCAAAAGACTTCAATTCACCTATCCCCCCCCCCATAGGTGGAATTAGTTGACACTAAAGACTTTTAGTATTATCAATTCTTGTAGGAGATTTTTCTCCGAGTTGTGGGAAGGTTTACCTTCCGAGTGTAGATCCATTTGGATCGAGATTGTAGGAACTTGGTTCTGAGACATAGGATTGATTTTCAATCCGAGATAGTGGAGTAGCCGAGTCTAGTGGTTTACTAGATCGGTGAGCGAAAGTGGACGTGCCCAAGGTTGGGGAACCACTATAAATCTGTTTGTCGTCTTTGATTGCTTGGTTGGTTTATGTGCAAGATCGCTAAATTTTTATTCCGCAAATAGACGCACAACTCACCTATTCACCCCCCTCTAGGTGATTTAGATAGACAACTGAACACTTTCAGTATTCAATCTACCAAACCTAGACCTTGTATACTACTCGATACACCCACAGTCAGGTGCTACGGAGCCTCTTGTACTGATGCTGGCAAATCCACCAGTCTTTTGTTGGATAAGTGAACACTTACACTTACCGAGTCAACGTATCGACGCCGTTGTGAATGACCGTCCTATAACGAGGACCCACCACTTTGATGCACATACGTACAAGCTATTAATGAGTTCCTGAGCCATCGACTCACTAGAATAGTCCATCCATCCCATCAGACACCGAGTCCACTGCTCGCGAGACTAAACCAACTATCCATCCAAAGTAATGGGGTGAGTGAATGTGTGTGATGATAGTTTATTGATAGGTAATCTTTTAATCTACTATCCCTACAGTTTAGGTTTAACCTTAGACTTCCCGGGGCATGCCCGGTGAAGGGCTCTCAAGGGCACTAGGAACTACGATGGACTGAAGCTCAAAGTTCTCTTTCTCAAGGCACTTACTTTTATGGGTATCTAGTTATTGCCAATCCCCTCCCCACATTACACTTGAGCAAACCCTAGGTGAATTGCAACTTTTAGGGGAGAGACGATACACCGTCGACCCCGAACACAACACCGTCCCCTTGGTATTCAGGCTACCTAGCACTTGGCCTTATGGGTGACCACATCGGGACTCAACAAAATTTAGGTGCACCCACTATGTTACAACTCATGTGAGACCACAACTCTACCTTATATCCATCAAATTACTATAGGCGTCACCATTAAATGAGTTCTAAAGAGTGACCCTATCTAAAATTTATCCAAATGATCTGAAATATTTATCATAAATAAATAATGACCTATATAGCTCATGATCAGAAATTCATAATTATCCCTATTAATTTGGTATTTATAAATATCTTAACATTAAATTTCAAGTATGGATTTATACATAAGGTAACATTTCCTGATGTCCAACAACCCTATAAAAATTTTCATAATTTCATAATATTCAAATGAAAGCAGTGATTAAATTCCATAACTTCCCAAAATCATTTTCACCAAAAATAAAATTTATGAAAATCGGAACTACATTGACATTTAACTAAGAAAGTACTAAAACTAAGCTTCCAAAAATTGTATAAAAATTACCGGAGATCCAGTGTGAAATTTAAATGACAATTCAATAATTTCAACATTTTCCAAAAAAATTTCACAACAAAATTCCAATTATTCCATAAAGGGCATTCTTGTAAATTTAATTATTTCACCAACTATAGTATCTTCTTAGCTTTCTAGAAAATTACCCAAGTCATATAATCTCATTTAACAGCTTATGAATGAAAAGTAGATTTTTATAAAATCATATGATCTCACATAATTTAATAATTACATTTACACAAAATGAGATAATAACTAAAAATCCAAAAAATATGTCATCTTAAATTCCAGAAAAATTCTCACAAGTGTATTTGGGCCTAATAAAGCTTGTACAAGAGTTGTAGATTTTTCCAACATGTTTATTCCATTTTTATTTTCTAAATACATTAAAGTGTCAAATCCTATTTAAATAAAATTAAATAGAATTTTAATCTCAAAATTACCAATATTCTCTGAGGTGGTCATTTACCTCATGCCAAGTGTCTAACCACACTTACAGGGGCTGACAACATGTCTTGGGTGGAAAAATCACACCATTTAACTTTTTGCTAAATGCATCCCAACTACCTTATGACCTAAGGGTGTTTGTGTGGACTAACCCCACCTACCCTTAACCAAAGGGTCTGAAAATTTAAACAAGGTCATCAATTGACCTAATAAAGACCCTACCAAAATTTGGGTCAATTTGGGCTGGTTTAACCACTTAACTAGTTACCACATAGAACATGAAATAATTTTCAAAACTATAGAGAAATATTGTCCAAAAATTATTATTTTTGGATATGGGGTACATCTTTGGTACATACACCTGTGTACAAAACTTCAGATCCATATGAGTCAGAATGAGAGAGATATTCCACTTTTAATTTTTTTTCCTACCCTAAGACCAGTCCTACTACCTATAGGTAGCTACAGTGCTCCAAATGCTTTGACTCAAGTCCCTACAGAAAGTAGACTCAAAGCCCGACAAAAGTTATTTCAGGAAACTTTTCATGAAATGGCCCCTAAGTGCCCTAAAATAATGTGTGACGTTATTGAATCAGATCAAGGATCCGATCCAACGACTCTGGGATCGTCTTCCCCAATGAGCCTACGAATGTGATTTCCCCGTCTTGGAGATAATTTTAGCGCCTTTTCTCATCCATCCGGCCACCTCCCCGGCCATCCACTACTACCACCACCTCTATTGTGTTGGTGGCTATCGCCAGGCGGCGGCACAGCCGCCAAAGAGGCCGTTTCTAGCGAACCCGAGTGGCTGAGTTTTCATGGAAAATCTCATTTTTCTCCTTGCCGATCGGTCTCGATTGAGCCCGATTTCTCAGCCTAGTGATCTAAAGATCTAGCATAGAGGAAGGGGAAGAGAACTAGACCTGCAGACGGACTTGGCAGCGAGTGTGGTGGTGTTGCGCCATTGCTGACGACCTCCAATCTCCTCCTTGTTGATTCCTTGATTCTTAACCTAAGGCAGCGATGTAAAGGCTCGATTTGATTGCTTGGGAGTTTCTAAAGGTGATAGAAAGATTAGATTGGGTTGAGGAGGGGTCCTTATATAGTGCGCCCATGAAAGGGGTGGTCGGCCATGGGGAAATGGTGCCCTCCTTTATTCTTGGTCGACTGTATTTGATGGCATCCTCATTCCAAGAGCCAGGGAAGAGGAATATAGGCTTAGGGAAGGGGAAAGGGAGAGTCTCTTTGCATTCTACATTAATCCCCTCTCTCTCTTTCATTAAAATGGGATTCTCCCATTAATGACCCATTAATCTTTACAAAATTAATTTAATAAAATAAAATCAATTAAATTGATCCTAATGGGTTGTAGAATAGGCCTTGGGCATGGCCTTAGCCCACTGTAATGTGCTTTGGCTTTATTTTCCTTCCTTGGGCTTGATTTTCCTTCCTTGAGTTTGGTTTGACCAAGGTTGACTTGGGGTATTGACTTGGTCAATTTGGTTGGTTGACTTGTTAAATGTGTGTCTTGAGTCTCTTGACACCACCCAAGTCCATTTGTGGCTTGGTGTAATCAAATTGTGTCAAATTAGGGCAATTTGACCTAACTAGGATTATGGTTGACTTTGATCAACTTTACCTCTTTGGTTGACCCCAATGGGTTGTTAGTGCTCTAAGGGATTTCTTATAAGATTGGAAGTGTTATGGTGGGGTCAAATAGTCAAGTTGAGACCCAAAAGCCAAACTCTAGACTAGGTAACCAAAAAAAATTATTTGCAGACTAAGGTGATTTCAGCTATTTGCCTAGGTACTCATGGTCCTCTTGGTCTTCTTAGGAATTTGTCATGACCTAGTCATGATAAAAACTTCCTAGGGGTCTGCTTGTTTATGAGATGTTACAATAACTCTCTCATCTCTTCTTGGTTGCTTACTTGCTTGTCTTTAAATGAAAGCCTAGGGGGTTTATAATTTTTCGAGAGATACAATTGTAATTGTGACGTCTTAGAGTTTGAATCGGTGAATAAGGATGCGAGATTCAGGTCACCTAGAACACCAATTTTATAAAAACATTGATGCCCCTCGAGTGATCCGGGCGGTCTGGGCGGCCCGGGCAACCCGGGCGGTCCAGGCAACCCGAGAGGCTCAGGTCTGAGGAGGTGGCAATAGGTAGGCTAGTCTGAGGAAGTGACAGTGCGCCACCGGCGTGTGCAAGGCATGCACGAGTTGGGAGCATGTGTGCGCAATGTTTTTTTAACATTGGTCAATCTTCATCTTATTTAGCAACATCTTTTGGGAAGAACTCCTTTTCTGTTACAAGCTCTCTTGATCAAGTCAGACATTACAAGAGATTATATCAAGTGCTGATCAAGAAGAGGATGAAGATGCCTGCTGTGTGTGCTTCTATTTATAGACTCAAGCTCTTGAGTGTTGAGTCAAAATCTCTTTGCTATTACTTTGTAAGATCCTTGAAGAATCTGAGTTTGTAAGATTCTCGTGTGAATTTGAGTGTAGGATCTATTTTCAGATCTATGGTTATATGGCTTAAGGAAAGCATGAGTTTGCATGGCTTGTGTTAAAAGCCTACAGTGTAGGATCTATTTGGAGATCTGAGGTGTAGGACCTATGTGTCAAGGTCTGAGGTAGGGAACTTGTGTTCCTGAGATTGTAAGATCTAAGGATCTGATAAGATAATTTGAAGAAGTTTGGCCTAAGCTAGCTCTCTACTAGATAAGTGTAGAGTGAAAGTGGATGTATCCATTCTTGGGGAACCAATATAAATCACTGTGTGATGTGTGGTGTGCTATTTTTATTTGTTGTGATCAGCTTACTCATTGTGCTCTCTAAGTATAACTTAAGAAATTTCAAAATTAAGTAAATCACCTATTCACCCCCACCCCCCTCTAGCTGAGTAGCAATACTCATCTTTCAAGATTTTTATGGTTTCAGATTACCCGCGGATAACTATTCATAACACAGGCCCATGATTATGCGGCTTCAAATCATCATAAGCACAAGTTAAATATTTGGGCTTGTCGCTTTGCGGATCATAACCCAACAAAATTTGGGGACATTTGATGGGGTTCTCCCGGAATTTTCTAAGTCCAACCTGGAAGATTTTGAGAGCGCTAAGTTGTCAACCTAAATCACCTAGAGGGGGGTGAATAGGTGAATTTCGTGTCAAATGCAAAATAAAAAAATATAACACAGCACAGATCCGTAATCAAGCAATCACACAGACGACAAGAGATTTATAGTAGTTCCCCAATCTTGGGTACGTCCACTTTTCTCACCGATCTAGCAAATCACTAGACTCGGCTACTCTACTATCTCGGATTGCAAAAACAATCCTACACCTCGGAACCACGTTCCTACAAAACTCGATCCCAAACGGATCTACACTCGGAAGATAAAACTTCCTACCACTCGGAGAAAGATCTCCTACAATGAAATTTGTTTAAATAAAGTTTACAAACAAGAATATCACAGATCTGGATCTTTGACGTAATCTTCTTCTTGAGAGCTTTTCGGTTTGAACAGAAATAGTTGAAGAAGACTTGACTGAGATCCACGATCCTGAGATCTGGAATCACCACGATCAAGAAAGTAAATCAGAGACGATGAAGCACGGAGAGATCGGATGATTCTTCTTGAGTCTGGATCGCTAGAGAATCAGAGATCGATAGCTGCGGCTGAGAGAAGACGATCCAGAGCTTCTTCCGAAAACGGTAATGGCGGCGGATTAGAAAATTAGGGTTTTCGGGATTTTCTCTTTCTTAAAAGATAATCTCTATAAACGCGTGTCTTTAGTCAAATCTGAAAAGACCTATTTATAGGCTACCTCCAACGGTCATAATCGCAATTAAGATTGACACGTGGACCAATCAGAAAAAGGTTAATTTCAAATCTCCGTCAATTCTGGACTTAACGATTTCTGGAATTCTGAGCCTGCATACTCGGGTTAGATAAGATACTCGAGTATAAAGGTCTGCTACTCGAGTAGATAAGAGAAACATGTACTCGAGTAATAGAAATGACTACTCGAGTGCCTTGGAAGAACTACTCGAGTTACTCTAGACAGATTACTCGAGTAAGTAGAAACATCTACTCGAGTACTAATCCACACTACTCGAGTATAAGAAAAATCTACTCGAGTGCTAAGCCAGTCTACTCGAGTATAAGAAGGATCTACTCGAGTGCTAAGCCACTTACCCGAGTATATGAGCGAAGTTACTCAAGTATGTGGACTTAGAAATATTTAGACTGAACAGATAGCCCTACTCGAGTATAACTAAGAGACTACTCGAGTATGACTAAGGCTCTACTCGAGTACACAAACATCTACTCAAGTAAGGAAAAAAGGTACTCGAGTATATGAATGGATTTACTCGAGTATATGGACTTAGAAACTTTCTGAGATGAGAAGTCCAGATCAACTCGAGTACGATCAGAACACTTACTCGAGTAACTTGAGAACTACTCGAGTATGTAATCCAATCTACTCGAGTACTAAGTCACTTACTCGAGTATATAGAAGATACTACTCGAGTATGTGGACTTAGAAAAAATTTCTTTTAAGAAAGTCTTCAATACTCCAAACTCCAGTAGTCCAAGTGCATGGAAACAAAGTGTACCCCATTAGAGAGGCTATACATGAGTCAACACCTTGGATCACACAATGAGGAATTACATTGTATGGTCCTGTGTTTGATGACCCACTATAGACTGACATTGGTTTACACTTGGCAATAGAGTCCTGCATGCACAACTTAAACACAACATCAAATACAACTTAATTCATCTTAGTTTCAGGTCTGACTTCCCACAAATCTGGGGTATTGTGAAGACAATTCCCAACAATCTCCCCCTATTTGTAGAAGTCAGCACCCTTTGCACTAAGATGAATTTCTAGAAAGGAAATGATCATCTATAACAACAAGCAATAGAAAATGACTAAAACAGAGAATAATAGCAAATAAGGGAACCATAATCAGAATTAGATATATTAAATAGAAAGATTTTCCAGTTCCACAAAACACCTTCAGGGGTAATTCTCTCTGTGAAGATTAGCTTTCTTCAGCTCTTGCCTTTCCAAATAACTGAAGGGTTTAGGAAAATAAGTCCTTGGCCTTGGAGGAGCTGCTGGATTGTTGAATCCCTATTGCCTGTCATGTAATCTGATCTTGATTTGAGATGCATCATAGGCTTTCCATTCTGAGTAGCTGTAGAATTTGTCTTTATTTTCCCCAAAATCAGTTACCAGCTTTAGAGTGTCAAAGATTAAAGATTTGGAGGTTGGACTCCAAACTTCTGAATGTACTGACTCTGATCTGCCCTCTGAAGCTTGAGCTTGCTCTCTCTTAGGTGCAGAATGGCTAGCAGAAGCGCCGTCACCATATTTTCTTTTCTTGCTGGGGCCACCTTGATCAGCAGGTCTTCTAGAGGAGGAAGTACCTCGATCAAAGTGCCCCTGAGAGCTGGCAGGGACATCCTCTTTCCACACATCAGAATATGAAAGAGGAGGCTCAGACATCTCTCCAGCAGGCCTGGGAGAGAAGGCTGGCACTACCTCTGGAATGGTAGCATGAACCTGGGTGGAGGATGTTCCTCAAGAGGATCTAAGCTTTTAGGAATGATGGAGGGGTCGAGCTGGAATTCTGGAAAATTCTGATTATGTACCCAAACTGCAGTGTCATAAATGTAGAATTTGACAGATTGTAGCTGGGCTAGAATATCTGCTTTCATGGTGTTAACTAATCCATCCAGGGTCTCTTTAGACTTGGTAGAGATTTCAGCAGAAATTTTCTCAACTTATTCTTTCACGATTTTCTCCCCCTTGCTGATTTCTACAGATAGCTTTTCAATAGCTTCATCTCTGAATGTGCCTACTTCTTCACAAACTTTCATCACATTGGCTTCAGCTCTTTGGTCTAGCAGAATCTAGTTATGTGCCACTGTTTCAGATTGATTTCTGACTTCACCCATGCTGGTGATGGTGTGATCTATCGCTTTTCCACCTATTTTGAAGAGTTGTTTAAGTTCATCAGTGTTGGCTTGAATTTCTGCAAAGCCTCTGCTCATCTCAGTTTCAAGAGCAGAGACCTTGTTGTCAACTGATTTCAGAGACTCATCAAAGTAATTTCTCTGTGCTTGGAGCATCTTCTCAATCTTACTGATGATGTCTGAGGAGCTGAGGGAAGCAGAAGATGGAGCACTGGGAGAAGTAGAGACCTGAGGGAGCTGAGAGACTGGGGAAGCCCAAGGAGGGATTTCTTTCATAACCACTGATCTAGCAGTTCTCTTGGTGTGAGTGATTTCTACTAAATCCAGGGGATCTGTGAAGGAAGGGAGATTGAAGGCTAATGTACTTAGAGGAGGCTCAACAGGTTCTGGGGATAACTCCTCTTCATCGGACAAGATGATACTATCATGTTGCTCTGCTTCTTCAACGGGAGACTGAGCTGAGGATGGAGAGGGTTCCTTGAGAGGGATCTGTTCATCTTGTACCTGAACCTCAGGAGTACCAACAACTGGATCTGTAGGAGGTAGGGGAAAGTCTGACCTTAGTTCTTCAATAAGTTTATCAATCTCTGCAGTTGTGGACAGAAGGTCTTGCTGAACTTGAATATCTTCTGGAGGAGGAGGAGAAGGATCTCTGACTGTCTGGGAGGGAAGTTCTGTAAACAGAATCTGGGAGCTAGATGAGGCAGGCTCCCTCTCAACAACTGCACCTAGGGTGTCAGTAGCTTGATGTAGAGGAGGAGATGGAGTCCTGTCATCAGCAACATGCTGTGGGCTGGGGACATCTTCATCCATAATGACTTTGGAGGCTTGGGCAGTGTTCTTGAGTTGGATTTCATATTTGGATGGAGGAGATGGATACTTTCTTCATGTGATGGAGGGGAGTTCCTTTGGAGAAATCAAACACTGTAGGATTAATCTCATGGAGGAGGAGGGAGATAATCCTGGCATAGCTTGGTTTGTTCACAGTTTCTTTGATCTTGTCCAGTATCATCATTCCAAACTGGAATTTCTTTCGGCATACTATGGCTTGCATAACATCAAAAAATTTTTGGGAAATTTCTTTGAGGGAATAGGTTTTGCAGAGAAGAACTTTGGCAATGACATCCACAAGAAATTTGCCCTCTAAATTGAAATCTGCACGTCGGAACGAATATCCTTTATACGGGTTTATTCCATAGAAGAAACTTGTTCTCTCGGAATCTTCAGGAGTCAGATCATCTTCTTCATCCACCACTGGCAGTTTTAACAGAGTAGCTAAGGAAGTTTTGTCCAGACGGATTTTTATCCCACTGACCTTGGTTTTGAGAACTGTACCATTTCGCTTGACCTTCAGATTTTTGTAGAACTCTTCCACTGCAGAAAATAGGATCTTACACGGCATCTGTAACAGGAACGATAGCCCGGCTGTGTCAAGGAGAATGAGAAGGTTTCGGAATTCATCGGAGAGTTCGGCGATTCCATCTATAACCAATTCGGACCCGATTCCTATCTTGGATGGAGGAGCCATCGAGTTCTGGAGTAACGGATTCTGGAGAAGACAGCGCTCTGCGGTTCTGGAAGACGAAGCGCCGGCGAGTACTCGAGAAAGGTTTCGTGGAAATGGATTACGGGATCATTCTATTTATATACATAACCCTAAATAGGTTTAAGATTGGGTTTTAAAATAAAACATACCTTATGGGGGGCGGCAAAAATCGAGGTGTGCGAAAAGAGAAAAATGAGATTTTCAAAGTTCTGGAATTTTCAGGTACTCAAGTATATATCAGCATACACGAGTAATCTGTTGTAACCTACATGAGTAAGTCGAAGACCAAGTAGATCATGAAGTACTCGAGTGAGTTACTAAGTACTCGAGTATGAAGAATATTTACTCGAGTGAATTTCTTTAACCTACACGAGTAGATACTTTGAGTTACTCGAGTATATTGTAATGTACTCGAGTGTAGTCGTGTAACTACTCACGATTGTTTCTAAGTACTCGAGTATGTCAGTACACTTACTCGAGTAAGTCACTTTGACAAAATATTTTTCTCGAAGCACTGATCTTTACCTCCACCAACTTTTAACTCGGAGACTTTGATAGAGACCACTAATCTTCTTTGTTGAGCATCCCAAATTCAGTTTTGAAGAAAGAGAACTTGGTCTCATCTAGCGGCTTCGTGAATATATCTGCAACTTGCCTATCTGTGGAGACGTATTGTAGATCTATGTCTCCATTCTCCACATGCTCCCGGATGAAGTGATATCGAAGCTCTATGTGCTTTGTTTGGCTGTGGGAGACTGGGTTGTTGGCGATTGCTATTGCACTAGAAGAGTCACAAAGCAGAGGGATATTCTGGAACTTCATGTTATAGTCTTCAAATTTATTCTTGATCCATAGAAGCTGTGCACAACAGCTGCCTGCAGAGATGTACTCTGATTCAGCCGTTGAGATGGCTACACAGTTTTGCTTCTTACTGCTCTAGGAAATAAGTCTCCTTCCGAGAAATTGGCAAGTTCCGGAAGTACTTTTCCTGTCGTCTTTGCTTCCTGCAAAATCTACATCTGAAAATCCAATTAGTTCACTATCATTACTTCTTGGGTACAATAAGCCAAGATTTGGTGTACCTTTGAGTTATCTCAAGATTTGCTTTGCAGCAATGTAGTGAGATTCCTTAGAGTTCACCTGAAATCTAGCACATACACATGTTGAAAACATTATGTCTGGTCTACTTGCGGTAAGGTAGAGCAAGGACCCAATTATGCTTCTGTACTTTGTTTCATCAAAAGGTTTCCCTTTCTCATCCTTGTCTAGAGACATAGCTGAGGCCATTGGAGTCCTCATAGAGGTTGCGTTCTCCATTCCAAATTTCTTAAGTAGCTCTTTGGTGAATTTAGTCTGTGAGATGAAAATTCCATCCTCAGATTGTTTCACCTGAAGCCCTAAGAAATACTTCAGCTCTCCCATACTGCTCATTTCAAACTTCCCTTGCATAAGTTTAGAAAACTTCTTGCAGAGGTTGTTGTCTGTAGAGCCAAAAATAATGTCATCGACAGAGATTTACACTAGCAAAATCTTGCCTTTTATTTCCCTAAGAAATAATGTCTTGTCTATCTTTCCTCTTGTGAACTTGCTCTCAAGAAGGAAGCTAGACAGCGTCTCATACCAAGCTCGGGGAGCTTGTTTAAGACCATATAAAGCTTTTTGCAGTAAATAAACATGATTGGGAAAGTTTGAATCAACAAAACCTGGTGGTTGTTCTACATACACTTCTTCCTTAATGTTACCATTTAAGAAGGCAGACTTGACATCCATTTGATAGACTGTAAAGCCCTTAAGTGCAGCATAGGCAAGAAATAACCTGATCGCCTCCAGTCTTGCCACTGGAGCATATGTTTGATCAAAGTCGATTCCTTCTTCTTGACGATAGCCCTTGGCGACAAGTCTTGCTTTATTCTTTATAATTGTTCCATCTTCGTCCATCTTATTCCGGTAGACCCATTTTGTCCCGATGACATTCTTACTCTTGGGTCTAGGAACAAGTGTCCAAACTTTGCAACGTTTGAACTGATTCAACTCTTCTTCCATGGCTAGTATCCAGGATGCATCCGAGTTTGCTTCCTCGAACTTCTTAGGTTCAACCTGTGATAGATAGCTCAAGAATAAATTCTCGTTAGTTGTACCTCTCCGAGTTCTAACACCATCCTGAGGATCTCCTATGATTTGATCTAAGGGATGATCCTTCAAGTGTCTGAACTCTAGAGTCCTTGCATCTGGGATCTCTTCAGCCACTAGTGTTGCATCTTCAGCTGGGATGTGTTCTTCATCTTGATCATCTACCTCTCCAATAGGGGTTGTAGAGGTGATCTTGATGAATGTCTCATCTTTATCTTGAGTAGGCTCATCCAAGCTGAGTTCCTTCATCTTGGTACCTGCATCTTCAATGAGCACACTAGAAGAGTTGCTTTGCAGCAAACTCGTCTCATCAAATACAAGGTGTATCGACTCTTCTACTACCAGAGATTTTCTATTAAATACTCTATAGGCCTTACTATGGCTACTATAACCTACAAAAATACCTTCAAAGCTTTTCTCGCTAAACTTGGTAGTGCGATACTTGCCGTTGTTAAGTACGAAGCACTTACAGCCAAAGATTCTAAAATATGAAATGGTTGGTTTCCTGCCTTTTAGAAGTTCGTAAGGAGTCTTATCATGGTTCTTGTTGATGAGAGCTCGATTTTGCACGTGACAAGCAGTGTTGACGGTTTCAGCCCAGAAATACTCTAGAAGTGAGGCATCACTCAACATAGTCCGGCAAGCCTCTATGAGTGTTCTGTTCCTTCTCTCAGCTATTCCATTTTGCTGTGGAGTGCGAGGAGAGGAAAACTCATGAAAGATACCTTGACTTTCGCAGAATTCTGTCATGGCTCCAAACTTGAATTCCGTTCCATTGTCACTTCTGATTTTGACTACGGAACAGTTGTATTCATTCTGGATTTGCCTAACAAAACTAGTGAAAGTACTGAAGGTGTCTGACTTGTGTTTCAGAAAGAACACCCACGCAAAGCGCGAGTAATCATCCACAATAACCAACGTATATTCCTTACCTCCCAAACTTCTAACTTGCAGTGGACCAAACAAGTCCATATGGAGAAGCTGTAAGCTTCTATTGGAATCCTTGCCTATTATGCTTTTAAATGAACTCCTTGTTTGCTTGCCTTTGATACAGGCGTGACAAAGACTGTCCATAACGCACTTGACATTAGGGGCATCACATACTAAGTTTTGGGAGAATAGTTTATTAACAGTTTTGAAATTAATATGTGCTAGTCTCTTGTGTCATTGGTCAGCAAGAGATGCACTACTTTTTGCTAAAAGACACACAGGTGTAGACGAGTCTATACAAATGAAGTTTAAACAGAAAATATTTCTGCTTCGAGTGCCTGATAAAACAGTTTCCATGTTGTCAACCGATTTTATCAAACATTTGTCAGCATGAAATTCAACCACGTATCCTTTGTCGCATAGTTGGCTTATGCTGATGAGATTGTGTTCCAATCCTTCAACATAGGCTACATCCAAAAGGATACGCTACCGTTAGTAATCATACCGTAGCCTTTAGTTATTCCTCGATCTGAACCTCCAAAGATGACCTTTGGTCCATTGCAGACTGAGGTGAAATTCTGGAGTAGGCTTCTTGTCCCGGTCATATGCCGAGAGCATCCACTGTCCAAGTACCAGATTGGCATTTTGGTGGTCTTTGGACATACCTGCAATTACAATCACTTAGCCTTAGGAACCCAAACAAGTTTGGGTCCTTGGTCTCGAGTTAGAATACTCCCCCTACGAGCATTAGCCTCATGAGTGGTCATTCTCACGTTGCTAACTTGAGGGGTTGCAATATTTCTAGGATTGAACCAACAATCGATGCCAAAATGACCAATTTTACCACAGCACCAACAGTCGAACATGTTGTATCTTTGCCTAGTATATTCCTGCTTGATTTTCTTAAATGATGGTCTAGCAGGAACTTCACTCTTGGAGGAAGAAGCTTCATGATGATGGCAGCTACATGAAGTCTTCTCCTTCATAGGCTTTTCCACAATAAGTTTTACCTTTGGTGTCTTCTTGATGTTATGACCATGAGCATATGGTCCATAGTTCTGAAGTTGAATCTCTTCATAAGGTGCCTTAAAGACACTCTCGCCAAAGTTACGAGGATGAGTCCAACCTTGGTATCTTGACTTAGGCTTCTCGGGGATCAGCCTAGAGAAGTGTCCATAGGTGGACTCATAGTCGTATTCGTTCGTAGGAAAGATAACTTTTTTGAACGAAACTGGTTCCAAGGGAGCTTTCCCTTTTTCTTCAGCTAGAGCCTTCTGGGCAGCCTTATTCTTTCTCTTGGCCTTGTTTCTCCTAGAAGATTTACTAGAAGCACCAATGTGGCCTAAACCAGCACCCTTGGCCTTAGCTGAGAACTCAACAACGAGTGGAAGAACTGTCTTAGGCTTGGAGAAACTCTCAACAAGTTTCTTCTCAGCCTCGAGTTGTTGTTCCAATTCTTTGATGATTTCATCTTTAAGGTCGAGGTGCTTGAGAGCTTGATTGTATTCTTCCATAGCAATATTGAAGTTCTCTTGAAGAGAATTAGTCTTGCTGACTTCTTCCCTCAAGCTGCTCTCACTAGCCTGTAGAGATTTTATCTCTTTGGCTTGAGTTTTCACGACTCTGCGACATTTTTCGTAAGCCGTGAGTAACTCCTTATACTGTTCCATGAGTTCAGATTCATCCTCAGAGGAATGGCCCTCTTGCTCATTATCATCATCAGATTCAGAGAGAGGAGTGCGAGATTTTACCTCCCCAGTGAACTGGGGGACTTGTTCATCATCAGAGTGATCCATGAGCCCGAAGTAAGCTTCCTCTTCTTCACTCGACTCAGATGAGTCGGAGTCGCTGAGAGTTTTGCTCTTCTTGGCTAATAAGCTCTTCTCTATCCTCTTCTTGTGGTATGAAGATTTCTTTTCCTCTCTTCTGTCATCCTCTTTCTTCTTGTGAGGGCAGTCCGCGATGACGTGACCTGGCTTATTACAACAATAACAAACGATGTCAGTTGAAATTTGTTTGTTTTGTTTGGAGTTATACCTGTCATGGCTGCTCGAGCCATTCTTTCGCTGATCACCGTTATGTCGTGATCTTCTATATGAGGCATCTTTGCCTCTCCATTGCTTCTTCTTATTCAAGAATTTCTTGAACTGCCGCGAAAGCAAAGAGAACTCTCCTTTAGATAGTTCTGAGCCTGAGGTGCTTGGCTCGGAGCCTTCTTCTTCACTTACTTCTTGAGGAGGAGCTGGCGAGGCAGCTTTGCCCTTCCTTGAACTGTCAGCCTTTAAAGCAACCGACTTCTCTTTTGAGGAGAAGCGACTTATCTCTTCTTCGGCTTTTCTGGAGTTGATTTGCAGTTCATATGACATTAGCTTGCCAAATAGGTTCTGTGGATCTGTCTCTGCTAGTCTGCCAAACTCTCGGATGGCACTGACTTTATTATCCCATTCTTTGGTGAGAGATCTCAGAAACTTATCATTCAGCTCCCCATTAGTAAATACTCGGCCATACACTCTCAGTCCATTGATTATCTTAAAGAAGTTTTCAAATGTGTCAGCTATGGGTTCCTTGTGACCTTGTCGGAAGGCTTCATATTTCTGATTCAGTAGGGACCTCCGATCATCCCTCACTTCTTCAGTACCTTCCATTAAAGTAACTAGGGACTGCCACATCTCTTTAGCTGATTGGCAGTGAATTAGATTCTGCAGCATTGAGTAATCGACTGCACTTGCGATAATATTTTTAGCTTTCTTGTCCAGGGAGACAAGTGCAATCTCGTCCTTATCCAAGTCCATCAGCTTCTTTGGGACCTTTTTGGTTGGGTCTATTGTTGATGGAGTCATAGGAACATGCGGACCTTCTTCCACAATCATGAAGATCTGAGGGTCTACTGCTTCCATGAAGAACTTAAATCTTTCCTTTCACGTAGGAAAATTGTTCTTGGTGCAGATAAGGAGCTTAGCAAAATCCTTGGTCTTACTCATGCTTGATACTTCTCTTGAGACAACTTGGTGAGGATTAGATCAAGGTGTTAACCTTTTAACGATCAACCTCCGCCTCTAATACCAATTGAGAGCGCTAAGTTGTCAACCTAAATCACCTAGAGGGGGGTGAATAGGTGAATTTCGTGTCAAATGCGAAATAAAAAAATATAACACAGCACAGATCCGTAATCAAGCAATCACACAGACGACAAGAGATTTATAGTGGTTCCCCAATCTTGGGTACGTCCACTTTTCTCACCGATCTAGCAAATCACTAGACTCGGCTACTCTACTATCTCGGATTGCAAAAACAATCCTACACCTCGGAACCATGTTCCTACAAAACTCGATCCCAAACAGATCTACACTCGGAAGATAAAACTTCCTACCACTCGGAGAAAGATCTCCTACAATGAAATTTGTTTAAATAAAGTTTACAAACAAGAATATCACAGATCTGGATCTTTGACGTAATCTTCTTCTTGAGAGCTTTTCGGTTTGAACAGAAATAGTTGAAGAAGACTTGACTGAGATCCACGATTCTGAGATCTGGAATCACCACGATCAAGAAAGTAAATCAGAGACGATGAAGCACGGAGAGATCGGATGATTCTTCTTGAGTCTGGATCGCTAGAGAATCAGAGATCGATAGCTGCGGCTGAGAGAAGACGATCCAGAGCTTCTTCCGAAAACGGTAATGGCGGCGGATTAGAAAATTAGGGTTTTCGGGATTTTCTCTTTCTTAAAAGATAATCTCTGTAAACGCGTGTCTTTAGTCAAATCTGAAAAGACCTATTTATAGGCTACCTCCAACGGTCATAATCGCAATTAAGATTGACACGTGGACCAATCAGAAAAAGGTTAATTTCAAATCTCCGTCAATTCTGGACTTAATGATTTCTGGAATTCTGAGCCGGCATACTCGGGTTTGATAAGATACTCGAGTATAAAGGTCTGCTACTCGAGTAGATAAGAGAAACATGTACTCGAGTAATAGAAATGACTACTCGAGTGCCTTGGAAGAACTACCCGAGTTACTCTAGACAGATTACTCGAGTAAGTAGAAACATCTACTCGAGTACTAATCCACACTACTCGAGTATAAGAAAAATCTACTCGAGTGCTAAGCCAGTCTACTCGAGTATAAGAAGGATCTACTCGAGTGCTAAGCCACTTACCCGAGTATATGAGCGAAGTTACTCAAGTATGTGGACTTAGAAATATTTAGACTGAACAGATAGCCCTACTCGAGTATAACTAAGAGAATACTCGAGTATGACTAAGGCTCTACTCAAGTACACAAACATCTACTCGAGTAAGGAAAAAAGGTACTCGAGTATATGAATGGATTTACTCGAGTATATGGACTTAGAAACTTTCTGAGATGAGAAGTCCAGATCAACTCGAGTACGATCAGAACACTTACTCGAGTAACTTGAGAACTACTCGAGTATGTAATCCAATCTACTCGAGTACTAAGTCACTTACTCGAGTATATAGAAGATACTACTCGAGTATGTGGACTTAGAAAAAATTTCTTCTGAGAAAGTCTTCAATACTCCAGAGTCCAGTAGTCCAAGTGCATGGAAACAAAGTGTACCCCAATAGAGAGGCTATACATGAGTCAACACCTTGGATCACACAATGAGGAATTACATTGTATGGTCCTGTGTTTGATGACCCACTATAGACTGACATTGGTTTACACTTGGCAATAGAGTCATGCATGCACAACTTAAACACAACATCAAATACAACTTAATTCATCTTAGTTTCAGGTCTGACTTCCCACAAATCTGGGGTATTGTGAAGACAATTCCCAACAAATTTCGACTAAAGATGTAGAGGCGAGCCAACCCGGTCGAGCAAGCCGTGCACACCAAGCCACGCTCGCCTCAAAGGCCCAAAAACACCCTTAAAAGGGAGCAAAGCAAGACACACGTGAACTTAGGGCACGCGCCTGCTAGCGCGCACCCCACACGCGTCTGATCGCGCGCACCCCGCACGCGTCCGTACATTCACGCGCATTGGCGGCCACTGCCACTACCGACCTCCTTCAGCCGCCGCCATCCACCGTCGACCGCCACCATTGTCGGGCATCTCGCCTATACTGCCCGGACTTCTCGCTGGGCACATCTGTCTTTTCATGAAAATTGTGGATCCACGTGACCGGAATGGAGCGACGACATTCATTAACTCATGATATAGCCCGGTGCAATTACCAGCACGTCTCTTCAGAAAACTATAAAAGACCCTCATGCATTCATTTGAAGATAAGCAACCCCAGAGATTAGAGAGAACTCTGATGTTTTCCCGCGACAATGTGAGACATAGATCGCTTCTTCTCTTAGAAACTGTTCGGCTCCCTCTTTAACGTGCACAACGTCCAACGCTCACTCGAACACTTTGTGAGTTCGGGAGAAGACACTAGAAAGCGCTTCTGCAGATGCTCACGTAAAGACACTCCAAGGCTTCAGGGACTTAACATTTTTCTCCACAAGGGCGCTCTCATCCAAGCTTCATGAACACTCCAATCCATGCTTCGTGGACGCACTTATCTAAAATCTGTTGATTTAGTTTATGTTCCGCTCTTTTTGTATTCAAAGCTTGTACGGAGAGGTGACATGTCGCCCTCCGAAGATGCCTCCAATACTTGTAAACTCAAAGCTAAACAGTGGATTTTGGCCCGACACAGATTCCACCGCTGGTTTTTCACCTATTTCGGGTTTTTCACGGTAAGAAAAGCCTTTTGTCATTTCTGTTGGATTTCATAAACTGTTTGTGTGTCCGGTCCAATTCCGAGGTAAACCGATCTGATTCTCTGGACTGGAACAGAGGAAACCCGGATGATCCACAACAAGTATGTGAATAAAATATTTTTCGCCATGTATACATCTGCAGAGTTGGCGTGACAAATCTCTTAATCTAATGCTGACATTAGTCTTTTGTTTTACTTTGATCCAATTGTGTGTGTATATATATATACTATTATGCCAAAACTAATCTTTGGTGAAACATTGCAAATATCTCTATATTGCTCTTAAAGTTGTATTCATAATTACACAATTATGCAGAACTTTATATTAGTATATTATAAAGATAATATCATTTTAGATAATTACACAACTTTATAATATTAAAATAAAAAAAATAAAAACACTAAATACCCTAAACTTATTGTCTCTATCTAGGAATGATAAGAGAAGGGTTAATATTTTAACGTTAAAATATAATTTATTTTACAAAATAAAAATTGTATTCTTGATTTATATTTTTTTGCGGTCATTTTGAGTACTTATATGTATATGTTGCGGGTCGGGCGGAGCCAGCTGCAGGCGGACGAAGCCCATCGGGAGCGGGCAAAGCCCGCCGTCGCCGGTCGGATACTGTCGTCGGTCGGATACTGTCGCGCGAGGCAATGGAGGCGGAGCCCCGTATCAGACACTCGTGTGTGTGTGTGTGTGTGTGTGTGTGTGTATATATATATATATATATATATATATATATATATATATATATATATATATATATATATATATAATATGTAATCAATACACGATATGTTGTATTTAATGTGCTTGGTTATCGCCATGAATTATTTCATGCGTGTGCTTCTTATCTAGATATATAGATTGCTTAATTTGACTTCTACATCTTCTTCTGTTTTAAATTTGGATTTTTAAAATATTTAAATAGGGGTGAGAAGTGAAAACCGATCGAATCGACTGAACCACACCGATTTTGAAACTGAGCCGCCCGGTCCAGTTTTGTTTTGGTTTGAAGCTTTTGAAAAACAAAGGCTTGTCGGTTCGGGCCGATTTTCAAGGGTTGAAAACCGACCAAACCGAACCGATTCAAGTAATGAACTTTGATACATTGAAATCATGAATATGCCTTTGTAGAAATCCTCTATCAATGTTATCAATGGACTAGGCCCTTAACAACTTGCCCGATGGTTCACACGTGAGACAAAACCCTCTATTTATATCCAAGGGGATGGTTTCAAGAACATAAAAGTTTGGATTCTTACAGTAAAAACAAAACAGTTTGTCTCTCTCTATCTCATCCACTACTCTGTTAATCTTTTTCCTATCTTTTTAATGTCTAAGGTTACGTTTGGGAGGACTTATTTTCACCGGTCAAGCGGTCACAACCGCATGAATCGGGTCTTAATTATGGTCCGATTCATGCGGTTGTGACCGCTTGACCGGTGAAAATAAGTCCTCCCAAACGGAGCCTAAGTTTCTTCAAATTGATTTACTGAAGAATCATGCTATAAACATTGGCATCATGCCCCGAGCGGTTTTGGATGAGGTCAGAATGAAGAACACATCATTGTACAACATAATCAAGGCTATATGTATCAATGTTATGAAGAAATTTTACCTGCATCACCCGTTAGTTTATTTCTATTGCTATTAAAGTAGCAACACATTTCATTTATTGTTGAGCACCTCTTAAAACATACTGAAATCTAGATTTTTTTTTCTTGCTTTGAACACACTGATCCCGTAAGTGTATTTCTGTTGCTATGAATGTAGCAACACATTTCATTTATTGTTGAACACATTATATAACATATTGAAATCTATATTTTTTTTCATGCTTTGAACCCCATTAATAGCAAATTTTCAATCCAAAAGGCAACTCCAAAGCAATTGATTCCAATATTTTTAATGTTTTGCTTAAGATTGCAAAAAACCAATACCAAAAAAACCCGATAAAAAATTAAACCGACTTTGAACCGAACCGACGGTTCTGATCAGTTTGGACAAACAAAAAATCAAGGCATTTCGGTTCGATTTCGATTTGAGTACAAACCAACCCAAACTGAACCACTCGCACCCCTAAATTTAACTTGTAAGTTAATTATGCGTGTCCGATAATCTTGACTCCGCATACTCTTGAAAATGCACGACCCTCGTGAAATTAATATAAAATAGAGAAATCTTGCATCGTAAGGATCTTACCTGAATGGATGCGTCAAAATAGCTAAGAGGACTATTGCACGACATAGAAGATTGATTCAATATCATTCCATTTTAGTTAAGCCCCGTTTGGCACGGTGGTGACGATCACAAACACATGGGTTAAACTGTCATTTGTTAAGGATCACCTAACAAACATCATCCGTTTGAACATAAAAAATGTATGAAGTTCTTTAGGTGGGTGTTAAGGAATGACAATTTAACCCTCATGTTCATAACCGTCACCGTCGTGCCAAACGGAGTCTTACGCCTTATTTGGGAGGGCTTTTTAGAAAGGAAAAGGAGTGGTGACAAAAATTGTTGGGTTGGCTCCGCTCAAGGTATTCTGCGTATACCTATCAAGTTTGGAATAGGTATATATAGTACCTCCAGCGTAGAACGCAGCCCTAGAACGACACAAACCAAATAACCTGTTCCGAGTCGGACCCGACACGAGCGGACATATAACTCATTATTTCTAACAATCTTCTCTTATGTCCGCTGTGAACCCGACGTCGGAGAAGGGGGGTGATTTGTGAAATGTTCAGCCAAACGTGAATCATTCACAACCGTGTCCGGCACTTGTTACAAATTATTAGACTGAACATGAACAAAATTAGTATGCACGCATAAACAGAAAGAAAGTTCTGCCACATCACGACATGTCTCAGATACAATCAAGGAACAGGCTCTAAACGCCTAGCGTCCCAAATCAAACAGAGAGCAATAAAAGTCCAAACAAACATGTGAAATAAAAATAAAGAGCTAAACAGTGCTCTGAAACAGAGATACCAAATAGAAAGAAATCTAGCGATACTCTAACTGTCAGAATCTAGAAGATCATCATGATCAGGATCCCAGTCTGTTGGAACCTTAGTTCTGATTTGGGTCAGGATCACTATTAGGAATATTAAATTGACCCAAAATGTATAGTCATGGGTCATAGGAGTATTTCCATGTTTGCTCATTCAGAAAAATTCCAGAGAAGTTCAGATTTGAAGTTCAGAAAATTGCTGGAAGAAAATCTCTGAACTCAGTTCAAAGATCTCTGAGCAGAGATCAACGATCTCTGAGCTCAGCGAAAACAAAACTGTAAAACTCAGATGCAGTTCAAAATCTCTGAACTCAGCTCAACGATCTCTGAGCTGAGTTCAACGATCTCCGAACCTAGTTTGAAGAAAGCTTTAAAATTGATATCAACGATTCCTGTGCAGTTTTTCAGACAGATTTATTTACAATTGGCAGAATTAATTAAGGTCTTAATTGCAGGCTTTATGATTCTCAGATTTAATACCATATATTCTCATTTGAATGTAGCCGTTGAAGGGGAACATTAAATATGGATTAAAAGCTAATTAACTCCCAAGGCTCTTTCCCTTCTCGGAAATGAGTCAGCCATTAAACTCAAAGTGAATTCAAATGTTTGAATCATGTTCAGACATATATAGAGATATTTTGTTATAGAACAGAAGGCAGAAAAGGGATGAAGTAGTGAGAGAGAAGAAAGAGAAACAATAACAATTAGCAATCAGTGGAGAACAACATAGCTCGGTTTCTCACAGATTTCTTCATCATCTGCTTCAGGCTTTCAAGAGATAATCAATAAATATCAGTCTAAAAGCTTGTTGGAGAGCAACATTAACTTGAAGGCCTACACCCTGAAGCAAAGCTTCCTCTCCTGAACTATTCTACATCTCAGGGGGAGCTTTGACATCATCAACAATCCACTAGTCTTCTCTCAGATCATTGACAGAGAAGACAACATCATTTCTTTTCCCTTTCCTGTGTACAGGGTTATTACTCCCTTCAAAAGTGAACTCATTGGTGATAGAGAATCTGATCAAAAACCTATTGGTTTTTAGGCACCTGATCAAAAGCCTGAAGGGTTTCTAGATCTACCTGCAGCAGATCTTGTGGTGATAGGGCACCTGATCAAAAACCTGTAGTGGATTCCTACCAGGGTGGTAGAAGAGTGGATGTACCTAGATTTGGGGAACCACTATAATCCATGTGTCTTCTGTGTGCTTGATCTGTTTCTTTATTTTTGTGTTGTGCTTACTCTTCTATATAATATATATATTTAATTAGAGTAAATAAGATCTATCCCCTCACTTTCAATTGGTATCAGAGGGTGAGTTTTCTCTTGGTTATACAGGCTAACACCTGAACCAAAACGATCTGATAGATCTTATCTTTCTTAAGAGTCTATCATGGCACAAAATGAAGAGTTTTCAAGTACCAGACCTCCTATGTGCAATCTAGATAAGCTTGCGCTATAGAAGACAAGGATTATGCTTTTTATTAACTCTATTGATGAAGAAATTTTCAATTCTATCTTGACAGGTCCTTATTAACCATTGGAAATAATAAGAATGAATGCTGTTCAATCATCTCAATAAACAGAAGCCCAGAAAATTCTAAAGATTACTGATGCAAGAGCAATGAACATTCTTGCTCAATCAATGTCTGATGACATTTTTCAGGAAATTGCTGAATGCACCTCAGCAAAGGACATCTGAGACTCCCTCACAACAATGGTTGTTGGATCAGCAAAAGAAAGAACATGTAAAGCTGAATCTTGGAGTGACTCTGAAGCTTCATCCTGTACAATTGATGATGAAGAAGAGACAAAAGCAAGAGAATTCTGCCTGATGGCAATCAATGCATCTTACAGCAGACATGATGAAGAATTTGAATCTGATGAAGAATCAGTAGCAGAATCAGAAGAGGATCGGGTTATTTCTTCCTTTGATTTCTCTTCAGAATATTTTAAAGAAGATTTTAAAATTTTATGCAATGATTTGATTCTATCTGAGAAGGAAATAAAACTTCTTAGAGAAAAAATAATTAATTTATCTTCTGAAAATATTCAACTCAAAGAAGAATTAATAATTACTTCAAAAAAATTAGTTTCATTAGAATCAGTTAAAGGCAAAGAAAAAATAATAGATTTAGACAAAATAACTGAATTTTTACCAAAACAAACTAAAAATATTCAGAAAATTTTTGTTCAAAATAAGTCATCGAACCAAGATCGACGATCTCAGTATTACTCGTCGAACGGCGATCGACGATCTCTGAACCCAGAGGTTGAGTTTAACTACTCAGCAAAAGGGGATCGATGATGTCATCACTTTTCGTTGAGCAGAGATCGACGATCGTGGAATACAGATAGTAGTCATTATTACTCTGTGAACTGAGATCGACGAGATTAATACTGGTCGTTGAACGCAGATCGACGATCTCAACATAAATCATCGAACTCAGAATTTCAAAACAGAAATTTTTATCCTTTTGAAAATTATAATCAAACTCAAAATTTTGTCAATCCTTTTATCCAATGGTTCACTCTCCTAGGAAATTTCATCAATTGGATTACAAAGATCAACCTGAATATTCTTTTATTTCTGTTTATTATAAAAAAAACTAGGACCCAAGGTAATCTGGGTCTAGAATTTCTAACCTCTTATTTCAGGAAAAGACCCTTCAGAGCAGGGGTAGCTGTATAGGGGGAGACTATTTTAGAGGTTACAGCAGCAGCAGTTTCAATTATTAGGAAATCTGGGGGATGATATCAAGGAGTTTGTTGGAACCATGTTTCAGATATGCTGAAATGAACTCAGTTAAAGACAAGCAACAGAACAGCTGCATAGCCCTTTAGAAGTTTTTGTTCTTATTTTTATTTCGAACCATTGTTGCTCTTTTTTAAGAACTCATTTTAAACTTGCTTTATATTTTTTATGTGAATAGTATCCTCACCCAAATAGGGGGAGATAGTTGGAACCTTAGTTCTTATTTGGGTCAGGATTACTATTAGGAATATTAGATTGACCCAAAATGTATAGTCATGGGTCATAGGATTATTTCCAGGTTTGCTCATTCAGAAAAATTCCAGAGAAGTTTAGATTTGAAGTTCAAAAAATTGCTTGAAGAAAATCTCTGAACTCAGTTCAAAGATCTCTGAGCAAAGATCAACGATCTCTGAGCTCAGCGAAAACAAAACTGTAAAACTCAGATGCAGTTCAAAATCTCTGAACTCAGCTCAACGATCTCTGAGCTGAGTTCAACGATCTCCGAACCCAATTTGAAGAATGCTTTAAAATTGAGATCAACGATTTTTGTACAGTTTTTCAGACAGATTTATTTACAGTTGGCAGAATTAATTATGGCCTTAATTACAGGCTTTATGATTCTCAGATTTAATACCATATATTCTCATTTGAATATAGCCATTGAAGGGGAGCATTAAATATGGATTAAAACCTAATTAACTCCCAAGGCTCTTTCCCTTCTTGGAAATGAGTCAGCACTTAAAGTCAAAGTAAATTCAAATGTTTTAATCATGTTCAGACATATATAGAGATATTTTGTTACAGAACAAAAGGCAGAAAAGGGATGAAGCAGTGAGAGAGAAGAAAGAGAAACAATAACAATTAGCAATCAGTGAAGAACAACATAGCTCGGTTTCTCACAGATTTCTTCATCATCTGCTTCAGGCTTTCAAGATACAATCAATCAATATCAGTCTAAAAGCTTGGTGGAGAGAAACATTAACTTGAAGGCCTATACCCTGAAGCAAATCTTCCTCTCCTGAACTATTCTACATCTCAGGGGGAGCTTTGACATCATCAACAATCCACTAGTCTTCTCTCAGATCATTGACAGAGAAGACAATATCATTTCTTTTCCCTTTCCTGTGTACAGGGTTATTACTCCCTTCAAAAGTGAACTCTTTGGTGATAGGGCACCTGATCAAAACCTATTGGTTTTCAGGCACCTGATCAAAAGCCAGAAGGGTTTCTAGATCTACCTGAAGCAGATCTTGTGGTGACAAGGCACCTGATCAAAAACCTGTTGTGGATTCCTACCTGAGTGGTAGAAAAGTGGATGTACCTAGATTTGGGGAACCACCATAATCCGTGTGTCTTCTGCGTGTTTGCTCTGTTTCTTTATTTTTGTGTTGTGCTTACTCTTCTATATAATATATATATATATATTTAATTAGAGGAAATAAGATCTATCCCCTCACTTTCACAGTCTACCAGTGCTCCTCCTAGATCAGCAGCCCCGACCTGTAATTTCCAATAGAAAATTTCATTTTAGAATGAATTTAATCTTTAGAAAATGTACGAATATCTAGTTCTACTAAAGAACGTAGCATTATCATTTCCATCATTATTAGTGTTGGCTGGGAGGACGTTTCTATAGAGTATTATAGATTAATCGCAGAATCAGTTATCTGTTTCCAAATGAAATAATTTATTGACTTTTGGCGCCAAAGCTATATCTGTGTTGCCGGCCTTATATTTGATAGTGTAGTCATAACCTAATAATTTGGAAAAAAATTATGTTGCTCTGGCGTGTGTAGATCTTGGGTCAAAAGATGATGCAGGCTCTGATGGTCAGTGTGTATTATAAATCTATGGCCCAAAAGATATTGACGTCATTTTGCTAGAGCCGAAAGAATTGCATACATTTCTCTTATGTAGGTGGATTTAAGTTGCATTTGAGATGTCAATTTTTTACTAAAAAAACAATCGGTTTTTTTTGCTGGGATAAAACTGCACCAATACCCCTTGTGGATGCGTCGGTCTCTATTTCAAATGGAATATTTGATAGTTTTACTTTCAAGACTACCTAAACACCTAGAGGGGGGGTGAATAGGTTCTAATGTTTGTTCTCACTTTTAGGCAGAATATAATAACTGAATTAAATCACACAGCACAGCAATCACAGAAATTCATACAACACAGATTGCACACAGTTTTATAGTGGTTCCCCAAGGTCTGGGTACATCCACTTTCCCCCTTCACCTATCTAGCAGTGTGCTAGATTCGGCCAAACTTCCTCTTTAACTCAGATCAGCAGATCCTACAGCTCAGAACCTGGAAAGGTTCCTACAACTCAGAACCCAGAATGGTTCCTATAACTCAGGCTCAACAGCCCTACCTCAGCCTTGACACAAGGCCTACAACTCAGAGAAAAACTTTCTCCTACACTCAGGCAACAGCCCTACCACTCAGAGATCAACTCTCCTACACTCAGCCTTTATAACATAGGATTACAACTCAGATCTATATTGATAGACCCTACAGAAGTTAGAAAAGAGTTTTATAGAATCTTGCCCTTGTTGAGAGAGAAAGGACAAGACAACACCTGATCAGCTGATGGATGAAACCAACTGAAACTTAGCTTTCTTCAAAGCTTCTTGAATCTGAACTAGCTGAGTTGATTTCCAAACAGCTTCTTGAGAAACTTGTAACAGCTTCCTTCTTGATCATCAAATGGCTGGATCCCTCTCTATCCAATCCCTTTGAATCTTCTTCAGAATTCTTGAACGAATTCTCCTTAGACAGATCCTGATAGGTTGAACCCTTCAGAATGTCTTCTTAGATCTTCCGATGAAGATCTTCTTCAGTGCCTTGCACTTTCTTGATTTGATTCTTCAATCAGTTTGTATGTATGTTGCTCTCAAAATCAAAATCCTTAATATCGCCTTCTGAATCTATCTATTTATAGACCTTCTTCATGGTAACCGGCTGATCCGGTTTCTAACTGACTTCTAACAAGTCTGACAGCTTCAGTTAACCTGTTGCAACCTGCAGCTGTCAAATCTTCAAACAGATCATGTGTCTTTATCTTGGACAACAAAGTGTCGAGACTGAATGTCAGAAAGTGTCGAGACCATCTGTCTATATGTGTCGACACAAGTAACTTAGGTGTCGACACAGCCTTTGATGATGTCGACTGGTTTGCCTTTAAGTCGACTCAGCTTCTTCAGAACCTCATCTTGAGAATGAGTCGACACTGAATATTTGTGTCGACTCAAGCACTTCATCATTCTTCAGAAAATGACTTGGTCTAGACATTGTAGTGTGTCGACACAAGTCCTGTGTGTCGACACAGTTGTTATAGATTCAGAACATAGTATGTGTCGATACTGCCTTCAGGTGTCGACACAGCTTTTGTCGACTCTGCCAATATGTGTCAACTCTGTCTTCTGGTGTCGACACAACTATCGTCGACCCTACCAATATGTGTCGACTCTGCCTCAATGTGTTGACACTGCCTTCTGGTGTCGACTCTGCTTCAATGTGTCGACACAGCTTCCCAGTGTTGATACAGCTATTGTCGACTCTACTTCTGTAAGTCGACACTGCTTCCCTGTGTCAACATAAATGTGGTCGACTATCTTTCTCTGTGTCGACACAGCCTTCTTCAAGTGTCGACACAATTATTCTGAAGTGTCGACATAGCTTTTTCTGGTGTCGACACATGGACTTAGAATAATTTCATGTACTTTTAGAACTTACTTAACCTGCACATGTCAACTCAAAATAACATCAAATACACCTTGATGTATATCATTGAGCTAAGTTAGGCTTCTTCAAATCAGGTATACATTTTCCAATGTACCCAACAATCTCCCCCTATTTGGTGAAGTCATAACCCTTTTAGCTAATGATATACACCATTTAAAAAAAATATAATATGATGATGTATATAGGCATGACATTACAGGAATACATTAATAAACAAAACATTCAGCAAATTCATCACATAATAAAGATGAACATTAATAAATGATTACAGAACAATGTTTTGTTTATAACTTGGAAATGTTTGTTACAGATGTTTATATTGAATGACTTAACAAAACATTACAAAACAATTGAAAGGTCTGGTAAGCTTAAGCTAAGACTGATCAGGCTCTCTTATGACAATTCATTTGCCAAATTGAATTTGAGCCTTCACAGCAGGTTCAGCAACCTCAGCAGGCTTCTTACCTTTCAGATCAGCTTTCTTCTGAGCTTCTTCCTTGAGCCTTTGCCTCTCAAAGTAGTGAAAGGGCTTTGGAAAATATTTGCATGGCTCCTGAGCATCTGGTGGTAACCTCCCCATCTTGACTTTTCTTTTATATTGAACTATAGCCTCCTGCCTAGCTTCATACTTTTGCCATTCAATCTCATTATACCACTTTCCTCTTTCCTGGACTTGATCCTTTACAGCCTTCCATGTTGTCAGTATAATGTTTCATGAAGTGGGACTCCATTGCTCAAAGTCAGGCCTAAGTTCAGCTTGCTCTCTAAATCTTTTCTTGGACAGTAGAGCATCTTGTTGTTCTTTCAAACTTGCATCAGGCTTATCAACTTTCTCAATAACAACATTTGTAACCTCCTGTGGAGGACTATACATAGCTTGTACTTGCTGATTAATCATATCAAAATCTGCAGGGGGTAAATGACTTGGGCAACCTCATGTTGATTGCCTTCAAGTAAACCTTGTTGAATTCCTGACTCAGCCACCATATCATCATCACATAAAGGTGGATATCCCAATGTGGCTCGAATACTATTAGTCACCCATTTGGTGTGTTCTGAGCCAGCATGAACTAATAATCTCTCCCCCTTTAGGACTTCTCTTTCAATATGGTCTCTGAGATCATCCTTCTGAAATCTGATCTGGCCATCAAGATAATTCACACCCTCTTTAAAATATGGTTTCAACTTTTGAAGCCTAGTAGATATCTCTGTCTGAGAGGTTGTGATAGCAGTTTGAACTGAAGTGATAGCCTCCTTGAGTTTCTGATCATAAACTTCCATTTCTTTAGCTCTTGCAACAGACAGTCCTGCTGCAGTATCTACTACCTTATTGAGAATCTCATGGTGAGATTCAGCCAGATTATCAATCATCCTCAGCTGATTTTCCAAAACATAACCTTGCTTTAAAGCAATATCATCTATTTTAGTAAGAATGGACTACTGTTGTTTAGCCAAAAATACTACAGCATTACCTCCCTTATGGAAGCAATCTGTCATTTCCTTTTTATTCATATTCACCTCAAATCTGATAGATTTAATATCTTGAGACAAGTCAAACTGAAGTGACTTATTATTCTCATCAACATATTTCTCTAAAGCTACTCTTTGTTCATCCAGCTTCACCTGCAAATCTATCATGAACTTGTTGTAATTAAATTCAGATGGAGATTGGTGAGCTGTGGTCTGTAGTGCTTGCTTATAGCTTTTGCTCCTTCTCTTGAAGACAATAAGTTTCCTCTTCTTAGCCATTCTGGCTTCGTCATTCTCAGAATCTGATGAGGTTTCAATCTGAACTCTCTCAGGAGATGTAGGAGGAATTTCTGCCTCAGTAACATGTTGTTCAACCTCAACATTCACAGGCTCCCCCTCAACAACTTGCTCTATCTCAACTTCTGGTTCTACCTCAATGTCTTGCTCCTCCTCTTCTATATCAGTAGCAATTTCAACATTAGGAAACAACTCATCTAGAGTGTATTCCTTCTGAGCTTGAACAGAAGATGAATCATCCAGATCAGCACTGTTCAAGTCTTTAGATAAATCTATTTGTTCTTCCTCTTGCACTGGTTCAGAAATCTTCTCCCTCTGCACTTGTTCAGTATGTGGAATGTCCTGGGTCGGAAAATGACCTTGCTCCCCTGCACCTGTGCAGGATCAGTAATATCCTGAGTTGGAGAATGAACTTGTTCCCCCTGTTCCTATGCAGGTAATATTTCTTTCTTCTCTAGAGTAGATCTAGTCAGGTCCTCAGCTGGTTCTCTAACTTGTTCTTCTTGATGTTGCTCAGTACCTTGTTTATGACCTGGGGATTTCTCAGGTGAATCCTGCCTGTCCACCTCAGGCATCTCTTTGGATAGAACTCTATCTCATCTTGAGAATAATCTCATATCCATCTTTCTCATGTGATTAATCTTAGTCACAGGAAGTTGTTGCATAACTTCTAGGATGACTCCAGCCAAGTATAAACTCAAAATCCTAGCCAGATTTGGCTTCTTAAGTCCTTCCTTGATCTTATCAAATACAACTGCTGACCAGTCAGTTGGAATTTTAAAGACAATTCTTGTCATAAGGCAGAACATATAGGCTGAGACCCTATCATGTCCTCCAGGTTTACACAAAATCACCTTTCCAACTATCTCAGACAGAAACTTGCCCTGGTGATTCATTCCTTTTCTATTGATGGCTGCTCCAATCTTTATGGTTGGATCCATTCCACACCATTGGAGAGCCTCCCTTGTCTTAGAGGATGGAACCTCTTCTTCATTCTCAATGCTTGGCAATTGAAGAATTTTTCTTAAACTCCGTAGAGTAAGCTTGACCTTGGTGCCATGAACTGTGGACTTGATCTTGAGTCCAGAAGAATCCATTGATGCAGAAGTGTAAAATTCAAGGACCTCCTTCTTCCAGATCTTCGTTGGCTCAGAAACCAGAAATTCCAATCCATTTTCAGTAATAAGGGAAATCACTTGTTTGAATTCTGGTACGGCGGTGTCGAACGCAGCCCTAACCAGTTCATATCCTTCATTCACGTTATCTTCAACCTTAGGCGCCATTGAATCAGTCGAGAAAGCTTGAGAGAGAGAAGAGAGAGATTGTCGACACAGGGTTTTAGTCTCGAAAACCTTGTAATCGTGTCGACAGAATACATTCTTGACCTATTTATGCCCTCTATTGAAAGAAGGTCAAAAGCCGGGCAAAACAGTCTAAATGTGTCGACACAGATGGAATGTGTCGACATAAACTTCTATTGTCTCGACAAACAATTCTGTCTACTATGTGTCGACATCAATTGAGGATATGTCGACACCTGACATACATAGTAGAGCATCAGAAATTTTGTGTCGACTCTTCGTCCAAGTGTCGACACAAAATCTGTAAGTGTTGACACCAATGTTCTGGTGAAGTCGACACTATATTTCTGGATGAGTCGACTATTTGACCCTTAAGTGTTGACACATATTCTCTGTGTCGACACAATTTCTCTGACTAGTCGACCAGACTTCACTGAGTCGACAGTTTATTACTATAAGTGTCGACACCATTTTACTTAGCCAATATTTGTTTGTTGATACCACTTGAAAGTTTATTGATATACTAGTCAATGGTCAGCATTCCCAATTCAATTTTAAATTTATTGAATTTTATTTCATCCAGTGGCTTAGTAAATACATCTGCTATTTGATAATCTGTTTTAACAAATTCCAATGAGATGTCTTCTCTTTCTACATGCTCTCTAAGAAAATGATATTTGATTTCTATATGCTTAGTTCTACTATGAGAAACATGATTGTTATCAATAGAAATAGCACTCTTAGAATCACACAATAAAGGTGTTCTACTTACTTGAATACCATAATCCTTCAATTGATGCTGTATCCACAATAACTGTGCACAGCAGCTTCCAGCAGCAACATATTCTGACTCAGCTATGGATATTGCCACACTGGTCTGCTTCTTACTGCTCCATGATATCATTCTTCCTCCCAAGAATTGACAAGTACCTGTAGTACTCTTTTTATCCTCTCTACAGCCTGCAAAATCTGCATCTGAATAACCTGTTAGTAGAAAATCTCTATTCCTAGGATACCAAAGGCCTAGATTAGGTGTGCCCTTAAGATATCTCAGAATCCTTTTGACAGTAGTATAATGAGACTCTTTAGGGCAGGCTTGGTACCTAGCACATACACATGTAGCATACATAATATCTGGTCTACTAGCTGTGAGGTATAATAGAGAACCAACTATTCCTCTATATAAAACTCATCTACAGGCTTACCTATATCATCTTTACATATAGGCATATTTGTTCCCATAGGAGTTTTCATGGTAGAGGAAGATTCCATACCATATTTCTTTAACAACTCTTTGGTGAACTTAGACTGGGATATGGACAAACCATCATCAGTCTGTCTTACTTGGAGTCCCAAGAAGAACTTAAGTTCCCCCATACTGCTTATCTCAAACTTCCCTTGCATAAGTTTGGCAAACTTTTTACAAAGGTTGTTCTCAATAGATCCAAAAATTATGTCATCTACATAGATCTGAACTAAGATGATCTTACCTTTAGATTCCCTAAGGAATAGAGTTTTATCTATTTTCCCTCTTGAGAATTTGTTCTCAATAAGGAAAGTAGACAGAGTTTCATACCAAGCCCTTGGGGCTTGCTTTAACCCATACAAAGCTTTCCTAAGCCTATAAACATAATCAGGTTTAAGAGGATCTACAAAACCTGATGGCTGCTCTATATAGACTTCCTCTTTTAAATCACCATTCAGGAATGCTGATTTCACATCCATCTGGTACACTTTAAAGTCTTGATATACTGCATAGGCAAGGAACATTCTGAATGCCTCCATCCTTGCTACTGGGGCAAATGTTTGATCAAAGTCAATCCCTTCTTCCTGCCTGTATCCTTTAGCAACCAACCTAGCTTTGTTCTTCACAATTATTCCACTCTCATTCAACTTGTTCCTATAGATCCATTTTGTGCCAATTATATTGTGGTCTTTTGGTTTAGGAACAAGCTCCCAGACATTGCATCTTCTGAATTGATTCAGCTCCTTTTGCATAGCATCAATCCAGTGTTGGTCTTGGATGGCTTCTTCAAACTTCTTAGGCTCCATTTGAGATAGGAAACTTGAATGCAGAACTGTACTCAGATTTCTGCTTCTAGTCTGCACTCCCTGTCTTGGATCACCTATAATCTGATTAGCTGGATGATCTTTAAGATGTCTTGTAACTGGAGGAAGGTTTCCTTCGGGTTGAACATCTCCAGCTCCTTCATTATGTTGTACCTCCTGGTTTTCATCAGCTTCTAAAGGGTCTTGTACTCCCCCTGGATAGTAGCCTTCTTTTTCCAATGCTCCATCTTCCTTTGATGTTTCTGCAATGGAAAGCTTGTCCATCCTTTGGCTTATACCTGTTGAATCATTTGATCTACAAGATAACTCACAGTTGATTAATCTTGTTTCATCAAATACAACATGAACAAACTCCTCTACAACTTGAGTAGTCAAGTTGAAGACTCTATAGGCCTTACTATTTATGTTGTACCCAACAAATATCCCTTCCTGAGATTTGGCAGCAAACTTAGTCAAATATGACTTGCCATTGTTAAGTATATAGCACTTGCAACCAAAAATCCTGAAGTAGGATAGATTTGGTTTTCTACCTTTCATAACCTCATAGGGAGTCATTTTGTGGCTCTTGGTGATAGAAGCTCTATTGATTACATGACATGCAGTGTTTACTGCCTCAGCCCAGAAATATTCTGGAAGAGAGGTGTCACTCAATAGTGTTCTACCAGCTTCAATTAATATTCTATTCTTTCTTTCAGCAATTCCATTTTGCTGAGGTGTTCTAGGTGAGGAGAACTCTTGGAGAATCCCAAAGTCTTCACATAATTTTATCATACTTTCAGATTGAAATTCAGTGCCATGGTCACTTCTGATTTTGACTACTGTACTGTTCAGTTCATTCTGAATTTGCCTTACAAAACTAAGTAAGACACATGGGGTTTCTGATTTCTATCTCAGAAAGAACACCCATGTAAATCTAGAATAGTCATCTACAACCACAAAAGTGTAGACCTTCCTACCTAGACTATGAACTGGCATAGGACCAAAAAGATCCAAATGTAAGAGGTATAAGCACCTCACAGAATCCTTGTTTACAAGGCTATGAAAGGAGGATTTAGTCTGCTTGCCCTTTTGACAGGCTGAACATATCCCTTCCTTTATGCACTTAACTTGAGGACCATTTCTCACTAACTCTTTGCTAAAGAGTTGGCCAATTGTCTTGTAATTAAGATGAGCCAACCTCTTGTGCCACTTGACACAATGAAATGCATTATCATCAGCTACAAGACATATGGGAGAAGCCTTATTCTATTCTCACATGCAAAATTAAGACAATATACATTTCTCTTCCTATACTCAGTCAAAATGATCTGTTGATCACTTGATCTTTTGATATGACATCCATCCTTAACAAATGAAATGTCATATCCTAAATCACTCAGCTGGCTTATGCTTATCAGATTGTGTTTCAAACCTTGTACATAAGCCACTTGGGTAATAGTAATTAGGTTAGAAGAAATGTTACCAAACCCTTTGATGACTCCTCTTTTAGATCCACCAAAGATTACTTTAGGTCCATCTTTGACAGATGTGAACTCCTTCAGTAGCTCCTTTATTCCAGTCATGTGCCTGGAACATCCACTGTCCAAGTACCATATAGGGGCATGGCAACTTAGACTCACCTGCAATACAGATTTACTTTCCCTTAGAACCCAAGTAAGTCTTGGGTCCTTGGTTCAGGTTAGCACCAACAAAACTACCAGCTGCTCTTCTAAATGGTAGACTATTGTTCTTCCTATCACTTGTGTTGTGCCAGCAGTCTAAGGCAAAATGGCCTCTCTTGCCACAACACCAACATTCAAACTTGTTGTATCTAGATCTAGATACACCCTTGACAGAAGAATTTCTGTCCATTGCTGGTGCTGCTGCAGCTTCACCCACATATTTCTTATAACCATGAGGTTTATGAGCATGGGTAGACCTGTTGGCATTTACACCCTTGTTTATCAGAACATTAGCCTTAATATGACCATGAATATTTTCAAGATCATATTGGTTAGAAGGCACTTGCACCTTTCTAAACTTAATAGGGACTGAAAGGTTTAGTGGCTGGGCAGGAGCTTTGCCTTTTCTCTTGAATAGGGCAGCCCTAGGGTTACCTTTGAACCCTAATCCTGTCTTACCCTTTTGATCCATAAACTCATCTATCAAGGGTAAGACAGATTTTTGCTTTGAGTAATTAGCCACTAAATCTTTTTCTATTCTTAGTCTGGCCTCCAGACTCTTAACTTGATCATTAGTATGTCTGATTGTGCCCATCTGAATAACAGTTATATTTTTCAGTTTGGCAATCTCATTCATCTTTTGATCTATTACTTTCTCCAACTTAGTTGCAGCAACCTTAAGATCAGCAATTTCCTGAGCCTGAATTTTGACTAGATTCTTGCTTTTCTTAAAAGCCTGCAACAAGTCCCCATACTTATCTATCAACTGATAGACATCACCTTCAGATTCAGATCCATCTACATCACTTGATGCAGATGTAGCTGATTCTGTACTAGTACTACAAACTGAATTTATAGAAGGACAATGTACCTTACTAGGACCAGACTGATTCTGGCACATGTCTTCTTCTGATCCAGCCATCAGTCACATGCACTGATGATCCTCTTGTTCATAGATGGAGTCTAGCAATTGCATGAACTCCTCTTCTTCAGTAGCAGCATATAGCCCAATATATGCTTCAGCTTCAGATTCTGACTCTGAAGTTGATTGATCTATTAGGCTCTTTTCCTTCTTTGGAACAAAGGATTTCTCCTTCTTGCCTTTCTGATGAGTCTTCTTCTTGTCTGATGATTCCTTTCTCTTATCAGGACAATCAGCCACTACATGTCCAGGCCTGTTACAGCAATAGCAAACTATCTTGGATGTAGTGGCCTTGCTGGGCTTAGTTCTGTTCCTTTCCTTCCTTGATGACTTATTCTTCTGATAATAGTCATCAACTTGCTGTGATGTGGAGGGCCTAGACTTCCACTGCTTCTTCTTCAAGAACCTCTGGAATTGCCTTGTGAATGCAGCAAAGTCTGCATCTGAATCACTCCTTTCTGAACTCTGACTGTCTGAATTTTCAGAATTAACTTCTGCAACTTCCTTAGGAGGAGATGAAGATATCCTCCTATTCTTTCTATTGGCTTCAGCCTTGAAGTCCACAGATTTTTCTCTATGCTCACCTTTTGAATTCTTTTCTTCCTCCTTCCTCACCATTAGTTGCATTTCATAAGATAGCAACTTTCCAAACAAGGTTGGAGGAGAAATTTCTGCCAGTTTAGCCACTTCTCTTATGGCACAGATCTTAGTGTCCCAATCCTTTGTCAAGGATCTTAAGAACTTGTCATTCAGTTCATAGGTACTGAAGACTCTTCCATAGGACATTAATTCATTTACTATTCTGTAGAATTTCTTATAGCATTCAGTTATGCTATCTGATTTTCCTTGTCTGAAACTTTCATACTCTTGGTTGAGCATAGACTTCCTATCCTGTCTTACTTCTTCAGAACCCTCCATGTAGACAATCAAGGTGTCCCACATTTCTTTGGAGGTTTTGCAGTGAATCAGATTTTGGAATGTAGAATCATCTATGGCACTTACAATAATGTTATGTGCTCTTTTATCCATGGTTGTCAAAATGATTTCATCCTTTGTCATTTCTGAATAACTCTTTGGAGTTTGGATATCTGCATCAAGAACTGATACCTTCATTGGAATGAAGGGGTCTTCCTGTACTGTAATGTATATCCTTGGGTCAGAAGCCTCCATGAACAATCTCACCCTTTCTTTCCAAATTCCAAAGATTTCTTTTCTACAGATTGGTAATTTCATTGACCCTAACTCCTTGTGATTCTCTCCAGAACCCATTTTCTTGATTCTTGATTCAGCCTAAGGGATCTAACTCAGACCGTTAAGTCCTTATTTGAGAAACCTCTCTCTGATACCACTTGATAGTTTTACTTTCAAGACTACCTAAACACCTAGAGGGGGGGTGAATAGGTTCTAATGCTTGTTCTCACTTTTAGGCAGAATATAATAACTGAATTAAATCACACAGCACAGCAATCACAGAAATTCATACAACACAGATTGCACACAGTTTTATAGTGGTTCCCCAAGGTCTGGGTACATCCACTTTCCCCCTTCACCTATCTAGCAGTGCGCTAGATTCGGCCAAACTTCCTCTTTAACTCAGATCAGCAGATCCTACAGCTCAGAACCTGGAAAGGTTCCTACAACTCAGAACCCAGAATGGTTCCTACAACTCAGGCTCAACAGCCCTACCTCAGCCTTGACACAAGGCCTACAACTCAGAGAAAAACTTTCTCCTACACTCAGGCAACAGCCCTACCACTCAGAGATCAACTCTCCTACACTCAGCCTTTATAACATAGGCTTACAACTCAGATCTATATTGATAGACCCTATAGAAATTAGAAAAGAGTTTTATAGAATCTTGCCCTTGTTGAGAGAGAAAGGACAAGACAGCACCTGATCAGCTGATGGATGAAACCAACTGAAACTTAGCTTTCTTCAAAGCTTCTTGAATCTGAACTAGCTGAGTTGATTTCCAAACAGCTTCTTGAGAAACTTGTAACAGCTTCCTTCTTGATCATCAAATGGCTGGATCCCTCTCTATCCAATCCCTTTGAATCTTCTTCAGAATTCTTGAATGAATTCTCCTTAGACAGATCCTGATAGGTTGAACCCTTCAGAATGTCTTCTTAGATCTTCCGATGAAGATCTTCTTCAGTGCCTTGCACTTTCTTGATTTGATTCTTCAATCAGTTTGTATGTATGTTGCTCTCAAAATCAAAATCCTTAATATCGCCTTCTGAATCTATCTATTTATAGACCTTCTTCATGGTAACCGGCTGATCCGGTTTCTAACTGACTTCTGACAAGTCTGACAGCTTCAGTTAACCTGTTGCAACCCGCAGCTGTCAAATCTTCAAACAGATCCTGTGTCTTTGTCTTGGATAGCAAAGTGTCGAGACTGACTGTCAGAAAGTGTCGAGACCATCTGTCTATATGTGTCGACACAAGTAACTTAGGTGTCGACACAGCCTTTGATGATGTCGACTGGTTTGCCTTTAAGTCGACTCAGCTTCTTCAGAACCTCATCTTGAGAATGAGTCGACACTGAATATTTGTGTCGACTCAAGCACTTCATCATTCTTCAGAAAATGACTTGGTCTAGACATTACAGTGTGTCAACACAAGTCCTGTGTGTCGACACAGTTGTTATAGATTCAGAACATAGTATGTGTCGATACTGCCTTCAGGTGTTGACACATCTTTTGTCGACTCTGCCAATATGTGTCGACTCTGTCTTCTGGTGTCGACACAACTATCGTCGACTCTGCCAATATGTGTCGACTCTGCCTCAATGTGTTGACACTGCCTTCTGGTGTCGACTCTACTTCAATGTGTCGACACAGCTTCCCAGTGTTGATACAGCTGTTGTCGACTCTACTTCTGTAAGTCGACACTGCTTCCCAGTGTCGACATAAATGTGGTCGACTATCTTTCTCTATGTCGACACAGCCTTCTTCAAGTGTCGACACAATTATTCTGAAGTGTCGACATAGCTTTTTCTGGTGTCGACACATGGACTTAGAATAATTTCCTGTACTTTTAGAACTTACTTAACCTGCACATGTCAACTCAAAATAACATCAAATACACCTTGATGTATATCATTAAGCTAAGTTAGGCTTCTTCAAATCAGGTACACATTTTCCAATGTACCCAACAATATTGAAATTGGGTAGTGTTAAAACTGGAGGATTACTTAAATTTGCTTTTAAAAGTTCAAAAGCGGTTTGGGTGAACTGGGTCCAGAGAAAAGGGGTTTGTTTGAGCAAGTTCGTCAAGGGATAAGCAATTGTGGCATACCATTTGATGAATTTGTGGTAGTAACCTGTTAATCCCAAAAATGCTCTAATATCTTTTTGGGATTTTGGTACGGGAAAATTGTGGATGGCCTCTAAGTTTGTTTTAGTTGGGCTAACTTGACCCTGAGATATTTGGTGGCCCAGAAAATCTATAGATGAAGTCCAAAACGAACATTTATTTTGTTTAATGTATAAACTATTTTGTTTGAGAACATCTAAAGCCTTATTGAGATGAGAGTAATGATCCTCTCTAGACGCACTATATATTAGAATATCATCGAAAAAAACCACTATAAATTTTCTCAAGTAGGGTTGGAAAATGTTATTCATTAAAGCTTGAAATGTGGATGGTGTGTTAGATAGTCCGAAGGGCAAGACTGTGAACTCGTAGTGACCTTGGTGTGTTCTAAAAGCTGTTTTTTGGATATCTTCTTCGACCATTCGTATCTGGTGATATCCTGAACTTAGGTCTAATTTAGAAAAAAAATGTGCCTCATGGAGTTCATCTAATAATTCATCGATAGTTGGAATTGGAAATCGGTCTTTTATTGTAATTTTATTTAGAGCCCTGTAATCAACACAGAATCTCCAAGTCCCATCTTTTTTCTTCACTAGTAGGACTGGTGAGGAAAAACTGGAAGTGCTAGGTCTGATTGGATTCTTGTGCAACATTTCAATAATCAATCATTCTATTTAATTTTTTTGATAGTAAGGGAATCAGTATGATTTGAGATTAGGTGCATGCACACCTGATTCTAAGTTAATATGATGGTCTATATCCCTTTTTGGTTGTAAGGAGACAGGTTCCTTGAATAAGTTTTCATATTTCTTAAGGAGAGAAATAAAGTGCTGAGGTAAGGCCGTTGGGGTCTTGGTATCGAGGGCAGTAGGAAACAATGTATCGAAAGTAATTAGCCAATAAACTGCTAAAGGATGTAAGGATATTAACCGAGAAAGTTGCGTTGATGATATTTGGCTGTCAGGGAAATTTTTGTGTCCCTTAAGTATGATTGGTCCCTTTTCGCTCAAAAATGACGTGGTCAAGGTTGAGTAATCTGTGGTTATAGGACCTAATGACTTTAACCATCGTACTCCCAGAATAACGTCCGCTCCTATAATTTCTAGTACATATAATTGGACTTTAAAAGGGTTAGCTTGTATGAGCAACTGTATATCCTTACAAACGCCCTTACACTTGATGGATGTCCTGTTTCCCATTAGTATTGGAAATTTGGGTATAACATAGATTGGGAGTCTTAAGAATTTGGCCATGCGAGGAGAGATAAAATTGTGGGAGTTACCACTATCTACTAGCATTTCCAGTGGGGTTTGTGAGATGTGTCCCGTGAAATGTATAAAATGGGATGGGGAAGACTCAGTTAATGTTTGGATTAGTGCAGCTGAGGTAGGATTGTCCTCAATATCGGATAGTTGGTCCGCAGTGTCGAGCAAGTCCTCATCTTCAGTCCCTTGAAAATAAGATAGAATTCCTTTACCTTTACATTTATGACCTGGTTTATATTTCTCATCACAATTATAGCATTATCCCTTCTCCCGTCGATATTGCAGCTCCAATGGAGTTAATTTTTAATGAATTGTTTGTTGATGGATAGTATGGAAGATTTGGAAGTAGGACTTGGTTGCCAGCTAGGTGTTTTAGGGTTATATTCGATAAGCGGCTTATATTGTTGTGAAGTAGGTTTGTGATATTTGAGGTGTTGTGCTTCAAACATTCTAGCCATGGCGAAAGCACGATCCAGTTCATTGGGTTCATGTATCATAACCTGACTTTGTATGTAAGGTTGTAGGCCTGATATAAACATATTAGTTAAAAACGTTGGGTCGAGTCTCGGAACTTTATTTTTTAGTTCTTCAAACTCTTTTTTGTAATTTAAAACAGAGGATGTTTGGGTCAGTTTTGTAAGTGCTCCTTGGAGATTTTCATAAGGGCTAGGTCCAAACTGTTGCATAATTGCTTTAACAAAAAAGTCAAAATTAAGGGATGGGTGGTCTGAAAGAATAGCTTGGTACTGCAGGGAGGATGGCTTATCTAAGTATAAAGCGGCGTAGAGTAAATATTCTTGCGGATCAATGTTATTATATTGGAAATTTTTTCATATCGTACAACCAATATGTAGTGTTGGGTACATTGGAAAATGTGTACCTGATTTGAAGAAATCCAATTTACCTCAATGATATACATCAAGGTGTATATGATGTTGTTTTGAGTTGGCATGTGCAGGTGAAAAAGTGTTAAAGAATGCCGAAAAATATTCTAAGTCCATGGGTCGACACCTGAAGAAACAATGCTGACACTTCAGAATATTTGTGTCGACACTTGAAGGAAGCTGTGTCGACACAGAGAAAGATAGTCAACCACATTTGTGTCGACACTAGGAAGCAGTGTCGACTCACAGGAAGATAGTCGACCACATTTATGTCGACACTAGGAAGCAGTGTCGACTATCTAAAAGATAGTCGACCTCGACACAGAAGGAGATAGTCGACCACATTTATGTCGACACTGGGAGGCTGTGTCGACACAATGAGATAGAGTCGACACATTTTGGCAGAGTCAACAATTGATGTGTCGACAACTGAAGGCAGTGTCGACACATACTGAGTTATGAATCTACAACAACTGTGTCGACACACAGGACTTGTGTCGACACACTGCAAAGTCAAGACCAAGTTATTTTCTGAAGAAAGATGAAGTATTGAGTCGACATAAATTCTCTGTGTCGACTCATTCTCAAAATAAAGTTCTGAAGAAGTTGTGTCGACTTAAAGGCAAACTTGTCGACATCATCAAAGGTTGTGTCGACACCAAAGTTACTTGTGTCGACACATATAGACAGTTGGTCTCGACACTTCCTGACAGTTGGTCTCGACACTTCCTGACAGTCTGTCTCAACACATTGCTGACCAAGACTAAGGCACAGGATCTGTTTGAAGACTTGACAGCTGTGGGTTGCAGCCAGTTAACTGATGTTGTCAGACTTGTCAGAAGACAGTTATAAACCGAATCAGCCGGTTACCATTAAGAAGGTCTATAAATAGACAGATTCAGAGGGAAGAAAATAAGATTGAACTTTGGCAATCAAATTAAGAAATCAAATCAAGAAGGAGTAATACACTAAAGAAGATCTTCATCAGAAGATCTAAGAAGACGATCTCAGGATCGATCTAAGAAGAGTTCTAACAAGAATTCAGAAGTATCATCAAAGGTGTTGGATAGAGAGGGATCCACCCATTTTGAAGAAGAAGATGGAAGCCATCAGTGGTTTCTCAAGAAGCTGTTTGGAAATCAACTCAGCTAAGTTCAGATTCAAGAAGCTTTGAAGAAAGCTCAGATTCAGTTGATTTCATCAGCTGATCAAGAATTGTCTTGTCCTCTTCTCTCTCAACAAAGGCAAGACATTAAAACTTCTTTTCTAAATTTCTGTAGGATCTGTTTTACACAGATCTGAGTTGTAAGCCTGTGATATAAAGGCTGAGTGTAGGAGAGTTGATCTCTGAGTGGTAAGGTTGTTTGCCTGAGTGTAGGAGAAGGTTCTTCTCTGAGTCTTAGGCCTTGTGGCAAGGCTGAGGTAGGGCAGTTGTGCCTGAGTTGTAGGAACCTATCCAGGTTCTGAGCTGTAGGATCTGAGGATCTGAGAATAGTGGAAGTTTGGCCGAATCTAGCATACTGCTAGATAGGTGAAGGGGGAAAGTGGATGTACCCGAACCTTGGGGAACCACTATAAAACATTGTGCAATCTGTGATGTTTGAATTTCTGTGATTGCTGTGCTGAATGTTTTAATTCTGTGATTGAATTCTGTCTAAAAGTATAAACAAGCAATTAGAACCTATTCACCCCCCCCCCCCTCTAGGTGTTTTAGGTTGTCTTGAAAGTAAAACTATCAAGTGGTATCAGAGAGAGGTTACTTAAAAAGGACTTAACAGTCTGAGGTAGATCTGAAAGGTAGAATCAAGATTCAAGAAGATGGGTTCTGGAGAGAATCATAAGGAGCTAGGGCCTATGAAATTACCCATATGCAAGAAGGAAATCTTTGGAATTTGGAAAGAAAAAGTCAGGTTGTTTATGGAGGCATCTGACCCAAGAATATACATCACAGTTCAGGAAGGACCTTTCATTCCAATGAAGGTATCAGTTCTTGATGTATATTCAAACTCCAAAGAGTTATTCTGAAATGACCAAGGATGAAATCATTTTGGCAACTATGGACAAGAGAGCACAGAATATTATTGTGAGTGCCATAGATGATTCTACATTTCAAAATCTGATTCACTGCAAGACCTCCAAAGAAATGTGGGACACATTGATTGTCTACATGGAGGGATCAGAAGAAGTAAGGCAGGACAGGAAATCTATGCTCAATCAGGAATATGAAAGTTTTAGACAAGGAAAATCTGATAGCATAACTGAGTGCTATAAGAAATTCTATAGAATTGTGAATGAGCTAATGTCCTATGGAAGAGTCTTCAGTACTTATGAACTGAATGACAAATTCTTGAGATCCTTAACAAAGGATTGGGACACAAAGATCTGTGCCATAAGAGAAGTGGCTAAATTGGCAGAGATCTCTCCTCCCACCTTGTTTGGAAAGCTGCTATCCTATGAAATGCAACTTTTGGTGAGGAAGGAGGAGGAAAAGAATTCAAGAGGAGAGCATAGAGAAAAGACTGTGGCATTCAATGCAGAAGCCACCAGAAAGAATAGGAGGATATCACCATCCTCTCCTAAGGAAATTGCAGAAGTCAGTTCTGAAAATTCAGATGATCAGAGTTCAGAAAGCTGTGATTCAGATGCAGACTTTGCTGCATTCACAAGGCAATTCCAAAGGTTCTTGAAGAAGAAGCAGTGGAAGTCTAAGCCCTCCACTTCACAACAAGTTGATGACTATTATCAGAAGAAAAAGTCATCAAGGAAAGAAAAGAGCAGATCAAAGCCCAGCAAAGCAACTACTTCAAAGATTGTCTGCTATTATTACAATAGGCCTGGACATGTAGTGGCTGACTGTCCTGATAAGAGAAAGGAGTCTTTAGACAAGAAGAAGACTCATCAAAAGGGCAAGAAGGAGAAATCCTTTGTTGCAAAGAAAGGTAAGAGCCTAACAGATCAGTCAACTTCAGAGTCAGAATCTGAAGCAGAAGCATATATTGGACTATATGCTGTATCTCAGGAAGAGGAGTTTCTGCAGTTGCTAGACTCCATCAATGAACAAGAGGATCATCAGTGCATGGGACTGATGGCAGGATCAGAAGAGGACATATGCTAGAATCAGTCTGGTCCTAATAAGGTACAATGTCCTTCTATGAAATCTGTTTGTAGTACAAGTACAGAATCAGCTACATCTGCATCAAGTGATGTAGATGCATCTGAATCTGAAGGAGATATCTATCAATTGATAGATAAGTATGGGGACTTGTTGCAGGCCCTTAAGAAAAGCAAGAACCTGGGTATAGGAAGAGAAATGTATATTGTCTTAATTTTGTATGTGAGAACAAGACTTCTCCCATCTGTCTTATAGCTGATGACAATGCTTCTCATTGTGTTAAGTGGCACAAGAGATTGGCTCATCTTAACTACAAGACAATTGGCCAACTCTTTAGCAAAGAGTTAGTGAGGAATGGTCATCAAGTTAAGTGTATAAAGGATGGAATATGCTCTGCTTGTCAAAAGGGCAAGCAGACAAAATCCTCCTTTCAAAGCCTTGAAAACAAGGATTCTGTGAGGTGATTATACCTCTTGCATATGGATCTTTTTGGTCCTATGCCAGTTCATAGTCTAGGTAGGAAGGTCTACACTTTTGTGGTTGTAGATGACTATTCTAGATTTACATGGGTGTTCTTTCTGAGACAGAAATCTGAAACCCCAAGTGTCTTACTTAATTTTGTAAAGCAAATTCAGAATGAACTGAATAGTACAGTGGTCAAAATCAGAAGTGACCATGGTACTGAGTTTCAATCTGAAAGCATGACAAAGTTATGTGAAGACTTTGGGATTTTCTAAGAGTTCTCCTCCCCAAGAACACCTCAGCAAAATGGAATTGCTGAAAGAAAGAATAGAACATTAATTGAAGCTGGTAGAACTCTATTGAGTGACACCTCTCTACCAGAATATTTCTGGGCTGAGGCAGTAAACACTGCTTGTCATGTGATCAATAGGGCTTCTATCACCAAGAGACACAAAAAGACTCCCTATGAGATTATGAAAGGTAGAAAACCAAATCTATCCTACTTCAGAATCTTTGGTTGCAAATGCTATATACTTAACAATGGTAAGTCATATTTGACTAAGTTTGCTGCCAAATCCCAGGATGGGATATTTGTTGGGTACAGCACAAATAGTAAGGCCTATAGAATCTTCAACTTGACTACTCAAGTTGTTGAAGAATCTGTGCATGTTGTGTTTGATGAAACAAGATTAATCAACTGTGAGTTGTCTTGTAGATCAAATGACTCAACAGGTATAAGCAAAAGGATGGACAAGCTCTCCATTGCTGAAGCTTCAAGGGAAGATGGAGTATTGGAAAATGAAGGCTATTGTCCAGGGGGAGTACAAGATTCAATAGAAGATGAAGAAAACCAAGAGGTTCAGCATAATGAAGGAGCTGGAGATGTTCAACCAGAAGGGAGTCTTCCTTCAGCTACAAGACATTTAAGAGACCATCCAACTGATCAGATAATAGGTGATCCAAGACAGGGAGTGCAGACTAGAAGCAGAAGTCAAAGCAGAGTTCTGCATTCAAGTTTCCTGTCACAAATGGAGCCTAAGAAGTTTGAAGAAGCCATCCAAGACCTGCACTGGACTGATGCTATGCAAGAGGAGCCGAATCAATTCAGAAGGTGCAATGTCTGGGAGCTTGTTCCTAAACCAAGAGGCCACAATATAATTGGGACAAAATGGATCTACAGGAACAAGTTGGATGAGAATGGAGTAATAGTGAAAAATAAAGCAAGATTGGTTGCTAAAGGATACAGGCAGGAAGAAGGGATTGACTTTGATCAAACCTTTGCCCCAGTAGCAAGGCTGGAGGCAATCAGAATGTTCCTTGCCTATGCAGCCTATCAAGACTTCAAGGTATACCAAATGGATGTGAAGTCAGCATTTCTGAATGGTGATCTTAAAGAAGAAGTATATGTAGAGCAGCCATCAGGTTTTGTAGATCCTCTTAAACCCGATTATGTTTATAAGCTTAGAAAAGCTTTGTATGGGTTAAAGCAAGCCCCAAGGGCCTGGTATGAAACCCTGTCTATATTCCTTATTGAGAATAAATTCTCAAGAGGAAAAATAGACAAAACTCTATTCCTTAGGGAATCCAAAGGCAAGATCATCTTAGTTCAGATCTATGTTGATGACATAATCTTTGGATCTACTGAAAACAACCTTTGTAAAAAGTTTGCCAAACCTATGCAAGGGAAGTTTGAGATGAGCAGTATGGGGGAACTGAAGTTCTTCTTGGGACTCCAAGTAAGACAGACTGATGATGGCTTGTCCATATCCCAGTCAAAGTTTACCAAAGAATTAATTAAGAAGTATGGTATGGAGTCATCCTCCATCATGAGAACTCCTATGGGAACAAGTATGCCTATATGCAAAGATGATGCAGGTAAACCTGTTGATGAGACTTTGTATAGAGGAATAGTTGGTTCTCTACTATATCTCACAGCTAGTAGACCATATATTATGTATGCTACATGTGTCTGTGCTAGGTACCAAGCCTGCCCTAAAGAGTCTCATTATACTGCAGTCAAAAGGATTCTGAGATATCTTAAGGGCACACCTAATCTAGGCCTTTGGTACCTTAGGAATAGAGATTTTCTACTTACAGGTTATTCAGATGCAGACTTTGCAGGCTGTAGAGAGGATAGGAAGAGTACAACAGGTACTTGTCAATTCTTGGGAGGAAGATTGATATCTTGGAGTAGTAAGAAGCAGACCAGTGTGGCTATATCTACAGCTGAGTCAGAATATGTTGCTGCTGGCAGCTGCTGTGCACAACTATTGTGGATACAGCATCAGCTTAAAGATTATGGTATTCAAGTAAGTAGAACACCTCTTTTGTGTGATTCTAAGAGTGCAATTTCTATTGCTAATAATCCTGTTTCTCATAGTAGAACTAAGCATATAGAAATTAAATACCATTTTCTTAGAGATCATGTAGAAAGAGAAGACATCACATTAGAATTTGTTAAGACAGCTTATTAAATAGCAGATGTATTCACTAAGCCTCTGGATGAAACAAAATTCAATAAATTTAAAATTGAATTAGGCATGCTGACCATTGATTAGATTATCAACAAACTTACAAATAACATATTAGATTATCAAATGGTCTCAAGTGGTGTTGACAGAAACAGAAATTGGCTAAGTAAAATAGTGTCGACACATTCAGTGATAATGTGTCGACTCAGTGAAGTAATGTCGACAAGACAGAAATATTGTGTCGACACAGAGAATATGTGTCGACACTTAAGAATTAAATTGTCGATTTATCCAGGAATGTAGTGTCGACTTCACCAGAATAGTGATGTCGACACTTACAAATTTTGTGTCGACACTTATCCTAAGAGTCGACACAGATTTTCTGATACTCTACTATATCTCTCAGGTGTCGACATATCCATAATTGGTGTCGACACATAGTAGACAGATTTGTTGTCGAGACAATAGAAGTTTGTGTCGACACATTCCATCTGTGTCGACACATATAGACTGTTTTTGCCCGCCTTTTGATCTTCTTTCAATAGAAGGTATAAATAGGTCAAGAACTTATTCAGTCGACACGCTTACAAGGTTTTCGAGACTGAAACCCTGTGTCAACTTTCTCTCTCTCTCTCTTCTCTCAAGCTTTCTCACCTTAACAATGGCGCCGAAGATTGAAGACAACGTCAATGAAGGTTATGAGTTAGTAAGGAATGCCTTTGCCGAAGCCCCAACAGATGTTCAACGAGTTATCTCTCTTATTTCCGAATCCGGATTAGAGTTCATAGTTTCTGAACCTTCCAAGATATGGAAGAAGGAGGTGCATGAATTCTTTAACTCTGCATCAATAGGTTCAGATATTCTCAAGATCAAGTCCACTGTTCATGGGACGACAGTGAAGATTACCCCAAGAAGTCTAAGGAAGATTCTACATTTACCAATAATTGAGAATGAAGAAGAAGTCCTTGCTTCTAAGTTAAGGGAGGCTATCCAATGGTGCGGATTGGATCCCACTCTGAAGATTGGAGCTGCTTTCAACAGGAAAGGGATGAATCAGCAAGGGAAATTTCTGTCTGAAGTAGTTGGCAAGGTGATTCTGTGCAAACCAGGGGGACATGATAGGATTTCAGCCTATATGTTCAGCCTCATGACCAGAATTGTGTTTATAATTCCAACAGATTGGTCAGCTGTAATCTTTGAAAAGATCAAGGAAGGAATAAAGAAGCCAAATCTGGCTAAAATTATGAGTTTATATTTGAATGGAGTGATCCCTGAGGTAATGCAACACCTGCCAGGAACAAAGATCAATCACATGAGAAAGATGGATATGAGATTGTTTTCTAGGTGGGATAGGGTGCTGTCAAAGGATGTGCCTGATGAGAGCAGACAGGACACCCCAGTGAAATCCTCTTCTCATGCTCAAGATACTGAGCAGCTTCAAGAAGAACAAGAGAGGAAGCAGGATGAAGATCACCCTGTGTCTTCTCCAGCCCAGCAAGACACTATACCTGCACAGATGCAGGGGGAGCAAGCTCATTCTCCTGCCCAGAATGAATCTACTCCTAACCAGGTACAGTTGCAGGGGAGCTGGTGTATTTTCTTAATAAAAGACATTTCTAATATTTCAGTTTCTGCACAGGTGCAGGGGGAGCAAGTGTACTCACCTGCCCAGGACATCACCAATACTGTACAAGTACAGGGGGAGAAGATGTCAGACCCAGTGCAAGAGGCAGTACAAATTGATATCTCCAAAGATCTGAATATAGAGGATCTAATTGATACATCTTATGTTCAAGCTCAGAAGGAATATACTCTAGATGAGTTATTTCCTAATGTTGACATTGCTACTGATAAAGTAGAGGAGGGGCAAGATATTGAGAAGGCCCTTGACATGGAGATAGAAATTGAGAAGGAGCAAATGGTTGAGGGGGAGTCTGTGCATGTTGAGACTGAACAACATGGCACTGAGACTGATATTCCTCCTCCTCCTCAAGAAAGAGTTCAAGTTAATAGTTCATCTGAATCTGAGACTGAAGAAGCCAGAATGGCTAAGAAGAGAAAACTTGTAGTCTTTAAGAGAAGGAGCAAAGGTTATAAGCAGGCTCTACTGACTACAACTCCACCATCTCATTCTGACTTTAATTATAACAAGTTTATGGTTGATTTGCAAGTTAAGCTAGATGAACATAGATTGGCTGTTGAAAAATATGTTGATGAGAACAATAAGGCCCTTCAATTTGACTTAGCTCAGAATATAAAGTCAATTCGATTTGAAGTCAATATGCATAAGAAGGAGATGACAGATTGCTTCCATAAGGGAGGTAATGTTGTGGTGTATTTGGCAAAACAACAGCAGTCCATTATTACCAAGGCAGGTGATATAGCACTGAAGCAAGGCTATGTTCTTACCAATCAGATAAACATGAATGCAAATCTTGAAGACTCTCACAATGAGATTCTTAATGAGTTGAAAAAGACTACTACTGAAGGGCAAACTGAAGCAAGAGCAAAAGAGATGGAAGAATTTGATAAGAAACTTCAAGATGCAATTGAATCAGTTAAAACTGCTATCACTACCTCTCAAAAGGACATATCAGACAAGCTTTAAAAGTTAAAACCATTTTTTAAAGAAGGTGTGAATTATCTGGATGGCCAGATCAGATTTCAGAAGGAAGATCTAAGAGATCATATTACCAGAGAAGCCATAAAGGGGGAGAGGTTGTTAGTTCATGCTGGCTCAGAGCACACCAAATGGGTGACAAATAGTATTCGAGCCACATTGGGATATCCACCTTTGTGTGATGATGCTATGGTGGCTGAGTCAGGAATCCAAACAGGTCTACTTGAAGGCAATCAACCTGAGGTTGCCCAAGTCATTTACCCTCCTCCAGATTTTGATATGATTGATCAGCAAGTTCAAGATATGTATAGCCCTCCAAAGGAGGTTAACAGGGTTATTATTGAGAAAGTGGATAAGCCTGAGGCCAATTTGAAAGAACAGCAAGATGCTCTACTATCCAAGAAGAAATTTAGAGAGCAGGCTGAACTTAAGCCAGATTTTGAGCAGTGGAGCCCTACTTCAAGAAATATTATACTCACTGCATGGAAGGATGTAAAAGACCAAGTACATGAAAGAGGGAAGTGGTATAATGAAATGGAATGGCAAAATCATGAAGCTAGGCAAGAGGCTATAGTACAGTTCAGAAGAAAAGCCAAGCTGGGTAGGCTGCCACCAGATGCTCAGGAGCCGAGCAAGTACTTTCTAAAGCCCTATCATTACTTTGAAAGGCAAAGGCTCAAGGAAGAAGCTCTAAAGAAAGCTGAGCTAAAAGGCAAGAAGCCAGCTGAAGTTGCTGAAGCTCCTGTGAAGGCTCAAATCCAATCTGGCAAAGGGATTGTCATAAGAGAGCCTGATCAGTCTTAGTTCTAAGTTCTTTCAAAAAATGTTTTGTAATGTTTTGATCATTCAATATAAAAATCTGTAATCAAACATTACCAAGTTATAAACAAAATTTTGTTTGGAAACATATAATGTTCATTCTGTGATGGATTGTTATTATTTTGTTTGGAATCATATAATGTTCATTCTGTGATGGATTGTTATTATTTTGTTTATATTAAGTATTCCTGTTATGTCATATATCATCATTTTATACTTTTTATAAATGGTGTATATTATTGGCTATAAGGGTTATGACTTCTCCAAATAGGGGGAGATTGTTGGGTACATTGGAAAATGTGTACCTGATTTGAAGAAGTCCAATTTAGCTCAATGATATACATCAAGGTGTATTTGATGTTATTTTGAGTTGACATGTGCAGGTGAAAAAGTGTTAAAGAATGCAGAAAAATATTCTAAGTCCATGTGTCGACACCTGAAGAAACAATGCTGACACTTCAGAATATTTGTGTCGACACTTGAAGGAAGCTGTGTCGACACAGAGAAAGATAGTCGACCACATTTGTGTCGACACTGGGAAGCAATGTCGACTCACAGGAAGATAGTCGACCACATTTATGTCGACACTGGGAAGCAGTGTCGACTAACTAAAAGATAGTCGACCTCGACACAGAAGGAGATAGTCGACCACATTTATGTCGACACTAGGAGGCTGTGTCGACACAATGAGACAGAGTCGACACATTTTGGCAGAGTCAACAATTGATGTGTCGACACCTGAAGGCAGTGTCGACACATACTGAGTTCTGAATCTACAACAACTGTGTCGACATACAGGACTTGTGCCGACACACTGCAAAGTCAAGACCAAGTTATTTTCTGAAGAAAGATGAAGTATTGAGTCGACATAAATTCTCTGTGTCGACTCATTCTCAAAATAAAGTTCTGAAGAAGCTGTGTCGACTTAAAGGCAAACTTGTCGACATCATCAAAGGTTGTGTCGACACCAAAGTTACTTGTGTCGACACATATAGACAGTTGGTCTCGACACTTCCTGACAGTCTGTCTCAACACATTGTTGACCAAGACTAAGGCACAGGATCTGTTTGAAGACTTGACAGCTGTGGGTTGCAGCCAGTTAACTGATGTTGTCAGACTTGTCAGAAGACAGTTATAAACCGAATCAGCCGGTTACCATTAAGAAGGTCTATAAATAGACAGATTCAGAGGGAAGAAAAGAAGATTGAACTTTGGCAATCAAATTAAGAAATCAAATCAAGAAGGAGTAATACACTAAAGAAGATCTTCATCAGAAGATCTAAGAAGACGATCTCAGGATCGATCTAAGAAGAGTTCTAACAAGAATTCAGAAGTATCATCAAAGGTGTTGGATAGAGAGGGATCCACCCATTTTGAAGAAGAAGAAGGAAGCCATCAATGGTTTCTCAAGAAGCTGTTTGGAAATCAACTCAGCTAAGTTCAGATTCAAGAAGCTTTGAAGAAAGCTCAGATTCAGTTGATTTCATCAGCTGATCAAGAATTGTCTTGTCCTCTTCTCTCTCAACAAAGGCAAGACATTAAAACTTCTTTTCTAAATTTCTGTAGGATCTGTTTTACACAGATCTGAGTTGTAAGCCTGTGATATAAAGGCTGAGTGTAGGAGAGTTGATCTCTGAGTGGTAGGGCTGTTTGCCTGAGTGTAGGAGAAGGTTCTTCTCTGAGTTGTAGGTCTTGTGGCAAGGCTGAGGTAGGGCAGTTGTGCCTGAGTTGTAGGAACCTATCCAGGTTCTGAGTTGTAGGATCTGAGGATCTGAGAATAGTGGAAGTTTGGCCGAATCTAGCATACTGCTAGATAGGTAAAGGGGGAAGTGGATGTACCCAAACCTTGGGGAACCACTATAAAACATTGTGCAATCTGTGATGTTTGAATTTCTGTGATTGCTGTGCTGAATGTTTTAATTCTGTGATTGAATTCTGCCTAAAAGTATAAACAAGCAATTAGAACCTATTCACCCCCCCCCCCTCTAGGTGTTTTAGGTTGTCTTGAAAGTAAAACTATCATGTAGGATAACCGTGGGCAAGAAATTGAAAGTAATTTAGGTTGAGCATAAACAACCTGAATTTGAGGCTCTGGCGGCGGGGGGACTCCTAGAATGTCGGCTAAAGATTGACCTGTGCAGTGGTCCGGCTGTTTTTGGAAGCGTGAATTTTGCAGGTCCAATGAACGCTAGATAGTTTCCATGTAAGTACACATCTCTCTTCCCAATTCTTCCTGTTGATCTTGAGCGTGGTCTCTAGAAGACAAGATTTGCTGTATAAAAATCTTCTTTTGTGACTGCATATCGTTTCGTAAATAATCGATCTGCATCTGTCTGGTTTGTTGCTCTTCTTGTATTGCTTGAGAAACATCCATGGGATGGTGTTCCTTAGTGTGAGATCGTGTTCCGACAGCCATGATTCCGAAGTAGGAGTTCAAGAACGAGAGCACCAATATGTAACACATGGGCCGGTAAATCAAAGAAAAAGAGAGGAATGGCTAAGAGGGGGGTCGGGAACAAGAGAGACGAAAGGGGAGAGAGATAAGTAGAAACTCTTAATCTTTATTTCTTGCATTAATTACATTCATAATCCTATTTATAGAAGTATTACAAGAGCTAATTATTACAAAAATCCTAACGGCTATGAAGATGAAATGCCTCCTTCTGAGCTGCCCGTAATCAATAATGCTGGCCCCTTTCCTGACACGCGGTGGCTTCTGGTTTCCCCTCTGCTATTGATAACATCTGAGCCTTTCACGGGATTTCTTAGATTGGCCTCCGCGGAATATTATAAGCAAAGGTTACCGCCCTTTAATTTATATCCAGCTGAAATCCTGTCTGTGCGATTAAACCGATGGGATTAGCGATATTGTTACATAAATCCATGAAGATGATAAGTGTCGGCTTCAATATTATCGAGAAAACTAAAGTAGAAAGAGGATGCAGTCTTTAAAGGAAATATATAGCCATAGCTTTGACAGACTAGATCAGCACTTGAGTAGGCACTAGAGAATGCACTAGATATATAGCCATAGCTTTAAAGGAGATATATAGTCCTCACTTGAGAAGACACTGGAACAGACACTGTGGAAAGTCAAGTCCACACTTGAGAAGACAATAGAGAAGGCGCTGGAGCAGGAACTGCGGAAAACTAAGTTCACACTTGAGGAAGAGAGGGAGCGAGTGAGTGGAGTGAACACTTGAGCAAGGCGAGCACTCGAGCCATAGAGCAAGAGAATTTCAAGTCTTCGTCAGAAAACCTTCATAGCTCTCTCATCTCTTCTTGGTTACTAACTTGCTTGTCTTTAAATGAAAGTCTAGGGGGTTTATAATTTTTCTGAGGGATGCAATCGTAATTGTGACGTCTTAGAGTTTGAACCGGTGAATAAGGCCGCATGATTTAGGTCACCTAGAACAATATTTTTTTTAAAAAAACATTGATGCCCCTCGAGCGGTCCGGGCAGTCTGGGCGGTCCGGGCAACCCGAGAGGCCCATGTATGCTAGTTAAAGGGGGTGGCAGAGCGCCACCGGCGTGCACAAAGCATGCGCGGGTTGGGGGCATGTGTGCGTAATGTTTTTTTAACAGTGGTCAATCTTCATCTTATTTAGCAACCTTCTTTGGGAAGAACTCCTTTTCTAATACAAGCTCTCTTGATCAAGTCAGCCATTCCAAGAGATTATATCAAGTGCTGATCAAAAAGAGGATGAAGAAGTCTGTTGTGTGTGCTTCTACTTGTAGACTCAAGCTCTTGAGTGTTGAGTCAAAATCTCTTTGCTATTATTTTGTAAGATCCTTGAAGGATCTGAGTTTGAAAGATTCTTGTGTGAATCTGAGTGTTGTATCTATTTTCAGATCTGTGGTTATAGGTATTAAGGAAAGCCTAAATTTGTTGGGCTTGTGTTAAAAGTCTGCGGCGTAGGATCTATTTGGAGATCTGAGGTGTAGGACCTGTGTGTCAGGGTCTGAGGTAGGGAACTTATGTTCCCGAGAATATAAGATCTGAGGATCTGATAAGATAATTTGAAGAAGTTTGCCCTAATCTTGCTCTCTGCTAAATAAGTATAGAGGGAAAGTGGATGTACCCATTCTTGAGGAACCAATATAAATCACTGTGCGATGTGTGGTGTGCTGTTTTTATTTGATGTGATCTGCTTACTCATTGTGCTCTCTAAGTATAACTTAAGAAATTTCAAAATTAAGTAAATCACCTATTCATCCCCCTATAGCTGAGTAACAACACTCATCTTTCAAGATTCTCATGGTTTTAGATTACCCGCGGATAACTATTTATAACACAGGCCCAGGATTATGCGGCTTCAAGTCATCGTAAGCACAAGTAAAATTTTTGGGCCCATCGCTTTGCGGATAACGACCCAACAAAATTTTCAGGTATTTGATGGGGTTCCCCCAGTATTTTCTAAGTCTAACCAGGAAGATTTCGACTTAGGATGTAGAGGCAAGCTAACCTGGTCGAGCAAGCCACGTACACCAAGCCACGCTCGCCTCAAAGGCCTAAAAACACCTTGAAATGGGAGAAAAGCCAGCCACGCGTGAGCTCCGGGCATGCGCCTGCTCGCACGCTCCCGCACGCGTCCGCACATGCACACGCACTAGCGGCCGCTGCCATTGACGATCGCCTTCAGCCGCCGCCAGCCACTGTCGACCACCACCATCGTCGGGCATCTCGCCCGTACTGCCCGAACTTCTCGGGGGGGGGGGGGGGGCACGTCTGTCTTTTTATGAAAATTGACGATCCACATGACCGGAATGAAGCCACGTCATTCGTTAACTCGGAGTATAGCCTGATGCAATTACCAGCACGTCTCTCTAAAAAACAATAAAAGACTCTCATGCCTTCATTTGAAGATAAACAACCCCAGAGATTAGAGAGAACTATGAGGTTTTCTCGCGAGAACGTGAAACTTAGATAGCTTTTTCGCTTGGAACCCGTTCCGCTCCCTCTTTAACATGTACAATGCCCGACGCTCACTCGAACATTTTGTGAGTTTGGGAGAAGGCACTAGAAAGTGCTCCTGCGGATGCTCGTGGGAATACACTCCAAGGCTTCAAGGACATAACATTTTCTCCACAAGGACGCTCTCATCCAGCTTCGTGAACACTCCAATCCAAGCTTCGTGGACTCACTTATCCAAAATCCGTGGATTTAATTTATTTTCCGCTCTTTTGTATTCAAAGCTTGTACGGAGAGGTGACATGTCGCCCTCCGAGGAGGCTTCCAATACTTGTAAACTCAAAGCTAAATAGTGGATTTTGGCCCGACACAGATTTGACCCCGTGGTTTTTTCTCGATAAGAAAAGCCTCCTGTCATTGTTGTTGGATTTTCATAGGCTGTTTGCGCAGCTGATCCAACTCCGAACTAAGACGGTCTGATTCTTTGGACCAGGGAAAAACCACATAACCCCCAACTAGTATGAGAAAAAAATATTTTTCTGCATGCTGACATTAGTCTTTTGTTTTACTTTTATCCAATTATATATATATATATATCAATCATATATGAAGAAATACTGTGGTCTGTGAATATCATGAGTTCAAAATTCCACAAGTCGTCGGATCATGACTTCATAATTCAACAATCGTCTGATCGAGCACAATAAAATCACTTCAACTCTCCACATTTTAGTAGGTCTTCTAAACCTATTACTAGGGTGTCCTAAACCTATGTGAAATTACGATTTTGCCCCTATAACTCTTAAAAAATCGGACGGCTAGCTGTAAAAATTATATTTTAATTTAAACGCAGTTGTCCGATTTTGATCCCAAGACCTCAAGGAGGAGAGGAACAACTCAATCCAGAGACAAGTAGACAACTGTGATAATAGTTCAAATAATTTATACATATATTGTTATATTATATATATATATTTTTAAAAAATTATATAAATATTTGTATAATATAATTTATTATTACATATAAATATACTATATAGAATAATAGTTATATATATTGTTCATTATATATATATACATTTATAATTTTAATTTTTAATTTTGTTATTTAAAAAATAATATTTGTTTTATCTTTTTCTTAAATTATCGTTGTGGGCGGGCAAAGCCCGCTGGGGGCGGTCCTGGTATAGTCGCGGGAGGCCGTAGTGGCGAGCCGGGTACAATCGCGCGAGGCTGTAGGGGCGGGTCGGATACTGTCGTGATTGACAGTAGGGTGGAGCCCGTGTCGGACACTCGTGTATATATATATATATATCTTTATTATATAATACAATAGTCATATTTGGAATCACACCACCAGCGGAATCTGGACCGTCCGATCAAACATCTTCAATTTCTGGCCGTTGGATTCAAGAGGGAGAGGCTGCCAATAACCAAAACTCCTAAAAAGCTACTGTTCATTCTCGAAAAAATCCCGATGCCAGGAATCTCGCCTCCCGTGTCTCACTGTTCCCCGATGCCGCCGCCGGCCTCCCTGCCGCCCACCGGCGTGTTCGCATGCCTCCGGCGAACCCGCCGGGGGTTGTCTGGCCCGCTCGCCGCCGGACAACCCCTGGCGGGTTCTCCGGAGGCAGGCGAACACGCCGGAGGCAGGCGAACATGTCGGAGGCAGGTGAACACGCCGGTGGGCGGCGGGCAGGCCGCCGGCGGCATCGGGGAACAGTGAGATACGGGAGGAGGAAGGGGGGGGGGGGGGGTTTATTATTTATTTTTTCATTTTTTAATTTGATTTTTTATTAAAGAAATGATTATTAAATTATAATTATATAATTGTGTTATTGAAATATATTATAAAATTTTGTTTTTTTATTTTATAATGTATTTAATAAAATTTAAATAATTGTTTAGGGTGGGTTCGCAGGGGCGGGCTTCGCGGGGGCGGGCGTATTGAGAATGGGCGAACGGGCGAAGCCCGCTTGGTTCCGGACCACACATCGAGAACGGGCGGGCGAAGCCCGCCGGAGGGAGGGCGAAGCCCGACGGAATGCCAAGCGGGCGAAGCCCGCAGCAACGCATCGAGAACGGGCGGAGCCCGTTCGAAGATGTTAGGGAGATATACTGTGCGGGCAAACATAGGGTACGAGCGTACGGGCAAGAGGTTTTGGGGGTCAAGGAGGCTTCAAATCGAAAAGTGATCAACATGAAAGTTGTAGATCTCGACGATCCGAACAACTTTCATGTTGATCACTTTTTGATTTGGAGCCGTCTTAGCCTTCGATTTGGGCCCCGAATTCGGGGGCGGCGAGAGGGTTACTGTAGCACTCTCGCCGCCCCCGAATTCGGGGCCCAAATCGAAGGCCAAGACGGCTCCAAATCAAAAAGTGTTCAACATTAAAGTTGTTCGGATCATCGAGATCTACAACTTTCATGTTGATCACTTTTTGATTTGAAGCCTCCTTGTTCCTTGCCCGTACGTCAATACGCCCGCATATTATATATATTCATATATATATATATATATATATATATATATATATATATATATATATATACTAATATGCGAAAATTACTCTTTGGTGAAACATTGCTTGATGTCCCTATATTGCCCTTATAGTTGTATTCATAATTACACAATTATACCAAACTTTATATTAGTATATTATAAAGTCAATATCCTTTTAAGTAATTACACAACTTTACAATATTAAAATACAAAAAATAAAAACACTAGATACCCTAAATCTATAGTCTATAGCTAGGAATTATAAGAGAAAAATTAATGTTTTAACGTTAAAATATAATTTGTTTTACAAAATAAAAATTGTATTCTTGATATATTTTTTTTTACGGTCATTTTGAGCACTCATATGTATATGTTGCGGGTCGAGCGGAGCCCGCCGGGAGCGGGCGGAGCCCGCCATCCTCGGTCGGATACTGTCGCGCGAGGCCATAGGGGCAGGTACTGTCCACGACAAATGTTGCCACCCACGACAAAATGTTTCCGCCCACGACAAATGTCGCGCCCACGACAATTGTCGCCGCCCACGACAAATGCCGTCCCCACCCACGACAAATGTCGTCCCCACGACAAATGTCGTCCCCACGACGAATGTCGCACCACCGGCGAATGTCGCATCCCGGCGAATGTCGCACCCCGCCGAATGTCGCACCCCGCCGATTATCGCACCCCGGCCGAATGCCCCCCGGGCCGAAGGCCCGTGCCTGTCACTTGTATATATATATATATAATCAATACACGATATGTTGTATTTAATGTGCATATTATCGCCATGAATTATTTCATGCGTGTGCTTCTTATCTAGATATATAGATTGCTTAATTTGACTTCTTACATCTTCTTCTGTTTTAAATTATGATTTTTTTAAAATTTAACTAAGGGTGATAAGTAAAAATCGAAAACCGAAAACCGACTCAACCGATCGAATCATACCGATTTTGAAACGGAGCCGCCTGGTCCGGTGTCGGTTTGATTTGAAGCTTTTGAAAACCAAAGGCTTGTCGGTTCGGACTGATTTTCAAATTGTAAAAACCGACCAAATCGAGTAATGAACTCTCAGACATCGAAATCATGTATATGCCTTTGTAGAAATCCTCTATCAATGTTAGACGAGGCCCTTAACGATTTGCCAGATAGTTTACCAGTGAGACAAAACCCTCTATTTATATCCAAAGGGATGGTTTCAAGTACATAAAAGTTTGGATTCTTACAGTAAAGACAAAACAGTTTGTCTCTCTCTATCTCATCCATTACTTTGTTAATCTTTTTCCTATCTTTTTAATGTCTAAGTTTTTTCAAATTGATTTACTGAAGAATCATGCTATAAACATTGTCATCATGCCCCGAGCGGTTTTGGATGATGTCGAATGAAGAACACATCATTGTACAACATAATCAAGACTCTATGTATCAATGTTATGAAGAAATTTTACCTGCATCACCCGTTAGTTTATTTCTATTGCTATTAAAGTAGCAATACATTTCATTTATTGTTGAGCACCTCATAAAACATAATGAAATCTAGATTTTTTTCTTGCTTTAAACATACTGATCCCGTAAGTGTATTTGTGTTGCTATGAAAGCAACAACATATTTCATTTACTGTTGAGCACCTCATATAACATATTGAAATCTAGATTTTTTTTCTTGCTTTGAACCCCATTAATAGCAAATTTTCAATCCAAAAGGCAACTCCAAAGCAATTGATTCAGATATTTCTAATGTTTTGCTTAAAATTGCAAAACATCAACACCGAACCGCAAAAAAACCCGATAAAAAATCAAACCGACTTTGAACCGAACCAACGGTTCTAATCGGTTTGGACAAATAAAAAATCAAGGCATTTCGATTCGGTTTCGATTTGAGTACAAACCAAACCAAACTGAACTGCTCGCACCCCTACATTTAACTTGTAAGTTAATTATGCGTGTCCGATAATCTTGACTCCGCATACTCTTGAAAATGCACGACCCTCGTGAAATTTATATAAAATAGAGAAATCTTGCATAGTAAGGGTCTTACCTGAATGAATGAGCCAAAATAGCTAACAGGACTATTGCACGACATAGAAGATTGATTCAATATCCTTCTATTTTTGTTAGGCCGGTTTGACACGGTGCTCGTGATCACAAACACATGGATTAAACTATCATTTGTTAAGCAGTACCTAACAAACATCATCCGTTTGAACATAAAAATGGATGAAGTTCTTTAGATGAGCGTTAAGGAATGACAATTTAATCCTCATGTTCATGATCGTCACCGCCGTGTCAAACGGAGTCTTAGGTCTTATTAGGGAGGGCTTTTTAGAAAGGAAAAAGAGTGGTGACAAAAGTAAGGATGAAGTTCTTTATAAACCGTTTGATAAATCTCCGCTGCGGTAATTTTTTTATTAAAAATATGCGTCTGGAGGAAAATGAGCGTTTGGGCAAAAAATACGCGTACATGCGAAAAATGCGCATCCAACCAGAAAATGCGCACCAGACAAAAAATGCGCGACGGGGGAAAAGGCGCCATTTTTTCGCCCGGGCACGTCTTATTCGCCCGGGTGCAAATGTTTCGCCTTGAAGCTATTTTTTCGCACGGATGCGTTTTTTTCGTCTGGGCAGGGTTTTTTGCCGTGGCGCGATTTTTTCGCTCGTACGCGGTTTTTTTGCCCGAGTGCGAATTTTTCGTCCGGGTGCGATATTTTCCGGGCAAGCGTTATATTTTCGCCTGAGCGCCAATTTTTCATCTGCGCGTGAATTTTTCGGCCGAGAGTGAATTTTTCGGTCGCACGCAAATTTTTCGCCCGAGCGCAAATTTTTGGGTTGTCCTCGAATATTTCACCCGGGCGTGAATTTTTCGCCCGGACACGATATTTTCTCATGGACGTGATATTTTCGCCCGAAAGCAAAAAAATGCAAAAAAAATATGCGACCGGGCATAAAAAACGAACGAGCGGAAAAATCACGTCAAGACAAAAAATTAGCGTCCGAGCAAAAAAATCGTCTCAGGCGTGCTCCGGGGAAAAAATCGCGCGCGGGAGGAAAAAAACACCCGGATAAAAAAACGCACCCAGAAAAAAAATAACGCTCACAAATGAAAAATTTGCGGCCGAAGGAAAAAACCGCGCCCTGTACAAAAATTCGCTCTCAGACGAAAAAATCGTGCTCGGGCGAAAAAATTGCGCCCGGCGAAAAATAGCTTTGCGGCGAAAAAACAAGCTCCGATGAAAAATATCGTTCTCGGACGAAAAATTTGAGCCCGGACGAAATATTCGCTCCCGGGTGAAAAAATAGTGCCCGAGAGAAAAACCGCTTCCGGAGAAAAAAATCGCGCCTGACGAAAAAATCTCGCCCGGGCGAAAAAATCGCGTCCGGGCAAAAAAATCGCGCCCGAGCGAAAAAATCGCGCACGGGCGAAAAAAACGCCCCCGGGCGAAAAAACGCACCCGAGGGAAAATTTACGCACGGGAAAAAAATCTCGCTCGCGTGAAAAAATCTCGTCAGCGCGAAAAAATCACGCCACTGCGAAAAAATCTTGCTGGTGCGAAAAAATCACGCTCGGACGAACAAATCGGATCGGGCGAAAAAAACGCGCGCGGGTGAAAAAAAATTGTGCACGGGGGAAAAACCGCACTCGAGCGAAAAAAATGCATCTGGGCGAAAAAAACGTACCCGGGCGAAAACCCCGCATCTGGGCCAAAAATTCGCGCCTGAGAAAAAAATCGTATCTGGACAAAAAAATCAAGTTGGAGTTTTTTTTTTTAAAAGGTTAAAAAGTAGGTGACAAGTGACTTTTCAAAAAAATGAGAAAATGGAGTTTTCTGCGGTAGCTTTTTCCACGGGTAGACAATCCAAACGATTTCTGAAATAAGGTAGTGTTTTCCAAAAAACGAAAAGAGCTGAAAAGCCCTCCCAAATAGACCCTTAATTATTACATAATAAACATATATAATCTCTAACTTCTTCTAAGTGAACAGAAACAAATATAGCTAATAATCAAGAGAAGAGAAACAAGTATCTCCTCATGTGCATAGCTGATGTAATTATCACAAGGCAAGTTCTCAATGAAATTTGATTGTAATTATCATTACACGCTCAACTAGGTGAAGGTAGTGAATGCATTCCTACTTTAGATTCGTTTGGTGCCACCTTATTTGCTCCAAAGAGTTTGGACAAAAATGACATGGTTAGAAAGTTCTAATGTTTGGCATGATACTGGTTATGACCGTCCACAATAAAATAAATTTGAACATAAAAAAGAATGAAGTTCATGACGTGAGAACGGCCATTCACAAACGACAATTCATAAACCTCAGTTGACCACTGTTGTGCAAACAAATTCTTAATATTGAGAAATAAATATAAAAAATAAAGAACCCTAAATATAGGAGAAAATAAAATAGTAGATTACAATTGATGGGATACCCCTGAAATTTTCAAGTCAAATCGGGAGAATTTTGACAAAAGACACGAAGGAAAGCCAATCCAAACGGACGAGCCGCGCACAGAAAGTCGCGCTCATCCTGAAAGGCCCAAGCGCGGCAGGCGAAGCCAAAGGGCAGCACGCACACACGGACGGCGCACGCGACCTGCTTGAACCGCTCGGGGGCACTTTCGTCATTTCGCTAAATTTAGTGATCTAGATGACCAAAACGAAGCGACGTCATTCACTAGCACAAATCCCTACCCGACGCAATTACCGACACGACCATCAAAAAAACTATAAAAGACCCTCAGCCATCATTTGAAAACAAGCAACTCCAGAGGCTAGAAAGAGCTCCTGAGGTTTTCCGGCGAGGTCGTGGACTTAGACCGACCCTCCGCTCAGGAATTCGCTCCGCTCTCCCTCTAGCGCAAAGACTTCATCAAGTTTTCAAAGCACGACGTTCTTCTCCGCGGGAGAGCTCCCACCAAGGCTCTGCTTTAGCAAGAGCGCTTCGATCGTGGCTAAGTGCACTTAGAGATTTTTTTCAGTCGGAACACTTCCATAGAGGTTCCGTGGACTTAGCAATATTCCTAGTCGGAGCGCTTCCATCGAGACTTCGAGGACTTAGTTTCTTTTTAATCATTTTCATATTTTGTACTTGTAACTGAGAGGTGACATGCCACCCTATAGGGAATCATCTAAAACTCTTGTAATCTCCAACGAAATAGTGTTTTTGCCCGACATAGATCCAACCATGTGATTTTTTATAATTTCTGGGTTTTTCACGTAAAAAAAAGCATTTTGTCATTTGTTGCTATTTTTCTTAGACTATTTACGCTCCCGATCCAATTCCGAGCTAATACCGTCTGATTGTCCGGACCGGGAAAAAACTGAGTGACCCGCAATAGTTTAGCGCTGTCTGTGGTAAGGTGTTCCAAAAAACCCTAATAATCTTCAACATCCACAACTAGCAACAATGACACAAAGGAATGTACGCACCATAAATGACATGGACGTAGAAGAACGCGCCAAAATAGCCCCCTCCAGCCCACCTACAAGCAATGCTCCACTACTGGATAGAGCCACTACAGCCGCGCCTGCACATTCAGTGGAGCAGCGAGTCCGACTAATGGAAGAACACCAAGCAAAAGTGCTCAACCTCATACTGGATATGTGAGTGTCGAATCCTCCCCACGCAGCCGGCGCACGTAGAACACGACCGACAGTAGAGTGGGAGTGTGTCCCGCTTCAGGGTACGGTTCGCCCCTGAGGAGCCACCTGCCAAAGAGCTCTCGGATGAAGCAAGCTCCATACATGCCGCCCAAAGGCTAGAGCCACAGGTCTACGCTCAGCCCAACCCTCTCTTAGGGGATGTGGGAGCTTGGCAAGACGACTGTAGGCTCACTCTCTAGGAGGTCAAGGATGTGATAGAGGAAGGGTATGCCAACCGAACGACGCCGCCCTGTGAATGCGCGACGCGCCTTTCACCATTGATCCCCTCTTGCCCCTCAAGTCGTAGTATACCCAGTTCTACACGAGTTCAAGATGACACACTTTGAGGCCTTCAACGGGATGGAAGATCCATTGGATCACGTAAATCACTTTGAGATGATTATGCACCTCTTCAACGCACCTGACCAATTGTTGTGCCAAGTATTCCCTACGTCTCTGAAGGGGGAAAGCATGCACCTGGTTCCACTCCCTACAAGAAGGGGAGATTAATGACTTTGGGGAGCTCACTCATCTCTTCATTGACCAATTCATAGCCAACCGACGGATCGTCAGAGACCTCTCTCACCTCTCTGGCCTCCACCAAAATGAGGGAGAGTCACTCAAGGAGTTCTTCTGTTGATTCATATCTGAGGCACGACAAATTTTGGGAGTTGACCCAAAACTCCTCGGTGTATTTCTCGGAGGGCTCAGCCTGAGTGGATTCTACTTTACGCTAATGCTATAAATGATTCTATGCTATACAGACAGCGTTCACTGGGTCGAAGCGCAAATCACAGTTAACGAAGCTATCGAGGACCACCATCAATAATTTGATGGGTCTTCCAAGCGGAAGAGGAAGCTAGAGCCTGCACCCCTGGCACATCGCCGAAATAATGACCTCCACAATAATCCTCTCTTGGATCAAGGCTCCCGCCGACACCAGAAATTCACCCCACTAAATACTGCCTGAACGCAGGTACTCATGGCCATTCTGGACTCTGGCATGCTTCGATGACCTAAGATGTTGCTCCAAAACCGAGGAGACCAGTCGCAGTACTGTGTATTCCCCTGCGGGAACTGACACATCATAGAGGACTACACCCGACTAAAGGAGGAGATAGAGTGCCTCATCTAGCAGGGGCATCTGGGAAGGTACTTATAGAATCAAGTGCCCAATCGGCCCCTGGCACACTATCCTGAATGGGATCAGTCCCCGACACACCAGGATGCGTAAGGGGGGAGGCAAATGGTAAGGGAGGCCGAGGCCATCATTGGCTCATCCTTTCAAGTCCTCTCCATCGTTCAGCATGAGAAGGACGCGGAAGACCCAAATCCACTAACAGACACTGCCATCATCTTTGGGGATGAAGACTTAAAAGACGTGTGGACACCGCACCAAGATCCCCTCATCATCCGTGTAGGAATCGACAATCCGTGCTTCAGGGTACGTCAGATACTAATCAAAAATGGAAGCTCGGTGGACATCCTATTAACATCCACGTTGCTCAGCTTGAAGAACCCCAAGAGTATCTAGACCTAGCAACCAGACCATTATACGATTTCGACAACACATTAGTGCTCATACGGGGGAAAATCACTCTCCCCATCATGCTAGGGTAATTCCCAAGGCAATCCACCCTAGATGCTCAGTTTGTAGTAGTCGACTCCCACTCGGCGTACAACATAATTTTTGGTCAGCCACTCCAAACACTCTTTAAGGCAATCCCTTTCATTCCACACCTGGCTATGAAGTTCGTCACCCAAGGAGGAGTAGGGGTCGTATGGGGTATTCAGGAGGTAGTATGAATCTGCTATCTTTAGCACACGCACCCCGACCAGGACTCAGGATGAGAAAGATTAGGAGGGACTTAGGCCAGCATGCCCCCTACTATGTATTTTTTTCTATATTTTCTTTAGAATAAGTTGCGATAAGAAATTCATGAGCACTTGTATCTTTCTTTATGGTAATGAAGTATCTGTTTTCACTTTCACAATGGATGGATCACCTTAAAGGAGATATGAATGAAAGCCTTTCTGCACCTCCCAAAGGAGATCGGGCAAAGTATTTCTGCACCTCCCAAACGAGATTAGTGAAAGCCTTTCTGCACCTTCTAGGTGAGATCGACAAAAGACTTTATGCACCTCCTAGACGAGATCGTCCAAAGCCTTTCTGCACCTCCCAGTCGATGTCTACGAAAGCCTTTCTGCACCTTTTAGGCGAGATGAACAATGGTCTTTTTGGACCTCTCAGGCGAGATGGGTAAAGGTCCATCTGCACCTTCACTTGGATGAACCCTAGTTCTCCTGAGACGTAAACAAACAAAGGTTCTTTGCCACCTCCACCTGTACAGATCTCGATCCCCCTGAAGCATGAACGGACAAAGGTTCTTTGTCACCTCCACCTGAACAAACCCTAGTTCTCTTGAGGTGTAAATGAACAAAAGTTCTTCGCCACCTCCACATGGACAAACCCTAGTTCTCTTGAGGTGTAAATGAACAAAGGTTCTTCGCCATCTCCATCTGGACGGACCCCGATCCTCTTGAGGCATGAACGAACAAAGGTTCGTTGCCACCTCCACCTATATGATCCCAGGTTCTCCTCAGGCACCAACAAACAAAGGTTCTTCGCCATCTACACCCGAATGAACCCCGGTCCTCCCAAGGCATGAACAAACAAAGGTTCTTCATCACCTCCACCAGGAAGAACCCCGATGATACTAAGGCATGAACGAACAAAAGATTCTTCACCACCTTCACCCGGATGAAACCCGATTCTCCTATAGCGTGACGAACCCTGGTCCTCCCGAGGCACAAACGAACAAAGGTTATTCACCACCTCCAACTGGGCGAACCCCAGTTCTCGTGAGACGCGAATGAACAAAGTTTATTTGCTACCTCCACCTGGTCAGACTCCATTCCTCCCAAGGCGCGACTGAATAAAGGTTCCTCGCCACCTCTACCTGGATGAATCCCAATTCTCATAAGTTGCGAATGAACAAAGGTTCTTCTCCACCACCACCTGGACAACCTCGGGTTCTCCTAAGGCATGTACGAACAAAGGTTCTTCTCCACCTCCATCCAAACGGATCCAGAACCTCCTAATGTGCGATCAAATAAAGTTTCTTCGCTACCTCCATCCGGACGGACCCAGATCCTCCTAAAGCGCAATCAAACAAAGGTTCTTTGCTACCTCCATCTGAATGGACCCAGGTCCTCATAAAGCGTGATCAACAAAGGGTCATCACAACTGCCATACAGACGGATGTTGGTCCTCCTCAGACAAAAGCGAGCAAAGTCACTTTGCCAAATCCCGAGTCCCCTCAAATCACATACGAACTAAGGTACATCGCCACCACCTAAAGAAAACAAACCTCTGAGTCCACCTGCACTGCCAAGGCAAGGGGGGCAAGTATGCCCCCTCATCGTGCTTAAGCAGCAAGCTCCCATCACTAATACTTGGCGACAATCGGCAGCAATAACGCACGATGAACATGGAGCATAAAAGCATCAAGTATTCCCAGACAGTGGCAATGTGTGTCATATAACTAAGTCACAACCGTGTGGGAAACAACAAGGAATGGTTCAATGACTGCCGAGTTCCCCCACCTAATGATGATGGTGGGAATCACAATCTCAACACGTCATGCCAAAAATCATGCATATAAGCAAAGGAAGTGACAAAGGCAGTACACAAGACATGAATACCAAATGTTCGTTTAGCACAGATGCAATCAAGTGCTCCCATATCACCAACACCATCTTTCAAGGCAGCACCTGCTCATGGGGCATAACGCCCTCGTGACCTTTACGTTATGTGAAGACCCTTGCAAAGTACAAGGTAAAACTTAACAACATGGATGTTAAAAGTCTTTGATTGCAAGGGTAGCTAATCACCTAGAGGGGGGGGGGGGGTGAATAGGTTTTTAGGTCTTTTGTATATATTTTAACTTTTATAAGTTTAGGCTGTGAGTGGTGATTTACTTCCTATTACTTTCAAGACAATCACCCAGACGACACAGTAATTTATAGTGGTTCCCAAGATTATGGGTACGTCCACTGTCCCTCACCTTTCTAACAGTCTGTTAGACAAGGTCCCTTCTCCAAAACTTGGCTCCTAAGAGCTTACAACACGATCCTACACGACCACTCTGTCTCCTCCAAAACCTATAGCTCGGGCACAAAGCCCTACAACTCAGTGATCATAAGGTCACCTACCTCAGGCCAAAATCCCTACCACTCAGGCTGGGAGGACAACCCTACCTCAGATCTAATGGATCCTACACTCAGCCTTTATAAATAGGCTTACAACTTAGATCTAATAAGATCCTATCAAAAGAAATAAGTTTGTTGGTGTTGATTACTAGACATCAGATAAATGATCTTTGTGTCTTTCACCTTCTATCCTGAGAAAGAAAAGTCTTTCTTCTTTACAGCTCCAAAAAATAATCTTCAGGATTGCTTAGCTTGGGTTGTGAGGTTGCTGCAGCTAGGGTTAATCCTTGTTGTTCCTTCTTTCTTGTTGTTGATGATGAAGATGAAAACAACTAACAGGAAGAACTTTCAGGTCGATTGATTTGAACTTCTGTTTCTTGTCTCAGCAACAATGGTGAGGAAGACGATGACATTTTGCCGCTTTTCATAAAGATAAAGCCCTAAAAGTTAATTCGATTTCACCGATCTCATTCCTTATATTCCGTCGTGCAATGTCTCTTTGACCCGTGGGCCCAGCTTTAATTGTTAATTTGCCACCTTCTTTTTACGTAATATATCATACAGCTGGCTATCAGCGCCATCAGTGTTGGATTCCAGCTTTCCCGTAACGAGTTTGAATTTCGTTGATTTTTGTTGACTTTTGCTAACGTCAGCATCTGTGGACTTAGCCAAATTTTCAGATTCAATCCAGGCATTGAGTACGTTGAGTGAACTAGCTTCACTCAACGCATCTGGACTTAGCCAAATTCTCTGCATCATCAAGCGTTGAGTATGTTGAGTGAACTTGCTTCACTCAGCGCATCTGGACTTAGCCAAATTCTCTGCACCATCAGGCGTTGAGTGCGTTGAGTGAACTGGCTTCACTTAGCGCATCTGGACTTAGCCAAATTCTCTACACCATCAGGTGTTGAGTGAACTAGCTTCACTCAACGCCCCTAGACTTAGACAATTCCTCTGCCTTGCTTAGGCGCTGAGAGCGTTGAGTGAATGACCTTCACTCAACGCTTTTTGACTTGGCCAAACTTTCTGCGCTGTCAGGCATTGAGTGCATTGAGTGAGCCTTCATCACTCAACGCTCCTGGACTTAGCCGCTTCACTAATTTCCTGTCTTCATGCTAAGGCATTGAGTGAACTGGCTTCACTCAACACTTCTATTCTTAGCCGCAATTCTGAAATCTGCTAACTTGCTGAGGCGTTGAGTGCGTTGAGCGAACTGGCTTCACTCAATTCCTCTGGACTTAGACAGATTTTTATGTTTATCTTCATTAAGCTTTGACTGACCATAGCTCTGTCGACGCTTTCCTCTTTGGGCCTTGAGTAAGCTGACCTCACTCAATGCTTCTAGACTTAGTCAATTTTTTTGTCTCCTTCTTCTTTAGCTTTCACAGAATTATCATGGCGTTGAGTGAACTGGCTTCACTTAATGCCTCTAGTCTTAGTTAATTTTCTACTTGCCACTGTTGAAGCTTTGACAGACACAGCTTTACTCAGTGCTTGTTGTTGTATTGTGTTGAGTGAACTGCCTTCACTCAATGCCTGTGGACTTAGCCGCAGAATTACTTTTCAGATTGCTGGGATTTGACTGTCCACACCTTACTCAGTGCTTTTTGGTATCTACCATTGAGTGAACTGGTTTCACTCAATGCCTGTGGACTTAAGAGATTTTTAGCCTTTCCAGCATCCTTCTTTGACATCTGGCATTGAGTGAACTGGCTTCACTCAACGCATATGGACTTAGACAGATTTCTTTCTCTCCACTCCTCTACCTTATGATCACCTGTCACAACCACTTGGAATACCTATCCAACCTGCATGCATGAACTTAAACATACATCAAATACCACTATGTGTATGCCATTGACTTGTTTGACTTCTACAAATCTGGGACATTGTGAACAATGGACCCAACAATCTTCCCCTATTTGACGAAGTCAAAACTCTCAAACAGAATTCTTAGTCCATGATATACACTAATATATGCAGTAGATAAACCAGTAAATTGGAAAACTTAACACCACATAACAAGATTGTCAAGTTATATGTTACCACACTTCCTTTGATTGCAAGGTGATGATGATCACTAGCTGCTCCCCCTATTTTGCTATCTGATGCTTGATCATTTCCTTATTCCCAATAATCTCCCAATTTACCATGCCTATAGGGTGATCATTACTGCTCCCTGCTTCCTTCTCCCCCTATTTTGCTGTATAGCCTTGGCCTTGATCATTTCCTTGATCCCTTCCTTCTCCCCCTTTTTGACTTCTGTTAACTAGTCAGGGGGTGTTGGCCTCTGATTATCTTCTCTCCTTTTTTATTTCAGATAATCAATGTTGCATCTTCTTGTTCTCTACAGGAAGCTGAACTTGCTCCCCCTCAACTAGAGCATCTTCTATTATCCTTTTTGATAGACTCTTGAACCACTTAGAGAGCTTTATACCACTGAATGTATTTTCAACCTGCAAGAAGTTGTACAACCTGCAACAAAAATAATTGAGGAGCATCTGAAGCTAGACTAAGTTCAACATACCCAACTTAAACTTGAAGGTGTTGTGAAAGTCTTGTTTTCAAGGCTAGCTAAATACCTAGAGGGGGGGGGGGGTGAATAGATTTTTGTCTCTTTTTTAAATCTTCTTAACAGTTAGCTGATTCTTGTGCTTAGTGATTAGGTTAGATGTAGCTTTCAAGAACAATCACAAACAACACAACAATTTTATAGTGGTTCCCTAACCTTGGGTACATCCATTGTCCCTCTGTGCCTTTCTAACTATGTGTTAGACTAGGCTCTTCCCCCAAAACACAGCTCCTTAAGAGCTTACAGCACAGATCCCGCAGGACCTCGCAGATCACACAGACCTACCACTTAGTCACTAAGCCAAACCACAGGTCACAAAGACCTTAGCCTTTATAACACAGGCTTACAACTTCAGACTCACAAAGAATCTATACAAAAGAAATAAAAGGTGATTTGATTAGATACCAGAGTAAGAACTCTGTGTATTCTTCTTCCTAGACTGAGTAGATATCAACCCAAGATTTTTTTGTTGAAGACAATGAAGTCGGCAGTTGAGTCTTTCTTCAAAATGCTATAATTTCTTTTCAGAGCTTGTAGATCTGTTTCCTTAGAATTGCTTCTGAACCTGCTATTGTAGATGGTGATTGCTTCAGCTATCTCTTTCCTCTACTAAGTTTTTTTGTGCAGAATAACTTCTTCAGGCTCGACAAGAAAGACGAGGAAGAAGATGAAGTTCGACCGCACTTTCGTTTTCAAAAAACCTAGACCAGGATTCGATTGATTTGCTCTGTCCGATTTGCTTCTTTTTATTCTTTGACAACCAATCGAGCAGTGGGCCCACCTCCAGGATTGATGGCTGAGATTTAGCCATACAACACATTATTTCCAATTACTCTTGATTTAACGGCTCTTTGATGTGTGTGGGACCCAACACTTAAAGATGAAAATATATCTTTCCAAGTGCATAAGATGATGACAGCTAGCCTCCAGTGCCTCTGGCAGCATGCCCGCAACATTTGAATTTTGGTTGACTTTTTGACTTTGTTGGCATCAGCATGACTCAGCATCTGTCTCTCTGGACTTAGATAAAATTCAAGCATTAGAAGCAAAGGCGTTGAGTGAATGACCATAACTCAGTGCCAAAAGACTTTGACGAACGCAGAACTCAGTTCGACGAACTCAGAGTTCAGCTCGACGAAAAGTGAAAGCTCAGTTCTACGAACTTAGAGCTCAGTTCGACGATCTTAGAGTAAATTCAGTTCGACGAACTCCAAGCTCAGTTTTACGAAAGCCAAGCTCAGTTCGACGAAAGAGTAAATTCAGTTTGACGAACTCCAGGCTCAATTCGACGAAAGCCAAGCTTAGTTCGACGAAAAAGTAAATTCAGTTCGATGAACTCCAGGCTTTTTTCCTTAGCTAGATTTTCTGAGCCTTGGCATTGAGAGAGTAAACTCCACGCAATGCCAAGCTACTCAATAGAATTTCTCTGTTATCTGGCGTTGAGTAAGTAAGCTACACAACACTTTTGGACTTAGCCAAATATCTGTTTCTGAAAACACATAAGCAATGATTCAGTCAATTGCTCCATGGCATTGAGTGAGTATGCTACACTCAACGCCTTGCTACTTAGACAGATTTTCTGTCATGTCGTTGAGTGAGTAAGCTATACTTAATGCCTGTGGACTTAGTTAAGATTTTGCCCAACTTTTCCTGTGGCATTGACAGGCACAGCAACACTCAATGCTAAAAGTTGTATGGCGTTGAGTGAGTAGACCACACTCAACGCCTGTGGACTTAGCCACATTTTCAGCCTATTTGACAGTTAGGCTTAGACAGGCTCATCGCCATTTGTTATATTGTGTTGAGTGAGCTGTCCTAACTCAACGCCTATGGACTTAGGCAAATTTCAAGCTAGACAATATTGAATCCTTGCCTCTAGCGTTGAGTGAGCTTGCTCCACTCAATGCCTGTTGACTTAATAGATTTTTGCTATGTCCAATAACCAATTATTGTGTCCAATTGTCCAATCAATGTGATATTAACTAACCTACACTCATGACTTCAAGTACACATCAAATACAGTTAGTGTGTGTGACATTGACCTGTTTGACTTCTTACAAATCAGGGATATTGAGAAAAATGGACCTAACAATCTCCCCCTATTTGAAGAAGTCAAAACCCTTATCTAAATTATTTTATTTCCTTAGTCAATGACACACACAACCTATACAGTAAAATAAATATTTAATTCTGACATAACAGCATAAGGAAGTGTACCTCATTTCTTACCTGGATGGTGAGCATCACCTACTCCCCCTGTTTTGCTACAAGGTGTTTGTCCTACTTGAGTGCCTTGATCACTTTATCTCCTGTATGGGAACAACTCTTTCTCCCCTTGGGTTTATTTGTAAGAAATCAGTTTCATTATTCACAATTCGTCACTCTCCATCCGACGAAAGTTTCACAAAATGTTCATAATTCGTCGATCTCCGTTCGACGAAAGGTTTATAATTCATCAATCTCCGTTCGACAAAATGTTCATAATTCATCGATCTCAGTTCGACAAAATATATTTCTTTTCATTTCCTTGTTCCTTAGTTGCCACATGTCCTTCTCTGGATATGTCCTTCTCTGTATGATGGATATGTTCTTCTCTCCCCCCTTGCCATCTCTCCCCCTTGTTATGATCTTCTCTCTCCATTTTTGACTTCTACAGAATAGGCAGATAGGGGTTGTCCCTTCCAGAGTAACTTACTCCCCCTCAGTAGAAGCATCAATTAACTGATACCACTAGGGAGTCTTTATCTCCGGTAAGAGGAATAATACCTGCACCAAAAAATGCAAAAGGGAGTGCCTGAGTTAGGATAAGTTCAACATACCTAACTCAAATTTGAAGGAGTTGAACTTTGCTTCATCTAATGGCTTAGTGAAGATATCAGTCACTTTCTTGTCTGTGGGGACAAACTCAAGACTGATGTCTTACTTCTCCACATGCTCCCTAATAAAATGATATCTGATTTCTATGTTCTTTGTCCTTCTATGTGAGACAGGATTCCTAGCAATAGAAATAGCACTTGTAGAATCATAATATAGAGAAGTTCTACTTACCTGAAGGTTATAATCTTGGAGCTGATGCTGGATCCACAACAGCTGAGCATAGCAGATGCATGCTGATATGTACTCTAACTCAGCAATGGATATAGCCACACTAGTTTGCTTCCTACTGCTCCAAGATACTAGCCTTCTTCCTAAGAACTGACAGGTTCAGGTAGTATTTTTCCTGTCTTCTTTGCAGCCTGCAAAATTTGCATCTGAAAATCCTATTAGATCAAAATCCCTATTTCTAGGGAACCATAGGCCAAGATCTGGTGTGCCCTTAAGATACCTCAAGATTCTCTTTACAGCAAAGTAATGAGATTCTTTAGGGCTGGCATGATACCTAGAACAAACATATGTAGCATACATGATGACAAGCCTACTAGTAGTCAGGTATAGAAGGGAGCCAATTATCCCTCTACACAAAGACTCATCAATAGGTTTCCCTGCCTCATCTTTGCCTATAGGCATACTTGACCCCATGAGAGTTCTCATGGTGGAGGCATTCTCCATACCATATTTTTTGATTAGCTCTATGGTGAACTTGGACTAGGATATGGACTAGGACTAGGATAAGCTTGCCTTTTGATTCCCTTAGGAATAGGGTCTTGTCTATCTTCCCCCATGAGAATATGTTCTCAATGAGGAAGCTGGACAAGGTTTCATACCAAGCCCTAGGGGCTTGCTTTAGCCTATATAGAGCTTTCCTAAGCTTATAAACAAACTTTGGAGATTTAGGATCTATAAAATCCGGTAACTGATCCACATATACTTCCTCTTTTAGGTCCCTTTTCAGGAATGCTGACTTAACATCCATCGGGTAGACTCTGAATCCCTGATAGGAAGCAAATGCAAGGAATATCCTTATTTCTTCTGAAAGTGAAGGGACAGATCACACTAACTCTAGAGGGGGGGGGGTGAATAGAGTATTAAAAGTTTTTTGATTAATTTTTATAGCAGATTAAAATAAGTGATATCTATTTGTAAATAGGCAGAAATAAATAACAGAAAATCACAGCACAGAAAATAACAAATAAAGCAACTAGACGACACAAAGATTTTATAGTTGTTCTCCTAAAACTTGGGTACATCCACCCTTCTACCACCCTGGTAGGAATCCACTACAGGTTTTTGATCAGGTGTCATGCCACCACAGGTTTTTGCTCAGGTGCCCTGTCACCACAAGATCTATTTTCAAGGGAGATCTAACAACCCTTTGAGCTTTTGACCAGGTGCTCAAAAACCAAACTAAGTCTTTTGATCAGAAGACTTAACAACCAAAGAGATAACTTTTGAAGGGAGTTAAAACCTCTGTGAAGACCATAATTAATGATGCCATGGAATGACTATATTCACAAGAATATTGTGCATTAATTATCAGAGCATTACAAACATATTATAATATAATTTTAAATTCATCTGCCTTAGTCGAACTGAAATCAACAGAGAATTAGTCGAACTCAGCAAATTTTCGTCGACCTGAGATCCAAATTCGTCGAACCTCTCCTTCGTCAAGCTGAGCTCCAAGATTGTCGAACAGAGAATTAACTTGCCAATCTGAGCTCCAAGTTCATCGAACAGAGATAGTCTTTCGTCGAGCTGAACTACTAAGGTGAGATTGGAGTTCGTCGATCTCAGATAGGCTTTCATCGAACTCAACTCAGAGATGAAATCTGAGCTCGTCGATCTGAGATCGACGAAAGTCGAGCTCTGTTCAACTAATCTTTGAATGACTTTTCTATCTCTTAGAAAACTACTTGTCTCTGGAGGTCTTTTATCTCTAAGTCTTCTGAAGGTGAGAACCAATCAATCTAGGTTATTGACTGACCTTGACCCTGATAAAAACCTATGACCCTAGACTATATATGTTGGGTCATCTAATAATCCTAATAGTGAACTCAGCCCAAATCAACCCTAAACATAGGTGGGGTTCCAACAATCTCCCCTTTTTGGGTGAGGTCACTATGAACAACATAAAAGAAAAATCACAAAGCATAAAATAATTTCTGGCAGAATTATAATGTTTCAGCAGATATATAAGCAAGGTGCCTTATGAAATATTTACTATAAATAATAATTAAGTTTAAAAAATAGAAATGGAAAATCTGTCAAACTTTCTTTATAGCATCCTGTGAAGTTTCAGAAGATGGTTTAGTGAAGATTATCTCTCTCTTGGGATCAGCTGCTTCTCTTATAGTCATCTTCATGTCTTCTGCTCCAAGAAATTTCACAGAAGCAGCTCTTGGTACAAATGCTTCAGGATGTAAAGTCATATAAGTATGAGCATTAAAAAGATTATTCTTTTCATACCTTTGAAATTTCTTTTTCCTGTATGATGACATTGTAGTAAACTGAGAAACATCTTATCCTTCCTCTTTATCCTTTCTGATTTGAGACAGTCCTACAAGCTCTTGAAATCTGGCCATTCTAAAATTAGGATCCATTTCTGGATCACATATTGGAGACAATGGCCTTTCTGGACTAGCTTGGTCTTACTGCTTTCTTTCAAATGTTTAATGTTGACTGTTGCTATGAGAGCTATGTTGTTGTATGTTGTTGCTGTAAGATGGTTTGGATTGATAGGAAGTAGTAGACTTTTGAGCATGAGAAACACTGCCTGCTGATCCAACTATAGAAGGAGGAGGAGGACCTCTCCTAAATTATGGTGGAGGAGAGTATCTCCTACTCTTCTTCCTATCTTTCATTTCATTCTTTGAATACCTCATCTAGTGAGGAGTATCTGGAGTGAGAGTAATGTTGTGCAAAATATAATAGGGAGTGTCAGCAGTAGGGTTTTGTTTTGGTGCAGCCTTTGTTGGAGTCTTCTTCTTTGCTTTTCTCTTCTTAGAACTAGAATCTTCTGAGTCATCTGACTCTTCATCATTATCATCAGATTTATTAGCAGGATTATCATACAAGGCATGAATCTGTTTGAGCATTTCATCAGAAAATATTGTATGAGTTTGTGACTATATGGCTTCAGCCTGAGGCTGTGCTTGAACTTCTGGCTTTATAATTTCTATAACAGCTTGTTGGATTGGTATATTCTCTTGTTCCATATCTTGTTCAATAAGATCATCCAGATTGGGCAAAGGAGATTCATCCATCACATAAGTGGGAGGTGAAAATCCTTAGTTTAGAATATCCATTGAATTATCAACTATTATATCCACAGAAACTGAAGAGATACTAGCAGAAAAATTACTGAATCTGGATCTAATATGTTCTATAACTGAAGAATCTATAGGTGCAGAGTAGCTTACTATATCTTTTGAATAATCAGAAGCTGTATCAGCTATATTAAAAATGGGTATAATTCTGTTATAAGTTGTATCAAAAGATTGCAATAAAGACTAAATATCAACTGTAGGATTAACAATGAAATCACCAACAATGTTTATTACTACATCAACCAACTCTTCTTCTTAACAGATCATTTCAATATCATCATCAAGAATTTCAATTATTTCTGTTGCTGGAATTGTTGTTGTTGTTGTTGGAGTTTCTACTACTAGAGGAGCTTCTTCATTGGACATCTCCCCCTGCCTGGTTTCAGAGATACCTGAACCCAGGCCCCTAGAAGAAGGGATATAAGAGGAGGAAGCCAACTGAGCAGAAAGCAGGGAAATGGAAGTAGTGAGAGGAACAATTGCCTCAGTTATTTGCTTCTTAAGAGAGGGAGTGATGAATTGAAGAAGATCAGTTACAATATCAGAGAAATTTAGATAAAGAGGTCCAGGACTAGATGGTGTGTAGGTGGATTGGTGACCACAATTGGAACAGACTGAGAATGCTTGAGGGAAGTCTGTAGGTTGGAATGATGGGAATATTGGTGGAATTTGTTGTGGAGAATATGTGGGTGGAATGACTGGTGGTATTGCAGTAGGGATTTCTTCCTGGATTGGGGAATGATGTGGAGAGAGGTTTGGAGATGGAGATGGAGATAATGATGATGGTGACATCAGACTGAAGGTTGGAGATGTTTGTGTTGGAATTGTAGAGGTGGATGGGATAGTCTCTAGGTTGGAGATGACAGTGGATGGTTGTTGAAGTGCAGGAACACTAACAAGTGGAGTTGATGAAGGAAATATTGAATGAGGTGGAGATGGAGGAGGAGATGGAATGTGAGAGGCAGGAGCTTCTGCCGGGGTTGGAGAAGTGGCTGTTATAGCCCTAGTGTCCTCAGAAGCAATCCTGTAGGAGGAGGCCCTGGAGGGCTTGGAGATTACTCTATCCCACTTGCCATAGAGGGCTGAGGTCAGCCTCTTGGAAGCATTTATGAAGATGGTCTGAGAGACCAACAACTGTGGGCATCTGACTTGCAGAAATAAGCCCAGAATCCTCCAATAAAGAACATCCTTCTTTGTGTTCTTCTTCTTGATGGAATCAAACAGGATACAACACCAATTCACTGACTTTTTGTTCACCAAGGCAATTATCAGTATAAACTGATGCCTTGTAATGTAATCGTGGGCAATATGTTTACCCAGGATTACTTTCCCAACTATGTCAGCCAAAAACTTGTACTCCACCGACAAGTTTTTCTTCAACAGCTTGGTAGGATTTCCTTCAGAGTGACCCATCTTAATCAACATATCATTGTACTCAGAACTATCTATCTCTATATAATCATTTCCATTAACAAGATCAAAAAGTTTAGATAAAGTTACTGGCATCAGGGGAATCTGTTCTCTAGATATTGTGTCGATGAGGGTTGTTGCATTTAGTGAGGAGGATGTATCGACCCATTCTTCAATCTCTGTGACTGGAAGCTTGATGCGAGTCATCATAAACTTCCTTAGCTGATGCTCCTCAAATAATCTCATAATATCAGTGAAGATTTGATCGAAGTGAGCGAATGAATCAATATTTATATCAAAATCGACATCGAACTTCATGTTGGAGAGTACCACAGTGGAGATCGCCATTATTTTCCTACAAAAATGAGAGAGAGAGAGAGAGATCAAGTGCAAGGGAACAAGAAAGCGCGGGATTGAGTTCGATGAATACTTAGATATAAGTTTTCAGAAGACAAAAAGACGAACTCCGTCCAACGAGAAACACAAACTCCAAGCTCAGTGCGATGAAATTCTCAAAATAGAAAATAAGATCGTCGATCTAAGCCGGAAGAAGAGAAATCATATAGTCATTCTCTATTCGACAAAATATTTTCTGAAACAAATTCGTCTATCTCCGTTCGACGAAAAGTTTCACAAAGAAGAGATCGTCGATCTCAGTTCGACAAACTCTTTATGAAGAGTTCACAGATCATTGATCTCCGTTTGACGAACTGTGTCCTAATCGTTGAACTCAGAATAAAAATTAAATTATACCTCCCCATTCATTATGCCTAGTTGATTTAGGAAGAACAGATGTTTCTTCTCATCTAAAGGCTTAGTGAAGATGTATGCTCTTTGTAAATCAGTATAGATAAAGAAAAGGTTAATTTTTATTTTTGTCCACACAAACTCTAAGAAAATGATGTCTAATTTCTATATGTTTGGTCCTAATATGATGCACTGGATTTTGTACAATGGAAATTGCACTGGCACTATCATAAAATATAGTTGAAATACTTAGATTGAAAACATAATCCAGGAGTTGGTTTTGAATCCACAGAATTTATGAACAACAACTGCCAGCTGCTATATATTCAGCTTCAACAGTTGAAGTTGACATAGATGTCCGTTTCTTACAAAACCAAGACACAATCCTATCACCAAGGAACTGACATGTTCCTAATGTGCTTTTCCTGTCAACTCTACATCCAACAAAGTCAGCATCTGAGAATCCAGTTAATTCAAATTTTGACTCAGTTGGATACCAGAGTCCTAGATTTGGACAACCCTTTATATATATCAAAAATCTTTTAAGTAAAATAAGGTGAGATTATTTAGGGTTCATTTGGAACCTAACACAAAGACATGTAGCAAATATTATATCTGGCCTACTAGCAGTGAGATACAATAAGGACCCAACAATAGCCCTATATATATTCTGATCAACTGGCTTGCCCTATTCATCAGAATCAATCACAGCATTAGAAGCCATGGGTCTTTTCATAGCTGAGGCATCTGACATCCCAAATCTCTTAATTAGCTACTTATCATATTTAGATTGGGAAATGAAAATGTCATCAGGGGATTGCTTCACTTGAAGACCAAGGAAGTAGGAAAGCTCACCCATGCTACTCATTTAAAATTTGGAATGCATCAGGTCAAAAAACCTTTTACATAGTTTGGAATCAGTAGAGCCAAATATGATGTCATCTACATATATTTGTACTAGCAAAATTTTATTTTTATGATGTCTAATAAACAAAGTCCTATCTATAATGCCCTTAGTAAACTTATACTCTAAAAGAAAGCTAGCTAGGGTCTCATATTAAGCTCTTGGAGCTTGCTTTAAACCATAGAGAGCTTTATGCAACTTAAAAACAAAAGAGGGATGAGTTGAAGAGATAAAACCTAGCAGTTGCTCCATATAGACTTCCTCTTTGAGTTCACCATTAAGAAATGCACTTTTTACATCCATTTGGTAGACTTTGAATTTCTTGTATGCTACATATGCAAGAAATATTCTTATAGCCTCAAGCCTTGCAACAGGGGCAAAGGTCTGGTCATAATCAATTCCTTCCTCCTATGAATAGCCATGAGCTACCAATCTTGCTTTGTTCCTTACAATTGATCCTTGAGCATCCAACTTGTTCCTGAAAACCCATTTAGTTCCAATGACTGGGTAGTTTTTGGGTCTTGGAACTAAAACCCAAACTCTACATATCTCAAATTGATTGGGCTCCTCTTGCATTGCAATAATCCAGTGGGGATCTTGCTCTGCATCTTTTATGGATTGAGGTTCAATCTGAGATATGAAGCAAGCATGCATCAAATCTTGGTTGAGTTGATGCCTTGTTTGCACAAAAACTGACATATCTCCAATCACTTGAGATATGAGATGACCTCTAAGTATGACAAGATCAGTAGGAGGAGTTGGTTCATCAACATCTTGGGGAATTAATTCCTCTTGTGGAATTATGTTAGTTGTTGTTGGTTTAACTGTTCCAACAATTTCTTCTTCACTCTCTTCATCAATCTGAGGAGAAGGATGCAATGTAACCTCTTAGGTTAGGTATAAGTCATCCAATTTCTCACACAGAAAGGGTACCTGCAATGTACCTCTGGTAGAAGAATCCTTCTCCTTGTAACACATATTAGCTTCATCAAAAGTTATATGTACAGACTCTTCCATTTTTAAGATTGATTTGTTAAATATCCTATAAGCCTTGCTGACTTGGGAATATCCAAGAAAAATTCCCTCTGCAGCTTTGGCTTCAAACTTTCTAAGATATTTCTTGTTATTATTGTGAATATAAAATATACAACCAAATACTCTCAAATAATCAATGCAACTGGAGTAGAGTACTCAATCTTTATGCTCCTAAGAAAGTCTATAGGAACTTTAAAGTTATCTGACTTGTTTCTCAGAAAGAACACCCAAGTGAATCTAGAGAAGTCATCTACAATAACTAGAGTGTAAGATTTCACTCCCAAACTTTGTACAGCAATGGGTCCAAAAAGATCCATGTGTAGCAAATACATGATTCTGGGTGAATCACTCTTATTAATTGATTTAAAACTATTTTTAGTTTGCTTGCATAATTGATAAGCCATGCAGAGACTTTCCTTCTTATAGGAGCCAGAAGGCAATCATTTAACAAGGTTGTCCCTATATAGTTTAGCAATATTTCTTAAATTTACATGTCCAAGTCTTTTATGCCATAAGTCATTAGTATTACTAATCTGATTAAATAAACAAATTTCTGAAATAGTAGACTTAAAATTTATTACATATATGTTGCCTTATCTAAGTCCAGTTAAAATAATTTTGTTGTTATCATAAGTAATAATATAACAAGATTGATTAAATGATACCTGATAACCTTCATCACATAATTGGCTTATGGATATCAGGTTATACTTGAGACCACTCATATAGGCTACCTTTCTGAAGGTGACAGCTTCAACTTTGACATTTCCATATCTTTTTGTTTGGCCATAGTTGGAGTCTCCAAAGATCACCTTTGGTCCAAGCTTTAATTTGTAATCAGTTAGATTTCCCTTACTACCTGTCATATGTTTTGAACACCCACTATCCAAGTACTACTATTGCTCTGTGGTAGGATAGTCCATCACCTGCAAGAAAATAGATTAGGTGTTCTTGACCCAGGTAACCTTGGGTCCTTGATTCTGCTCAAATTTATAACTAGAAATGAAAGAGAATTCTTGTTGGTCTTTATATCTTAAGGGGTGAAATCTTCTAGGTGGAATTATCCACTAGGTAAAAGGATTAACAAAAGATCTAGGTTGATTAAATTTTTTAAAAGAATTTAGGTTTCTGTTATAATTTTCTGGGTTCGACGAATTGTAGTAAGTTCGTTGATCTGCGTTTGACGAATAGGGATGAGTTCGTCGAACTCCGCTCATAGAATGAAAATATACATTTTCTGCGCCCAAAATTCATCGATCGCGGTTTGATGAACCATATTGATTTCGTCGATCGCAGTTAGAAGAATAGTTATATAAAAAATCTGCGTTCATAATCTGCCGATCTGAGTTCGACGAACCATATACATTTCGTCGATCGCAATTAGAATAATAGTTATATAAAAAATCTGCATTCATAATTCGTTAATCCGAGTTCGACGAACCATATACATTTCGTCGATCTTGGTTCGACGAAAAATGTTGAACATTGTTTTTATACAAAAATTTCTTTTTCTTTTGTTTAGGTTTTTTAAACACTTCAATTTGTTGGTTGTTATCTTCTATTTTTTCTTTGCCTTTTTCAGATATGAATTTCACAGGGGTAGAAAGAATGTATTTGTTAAGAAAAGGAGGCTGACTTGATGAAGCTACCTAGCTCAGCTTGCCATTAAGCCTGACATTGACTGTGCTTGTGATATCCATCAATTTGATGCTTCTCCCATTAAGGGATTCTTTGAATTCCTTAGCCTCATTTAATTTAGTTTTTAACGAAATAATTTGAATTCATCTTTCAGTTTGATATTTTTAGAAAAAAGATTGTCATATTCAATTTATTTTCTCTGAGAAGTTTGATTTGTTTCTTAGATTTAATTAAATCATTACATAGGAGTTTGAATTCATTTTTAAATCGATCAGAAGTGAAATCAAAAATAGCTATTACTTGGTCCTTTTCTGATTCAGATTTGTTGCTGATTCTTCAGCTTCTGAGTGGTTGCATGATGCATCAATTGCCATCAAGTAGATCTCTCTAGCTTTTGCCTCTTCTTCATCCTCCCTAGAACTGGATGAAGTTTCTTCTTCCGAGTCACTCCAGGTCTCAGCCATAAATCCCTTCTCCTTCTTCTTCTTGTATTTTTTGGAGGAGGGCTTGCTGGAGTGCTTCTTAGACTCTTTCTCTTTTCTCTTGTTATTCTTTTGAGCCTCTGGACATTTTGGGAGAATGTGTCCTGGCTTCTTGCATCCATAACAAACAATTTTCTTAGTAGGAGTCTTGTCATACCTTGGCTTGTCCTCATTTCTGGTTGACCTTCTTCTGAAGTCATTCTTAGCCATTTTGTAGAATATTTTAGCTAATAGACTCATTAGCTCTTCATTGGCAAGTATTGCTTCTGATTCCTCAGATGTCTTGAAGGCAATACTTTGCTCCTTCCTTCCTGAGGTAGAAGTCTTTTGTTCAGCTGCTTCCCTGATTTTGATAAGCTGCTCATAATACTTGAGCTTGCCAAATAATGACTAAGTAGAAATCTCATTAAGGCTTCTGGCCTCCTTGATTGGCCATATCCTAGAATCCCATGTGCTGGGGAAGCACATAAGAATCTTATCATTAATTTCTGTTAATGAGATGTTCTTGTCCAATTTCTTCAGCTCATTGATAATCAGGCTGAGTCTGTTGTACATATCTACAACTGACTCTGACTCTTCCTTCTTGAAATTCTCATATTGTGAAATGAGAAGGGATCTCCTATCTTTCCTTTCATCAGTAGATCCTGCTACCATTTGGTTGAGGGAATCCCAAATGGCTTTTGCTAATGTGCATTCAACCACTTTCTGAAATATGTCATCAAACATAGTCTGAGCTAGGATGTTCATAGCTTTGGAATCTACTATCTTCAACTTCTTCTGAGCTTCAGTCCACTCAGTTGGTGGAACAACACTGGTGCTTATAGTGGCTATTGCAGATGGAGTAGGGGGACCTGTCAAGATAGAATTATAAATGTCTTCATCAATTGAATTTATATAAATCCTAATCCATGCCTTCTAAAGTACAAACTTGTTAAGATTGCATACTGGAGGTTCGGTGCTTGAGTACTCCTTATTTTGTGTCATGATATAAAAAGACACTAGAGTAAATGGGATCTATCAAAGATCTTTTGGTTCAGGTGTTAGCCTGTGAAACCAAATAACCTTACCCTCTGATACCAAATGAAAGTGAAGGGATAGATCACACTAACTCTAGAGGGGGGGGGGGGTGAATAGAGTATTAAAAATCTTTTGATTAATTTTTATAGTGGATTAAAATAAGTGATATCTATATATAAATATACAGAAATAAAGCACAAAAAATCACAGCACAAAAAATAACAAATAGAGCAACAAGACGACACAAAGATTTTATAGTGATTCCCCTAAAACTTGGGTACATCCACTCTTCTACCACCCTGGTAGGAATCCACTACAGGTTTTTAATCAGGTGCCCTGCCACCACAGGTTTTTGCTCAGGTGCCCTGTCACCACAAGATCTATTTTCAAGGGAGATCTAACAACTCTTTGAGTATTTGACCAGGTGCTCAAAAACCAAACTAAGTCTTTTGATCAGGAGACTTAACAACCAAAGGGATAACTTTTGAAGGGAGTTAAAACCCCTTTGACAGTAAAGTAAAAAAATTGATATTGTCTTCTCATTCTCAATGTTCTAAGAAGACTAGTGGATTGCTGTTGTTGTAAAAGCTCCCACTAAGATGTAGAATAGTTCAGGAGAATGGAAGCTTTGCTCAGGGTGTAGGCCTTCAGATTTCTCGTTGATCTTCAGGAAGCTTTTAGATAGATTTTGATGGATTGTATCTTGAAAGCCCTGAAGCAAAGACTGATGAAGAACTTGAGTTGTATGAGAGCTATTTTTCTTTCAGTTTTCTATAAATTATTCTTTTTGTCACAACTAACTAACTTCCTTCTATCTTGAAATAATAATCCTTATATATTCCTTGCAGATTTCAACCTTTGAATTTTGAATTCCTTTCCTTGACTGACTGCATAAATTTTGAGTGTTGAATGGCTAGAATTTGTCTTTAATGAGTTTCCCCAACTGTCTCAATAAAATAAGCCAAGTAATAACTCTGTGAAGACCATAATTAATGCTGTCATGGAACGGTTATATTCATAAGAATATTGTGCATTAATTATCAGAGCATTACAGACATATTATAATATAAATTGAAATTCATCTGCCTTAGTCGAACTGAAATCAACAGAGAATTAGTCGAACTTAACCTGGGAGAAATTAGTCGAACTCAACAAATTTTCGTTGACCTGAGATCCAAATTCGTCGAACTGAAACCTCTCCTTCGTCAAGCTGAGCTCCAAGATCGTCGAACTGAGAATTAACTTACCAATCTGAGCATCGAAGAGAGATAGTCTTTCGTCGAGCTGAACTACTGAGATGAGATTGGAGTTCGTCGATCTCAGCTAGGCTTTCATCGAACTCAACTCAGAGAAGAAATCTGAGTTTGTCGATCTCAGATTGACGAAAGTCGAGCTCTATTCAGCTAATCTTTGAACGAATTTTCTATCTCTTAGAAAACTTCTTTTCTCTGTAGGTCTTCTGTCTTTAAGTCTTCTGAAGGTGAGAACCAATCAATCTAGGTTGTTGACTGACCTTGACCTTGATAAAAGCCTATGACCCTAGACTATACATGCTGGGTCATCTAATAATCCTAATAGTGAACCTAGCCCAAATCAACCCTAAACATATGTGGGGTTTCAACAACTTCCAATCTGGCTATTGGGGTAAAGGTTTGGTCAAAGTCTATGCCTTCTTCTTGCATGTAGCCTTTAGCCACCAGTCTAGTCTTATTCTTGACAATAATGTCATCTTGATCCAACTTGTTCCTGTAGATCCACTTGGTCCCTATGACATTTTGTCCTTGTGGTTTGGGAACCAACTTCTAGACCTTACATCTCTTAAATTGGTCCAGTTCTTCTTGTATTACTCCAATCCAGAACTGGCCTTTGATTGCTTCTTCAAACTTCTTGGGCTCTTCTTGAGATAGAAAGCTTGAGTAGAGAGCTGTATTCATGCTCCTGCTTCTGGTCTGGACTCCATGATTTGCATTACCAATGATTTGGTGTGCTGGATGGTCCCTTAGATGTCTGTTAGTAGGAGGCAATCTAATTACATCTTGCTGATCTTTAGGGTTTTCAGCTAGCTGGTCTTCAATTTCTTTAGGTATGTCTTGCCCTTCTCTTGGAATGGACAATCCATCATCATTATCTTGGACTGTGGGGGTAGCTTCCTTGATGGTAAGCTTGTCCATCATCTGCTCTGTACATGCAATACTATAAAAGGAGGGGCTAGGCAGCTCACTGTTAACTATGTTGTATTCATCAAAAACAACATGCATTGACTCTTCTACAACTTGACTAGTTAAATTGTAGATTCTATATGCCTTACTATGAGTATTGTACCCAATAAAGATACCTTCAAGGGACTTGGAAGCAAACTTAGTTAAATGGACTTTTCCATTATTGAGCACATAGCACTTGCAACCAAAGATCCTGATATAGCTCATGTTTGGTTTTTTGCCCTTCAAGATCTCATAGGGAGTCTTCTTGCGGCTCTTGGTGATAGAAGCCATATTAAGGACATAGCATGAATTGTTAACTGCCTCAGCCCAGAAGTATTCTGGGAGAGATGAGTCACTTAACAAGTTTCTACCAGTCTCTATGAGATTCCTATTTTTCCTCTCAGCAATTCCATTTTGCTGGGGTATTCTAGGAGGGGAGAATTCTTGATGAATCCCTTGCTCTTCACAGAACCTTGTCATGCACTCAGGCTGAAACTCAATCCCAAGGTCACTTCTGATTTTGACCATAGTGCTGTTGAATTTATTCTGAATTTGCTTAACAAATGTCTAGAGGACATTAGGGGTTTCAGATTTCTTCTTTAGAAAGAACACCCAGGCAAATCTAGAAAAGTCATCAACAACCATAAGGGTGTATACTTTACTACCTAGACTTTGAATTGGCATAGAATTAAACAGATCCATATGCACGAGGTATAATAAACTCACTGAGTCTTTGATACCAATGCTCTTGAAGGTGATTTTAGTCTGTTTGCCCTTTTGGCATGCAGAGCAGATACCCTCCTTAGTGCATATAGACTTAGGGCCATTTCTAACAAGCTCATTTCTGAATAGCTTGCCTATGGTCCTATAATTCAGATGGACTAGCCTCTTGTGGCACTGGACACAGGAAGAGGCTTTCTCACCTGCAACTAGGCATATAGGTGAGTCTTTGCTTAAGCATAGGAAATCTAAACAGTAAACATTTCCACTCCTAATGCCTGTTAAGATGAACTCTTGTTCACTTAACCTCCTAATTTGACACTCATCCTTGTGAAATACTAAATCATAGCCAAGATCACAGAGTTGGCTGATGCTTATCAAGTTGTGTTGCAACCCTTCCACATAGGATACTCTAGTGATAGTGACTATGCCATTAGAGATCTTATCATAACCTCTAGTCACCCCTTTTTCTGACCCACCAAAGATGACCTAGTCCATTCCTTACTGGAGCATAATCCTTCAGCATGCTCCTTATTCCAGTCATGTGCCTGGAACCTCTACTGTCCAAGTACCATATAGGGGTATGGGCACTTGGACTAACCTGTAAGACACAAATCAGTTAACCTTAGGACCCCACTTTTTATTGGGTCTTAGGTGCAGGTCTGACTGAAAATGACAATGCCTGCCTACAGCTTTTCTAACAGACAAGCTAATATTGGCTCTCTACACACTATAATTATGCCAGCAATCAACAGCAAAGTGGCTTACCTTGCCACAGCTCCAACACTCATGGATATTGTACCTTCTTTTCAGAGCAGGTCTAGTGGTTGTGTTAATAGAATCTTTTGGTCTAGAAGGAGTAGCATCAGTCCTATTCTTTAGTTTCCTATCCCCAGTCTGACAAGTGGTGGGTCTGGCAGTAGAAGTGCTTGGGATATCTTGAGCCCTTCTAGCAGCTGCTTTCTTTTCAGAAAGCATACTCTTGATGGCCTCAGAGATGCCCAGGTCTAGTCTACTGATAGCCTTGCCCTTTGTCTTAGAGTGGGCTGGAAGATCTAAAGAACAGTAAGCAGCTTTACACTTGACTGAAGGGGCTAGTGCACCAAACATAAATGGTCCATGATGGGACATTTGTATTTCCTCATAGGCTGCCTTAAAGGCACTTGCACCCTTGCTGTATCTACCACAATATTATGGAACTTCTTTGTTCACCTCAGAGGGTCTAGCATTTTTCTAGTGACCATAAATACTCGCATAGTCATGCCTGTTAGAAGGTAGTTGCACTTTATTAAATTTAATAGGAGGCTTAGAGGCTAGTGGCTGCACTTGAGATTTGCCCTTTCCCTTGGGATTGGTAGCTCTTGTCGTTCCCTTGAAACCCAACCCTTTCTTGCCCTTTTTGGAGGAGAAGGAGTCTATCAAGGGTAGCACTGTGCTAGGCTTGGAGTAGCTAGCAACTAGTTCCCTCTCTTTTTAGAGCTTTCCTTTAAGATTCCTGATATAGTTATTCTTGAAGGTTATAGTGCCCAGCTGAATGATTGTTACATTCTTCAGTTTGCTGACTTCTTGGATCTTCAGATCCAGCAATTTGTTGATTCTGAAACAGCAAGCTGAAGATAAACAATTTCCTGAGCATGTTGTTTGGCCAGGAGCTTGCTTTTCTTTAGAGCCTGCAGGAGTGCACCATAGTTGTCAATCAATTGATTGATGTCTCCTTTAGATTATGAGCCATCATCCTCATTTGATGTAGAGGCACAAAAATCTGGAATTAATTCATAATCTAATCTAAATGAGCTAGTAACAGAGATTACCTTGCTTGGACCAGGCTAATTCTAGCTAAGTTATTCATCAGACCTAGGCAACAGCCTAAGGAAGCAGCTGTCTTCTTCATAATCCACCTCTGAATCACCATCAGTCTGTGATAGAGGAGCCCTGACTTCAACCCTGGCAAAAGGAAGAACCTTCTTAGCTTCTTCTTCTATAGCAGCCAGCCTTGTAATGCAGTCTGCTTCTATAACTCCATCTTCAGTAGAGTATAGCCCTATGTAGACTTCCTCTTCTTCTTCTTCTTCTGACTCTGATGATGAGGTGTCAGTCCAGCTTCTTTGCTTCTTATAAATGAGGGATTTATCCTTCTTGCCTTTTTGCTGGTGGTCCTTTTTCTCACCATGTTCCCTTCTTTTGACTGGGCAGTTAGCTATTACATGTTCAGGCTTTCTGCAATGATAACAAGTCATGTTAGATGAAACCTGTTTACTAGTTTTGGAATCATACCTGTCCTCCTTAGAGGATTTCCTCTTGCCCTTGTAATAGTCATCCTTGGGATGAGAGGAGGAGGAAGGCCTGCCTCTCCAATGCTTCTTCTTTATGAACTTCTTGAATTGCCTAGTGAAGGCAGCAAAATCTTCATCAGATCATTGGCAGTCTGATGTGCTTTTCTTTGATCTTTCAGAATCAGATCCATCATCAATCCTTGGTGGAGAGGGAGACTTTCTCCTGCTTTTGTTGGAGGCTTCAGATTTGAAAGCTAAAGCCTTGTCTCTTGCCTGAGACTTGTTGTTGTTCTCCTTTTCTTTCCTGAAAGTGTTAAGTTGTTAACCTAAATCACCTAGAGGGGGGTGAATAGGTGAATTGTGCGTCTATTTGCGGAATAAAAAAAAATTAATGAACTTGCACAAAAACAATCAAGCAATCACAGACGACAAGAAGATTTATAGTGGTTCCCCAATCTTGGGTACGTCCACTTTCCCTCACCGATCTAGTAAATCACTAGACTCGGCTACTCCACTATCTCAGATTGAAAACCAATCCTACACCTCGGAACCAAGTTCCTACATTCTCGATCCAAATGGATCTACACTCGGAAGATGAAAACTTCCTACAACTCGAAGATTAATCTCCTACAAAATTTACAAAGAGGTTTAAAATACAAACGGAGATTTATCTCAGATCCAGAAAAATTTAACTATGGGTCTTCTTCTTGAACTATGCGGCTTTTTCAGAAATTTGTTGAAGAAGACTTGGTAGATCTGATCTGAGAAAACTTTGACCTACTCAATCAAGGAGAAGATGAAGATTCCTTGAACAGCAAGCCTTTCTTGATCGAAAACAGATGTGTCGATCTTCACTTTGAGCGGCGACGGCGGCTTCTGAAAGTTCGTTCTTGGAGAGAGACGACCGATTCAGAATAATAGACAGTACAGATTTCCGCTTTGGGTTAGTCTTAAAGAAAAGATATTATATAGGATTTCCCCTAACGGTTAGAATTGACATTAATGACGATACGTGGACCAATCACGATATCTCATTTGAAAATCCCGTCGATCTGGATTTTAGTAAATTTTTCAGAAAAATGGACTGCTTTTCTCGAGAAGTATGAATAAGTTCTCGAGAATAAGGATGATTTCTCGAGAGCTATTCTATCTGGACTTAAGTTAGTACTCGAGAAAAAGGCGTTGAGTCTACTCAAGAACTAAACTCAGCTTCTCGAGAACTAACTAGACTTCTCGAGAACTATTACTCGAAAGCCAGAACTTGTACTCGAGAACTGAACTGACTTCTCGAAAACTAGAAGCTAAGTCTCGAGAACTATAATGGACTTCTCGAGAGAGGGACATAGAATATTTTTGTGGCTGTCTCTGACTACTCGATAAATATAGGCTGGGACTTCTCGAGAACCTAGACTGACCTTCTCGAGAACTATAAGAATGTTTCTCGAGAACTAGTCTCGGCTTCTCGATAATTAGGTGAACTTCTCGAGTTCTGCTAACTCTACTTATCGAGAACTATCATTGACTTCTCGAGAAGTGGACTTAGAGAAATTTTGGACTTAGAAAATTTTCTCTTCTCTTCAAGAATCCAATCTTCATTCCATGGTCCAAGTGCTTGAATATGAAGTGTATCCCAATTGAGAGGCTACACATGAGTCAACACCTTGGATCACACAGTGAGGGATTACACTGTATGGTCCTGTGTTCATAACCCACTGTACACTGACATTGGTCTACACTTAGCAATGATAGTCTGCAAACACACAACTTAAACAAGGATATCAAATACAACTTAATTCATCTTAGTTCAAGGGTGACTTTATGCAAATTTGAGTTATTGTGGATGCAATAACCAATAATCTCCCCCTATTTGTAGAAGTTAGAACCCTCTACACTAAGGTGAATTATACCAATAAGGAAAGAACTATAAATGAAGAAATAAAATTCAAATGCAAGATAGAAAAATTAAACACACAATTAGCAAAACTAGAAATTGTATATATATAATATTTTAGATTTCCAATTCAACATTCATTTCATCTATAATCTCAAAAACAAATATTCACAGAAAATCGTTCTTTCCTCTGATGCTGTCTATCATGCTTCTCTTGTTGTCTCCTCTGATAGCTATAAGGCTTTGGATAGTACCTAGGAGGTTTTGGAGGAGCCTTAGGATTGTTCTTGTCATATTCTCTATCATAGATTCTCCTTTTAGTCATGGACTTCTCATAGAGTTCCTACTCAGAAGAGCTGTAGTGGAGATTCCTGTTTTCATTATAGTCCATTACTAACTTGAGAGTATCAAGAATCAATGTTGTGGAGGTAGGACTCCAAACTTCAGCAAATTCTTGAGCTTTTCTTTTCTCTGTGTCTGGCATAGGAACACTTTTGCTAGCAGAGGGGCCTTCCCCATACTTCCTTTTCTTAGGAATGTGGATTTCAGGCAAATCCTGAGGAATAACATCATCATCCCATACTTGGTAATAAGAAGCAGGAGGAGGATTCTGATCTTCTGGCCTTGGAGAGAAACATGGAATCTGAGGTTGTTGCATCTGAGCTGGCATCTGACTTGACTGTCCTTTAGGAAGAGGGTTCAGATGATGGGGAATGACATTAGGATCAAGCTGAAAATCAGGGAAGAGTTGATTGTGCATCCATACTGAGGTGTTATAGGTATGGAATTTCACAAACTAAATTTGCTCTAAAACATTCTTATTAATTTCACTTATCTTGTCAGACCATGCTGTGTTTGCAGTAGCAGTAAACTTATCCACAAGTTTTTCCACATGTTCTTTCACCAAGCTCTCCCACTTTCTAAATTCTACAGATAATGTATCTATAACATCTTCCTTTAAGGTTCCCACTTCTTCACATATTTTCATAACATGTTCTTGGGCTTTCTTCTCTAACTGGATCTGATTATGGGAAAGAGTTACAGATTGTTCCATTACCTGACCAACACTAGTAATGGTGTGGTCTATAGCTTTTCCACCAATCTGAAATAATTCTTTGAGGGAGCCTGTGTTGTGCTGGATTTCTGCAAATCCTCTGCTCATCTTTTTTTTTAGAGCAGTGACTTTATCTTGGACCACTTTCAGAGAATCATTAAAGTATTTCCTTTGTTCTGCCAACATGAATTCAAACTTACTTAGAATGTTTGAATTTGTAGGGGTTGCAGTATGTAACACCCCAAAATGTTGTAGGAGCGACGGGGATCAAATTTGGCCAAGATAGGGTTTTGGTGCAGGTGACACGGGCCCCGACACGGGCATGTCGGAGGCCGTGTTGGGCGTGTCGAGCTCGAGCCGTCGAGCTGGCCGTGTCGTCGACCAGTGCAGGTCGACGATGGTCGTGTGGTGGAACACGGCCTAGGACACGGGCGTGTCCCAGGCCGTGTCACACCTGGGCTGTGCGGTTGGGTACACGGGAAATGACACGGGCACGAACACGGGCGTGTCTAGTTTGACACGGGCGTGTCTGATGCTGTATCACCAAGCCGTGTACCTATCTGACTACGAAGTGTTGATAAATTGTACACGGGGGGCGTGACACGGGTCCCGACACGGGCATGTCGCAGGCGACACGGGCGTGTCGGAGGCCGTGTCAAAGGCCGTGTGCTGGTTTTCAATTTTGGTCGAGACGGCGAATGAGCTACACGGCCAGGCACACGGCCGTGTGTGAACCCGTGTTCGTCCCAGTTTTTGGGATTTCAGATCTAATCTTGACCGTTCGTTTCCTTGGCTTTGGATCCAACGGTGGGGGGCTGTTCCTGAGAGGTTTTATCCGGGATTTAGGGTTGGGAATCCTCATTTCCCTTAGCCATTCTCTCTCTAAGAGTTTAGAGAGAAGGGAGAGCAAGGAGGAAGGAGGAGTCCAAGATCCGGCCGCCGGAGGAGCTTCGGGGCTCCGAATCGCGATCCGAGTCCAGATCCGCGGAGGTGATGCCGTTGCGGTGCTTTTCAACCGCATAGTTTTCGATGGCGCCGCGGAAGAATGCAAGGGTAACGATTCTCTTCTTGAGCATGTGAAGCTCTTCTTCCTTTGCATGGGAAAACCCCTCTCCCGCGAGTGTGCGCCGAGATCGTGGTATTCCTTGGGGTAGATATGTAAAGTCCCCCTTGTTAGAGTCCGGAATCGTAGTACGGACATAGGCATGGTGTGTGAAGCCTACCCGGACGTGTTTTCCGGATCAGTGATGTTTTGCTATGCATATTTGTTTGCCGGAGAAGACTCCGAGCATTGTGGTTGTTTTCGGGTTGCTATGCGGTAGAATGCATCAGGGAATCTTGGGGATTAACCCCGAGGTGCACCCGGAAATCTGGGCGGAAACGAAGTTCTGCCATCTCGGTGGCCTGGGTGCCAGCCGGGAACATTGCGGGGCTATGTATCATGTTTTGATTGCAGCAGGGAGCCTTGGGGATGAAACCCGAGGTGCACTCGGAAATCTTGGACGGAAGTGTAGTTCTGTCATAGCGGTGGCCTGGGAGCCAACCGGGTACTTAGCGGGGCTATGTACCGTGTTTGATCATTAATTGGGACTGGGGAAAGCTTAGTCCGCGCCAAAGGGACGAATGGCAGTGGCGGAGTGAGCAACGGACTAGTAGCCCTCTACCCACTCCACCTGCTCGGTTAAAGCGACCTAAAGTTTTACGTGGGACTTACTGAGATTTGGAGATCGAGTCTAGGCTGCGGATGAGAAGACTAAATGCTCACAAAGATTGCCATCCTGGGGGTGGTGGTGGAGTCGAGGACCGGACGGGGTTCGGACTAGCTTCGCCGAGTAAGTGCCCTGAGAGCACGGGGTGTACGGCCGTGAGAGCGTGCACCTATGTTGAGATGCTTGTTTTGCTGTGTTGCGTGTTTTGCTAACAAGTGCAGGGAAGAAGCTTTGCCGCCCCGGTTTGGGGGCAGAATCGTTATAATTTGGTCAGCATTGCTGACCGTTGCCTTTGTTTACCGTCGTGTGGTGGGTTGTTGCTTGCAGGTGCTGCGGAGCTGAGAGGTAATTAGCGGGCTAAAGCCCAAGTTGCTGTGCTGGCCCTTGAAGGCCTTGTTTTGAGTGTTTTATCTCTTGTACTCATGTGTGGCCGGCCTGCGTGCCGAGGTTTGGAAGACACTTGTATTTAAGCAAACTCTTGTAAAGCCCTAAGGCTATTTTTTTCGTTTTGTGTATTATACATTCCTATGGGTTTGAGTAGTGGACATTCATGCTTGGCAGGGTTCTTTATTCTTTGCAACTATAATAAATTGCTTCCGCTAGGTGTTGTGTAGGACATTGTGATTGGTTGAATGGTTTCAACGCGTAACCACCCGGTCTGTCCGTAGTATATGACGTCGGGCCCCGGCCGGACCTACTGCTATATGCTATGCGACGGATATGGGTGTTACAAATTGGTATCAGACTACTGGTTTCGGTCAAGCTTAAATGAATTCGTGGGCGAATTCACTTTAAGGGGTGGTGAGCACATGTATGTACGTCATCGTTATAACATGAAAAGAACCCATGAATGTCCACTTAGGAATGAAAATACACGTGTTTGGGGAACCTGCGTGTTCCTATAATTGCTTTTTGCAATTTTGTTCGGTCCCTTATTGGTGTTCTGTACGATTGTAGGTGTCCGAGAGTGGCGCGTGGCAGTCTGAATGCGCACTTTCTGAGAAAAGTAATGCACCCAGCGACGTGCTGGAGACCCCTATGTCTTTGGAAACCATAATAAGGGTGGTTGAAGTGGTGTTCGCTGTGAGCAATGCACATCATGGGAGTAATGTGCAACCATTTGTCCCTGAGTTGGCCCCAACATCGGGTGGTATGTTGGAGCAAAGGGCATTTGGGGGTCAAGTAGAGCAGTAGAGGAGCATGGCTGTGGCGCAGGGAGCGCATTCGGTGGACGCATATTTGCAGACGTTCCTTTTGGTAAGGCGCTACTCAGGCTTTGAATGGGAAAGCGAGCAATCTATAGTGGATAGATTTTATAACGGTATGCGCAGCGAGTTGCGTATCCTACTGCTAGGACCAAAGTTATTGGGATTCCGAGCTTTGGTGGAATCGGCCAGAGCGTTGGAAGTGGAGTTGGGGGAAACTCACCGAGTACCGATAAATAGGGTACCAAACCTTACAGATCCTATAAGGGCTGCTTATCAAAAGATGCCGAGAGAAGAGGCTGGGTCATCTACTACCCAAACTACCGTCAAATGTTATTCTTGTGGCAAGAAAGGGAACCTCGCCATAGAGTGTTGGGAGAGTGCTCAGAAGACAAGGAAAGCTTTGGCAGGAACAGTCGGAGATGCTGTGGCAAAAGATTCGGTGGTCAAGCGGACAACCTCAAAATCTGGGTACCGTAGGTGGTACAAGAAGGCTAGGAGGTCGGGTCTAGTCCCTTCCTTTAGCACATCCGGAGCGACTACAGTCCAAATCCTGGATGAATGCTTTGTTTGTGGAAAGCCGGGGCACTATGCCCGGGATTGATGGTTTGGATGCCCAATGTCCAAAAAGAAGTCGGGGGCAATTTTTGAGGAGAAAGGAAAGGCGGTGGCGTCTACCGCACCGCTATTTACTCCGGCACAACTGGGAATGGACATCCTTGGCCAGCAGGAGGCCTTGTGACCGACTGTCGGGAAGACATGTATGGTTTAATTGATAGCAATTTAGCTTCTTATACCTGCTACCTTTTGCGTGTTAGCTTAGGACTGGAGGTTCTAGGCTTTGTTCGGATTATTGGCAATCCGACGAGAGCATTGTTCGATACGGGAGCTTCGCGCACCTTTCGTCCAAGGGGTTTATATCATGTATTGAAGTACCTTCTTCGATGGCAAAGGACAGATTGGATGCGTGGTGGCATTACGGATGTTCAATGCGCGCGAAAAGAGATTCTGTGTTGCAAGGTTACGGTTTAGGGGTCAGGGATTCGGCGTGCAAGCGTCGTTACTGCCATCATGGGAGGCTTTGAAGCCTAAGCCTACATTGGGTAGTATCTCGGGTGTATCCAAATATCCTGATGTGTTTCCCTGGAGTCCCTCCGTAGCGAGCGATCGATTTCGCGAGTGAGCTGGCGCCAGGTGCCAAATCTGGGTCATGCTCTCCTTATAGGCTAACGCCTAAAGAGTTGGCAGAACTGAAAGTTCAATTTAAAGAGCGTATGGATCAAGGTCTTGTGCGTCCAAGTTTGTCGTATTGGAGCACACCGGCCCTCTTCGTGTAGAAGAAGGACGGGAGTTTGCGGCTCTGAATCGTTTATGAAAAACTGAGCAAGTCGTTACAAGAGATCAAGTACCCGATCCCAAGTATTGGCGATCTGTTTGATCAGTTGGGTGGGTCATCGGTGTACTTAAAGTTGGAACCTAAGTCTGGTTACTATCAGATGAGAATCAAGGAAAGTGTTATCCCAAAGATAGCGTTCAACACAAGATATGGGCATTTCGAGTTTACGGTCATGTCGTTCGGGCTGACTAATATGCCATCGGTGTTCATGGACCTGATGAACAGAACGTTCAGGGAGTACTTAGACCATGTTGTGACCGTCTTTATTGAAAACCTATCGGTGTGCTCGCAGTGCGAAGAAGATCGCTTCAAGCATCAGCGTTTGGTTTTGGGGACGCTAAGGAGGAACGAGCTATACGCAAAGTTCTCCAAAGGCGAGCCTTGGTTATCTTCAGTGACGTTCCTTGATCACTTAGTCAGTAGGGAAGAGTTGCGGTGGATCCGGCGTAGACTGTTACAATACGAAAGTGGCCTGTGTTGTCTTCGGTAGAGGAAGTCCGGAGTTTTGCTGGGGCTTGCCGGCTTTTACAGGCACTTCGTGGAAAACTTCTCGCGGATAGTGCTACCTCTCACGACTTTGACAAGGAAAGATCATAGTTTTGTGTGGGTGCATGAGTGTGCGCAAGCTTTCGAAGAGCTGAAGAGTCGGTTGACCACGGCGCCTATGCTTAGTTCGCCGAGTGGGACCGAGGGCTTCGAGGTTTTTAGTGACGCTTCGGGTAGTGGTTTGAGCTGCGTGCTGGTGCAGCATGGGAACTTGATAGCCTATGGTTCGCGTCAGCTAAAAGTGCATGAAAGGAATTATCCGGTCCGCGACTGGGAGTTAGCGGCCGTGATATTTGCGCTTAAGCTGTGGAGGCGCTACTCGTACGACGTTAGGTCGATATTCATACCGACCTTAAGAGCCTGAAATATCTGTTGGATCAATAGGACCTGAACTTGAGGCAGCGGAGATGAAAGGAGTTCCTGGGGGACTATACGTTCAAGATTTATCATGCACCTGGCGAGGGCAATGCAGTGTGGATGTGTTGAGTCGCAGGGCTCCCGCCCAAGCCAAATGGTTGTGGGTACATGTTGAGAGGCTAGTCAGGAATTGGAAGCATTAGAGATCCGTTGTGTTGACAAGCAGACTAGCGCCGAAGCAGTGTTGAACTGGACGGAAGTCCAGTATGACCTGGCTGATCGTAGTTGGCAAACTATGGTTTGTGTAGCTGCATGAAGGAAATCATGAGTGCGGCTCGTTGGGTCGAAATCCCGAATCAACGGTTGTAGGTGGGCGACCAAGGAAAGACCATTGTTTGTGCGGCCCAAGCTTGGGTAATCTATTGGTGGAGTTGTGATACATCATATCAAGTACTCAACTCGCTTAAGAGGCACGAAGTTGTGCCGATATCTGAAGAAGTGCTCTGGTGGCCAGAACTTTAGAAGGTCGTGGCACCATAAGTGGCAAAGTGCCAGCCTTGCGCCTTAGTGAAGACAGAGTGCCAAGTGCCGGGGGATTCTTGAATCCATGCCTAGTTCGGAATAGAAGTTCGACTGGACTGTGGGCATGGTTTGCCAAAGTCGTAGTGATTTAACGACGCCGTGTGGGTGATCGTAGTTGTGTTGACACTAGTGTCGCACTTCATTCCGCATAGGAAGGATGATTCGGTGGAGAAGTTGGCAAAGTTGTATGTTGACAATATCGTTAGGCTGCATGGTGTGCCCCGTAGCATTGTGAGTGATCGCGATGAGCGGTTCACGTCAAATGATTGGAAGTGGTTGCAGAAAGTGCTGGAGGTTAAGATGAAGTTTAGTCCAGTCTTACAACCGCGGACGGATGAGCAGACCGAGAGAGTCAATAGAACAATGGAGGACATGCTCCGCATGTGTGTTCTAGACTTCGGGAAGCTTTGGGAGGACCACCTGTTTTAGTGGAGTTCTCGTACAACAATAGCTACCAGGCAAGTATCCAAATGGCGCCCTTTGAGGCCCTATATGGTAGAAAATGTCGCACGCCGTTACCCTGGTTAGAAACGGGTGAGGCAAGGTTGTACAAGAAGCAGGAGGTGGAGAGTGCTACCTCGTTAGTGCGGATCATTCGGGAGCGCTTGTTGATCGCTCAGGACCGGCAGGCGAAGTACTACAATGCCAAGCACCGGAACGTGGAGTTCGCGGTAGGCGATTGGGTATACCTTAAAGTGAAGCCGTTCAAGGGGGGTTTCGCCGGTGAGATGCTTGAAGAAGCTGAGCCCAAGATACCTTGGACCTTTTGAGGTTCTGGAGCGAGTCGACGAAGCGGCTTACCGATTGAGGTTATCGGAGAAGTTAAGTGGATTACATGATGTGTTCCACATTTCTGTGTTGCGGAAGGCGGTGCAAGAGCCTTCGCAGGTGATCGCAGTTGACCAAGTGCCGGTGGACGAGGGGTTGACGACTAGGGTCAAGGCCATTCGTATTAAAGATGTTGAGGTCAAGAGACTCCGTAATTACGGGTGTGAGGAGCTCTCTTGGGATCGGGAGCAGTCTATGCTCGAGGAGTACCCGGAATTGTTCCGCTCAGGTACTGTTTTGCGTTAAGTCCTATTTTTCCTTTATTAATTTCGTGGACGAAATTCTTTAAGGGGGGTAGAATTGTAACACCCCAAAATGTTGTAGGAGCGACGGGGATCAAATTTGGCCAAGACAGGGTTTTGGTGCAGGTGACACGGGCCCCGACACGGGCATGTCGGAGGCCGTGTCGGGCGTGTCGAGCTCGAGCCGTCGAGCTGGCCGTGTCGTCGACCAGTGCAGGTCGACGATGGTCGTGTGGTGGAACACGGCCTAGGACACAGGCGTGTCCCAGGCCGTGTCACACCTGGGCTGTGCGGTTGGGTACACGGGAAATGACACGGGCACGAACACAGGCGTGTCTAGTTTGACACGGGCGTGTCTGATGCCGTGTCACCAAGCCGTGTACCTCTCTGACTGCGAAGTGTTGATAAATTGCACACGGGGGGCGTGACACGGGTCCCGACACGGGTCCCGACACGGGCGTGTCGCAGGCGACACGGGCGTGTCAGAGGCCATGTCAAAGGCCGTGTGCTGGTTTTCAATTTTGGTCGAGACGGCGAATGAGCTACACGGCCAGGCACACGGCCGTGTGTGAACCCGTGTTCGGCCCAGTTTTTGGGATTTCAGATCTAATCTTGACCGTTCGTTTCCTTGGCTTTGGATCCAACGGTGGGGGCTGTTCCTGAGAGGTTTTATCCGGGATTTAGGGTTGGGAATCCTCATTTCCCTTAGCCATTCTCTCTCTAAGAGTTTAGAGAGAAGGGAGAGCAAGGAGGAAGGAGGAGTCCAAGATCCGGCCGCCGGAGGAGCTTCGAGGCTCCGAATCGCGATCCGAGTCCAGATCCGCGGAGGTGACGCCGTTGCGGTGCTTTTCAACCGCATAGTTTTCGATGGCGCCGCGGAAGAACGCAAGGGTAACGATTCTCTTCTTGAGCATGTGAAGCTCTTCTTCCTTTGCGTGGGAAAACCCCTCTCCCGCGAGTGTGCGGCGAGATCGTGGTATTCCTTGGGGTAGATATATAAAGTCCCCCTTATTAGAGTCCGGAATCGTAGTACGGACATATGCATTGTGTGTGAAGCCTACCCGGACGTGTTTTCCGGATCGGTGATGTTTTGCTATGCATATTTGTTTGCCGGAGAAGACTCCGAGCATTGTGGTTGTTTTCGGGTTGCTATGCGGTAGAATGCATCAGGGAATCTTGGGGATTAACCCCGAGGTGCACCCGGAAATCTGGGCGGAAACAAAGTTCTGCCATCTCGGTGGCCTGGGTGCCAGCCGGGAACATAACGGGGCTATGTATCATGTTTTGATTGCAGCAGGGAGCCTTGGGGATGAAACCCGAGGTGCACCCAGAAATCTTGGACGGAAGTGTAATTCTGTCATAGCGGTGGCCTGGGAGCCAACCGGGTACTTAGCGGGGCTATGTACCGTGTTTGATCGTTAATTGGGACTGGGGAAAGCTTAGTCCGCACCAAAGGGCCGAATGGAAGTGGCAGAGTGAGCAACGGACTAGTAGCCCTCTACCCGCTCCACCTGCTCGGTTAAAGCGGCCTAAAGTTTTACGTGGGACTTACCGAGATTTGGAGATCGAGTCTAGGCTGCGGCTGAGAAGACTAAATGCTCACAAAGATTGCCATCCTGGGGGTGGTGGTGGAGTCGAGGACCGGACGGGGTTCGGACTGGCTTCGCCGAGTAAGTGCCCTGAGAGCACGGGGTGTACGGCCTTGAGAGCGTGCACCTATGTTGAGATGCTTGTTTTGCTGTGTTGCGTGTTTTGCTAACAAGTGCAGGGAAGAAGCTTTGCCGCCCCGGTTTGGGGGCGGAATCGCTATAATTTGGTCAGCATTGCTGACCGTTGCCTTTGTTTACCACCGTGCGGTGGGTTGTTGCTTGCAGGTGCTGCGGAGCTGAGAGGTAATTAGCGGGCTAAAGCCCAAGTTGCTGTGCTGGCCCTTGAAGGCCTTGTTTTGAGTGTTTTACCTCTTGTACTCATGTGTGGCCGGCCTGCGTGCCGAGGTTTGGAAGACACTTGTATTTAAGCAAACTCTTGTAAAGCCCTAAGGCTATTTTTTTCGTTTTGTGTATTATACATTCCTATGGGTTTGAGTAGTGGACATTCATGCTTGGCAGGGTTCTTTATTCTTTGCAACTCTAATAAATTGCTTCCGCTAGGTGTTGTGTAGGACGTTGTGATTGGTTGAATGGTTTCAACGCGTAACCAACCGGTATGTCCGTAGTATATGGCGTCGGGCCCGGCCGGACCTACTGCTATATGCTATGCGACGGATAGGGGTGTTACACAGTAGCAGCAGGAATAACAACAAGAGAGGTAACTAGAGGAGGATGAGGAACTACCCATGGAGGGATCTCATAAACTACTGCAGAACTTTTGGCTCTGATAGTATGAGTAACTATATCACTTTCCTTACCAAGTAGGGAAGGGATGGAGAAATCAAGTTTCTTTAGAGGAGCTTCAACTTCCTCTAGTTCAGGCTCATCCTCTCCTGAGAGAATGATGGTCTCTGGTGGAGGTGATTCTTTTCTTGGAGAAGGTGAAGGAGTTGCTCTTGGAGTAGGTTTTGGAGATGGAGAAGGATCCTTTGAGGGTTCTTCAGCAGTTTCTGTGTGTAGGGGAGGAAGAGGTTCAACTGAGGTAAGCTATTTGATCATGCTATCAATGTCCTCAGCAGTGGATTGGAGAGTTTTCTGCACTTTCTCATCTGAGATGGTATCATCTGAAATATCTGCCACTGGGGACCTGGCTGGAGATCTTATTGGGCTTCTGACATGGCTTTTGATGGGTGAACTTGGTGGTGATTTGGCTGTACTTCTGACTAGAGAACTAGCTGGAGGAGGAGGAGAGGGAATTCTTACATCTGGAACTAAGACTGCAGGCTACCCCTCAGTTGCTGCACCAGATGGTTCAACAACATCATAAGAGGAGGGAAATGGGGTCCTGACCTCTTTAGCAGGGGCTGCAAGCTCTTTAGCTATCTGCTTTGGATTCTTCAGTTTTAACTTCCATCTATGAATGGAGGCTAAGGAGATCTTCTTCAGGTGATGAATTGGTGTACCTTTAGAAGTCTTGAAGACAACTGGATCAATCTCATGCATCATCAAAGAGATTATCCTAGAAAATTTTGGTTCTTTTATGCTATCTCTGATCATGTCAACAATCATCATACCATAAGGAAATCTTTTCCTGCAGACTATGACAGCCAAGACATTGAAAAGTCATTGGTAATGAAACCTATGGACCCTATTCTGCACCACAGAATTTTGCCAATAATATCCACAAGAAGTTTGCTAACATCATTTAGAGCAGTCCTCCTTAGTGAGGTAATGTCCACTGGAACTCCACAGAAATGACAGGTTCTATCATTGTCATCCTGAGTAAGTTCCTCTTCATCATCTACAGTAGGCAATCTTAGAAGTCTTGACACTATGGTCGGGCTCAACTTAATCTTAACTCCCTTGACTTTGGACTTCAGTACTGTGCTATTCCTCCTTATCTTAACATTTCTATAGAACTCTTCTACCTCTGGAAATAGAATCTTACAAGGTTTTGAAAGAACAAATGTCAAACCTGCAGTTTCCAGCAGAAGAAGGAGATTTCTGAAATCCTCTGAAATTTCTGCAATCCCTGCAACTACTAGCTCGCTGTCAACTCCGATTTTGAACTGTTGTGCCATTGAAACAGACGACGGAGATGGACAGAGCGCGAGAAGGCGGCGGCATGTCGAAGCTCTTATCGGCGAAGACGAAGAGTTTTCGAGAGAATAGATTTTGAAATGTCAGTTGATTTGAGATTTCTAAAGTTATATATATATAACCCAAGTAATGTCGATTAGGTGTCTAATTAATCTAAATTAACCCTTGGATTAAGGGAGAAAACGATCGGTTATCGAAATTAAAGAAATCGACAAAAATTGAAAATAGACATGACATTTCTCGAGAGGGAGGGTTAGTTCTCGAGAAGTATGATTATTGTTCTCGAGAAGTATATTCCTTGTTTTCGAGAACTTTTAGGACTTCTCGAGAGACAGATCTTTAGTTCTCGAGAAGTGGACTTGAGTTTTTGAGAACTAGTTCTAAACTTTTCGAGAAGTAATTGTATTTCTCGAGAACTGCCTTCCACTTGAGAAATTTCTGACCTTTTTGAAGTATCCTCGATTCTTGAGCTTTGAACTGATTCCCTATGATCTATCCTTCTTTGTTCAGCATCCCAAGTTCAGTTTTGAAGAAATTGAACTTGGTCTCATCCAACGGCTTTGTGAAAATTTCTACAACTTGTCGATCTGTTGGAACGTACTGCAGATCCACATCCCCTTGCTCCACATGCTCCTGGATGAAGTGATATCTGAGCTCGATGTGCTTTGTCTGGCTGTGCGAGACTGGGTTATTTGCAATTGCTATTGTGCTGGAGGAGTCGCAAAACAACGGAATGTCTTTAACCTTCATATTGTAATCTTCTAGCTGGTTCTTTAGCCAAAGCAATTGTGCACAACAACTACCAGCAGAAATATATTCTGACTCGGCCGTTGAGATTGCGACACAATTTTGTTTTTTACTTCTCTATGAGATAAGCCTTCTTCCAAGAAACTGACATGTCTCGGAAGTGCTTTTTCTGTCATCTTTGCTACCTACAAAGTCTGCATCTGAAAAACCAATTAGTTCGTTGTCATTACTTCTTGGGTACCATAAGAAAAGATTCGGTGCACCTTTAAGGTATCTCAAGATCCGCTTTGCAGCATTATAGTGAGATTCCTTACAGTTCACTTGGAATCTAGCACAGACACATGTAGAGAACATTATGTCTGGTCTACTGGCAATAAGGTAGATCAAGGATTCAACTATGCTTCTGTATTTGGTTTCATCAAAAGGTTTCTCTTTCTCATCCTTGTCCAGAGACATAGCTGAGGCCATTGGAGTCCTCATAGAGGTTGCATTCTCCATTCTGAATTTTTTAATCAACTCCTTGGTGAACTTCGTCTATGAGATGAAAATTCCATCTTCAGATTGTTTCACCTGAAGTCCTAAGAAATACTTCAGCTCTCCCATACTACTCATTTCAAACTTCTCTTGCATAAGTTTAGAAAACTTTTTGTAGAGGTTGTCGTCTGTAGAACCAAAAATAATGTCGTCGACATAGATTTGCACTAGCAAAATCTTTCCTTTAATTTCCCTAAGAAATAATGTCTCATCTATCTTTCCCCTTGTGAACTTGTTCTCGAGGAGAAAGGTAGATAGCGTTTCGTACCAAGCTCGAGGAGCTTGTTTCAAATCGAACAGCGCTTTTGATAATATATAAACATGGCCAGGAAAGTTAGGATCAACAAAACCTAGGGGCTATTCCACGTACACTTCTTCCTTTATATCACCATTAAGGAAGGCGGATTTCACGTCCATTTGATAGACAGTGAAGCCCTTCAGTGCAGCATAAGCCAGGAACAGTCTGATGGCCTCCAGCCTTGCCACTAGAGCGTATGTTTTTGTCGAAGTCGATTCCTTCTTCTTGATGGTATCCTTTGGCGACGAGTCTGGCCTTTTTCTTTATGATTGTCCCATCCTCGTCCAATTTGTTCTTGTAGACCCACTTCGTCCCGATGACATTCTTACCTTTGGGTCTTGGAACAAGCTTCCAAACTTTGCATTGCTTGAACTGGTTCAGTTCTTCTTCCATGGCCAAGATCCATGATGCGTTTGAGTTTGCTTCCTCAAACTTCTTTGGTTCAACCTATGAGAGAAAACTTAAATATAGATTCTCGTTAGTTGTACCTCGACGAGTTCTGACATCATCCCGGGGATCTCCTATTATCTGGTCTAATGGGTGATCCTTCAGATGTTTGAGTTCTAGATTTCTAGTATCTGCAACTTCTTCAGCCACTGGAGTGACTTCATCAACTTGGATGGTTTCTTCATCTTGATCGTCTACCTCTCCAATGGGGGTTGGAGTAGTGATCTTGATGAACTTTTCTTTTTCCCTTTCAGTTGGTTCATCCAAGCTGATTTATTTCAGTCTTGTATCTACATCTTCAACAAGACCACTAGACGGTTTGCTTTGCAGCAAGCTCGTCTCATCAAATACAACATGTATGGATTCCTCTACAACCAGAGTTTTTCTATTGAAAATCCTGTATGCCTTACTATGGCTACTATAACCTACAAAAATACCTTCAAAACTTTTCTCACTAAACTTGGTAGTATGATACTTACCATTGTTAAGCACGAAGCATTTACAGCCAAAAATTCTAAAATATGAAATAGTTGGTTTCCTTTCTTTTAGAAGTTCGTAAGGTGTCTTATTATGATTCTTATTGATGAGTGCTCGATTTTGCACGTGGCATGTAGTATTGACGGCTTCAGCCCAGAAGTACTCCGGTAGTGAAGCTTCACTCAATATAGTTCTGCAGGCCTCTATGAGTGTTCTGTTCCTTCTCTCAGCTACTCCATTTTGCTGTGGAGTGTGAGGAGAGGAAAACTCATAAAAAATACTTAGGCTTTCACAGAATTCTGTCATGGACCCAGATTTGAACTCTCTTCTATTATATCTTCTTATTTTGACTACGGAATAGCTGTATTCATTCTGGACCTGCCTGACAAAATTAGTAAAGATGTCGAAGGTATCTGACTTGTGTTTCAGAAAGAACACCCACGCAAAGCGCGAGTAGTCATCAATAATAACCAATGTATATTCCTTACCTCCCAAAATTCTAATTTACAGTGGACCAAACAAGTCCATATGAAGTAGATGGAGACATCTACTTGAATTTTTTTCAATAATGCTTTTAAATGTAGCTCTTGTTTGCTTGCCTTTTACGCATGCATGACAAGGTCTATCTTTGACGTACTTGACATTCAGGGCATCACGTACTAAGTTCTGGGAGAATAATTTATTAATAGTTTTAAAATTAATATGTACTAACCTCTTGTGTCATTGGTCACCAAGAGACGCACTATCTTTTGCCAAAAGACACGCTGGTGTAGAAGAATCTATACAAATGAAATTTAAACAAAATATATTCCTGCTTTGAGTGCCAGATAGAATCATTTCCATATTGTCAACAGACTTTATCAGGCACTTGTCAGCATGGAATTCAAATATGTATCCTTTGTCGCATAGTTGGCTTATGCTTATAAGATTGTGTTCCAATCCCTCAACATAAGCTACATCCGAAAAGGATACACTACCATTAGTGATCATACTGTAGCCTTTAGTTATCCCACGGTCTGAACCTCCAAAGATGACCTTTGGTCCGTTCAACACTAGAGAATAATTTTGAAGTAGGCTTCTTGTCCCGATCATGTGCCGAGAGCATCCATTATCCAAATACAAGATTGGCGTTTTGGTGGCCTTTGGACATCCCTGCAATCATAATCAGTTTGCCTTAGGAACCCAAACATGTTTGGGTCCTTGGTCTCGTGTTAGAACACTCTCGTTACGAGGATTAGCATCATGAGTGGTCATTCTCATATTGCCAACTTGAGGAGTTGCAAAATTTCTTGGATTAAACCAACAATCGATGACAAAATGACCAATTCTGTCACAGCACCAATAGTCAAACCTGTTGTATCTTTGCCTTAAGAAATCCTGCTTGACCTTCTGGGATACTGGTCCAGCAGGGGTAGCATTCTTGGAGGAAGAAGCTTCATGATGATGGCAATCACATGATTTCTTCTCCATCACAGGCTTCTCTATAATGGTTTTTACCTTTGGTGCTTTCTTGAAGTTATGACCATGATCATAAGGGCCATAGTCCTGAAGAATGAGTTCTTCATAAGGTGCCTTAAAAACACTCTCACCAAAGTTTCTGGGGCGAGTCCATCCTTGGTAACGAGACTTTGGCTCTACATAAGTAGGCATAGTCAAGTGACCGTAGGACGAGTCAAGATCAAACTTATTCGTTGGAAAGAAGACTTTCTTAAAAATAGTCTGATCTAGAGAAGCTTTCCCCTTTTCTTCGGCTGAGGCCTTCTTGGCAGCCTTATTCTTTCTCTTAGCCTTATTTCTCCTAAAAGATTTACTAGGAGCTCCTACATGGCCTAGTCCAGCACCCTTGGCCTGAACAGAGAACTCAGCAACAAGAGGAAGAACTACCTTTGGCTTAGAGAAACCTTCAACAAGTTTCTTTTCAGCTTCTAGTAAGTCTTCCAACCCTTTGATGATTTCATCCTTCAGATCAAGGTGCTTGATAGCCTTGTTGAACTCATCAATAGCAGTATCTAAGTCTTCTCTGAGTGAGTCCATCTTAACGACTTCCTCTCTCAGAGAGCTTTCTATGGCCTTTAGAGACTTAATCTCTTTTGCCTGAATTTTCATGACCTTTCGACATTTGTTGTAAGCCATGATCAACTCCTTATATTGGGCCATGAGTTCAGACTCATCGTCAAAGGAGCTGTCCTCATGATCATGCTCAGAAACTTTAGATTCTGAAAGAGGGGTGTGAGATTTTACATCCCCAGTGAACTGGGGCTCTTGTTCATCATCTGATTGAGCCATAAGTCCAAAGTAGACTTCCTATTCTTCACTTGACTCAGATGAGTCAGAGTCACTAAGATTCTTGCCCTTCTTGGCTCTCAGGCTCTTCTCTGTCCTTTTCTTGCTGTACAAGGACTTCTTCTCTTCTCTCCTGCCACCCTCCTTCTTCTTGTGGGGGCAGTCAGCTATGACGTGACCTGGCTTGTTACAACAGTAGCAAACTATGTCAGTCAAAATATGTTTGTTCTGTTTAAAACCATACCTGTCGTGGCTGCTTGAGCCTTTTTTGTGTCGATCACTGTCATGTCGTGATCTTCTGTGAGAGGCATCTTTGCCCTTCTATTGATTTTTCTTGTTCAAGAATTTCTTGAACTGCCGTAAGAGTAAGGAGAACTCTCCTTCAGATAGCTCAGATCCCGAGGTACTTGGTTCCGAGTTTTCTTCTTCACTAACTTCTTGTGCTGGGGCTTGAGAGGTAGCCTTTGACTTCCTGGAGGTGTCTGCCTTTAAAGCAGCAGACTTCTATTTGGATGCAGACCTGCTCTTCTCTTCTTCAGCTTTCCTTGTGTTGAGTTGAAGCTCATACGACATCAGCTTCCCAAAGAGATTCTGAGGATCTATCTCAGCTGGCTTTCCAAATTCCCTGATGGTACATACCTTATTGTCCCATTCCTTGGTTAAGGATCTTAGGAACTTGTCATTTAGTTCTCCATTGGTGAAGACTCTGCCATATACTCTGAGGCCGTTAACTATCTTGAAAAAGTTCTTAAATGTATCTGCAATGGTATTCTTTGGCCCTTGCCTGAAGGCTTCGTACTTCTGGTTCAATAGGGATCTTCTATCATCCCTCACTTCTTATGTACCTTCCATCAGAGTGACGAGAGACTGCCACATCTCCTTAGCAGATTGGCAGTGAATCAGATTCTGCAGCATGGAGTCATCGACTGCACTCGCTATTATATTTTAGCTTTCTTATCCAGAGAGACAAGTGCAATCTCGTCCTTATCTAGATCCATCAACTTCTTTGGAACCTTCTTGGTTGGATCTATGGTGGAGATGGTCATGGGCACGTAAGGACTTTTTCAACAATCATGAAGATCCGGGGATCCACAGCTTCCATGAAAAATTTAATTCTCTCTTTCCACATGGGAAAGTTGTTCTTTGTGCACATGGGATGCTTGGCAAAATCTTTAGCCTTGTCCATTGCTTGAAAATTCTCAAGAGATAACTTAGAGAGGAAATTGATCAAGGTGTTAACCTTTTAACGACCAAACTCCCTCTGATACCAATTGAAAGTGTTAAGTTGTCAACCTAAATCACCTAGAGGGGGTGAATAGGTGAATTGTGCGTCTATTTGCGGAATAAAAAAAATTTAACAAACTTGCACAAAAACAATCAAGCAATCACAGACGACAAGAAGATTTATAGTGGTTCCCCAACCTTGGGTATGTCCACTTTCCCTCACCAATCTAGTAAATCACTAGACTTGGCTACTCTACTATCTCGGATTGAAAACCAATCCTACGCCTCGAAACCAAGTTCCTACAATCTCGATCCAAATGGATCTACACTTGGAAGATAAAAACTTCCTATAACTCGGAGATTAATCTCCTACAAAATTTACAGAGGTTTAAAATACAAACAGAGATTTGTCTCGGATCCGAAAAAATTTAACTCTGGGTCTTCTTCTTGAACTATGTTGCTTTTTCAGAAATTTGTTGAAGAAGACTTGGTAGATCTGATCTGAGAAAACTTTGACCTACTCGATCAAGGAGAAGATGAAGATTCCTTGAACAACAAGCCTTTCTTGATCGAAAATAGATGTGTCGATCTTCACGTTGAGCGGCGGCGGCGGCTTTTGAAAGTTCGTTCTTGGAGAGAGACGACCGATTCAGAATAATAGACAGTACAGATTTCCGCTTATGGTTAGTCTTAACGAAAAGACATTATATAGGATTTTCCCTAACTGTTAGAATTGATATTAATGACGACACGTGGACATATCACGATGTCTCATTTGAAAATCCCGTCGATCTGGACTTAAGTAAATTTTTCAGAAAAATGGACTGATGTTCTCGAGAAGTATGAATAAGTTCTCGAGAACAAGGCTGATTTCTCGAGAGCAATACTTTTTGGACTTAAGTTAGTACTCGAGAAAAAGGCGTTGAGTCTACTCAAGAACTAAACTCAGCTTCTCGAGAACTAACTAGACTTCTCGAGAACTATTACTCGAAAGCCAGAACTTGTACTCGAGAACTGAACTGACTTCTCGAGAACTAGAAGCTAAGTTCCCGAGAACTATAATGGACTTCTTGATAGAGGGACTTAGAATATTTCTGTGGTTGTCTCTGACAACTCGAGAAATATAGGCTGGGACTTCTCGAGAACCTAGACTGACCTTCTCGAGAACTATAAGAATGTTTCTCGAGAACTAGTCTTGGCTTCTCGAGAATTAGGTGAACTTCTTGAGTTCTGCTAACTCTACTTCTCGAGAACTATCATTGACTTCTCGAGAAGTGGACTTAGAAAATTTTCTCTTCTCTTCAAGAATTCAATCTTCATTCCATGGTCCAAGTGCTTGAATATGAAGTGTATCACAATTGAGAGGATACACATTATTCAACACCTTGGATCACATAGTGAGGGATTATACAGTATGGTCATGTGTTCATGACCCACTGTAGACTGACATTGGTCTACACTTAGCAATGATAGTCTGCAAACACACAACTTAAACAAGGATTTCAAATACAACTTAATTTATATTAGTTCAAGGGTGACTTCATGCAAATCTTAGTTATTGTGGATGCAATACCAAACATTTCCTGACAGCCAGCTGCATCCCATATGACAGCAGCTTCCCAAAGAGGGTGTGAGGAGGAGTGACACCAAGCTTTGCCACCTCTCTGATGTCACAAATCTTTGTGTTACAATCTCTAGTGAGAGATCTAAGGAACTTGTCATTCAGTTCATAGTGACTGAATACCCTTCCATACGTCTTCAGTTCATTCACAATCCTAAAGAACTTTTCATAACTGGTGGTTATGTTGTCCCCCTTGGATTGCCTGAAAGCCTCATACTCTTTGTTGAGCATGAACTTCCTATCATCTCGAACTTCATCTGTCCCCTCCATGTAGATCACTAGTGTGTCCTGTTGGAACACCCTATTACTATTTGGACCAGGATGACTATATTTCTATAGGGATTGTATGCTGTGACCTCCATGTTATTATATAGGTCACATAGGCTAGTTAGAGTAGTCGACTTCAGCTCGACGCAGAGTCGATCTCAGCTCGACGCAGAGTCGACCTCAGCTCGACGTGGAGTCGACCTCAGCTCGACGTGGAGTCGACCTCAGCTCGACGTTCCGTCGATCCCAGCTCTGCTTACAGAAAACACTCTCAGACCAACGTGTGTCGTGCTCAGATCGACGTTTTTCTGTGAGCTCGACGCCTTCCAGACTTCCGTCGATTTTGGATAGGAATTCAAATTCCTTCTGACAGGCAATTAATGCTGAAGAATTTATTGGCCGTTACAGAATATCTGGTGCATGGCTCAAGGAATTTTCTAAGGAATGTCTGCCTGTCATTTCCTTTGAGGCATGGACAGTTAAGGAAAGCAATCAATGCTGACTTCCAACGGCTATCAAAGTAAAGGAAGAAGAAGACTCAAATATATTTTTTCTCTTGGACAATAATAAGAACATACAGAGAATACACAGAACAACAAGAGAACAACAATACAAGACTTCTCATCTTTCTCTCAGTGAAAAATTATTCTGAAAGACTCTCTTACAGAAAATCTGATTGCTTCAGACACCTCCATCCAACTCACTTGGATCATTCTTTGCTGGAGCAAATCAGACCTTTGAAGACCTGTCACCCTTGTGCAGAGCTCTCCTTCCTGAACCTCATCTTGATCTCAGGGGGAGCTTTGACAACAACTTCAGATCCACTTCTGCTTCTCTTTGCTTGTTGAAAAGAGAAGACAACTTCATTCTTTTTCTTTTTCTTTCTGTACAGGGTTCTAACTCCCTTCAAAAGTTACTTTTGGTTTTGCTGAAACCTGGTCAAAATCAGCTTCTGTTGGTTTGTGAGAACCTGATCAAAAACTCTCTGGTGCTCAAGACACCTGATCAACTCATCTTGAAGTGGATTCCTATCAAGGGTGATAGAAGAGTGGATGTACCCAGATTTGGGGAACCACTATAGCTCCTTGTGTCATCTGGATTGCTTGCTCCTTTCTGTGTTTTGCTTTGTGCTGTGAATTTATTTTTTACTCTGATTACTTGCTATAGCACCATACACTAAGTAAAGTAAAAATTTTCTCTGCAAGTTTTATTTGGAAAATTATTTTAAATAACTCTATTCACCCCCCTCTAGAGTTAGGAGTGATCTTATCCTGCACTTTCAATTGGTATCAGAGCGAGGTTGATCATTCATACAGGCTAACACCTGGATCAAAAGATCTCTGATAAGATCATTTCCCTCAAAGGGTTACTTTTCTTAGTTTTACTTATCTTTTAAAACTCATGGCACAAAACAAGGACTTTGCTAGCACCAGACCTCCTATGTGCAATCTATCTAAGTTTGCACTATGGAAGGCAAGGATTAGACTTTATATGAACTCTTTTGATGAAGACATCTTCAATTCTGTATTGACAGATTGTCCAAGACCTCCCACAGGAACAAGTACATCAGCTGTTCCTCCTCCTTCAGGGACTGATGCTGACATAAAGAAGTGGAAGGCAGCAGATGCTAAAGCCATGAACATCTTGGCTCAAACCATGTCAGATGACATTTTCCAGAAGGTAGCAGATTGCAATACTGCCAAGGAGATCTGGGAAAAACTCTCAGAAATTGTATCAGGTTCTGCAGATGAAAGAAAGGATAGGAGATCCTATCTCATCACACAGTATGAAAACTTCAAAAAGGCAGAGTCTGAGTCAGTTGCTGACATGTACAACAGACTGAGCCTAATCATAAGTGAACTTAGATCACTAGAGAAGGACATATCTCTTACTGAGATAAATGACAAGATACTGACTTGTTTCCCTAGCTCTTGGGACTCAAGAATATGGTCAATTAAAGATGGAAGAAATGTCTGTGAGCTATCCACAGAAGCTCTTCTAGGAAAGCTCAAGAGCTATGAGCAATTTATTAAGAAAAGAGAAGAAGAGCAGAAGACATCCACACCAACAGAGAAGGCTGAGAAAACTATTGCCTTCAAAGCACAGGAAGAAGAACCTAAAGAAAAGGTGTTGGGAAATGAAGAGCTTATGAGCCTACTGGTCAAGAGGTTCAATAAGCTAAATAAAAGGAACTTCAGAAGATGGTCATCCAAAGACAAAGACAAGCCAAGGTATGACAGATCCAATAATAAAGATATTATCTGCTTTGGTTGCAGGAAACCAGGACACATCTTCCCAAACTGTCCAGAAAATCAAGACAAGGACAGAAGGGACAAGAAGGAAAGGAAGGATAAAAGGAAGGACAAGGAGTCAAGGAAATACCATGACAAGCCTTCCTCCAGCAACAGCAAGCACACCAGGAAAGGATTTGTGGCTGAATCCTGGAGTGACTCTGATGAGTCTGATTCATCATCCAGTTCTAGTGATGATGAGGATGATGCAGAAGAAAAGGGATTCTGCATGATGGCCATCAGTGCATCTCAAAAGAACACTGATTCAGAGCCTGAGGCTGACTATCCATCTGATCAGGAACTTACTGAGGATCAGGTAATAGATTCATTTGACTTTACTTCTGATGATTTCAAATCTGAGTTTAAATCTATGTGCATTGACTTAATTGAGTCTCAAAAGCTGATTAAAACTCTAAATGAACAATTAATTGAATGCAAATCCATTAACTCAGATAACCTTAGACTCTTAGAAGAGTTGAAGCAGTGTGGGGAGGAGATAGCTTCACTGAAAAGTGAGCTATCTAAGGCCAAACAATTTGAAGAAACCCTTAATGGGAGAAGTATCAAATTGATGGACATCACAAGTACAGTGAACTCAAGATTGAATGGTTCACTGGGCTTGGGTGCTTCATCCAGCCAACCCATAGTGCTGACAACTCCAATCAAATTTACCAGTGAGAAAGGTAAAGGAGTCTTGATAGTGGCTAGGAAGAATGCTGACTTAACCCAGGAAACTGGACAAAAAACGTCGAACGAAGCTCGACGGACGTCGACCAGAGCTCGACGTAATCGCAAGAAAACGTCGAACCCAGGTCAACGCCCTCTACTCTCTGAACAGAGCAAGACCTTGCCGTCGAACGGAGCTCGACGCACTCACTTGAGTCCGTCGACCGAAGCTCGACGTGCGTCGAGCCAAGTTCAGAGCAAAACCCAGTTCTCAAGGGTTAACTCAAATTTCAATTCTAGCTCCACATCTCATTACTTTAACCCTTATGCTGAATGGATCATACCTCCTAGGAGATATCATCCTGTAGGCTATAAGAGTCAACCTGAGATGTCCTTCATTTCAGAATTTAAGGGATATCAACCTAGGCCCAAGGTTAACTGGGTCAAAAACAAATAAGCTGTTTTTGTGCAGGTAAAGACCTATCCAAGTGAGAACCATCAATGGTATCTGGATAGTGGGTGCTCAAAGCACATGACAGGAGACAAGGACAACCTCACTTCCTTCAAAACCAAGCTTGGACCCAAAGTAATTTTTGGAGACTCAAGCTTTGGAACTACAAAAGGATATGGGACAGTTCAAATTGGCTTAGTCACTTTCAAAAAGGTGGCATATGTTGAAGGACTCAAACACAACCTGATAAGCATCAGTCAATTGTGTGATGAAGGATACCAAGTAACCTTTAACAAAGCCATATGCAAAGTCAAGTCAGTGGACAACACAACTGTGTTGACAGGTAACAGAAGAGGTAACATTTACTTAGTGGATTTTCATTCACCTGTAGTAGATATTTGCCTGTTTAACTCCATTTCAAAACCAAACATCTTGTGGCATAAAAGATTAGGACATGTGAACCTTAGAACCATTGCTAAGTTATCCCAAGACAACCTTGTTAGAGGACTACCTTCTGGTCCCTACAAGAAGGAAGGACTTTGCAAGGCCTGTCAATTAGGCAAGCAAACCAAAAACAGTTTCAAGTCAATTAATAAGAGTGACTCACCTAGAATCTTGTACTTATTGCACATGGACCTTTTTGGACCAATTAATGTACAAAGCCTAGGAGGGAAATCTTATGCTTTAGTAATTGTAGATGACTTCTCAAGATTCACTTGGGTGTTCTTTCTGAGGAAGAAGTCTGATAACTTCAAAATTTTGACAGATTTTCTCAAAGGCATACAGATTGAGTTCAATACTCACATTGCCCTGATCAGAAGTGATCATGGGACAGAGTTTGATTCTCTTCTTATGCTAGAGTTCTGCTAGAATGAAGGTATCAGGCATACTTTCTCAGCTCCTAGAACTCCTCAACAAAATGGGGTAGTTGAAAGGAAAAACAGAACCCTTATTGAATCTGCCACAACATTGTTGACAGATGCACACCTTCCTCTAACCTTTTGGGCAGAGGCTGTGAACACCTCCAACTATGTTCTGAATAGAAGCCTGATACATAAGCTAAAGGGTAAGACTCCTTATGAGCTACTCAAAGGGAAGAAACCTAAAGTGAACTACTTCAAAATATTTGGTTGCATTTGTTTCATTCACAATAATGACAAGAAATACCTAGCTAAATTTGAAGCCAAAGCTGATGAAGGAGTGTTTATGGGATACTCCATGACTAGCAAGGCTTATAGGGTTTTTAACAAGTGCACAAATAAAATTGAAGAATCCATGCATGTTACATTTGATGAAACTAACATGTTTTATAAGGAGAAGGAGACTTCTACCATAAGCAATTTGCAAGAACATTCAATTTCAGAAAATCTGAAGCAGCTTACCATCAAAGACAAAGGGTCATCACCTTCACCAATTCAACAAGTCACTGAACTTAGTGACAATGAAGAGGAATTTCAAGTTCTGGAAAGTTCAAAGGGCCAACAAATTGAAGAACCTGTTGTTGTTCCACAAGAGGAAACAACAACACAGGTTGGTGCATCATCAACACCCCTTGTTGATCTAGCAACAACAAGAGATCACCCAATCTCACAAGTGATTGGAGATATCTCAGTGGGTGTGCAAACAAGGAATCAAGTTAACCAAAATATTATGCACACCTGCTTCCTTTCTCAAATTGAGCCTCAAACCATACAAGATGCAGAGCAAGATCCAAACTGGATCATTGCAATGCAAGAAGAGTTGAATCAATTTGAGAGGAATAAAGTTTGGAAATTAGTACCAAGACCAAGGAACCAGCAAATTGTTGGAACCAAATGGGTATTCAGAAACAAATTGGATGATCAAGGAATAATTGTGAGAAACAAAGCAAGACTTGTTGCACAAGGGTATTGCCAAGAAGAAGGAATTGATTATGACCAAACCTTTGCACCAGTTGCAAGGTTGGAGGCCATAAGAATCTTCCTTGCATATGCAGCTCACAAGAGATTCAAGGTATATCAGATGGATGTCAAGAGTGCATTCCTCAATGGAGACATCAAGGAAGAAGTCTATGTAAAGCAACCTCCAGGTTTTATCTCTCCAACTTTTCCTGATCATGTATTTAAACTGCATAAAGCTTTATATGGTCTCAAGCAAGCTCCTAGAGCATGGTATGAGACCTTAGCTTGTTTTTTGTTGGAAAATGATTTTAAAAGGGGTAGTGTAGACCAAACTCTTTTTGTTAGAACCCATAGGTCCCATACCCTACTAGTACAAGTTTATGTAGACGACATCATATTTGGATCTACTGATTCAAATTTATGCAAAAAGTTCTCACAACTTATGCACTCAAAGTTTGAAATGAGTAGCATGGGTGAGCTTGCTTTCTTTCTTGGATTGCAAGTTAAACAACATGTGGATGGCATTTTCATTTCTCAAACCAAGTATGCAAGAGAACTGGTTAAGAAATTTGGAATGTCTGAAGCATCATCCATGAAAACACATATGCCTACAAATGCTGTTTTAGATGCTGATGAATCTGGAAAACCAGTTGATCAGACAAACTATAGAGCAATCATTGGCTCATTACTTTATCTAACAGCTACTAGACCAGATATAATGTTTGCCACATGCATTTGTGCTAGATTTCAAGTAAGCCCTAGAGAGTCCCACCTCACATTAGTTAAGAGGATTCTTAGGTATGTAAAAAGTTGTCCTAATCTAGGTCTCTGGTATCCACATGACTCAGGATTTGATCTAACTGGATTTTCAGATTCTGATTATGCTGGATGTAGAGTAGACAGGAAAAGCACCAGTGGAACTTGTCAATTTCTTGGTGATAGACTTGTCTCCTGGTTTTGTAAGAAACAAACCTCTGTGTCCACATCAACTGCTGAAGCTGAATACATGGCTGCAGGTAGTTGTTGCTCACAGATTTTGTGGATTCAAAACCAGCTCCTAGACTATGGGTACAACTTAGAGATGTCTAAAATCTTTTGTGATAATACCAGTGCAATATCTATTGCTCAAAATCCAGTTCTCCATAGTAGGACTAAGCACATAGAAATCAGACATCACTTCTTAAGGGACAATGTAGAAAAGAAGAAAATTGCACTAGAATACATTTCCACTGAACTACAGAGAGGAGATATTTTCACCAAGCCCTTGGATGAAAAGAAGCACTTCTTTTTCCTCAATCAGTTGGGAATGATAGATGGAGACAGCATAAAATAAAACTCCAAGATTTTGAAACCCATAATTAACAGGAATAGGAAAAATTTCATTTTAAAAATTTCCTGTCTGAGTGGTTGTTCTGAGCTCTGAACTAAGCTCGACGCTGCGTCGAACGGAGATCGACGGTCCGTCGCCCTCAAAAGCGTCGAACGTCGAACTCAGCTTCTAGCGTCGAACTGAGTTCACAGCTCCCTGGCTTCTTGAGTTTCTCTCTCCCCGGTCGACGTCTTCGTTCAACGTCGACCTGAGCTCGACGTATAGCTTCAGCCAAAGAGTCGAACGTCGACCTAAGCTGGACGCTGTTGAGTCGTTTCAGTTCTCCTAGAGCCCTTGAGCGTCGAACTGAGCTCGACGTTCTTTCCTTTTCTGCGTCGAACCCTAAGTATAAAATCATTTTTTCTCCGTCGTTCGCAGTTGCGCTTTCATATTTCTCTGCTCAAGCTTTCTCCCTCCAAATACTATACTTTTGATCTTGGAAGGTACTCTTTCTTTTGCAGGACAATGGCAATTACAGCAGGAGCTCTGGCGGCTATGAAGTTCGACTCTGGTTTCGACATTGATTTCGATTCTTTTGATGGATCTCCACAACACCTTCTGGATATACTGAATCTTTTCAAGGAGCAGCAGCTAGTCCACTTTATGTCTACCAGGATACCCCTTCCCGAATCAGAAATTAAAGAATGGTGTCTTACAGCAATCATTTCAGATAACAACATCTTGACTGGGAAGATTGCAGGAAATGAGGTAGCCATCTCACCTCAAGTCATTACAGAAGCCTTCAACTTTGCTGCTGGAGATGATGATATAGAACTATCAGTGGAAGAGTATACCTTGATGCTGGACAGGATGGGGCATGCTGCTGGTAACCCCTCCAAACTCCTTAAAATTAACCTAGCAATTGAGTACAAGTTTTTAGCAGATATAACTGGAAAGGTGATCTGTGCAAAGAGAACTGCACATGATGCAATAACAAGGCATCAGTTTTGCATCATGGCTGCTCTAATGGATAAGAAACATCCCAACTGGGGATTAATTGTGTTTGATATGCTTAAGAAAAAGTTGGATAAAAGCTCTGTCCATTTTGGAAGAGTTCTTGGGTTGATCCTCAACCACTGCTGCCCCCAACTGCTGGTGTCCTCCAAGAAGCACATAAATGCTTCCAAGAGGCTCACATGTGCTTTAATTGGCAAATGGGACAGGAAAATCGTGAATCCCAGGGCAGCAGCAGCCATGAAATCCTCTGCAGACACCAGGACTATAGAGGTCACTTCCCCTCAGTCCACTGGTCCAGAAGAAGGGATTATGCCATCTCTCTCCCTCACCCTTCCATCCACCTTCATCCCCTCAACCTCACTTATCTCATCCTCTCAAACTCTACCCTCCTCCATATCCACCATTGCCTTCTCCCTTCCTCCTCAAACTACTTTCCTTCCAATAACCTTGGATTCCACCCCTCATGAGGATATCTTTTCACTTGACATGCATGATGACTCATTCATGGATGCTTCTACCTCCTCTCCTCATGACTTCCTCAATTCATCTACTTTTTCAGACTTACTCTTCTCCTCCATTCAGGAACAAGTTACACCTCCTCTGTCTGTTCCTCTCTCAACATCTTCTTCATTCTCAGCCTCTGCTACTCCCTCTACCTCTACTCAAGTTCCCCTTGAGCAAGTAGCCCTCCTGCCCTTAGCCAATCAACTTTTTGATCTTCTGTCTCCTAGGCTCTCCTCCCTTTTGGATGCCAAGCTGGCTCCTCTCCTACTTTCATTGAAAGCTCTTTCTGCCTCTGTCTCCTCCCTTTCCTCCCATTTGGCACGCCCTTCTTCTGGGGGCCTAGAGTCAGCTGCCCCTGATTCTAGGCAGGGGGAGATGTCAGCAGAAGAAGAGCTGCCTCCTTCTTCAGTTCAGATTGCTCAGACTCCTTCAGAGACAGTATCAGTTACTTGTTCACAGACAGTGTCTGCTGCAGAAGATCAAATGGTATCTGAGGCCTCTCCTCCAGTTTCAGAGCAGCAAATCAGCAGTGCCTTAGACATTCAGTCTTTGGCAGCTTCTCTTCAGATCTTCTCTCCTCCAGCTTCAATACAAGAAGACCTTGATATAGCAGAAAAACAGCTTCAAGAAGATATGTCCAGGGCTATTGTCCCCTTCCAGAAAGTCTTGACTTCTGAGTTAGCAGTGGTAGCAGTGGCTCCTGTTAGTGTTGGATTTGGTGTGGCAGTCTCTGCTGAGACTTCAGGTGCAGTGACTGAGACACCTGATGCTGCAGAGGCCAATATCTCCCAAGCTCTTCAGGAACCAGTCTCCTCAGCCTCTATGGTTTTTGAGGCTGTGCCCTCTCCTGCAGTGGTTGTTTCCTCCTTCCCACTGACAGCAGAGCCTCCTTTAGTCTCTTCCTCAGCAGCTCCAGCCTCCATCAGCTTTCCCCTCTCCAAAAGAAAATATATAGATCCATATGAAGAATCACAAAGTTCTGAAGATGAGTTTGCCACAGATTCTGATGACTCCTCTGCAACTATTGCAAGGAAGAGGAAAGCCAGATCAAAAGCCTTGAAAAGAGTACCTTCTGCCAGAGCTACAGATCATGACATTCCCTATTACATCAAATATAATTGTGAAATCACAGAGCCTTGGATGCAGTACTCTCAGAATCAGAGAAAGGCAATGAAGAAGAAGAGAAAATTCAATGAAGGTCCATCTAAACCAGTCCATCAGCCTCCACCTCCACCTCCTCCTGATGCAGGTGCAGGTGCTAGTCTTTCTTCAAAACCAGCCCCTTCAGCTCTTCATGGAAAAACTTATCAAGCCAGAAGATATCAAGGAAGTAGCCAGCAAAGGGGAGGTCAACAAAGAGGAAATTATAAAGGCAGGCAGTCCAGGGGAAGAACCCTTGATCCAACCTCTGGTCCCTATCCCTATAGGCCTAGAGTTGACCTCACTCCAAGAACTTCTCAAGAATCATCCTCTAACAAATTTGAACCAGCTGTCCCCTTTGAAGATCCTACCAAGACTCCTGCTTACTGGAAAGCAAGAATGACAGAAATGGCTGCCTTAAATGAGATCAGCAAAGCCAGAGAAAGAGGACTGGATACATCTCATATCAGTACTATGTCAGAACAAAGAAGAGAAGAATTGGAAAAGTATGGCTCAAAGAAATTTTTTGATTCAGACAGATACATGGAACTCCACCCTGCAGCTGTACCACCCAGTGCTAGAGATCAAAAATCTTTAGGTGCAGCTGATGACTTCAGATCTAAAAAGGAAGCTTCCAATCCAAACAGAGAAATCATCTTCAAAAAGAGTGATCAAGACAAAGCATCAAAGGACAAGTAAAGTAAGGTATTCTGACACTTTCTATATTCTGGACTCAGGACATTTAAACAATTCTGCTGCTATATAGTGCTTCATATATGCTGCATATTATTCTGTTATGTCTGGTTGTATTATATTGTGTTGTATCTGCTTTATTTCTTTTCTTTGATTCCCTAAAATTCATGTAAATAGTAATCCTAATCCAAATAGGGGGAGATTGTTGGAACACCCTATTACTATTTGGACCAGGATGACTATATTTCTATAGGGATTGTATGCTGTGACCTCCATGTTATTATATAGGTCACATAGGCTAGTTAGAGTAGTCGACTTCAGCTCGACGCAGAGTCGATCTCAGCTCGACGCAGAGTCGACCTCAGCTCGACGTGGAGTCGACCTCAGCTCGACGTGGAGTCGACCTCAGCTCGACGTTCCGTCGATCCCAGCTCTGCTTACAGAAAACACTCTCAGACCAACGTGTGTCGTGCTCAGATCGACGTTTTTCTGTGAGCTCGACGCCTTCCAGACTTCCGTCGATTTTGGATAGGAATTCAAATTCCTTCTGACAGGCAATTAATGCTGAAGAATTTATTGGCCGTTACAGAATATCTGGTGCATGGCTCAAGGAATTTTCTAAGGAATGTCTGCCTGTCATTTCCTTTGAGGCATGGACAGTTAAGGAAAGCAATCAATGCTGACTTCCAACGGCTATCAAAGTAAAGGAAGAAGAAGACTCAAATATATTTTTTCTCTTGGACAATAATAAGAACATACAGAGAATACACAGAACAACAAGAGAACAACAATACAAGACTTCTCATCTTTCTCTCAGTGAAAAATTATTCTGAAAGACTCTCTTACAGAAAATCTGATTGCTTCAGACACCTCCATCCAACTCACTTGGATCATTCTTTGCTGGAGCAAATCAGACCTTTGAAGACCTGTCACCCTTGTGCAGAGCTCTCCTTCCTGAACCTCATCTTGATCTCAGGGGGAGCTTTGACAACAACTTCAGATCCACTTCTGCTTCTCTTTGCTTGTTGAAAAGAGAAGACAACTTCATTCTTTTTCTTTTTCTTTCTGTACAGGGTTCTAACTCCCTTCAAAAGTTACTTTTGGTTTTGCTGAAACCTGGTCAAAATCAGCTTCTGTTGGTTTGTGAGAACCTGATCAAAAACTCTCTGGTGCTCAAGACACCTGATCAACTCATCTTGAAGTGGATTCCTATCAAGGGTGATAGAAGAGTGGATGTACCCAGATTTGGGGAACCACTATAGCTCCTTGTGTCATCTGGATTGCTTGCTCCTTTCTGTGTTTTGCTTTGTGCTGTGAATTTATTTTTTACTCTGATTACTTGCTATAGCACCATACACTAAGTAAAGTAAAAATTTTCTCTGCAAGTTTTATTTGGAAAATTATTTTAAATAACTCTATTCACCCCCCTCTAGAGTTAGGAGTGATCTTATCCTGCACTTTCATGTCCCACATTTTCTTTACTGTTGTGCAATAGATCAGGTTCTGAAGTGTAGAGTCATCAACAGCACTCATAATTACATTCTTTGCTCTCTTGTCTATTAAGGCCAGGACAAGCTCATCCTTAGTCATCTCATCATATGTCTTTGGTGTCTGGACCTTTGCAACAAGTGCTGAGACCTTCATTGGGATGAATGGTCCCTCTTCAACTATAGTATACATCCTAGGGTCAGCAACTTCCATGAACTTCCTCACCCTTGCTTTCTAGATGCTGAAGCCTTCCTTTCTACAGATTGGAAGCCTCACATCATTCAGCTCCTTATTGTTCATTCTTGAACCAATAGAGACAGGCTTCTAGCTAACCTTGGAGATCTACTCAGACTGTTAAGCCTTTAAAGAGCAACCTCTCTCTGATATCACTTGAAAGTCTTATTTTCAAGGCTAGCTAACACCTTGAGGAGGGGGGGGGGGGGTGAATAGGTTTTTGTCTCTTTTTAAAATCTTCTTAATAGTTAGCCGATTTCTGTGCTTAGTGATTAGGTTAGATGTAGTTTTCAAGAACAATCACAGACAACACAATTATTTTATAGTGGTTCCCTAATCTTGGGTACATACATTGCCCCTCTACGCCTTTCTAACAGTGTGCTAGACTAGGCTCTTCCCCCAAAACTCAGCTCCTTAAGATCTTATAGCACAGATCCCGCAGGACCTCACAGGTCACACAGACCTACTACTTAGGCTCTAAGCCAAACCACATATCACAAAGACCTTTCACTTGGCACTAAGCCAAACTATATGTCACAAATAACTTAGCCTTTATAACACAGGCTTACAACTTCTGACTCATAAAGAATCTATACAAAAGAAATAAAAGGTGATTTGATTAGACACCAGAGCAAGAACTTTGTGTCTACTTCTTCCTAGACTGAGCAGATATCATCCCAAGCTTTTGTTGTTGAAGACAATGAATTTGGCAGTTGAGTCTTTCTTCAAATAGCTATCGTTTCTTTGCAGAGCTTGTAGATCTACTTCCTCAGAATTTCTTATGAACCTGCTGTTGAAGATGGTGATTGCTTTAGCTATCTCTTTCCTCTACTAAGTTTTCTGTGCAAAACAGCTTCTTCAGGCTCGACAAGAAAGGCGAGGAAGAAGATGAAGTTCGGCCGCACTTTCGTTTTTAGAAAACCTAAACAAGGATTCGATTAATTTGCTCTAGCCGATTTGCTTCTTTTTATTCTTTGACGGCCAATCGAGCAGTGGGCCCACCTTCAAGATTGATGGCTGAGATTTATCCATACAACACATTCTTTCCATTTACTCTTGATTCAACAGCTCTTTGCTGTGTATGGGACCCAACACTTAATGAAGAAAATATATCTTTCCAAGTCCAGAGGATGATGACAGCTGGCCGCCAGCGCCTCTGGCAGCATTCCCGCAACAGTTGAACTTTGGTTGACTTTTTGACTTTGCTGATGTTAGCATGACTCAGCATATGTCTCTCTGGACTTAGACAAAATTCAAGCATTAGAAGTAATGACATTGAGTGAATGACCATCACTCATCACCAAAAGACTTCGACGAACACAGAACTTAGTTCGAGGAACTCAGAGTTCAGCTCGATGAAAATTAAAAGCTCAGTTCAACGAACTTAGAGCTCAGTTCGACGAACTCAAAGCTCAGCTCGACGAAAAGTGAAAGTTCAGTTTGACGATCTTAGAGTAAATTCAGTTCGATGAACTCAGGCTCACTTTGACAAAAGCCAAGATCAGTTCGACGAATGAGTAAATTCAGTTCGACAAACTCCAGGCTCAGTTCGATGAAAGAGTAAATTCAGTTCAACGAACTCCAGGCTTTTTGCCTTAGCCAGATTTTCTAAGCCTTGGCGTTGAGAGAGTAAGCTCTACTAAACGCCAAACTACTTAACAGAATTTCTCTGTTATCTGATGTTGAGTGAGTAAGCTACACTCAATGTTTTTGTACTTAGCCAAATATCTGTATCTGAAAACACATAAGCAAGGATTCAGTCAATGCTATTACTCCATGGCATTGAGTGAGCAAGCTACACTCAATGCCTTGCTACTTAAACAGATTTTCTGTCATGGCATTGAGTGAGTAAGCTACACTCAATGCTTGTGGACTTAGTTAAGATTTTGCCCAACTTTTTCTGTGGCAATGACAGACACAACAATACTGAATGCTAAAGGATGTATGCCATTGAGTGAGTATACAAACTCAATGCCTGTGGACTTAGCCACATCTTCAGCCTATCTGATAGTTAGGCCTTGACAGACTAAGCGCCATTTGTTATATGAATTTGAGTGAGCTGTCCTCACTCAACGCCTATGGACTTAAGCAAATTTCTAGTTAGATAATATTGAATCCTTACCTCTGGCGTTGAGTGAGCTTGCTCTACTCAATGTCTTTGGACTTAGTAGATTTTCGCTATGTCCAACAACCAATTGTTGTGTCCACTTGTCCAATCAATATAATATGAACTAACCTGCACTCATGACCTCAAGTATACATCAAATACAGTTGGTGTGTGTGATATTGACCTATTTGACTTCTTATAAATCAGGAACATTGGGAACAATGGACCCAACATGTTGAACTTTCTTCCATATAGTGGCTTAGTGAAGATGTCAGCCACCTGCTTGTCTATAGGGACAAACTCAAGACTGATATCTTCACATTCTATATGCTCTCTTATAAAGTCATACCTAATTTCTATGTGCTTAGTCCTGCTGTGTGAGACAGGATTCCTAGCTATAGAGATTGCACTAGTAGAATCACAAAATAGAATACTTCTACTTATCTGGAGTTTATAGTCCTGGAGCTGATGCTAGATCCACAACAACTGTGCACAGAATCTCCCAGCAACTATATATTATGACTCTGCAGTTGAAATTACAACACTTGTTTGCTTCTTACTGCTCCATGACACTAGTCTTCCTCCCAAGAGCTTACAGGTGACTGAAGTGCTTTTCTTATCCTCTTTGTAGTCTGTAAAATCTACATCTGAGTATCCTGTTAGTTCAAAATCCCTATTTCTAGGATACCATAGGCCAAAATCTGGTGTGTCCTTAAGATACCAGAAAATCCTCTTAGCATCAGAGTTGTGAGATTCTTTATGGCATGCTCGATATCTAGCACAAATACTTGTAGCATACATGATGTCTGGACTACTTGCAGTAAGGTATATCCGGGAGCCAATTATCCATCTATACAAAGTTTCATCAACAGGTTTCCATGCCTCATCTTTATCTGAAAGTCCACCTAGTGCCAACTACCTTCACCTATGGGGGGGGGGAATAGGTGTCTTGCAGCGTTTTTGCGGAATTAAAATTCTACTTGCACAAGAAAACAAAACAACACAGCAAAAACAGACACTAGCAGTTATAGTCGTTCCCCGATTTGGGTACGTCCACTTCCCCCCTTCGACCTATCTCCCAACAAGGGACGACTCGGTCTCTTCACCAACCGGATTGAAATCCAATCCTCACACTAGCGGAAGGAACCCTTCCAAATGAAGGAGTCACCACTCCTCCACCACGGGTTGCACCCAACCCTTACAACAAGGAACCTACGTTCCTTTACAATAAAAATAAAATGGAATGTATAAACTATACAAACTTCTTATGGAGTGCTCGGTGTCCCTCTTCGTTCGATGACGCGTTCTTGACGAAGACGAAGAGTCCACGACCTAGCTCTCACTTAGAATGAATCTCCACGAAACCGGCGTCGGCAAGAAGAGCGGCGGCTTGGCTTTGGATATCCAACCTTCGTAGCTATGCTGGCAAGGTCTACCAATGGTCTTCCTTGGATCAATTGTCTCGATCGATTCGGAAAGGGAAGGTATTCCCGATCTACAAACCAAGAGACAAAGGATCTCAAGAAGGACACGTGAGATGCGTTGCTTGGCAAAGCTTCTGTCGCCGGAAGATCAGGAGGTATCCACGATCAACGGCGGCGACTAACTTCCTGAGCGGCGATGGCGGCGGCGGAAGTGAAATCCGCGATGTAGGTCACGTCGGCGGCTCGGTTTTTGTTCTTGTGTATTCGTCGTTTTTACTGTTCGAGATGCCGAAGTATTTATACAGTAGGTCATACAATATGACCGTTGTGGGCCCCACTAAAAGAAACCCTAGCTCCGGTTTCAAAACAGTGCCTGGAACTTGGTCCGGTCCAGCGAGCACAAGAATTTCGCCCAAGGCAAATTCGGCGAGAATCAAAGGTGTTTCTCGACGGATCGGCGAGAATCACTTATGATTCTCGCTGAATTCTACTTGGCAAAATTCTGGCTGAATATATAGCCACCCGGAGAGAATCGGCAAGAATCAACATTCATTCTCGACGAATCGGTGAGAATGCAAAGTCAATCTCGTCGATTCGGCGAGAATCAACTGGTGATTCTCGACGATTCTGCCTTAAGCAGAAATCAAAACGGCGTTGAGACAGCCGGCTGCAATTGGCAAGAATCAGCGAGTGATTCTCGATGATTCGTCGAGAATCACTAGTGATTCTCATCGAATCGGCGAGAATCACTTAGTGATTCTCGACGATTTCTACTTAGACGATTTTTCGTCTTTCCACCCGTGAGCTGCTCTTTGGCCCATCCTTGCTCCTTGTCTGCTCTTGATCTTTCTAAGCCCTGTACTTGAAAGTAAGTACACTCCAATAGAGAGAGTACACGTAGGCCAACACACTGATCTGCTCAACGAGGGATTACGTTGCGCAGACCCGTGTATATTGACCCACTGCACCCTGACATTGGTGTGTACTTAGTGTGGAATAAATGCAAGCACAACTTGAAACATATCATCAAATACATTATGGATTCATCTTAGCTAGACAGGAGGCTTCCTCAAATCCAGGTAATCGTGGATACAATACCCAACATTATCTATAGGCATACTTGACCCCATGAGAGTTTTCATGGTGGAGGCATTCTCCATACCAAACTTTTTGATCAACTCCCTGATGAACTTAGAATAGGATATGGATAAGCCATCATTAGTCTGTCTTACTTGGAGGCCCAAGAAGAACTTAAGCTCACCCATACTACTCATCTCAAACTTCCCTTGCATAAGTTTGGCAAACTTCTTGCAAAGGTTATCATCAGTAGATCCAAAGATTATGTCATCAACATAAATCTGGACTAGGATGATCTTGCCCTTAGATTCCCTTAGGAATAGGGTCTTGTCTATCTTCCCCTTGAGAATTTGTTCTCAATGAGGAAAATAGATAATGTCTCATACCATGCTCCAGGGGCTTGCTTCAACCCATATAGAGCTTTCCTAAGTCTATTAATAGAATCAGGTTAGTTAGGAACAACAAAACCTGAAGGTTGTTCAAAATAAACCTCTTCATTTAAGTCACCATTCAGAAAGGCTGACTTCACATGCATCTGGTAGACTTTTAATCCTTGGTATGCCGCATATGCAAGGAACAGTCTGATAGCTTCCAATCTTGCTACAGGGGCAAAAGTTTGATCAAAGTCAATACCTTCTTCTTGTTTGTACCCCTTAGCTACCAACCTAGCCTTGTTCTTGATTATAATGCAATTTTCATCAAATTTATTCCTATAAATCCACTTGATTCCAATGACATTATGTCCTTGTGGTCTGGGAACCAGTTTTCAGACCTTACACCTCTTAAACTGGTTTAGTTCCTCTTAAATTGCTACAATCCATAAATGATCTATGTTGGCCTCTTCAAATCTCTTGGGCTCAACCTGTGACATGAAACTAGACACTGTAAGAAAACTGACTTTTAGTGACAAAAAATTAGTGACAAAATGAGTTCCATCACTAAAGACGCATCTTTAGTGATGAAATGAAAGTTTAGTCACTAAAAATACATATTTAATGACGAAGTAAAAATGTAGTCACTAAAGACACATCTTTAGTAGCGAAGTAAAAGTTTAGTCAATAAAGACACATTTTTAGTGACAAAATAAAACTTGGTCATTAAAGACACAAAATTAGTGACATATATTAATCACAATAAAATATTTTTTAAAAAATATTAATGATAGAAAACAATTTAGTCACTAAATATTTATGTAGTTAACAAAAAATTAGTCAATAATCATCAAAACTTGATGTCTTCTTCATAAAAATTTCATTTATTCCCTTATAAATGAAAATTGATTTTATAATAAGAGATTATTAGACATATAATATTCTAAACTACTTCACTTTGCCTTGGTTAACTTTAGTCCTATCTCAATTCCCTCCTAAATTAATGAAATGATTTCATAACTTCTCTTCTAAATAATTTGCGACGATAAAAATTTAGTCACTAATAATTTAATTTTTGGAACCAATTTTATATTTTATCATTAAATTTTTAAGATCAATTATTTTGTGATTATATGTAAAATTTAATCACTAAATATATTTTAATTAATGTCTAAATAAAATTGTCACAAATTATTAAATATTAGTTATAGAAAAATATTTTGGTCACTAAAAATTTTAACTTGTGACTAAAATAATTAGTAGCTAATCTCATCCCTTATAAATAAAAACAATATTTTACCTCAAAAATAAAAAAAAACTTCACTCAGGTTTTTCTCTAACTGACGGTTTCAGTTTCCCCCCGCTTCCTCGTCTTCCAAATCTAAATCAGTTCCCCCCACTTCGCCTATCCCAAATCCCTCTCAGAAAACCTAAGATTTTCTAATCAGAAGTTTCCCCCACCTCCACGTCTCCTAAATCTCATCTCCCATCAGAAAATTCTCGCGCCGCAAGTACTGCTGAAAGTTTTCCAAACGTCGATGAAACCGCCAAATGCGCTCCGAGGACTTCCGACAACCACTTTATCGAAGCCTGCTGAGGTGCGATCAAATTTCCCCAAAACCGACGAGGACTCCCCTGGGTAACAATAAACTCATTCTCATTTGTATAATATTTATGGTTTGTGCTCAGTGCTGAGGGGAAGTTATATGGTTTCCCGAAGTGGTTTTTGTCTTGTTTTTACTCAGTTCTTATTTGATCTTGTTCTTTTTTTCATTTGTCTTGATATCCTAGGAAATTTTTGTCTGAAAACTGCAGGATTTATTCATGCCAGATTCAATCCATGATTGTTTTTGATGTTTGCGTTGCCCGCCCATTTAGATCTTGCTGAAGATCAGGCCAAATTCTTTCGTTTTTTATTTTTAGCTGAACCATGCATACTTATAGCGTGGCACAATTGGATCTCTATTCAAGTCAAACATGTGTCATTAAGTTTGATCTGATGTGTTAATATTGATTTAATTGTCAAATTTCAAGATGATTTTTTGTCCAAGATACATGCATGTTGATCTAAATCTACGCGATGCACTAAACTTGAGAAACAAAAAACAATTCAAGGTATTAAAGAAGTGGAGTTTCGGGTTTGTTTAAGTGTCTCCCTTCCTCCTTAAATCATAAAGGAAGAATTTTAACCCTTTAATCGTTTTTTCCTTTTTTGTAGAATCCAATCTCCCTCCTTAATTGCTACAGTTGCCCAATATTTGTAAGGAGACTAGCAGATATTTATGAGGTAATTACAATTTTGGCAGTCATATCACAGTTATAGGCATTGTCTTTTAAATATTTAATGATTAACTAGCTTAGATTCAAAACAAATTTCATGAGGGATTCCAAACGGGATTTTAGGCTCCCTTTGGTCGACATGGTCAAACCATCTTTTATAGTGCTCAAGGACTTTTATTAGTCACTACTTGGGCTGGTTTTTTGTGTGTTGATGTGTCGAATTGCTAAGTGTCAACTGGTGGAAATCGTTGGCTCATGATAGTTTCATCTTTTGGTAGTCAAGGAATTTTAGTACTCTCCTTCTGCCTACTTTCCATATTGAGATGTAGAATTCACCTATTTGCTAGGATGTATTTCTTTTGTATACAATTTTGATCTCCTGATCACATGCATCTATGCATGTCATGGTACATATATACAGACTCCTTAATCTATATTTCATGTATGCATAAGACGAAATATAAACACATATACGAGCATGACTTCGTACATGCATTTAGTCCCATTCCATCATACAACAAATTAGACCTATAGCAGTGTTTTTTAAAATGTCCTTGTAGGTTTTTACATTTCACAGCGTTTGTTAAACAAAAGTGGCTAATGTTCAATAATCATATTAGTGGCGTTTATAAATGAAAAACCTCTGCCAAAAAGACATGATTTGGCAACGCTTTTAATTTAAAGTGCCGCCACAGGTATGAAATAATTAACCCTCGTGAAAAAGGGCTAACTGGCACGTCATTTCTTACCGATCTAGGTTTTCCTCCGACTACACTCCTCGCCATTGCCAATGCTCTTCCTCTGCTCTTCCTCGCGGCTGTCAGCGACATCCTGCTTAATAACAATGCCCTCGAGGAGGAACTCGAGAATTTGGACCCGAACTTTGTCAAGGTCGACTAGGCCACTCTATTCCACCTCATCCTGGTCTATTTCTGGACTTATCAACTCTTTAATGGTTTTTTTATTAGCTGAAGTTGGTTCTTGTTATTTCTTATGTATTTTTGCATGTGTCTTTTCTTATGCTACGATAATATTTGATCCTTCCTTCTTTTAACCTTGACTATATTATTTGGTTCTTTGGAAAGAGTTCTTCATGCTCTCGGGTCAATGGCAGATCCTTCATCAAAAAACAATATAATATCTCTCCAATCTTTATTTTGTTAGTTCCCAACTTTTTTGACATTGGATCTTTGCTTGATGTTGTGATGGAGAAGCTTTGAGACCTAATACTTTCGCCAATGCATCCCATGCACAAGTTGAGTTTCAACACAAATATCTATGAAGATTGTATGGTGATAATAGATAGAAGAACATTAAGTACACATTTGGAACTGTATTGAAATTGTTCCGATCCCTGGGTTCAAGTTTTTGTTATTTAAATATTTCCATGGAAGTTTATATTTATGTATCAATTCAAGTCATATTAACTGTTCATAAAAATTTCATGTAAATTTGTGGTCAAAGATCACAAGTTACACTGACCATTAACTGATATACACATGGTTTGCACCGATGTAAAACATCAACTTATTATCATCTAACTCTAGTATTTTTGATAGCATAATACATCTTATATTACTAAGAATCATAATTAAAAAAAGATGCAAATAGCAGTATGAATTGTTATGCCTTTTCTACTTCTTACTAGTTATACATTTGGTTATAAGTCAAGTTTTTTTAATTAACGCCATATTTAAGTCATTATACTGCTGAATATATAATTTTGCTAACATGTTCTAACCTTTTTGTTATGTATCTAGAATAAAGTGGAGATATGACAGGTGTCCTGGTTCGAACCTCTTCAGGATCTTTAAGGAAAACATAGCAGGTTGATTAGCAATCCACCATACATACCAAGCAGTCATATTCATAGCTTACAAGAAGTAGTTGTTAGACATGAACCTAGCTTTGCATGAGATTACATGAGTAGGGGACTCACTGGCCAAGGTTATTTTCATACATTTAACATAAAATATGATCTCACTTTTACACATTTAAGAAAAACTTGACATTAGCAGCTGTAGAGTCTTCTCTAACTCTCATTGTTGCACTCTCGCTGTTTTCATGGAGGTTGGCACGTTATTCAATTCATCTCCAATATATAAGCTAGCGGAATAGCCGTAGCCACCCGTAGATGCTCTGCTCTTATCTAATATCATTGTTGCAGCGTAAAATTAAGTATCTTTTAGTTTTTTTCTAAGAGTTTGCACTTCTGACATGATTATCAATCATTTGCCTTCTTTTTTATTTCCATTTACTTGGCATAAAAATAGGAAAATTATGTATGTGTCCATGAACCCAACAAAGTGTTTAGGATCAGCTATCATTGCTAGCAATTTCAACTAGAAGCATAATAATGATCCTTTTAATTTCTTGAACAAGTTTATTTGCTGACTTGACTTTTCTTGTTCTACAAATCATATAACAACAGGTTGAAGGCATTTTGAACCTAATTGATCTCACATGAAGTGAGTCTCGTCAAAAGTGGATTAATTGGTGATCGTTTGAAGGAAACTCAGGTGATGTTTCACTTATTTATGTTCATAATCTTTTACCTTTTGCTAAAATAGTTTTATTATATTCATTTTTTTTGCTTCAGAAGTCCAATAGGAGCTTCTCAGCTTTAAGTGATGTAATTTTTTCAATTGCCAAGGAGGATCATATGCACTACAAAAGTTTGTATTGAGTTTAATAAGAGATAATAGCTATATTATTTTGTATTGAGGGATTCGGGCTATCTCCCACCCTTTTTTTCTTAATTAATAAAATAATATATGTTTGTCAAATTCATCTCTGCGATGAATGTTTTATTTATTCATGTGTTTGAATGTTTATTATTGAATTATGATTAATATCAAATGAAATAAGTTTAAAATTTTGTAAGGAATTGTACAAAATTTAGTGGAAAAAACTCATTATTGTGTCGTTTTCTTAGTTAGTAGATATTTCGTCACTAAAAACACATCATTTTAATGACTACATTAAGATGGTCACTGAAAATTCTCTTAGTGACCGAATTTATTTGGTCACTAAAACTTTACTTTCTGACCAAAGTAATTTGGTCACATAAACTTTTTTTAGTGACAATTTATTTGGTCACTAAATTTTCTTTACTAACCAGATTAATTTGGTCACAAAATATGCACATTTAGTGATTAAATTTTTTTGTCCACTAAAAATATTTAGCGACAAGGCTTTAGTGATGACATTATGATGAAATAAATTTGGCCACTAAATGTCATTAGTCACCATAATGTAACATTTAGTGACAATTTTTCATCAATAAAAGTCAATTTTTTTGTAGTGAGAATACAAAGCTGTATTTAGACTTTTACTCATTGTCACTACTCCTTGGCTGGCATCACCAATGATCTGGTGTCTTGGATGATCCCTTAGATGCCTAACTGCTAGAAAATCTTGCTTCAACTTCCTGATCTTCAATATATTCCCTTTGTTGATCATCATCCATAACCTGTGTGCTTCCTTTGGAATACACACTCTGTCAGATTCATCTTGAACTAATGGAGCAGCCTCCTTGATAGTCAGCTTGTCCATCATCAACTCAGTACCTACAGGACTATAAGAGGAGCTTGGCAGCTCATTTTTAATCATTGTGGACTCATTAAAAACAACATGAATAGACTCTTCTATAACTTGATTTTTCAAGTTGTAGATCCTATAGGTCTTGTTATGATTGTTGTACCCAACAAAAATCTCTTCATATGACTTGACAGCAAACTTAGTCACATAGGACTTTCCATAATTTAGCACATATCACTTACTACCAAAGATCCTGAAATAGCTCAGGTTTGGTTTTCTTCCCTTCAAGATCTCATAGGAAGTCTTCTTGTAGCTCTTGGTGATAGAAGCCCAGAAAGTACATGACATATAGTATTAACTATCTCAGCCTAAAAGTATTCTGGGAGAGATGTGTCACTCAATAAGGTCCTTCTAGCCTCTATGGGAGTCCTATTCTTTCCCTCAGCAATTCCATTTTGCTGGGGTATTATGGGAGAGGAGAATCTTGGTGAATCCCTTACACTTCACAGAACCCTGTCATGCATTAAGATTGAAATTCAGTCTCATGGTCAATTCTGATTTTAACTACAGTACTGTTAAATTCATTGTGAATTTTCTTGACAAATGTCTTGTCAGGGGTTTCATACTTCTTCCTAAGAAAGAAAACCCAAGAAAATCTGGAAAAGTCATCAATAACCACAAGGGTGTAGACTTTCCTACCTAGACTATAAACCGACATAGGACTAAACAAGTCCATATGTAGGAGGTATACGCACCTCACTGAGTCTTTCTTCCCAATGCCCTTGAAGGAGGTCTTATTTTGTTTGCCCTTTTGGCATGCAGAGAAGATACCCTACTTAATGCACTTCATCTTAGGATCATTCCTAATTAGCTCTTTACTAAAGAGCTTATCTATGGTTTTATAATTTAGATGAGCTAGCCTCTGGTATCACTGGACACAGTATGAGGTTTTCTCTTCTACAACTAGGCATACAGGGGAGTCTATATCTAAACATAGAAAATTTAAACAATAGATGTTCCCACTCCTAGTTCCTGTCAAGATGACCCCTTGGTCACATGACCTCTTAATCTGGCACTCATCCTTGTGGAATGAGGTGGCATAGCCTAGATCACATAACTAGCTTATGCTTATTAGGTTATGTTGCAAACCTTCCACATATGCCACTTTGGTGATAGTGACTATGCCATTAGTGATCTTACCATATCCTTTGGTAACTCCTTTGTCTGAACCACCAAAGATAACTTTAGGTCTATCCTTTACTGGAGTATACTCCTTCAGATTACTCCTTATTCCAGTCATGTGCCTGGAACAACCACTGTCCAAGTACAAAATAGGAGTGTGGGCATTTGGACTAACCTGAAAAGCATATTTACTTTACCTTAGGACCCTAATATTTATAGGGTTGGTGTATGTCAGTTTGAAAATGAACATGCCTACCAACATTTTTTTGACTGGTAGACTGACTTTAGTTCTGGCCACACTTGGATTATGCCAGCAATCTATGACATAGTGACCCACTTTGCCACAACACCAGCACTCATGAATATTGTACCTTCTTTTCTGAGTTGGTCTGCTAGCTGTGTTGATAATAGCTTTCTGTCTAGAAGGAACATCAACATCCTTTTTCAGGTTCCTTTCAGCTAGGATCTAGCTGAAGGTAAGTCTTCCAGTAGACTTATTTGTCCTGCTCTGAATGCCATCTCCAGCAGTCTTCTTTGCAAAAATATGCTCTTGAGAGCCTCAAAAATAGCCAAATCAGACTTGTTGATAGACTGATCCTTAGTCAGAGTTTTGTTAGATGGTCCTAAACTTTGGTTGCAGCCACATACTTGAGAGTGGGAGCTGGAGCACCAAAGACAAATGGTCCATGATGTGCCATTTGAATTTCTTCATGTATTGCCTTGAAGGCACTCATCCTCATTCCTCTTCTCCTTCTATTGGTAGGTACACTTGTATCCTTCTAGGAAGAATTCACATTCTTCCAGTGACCATACATGGAGTCCTGGTCATACCTATTAGAAGGGAGTATTACCCTTTTAAAGGAAATGGGTGGCTGAACTGGATCTTTTCACTTCCCTTTGAAAGGGGAAGCCCTTGTGTTTCCCTTGAATCCTAAGCCCCTCTTGTTCTTTTGAGAGGAGGATTCAATGATGGGCAACACAAAATTGGGCTTAGAGTAGCTAGCTATAATTCTCCTCTCCCATAGGAGTTTTTCTTCTAGATCCCTAATAAGGGCATTCTTGTATTTTATGGTGCCTATTTGCATGATAGTAATGTTTTTCAGGTGGCTAACTTCCCTGATTTTCTGTTCCAGCAAGGTTGCTGACTCAGAATGCTGGGAAGCAGCATGTTGTAGAGATACAATCTGTTGAGCCTACTTTTTAGCCAAAAACTTACTCCTTTTTAATGCATGTAGAAGTTCACCATACTTATCAATCAATTGATTGATATCTTTCACAGATTTCGAGTCATTTTCATCACTTGATGAAGAAGCACTAGAATTGGGACTTGTCTCATAATCTGACTCAGAAGAAGAACTAGATAGATTGTACCTATTTTGGACTAGACTGATCTTGGCAGGATTCTTCCTCAGACATTGCCATCTGCCCAATGTAGGCTTCTTCTTCTTTAGATTCTGATGAAGAAGAGTCAGTCTAGCTCTTCTCCTTCTTTACCATGAAGGACTTCTCCTTCTTGCTCTTTTGATGGTGGTGCTTCTTCTCACCATCTGAAAGTTAATCCTATGGGTAGATAATATCCTAGAGGGGGGGGGGGGGGGGAGGGGTGATTAGGTGTCTTTTTAAAATACCTTTTCAATTCTTTGTCACTTAACTGTTTTGTAGAAAAAATGTTCAACAGTTAATTTACTTGAGAGATTAGCTTCACAATAACTTAGCACAATTGAACCACTAAACTCAGCACTTGCAAATTTCAGAGCACAGCACAAGTAAAGGCAAATCATAGCACACAACACATAAAGAATTTATAGTGGTTCCCATATCTAGGGTACATCCACTTTCCCCCTTCTTCCTCACTAGCAATGTGCTAGATAAGGTTATAGCTCCTCCTCTTCAACTCAGATCCAAAGATCCTACAGGCTCAGTTTCTATTAAGAAACCTACACTCAGACCAACAGGTCCTACCTAAGAGATTATCCCAATCTCCTACCCGAGGTTCCTTAAAAACCTTACCACAGCCTTTATAAATCTGGCTTACAACTCAGTGATCCACTCAAATCACCTACCTCAGGTCCCTCAAGAACCCTATCTCGGCCTTTATAATATAGGCTTACAACTCAGAGATTAGATCTCCTACCCACTCAGATCTCAAGGAGATTGAAAGTGAGGGTAAGATCTATCTCAACTCTAGAGGGGGGGTGAATAGAGTATTTTAAAATAATTTTTCACAGTTGAAATAAACAGCACATATAAAATTCAATTTATGATATAGTGTAGAGTGCTAGTAAGAAGTTAAAAACCAAGAAGTAAAGATCACAGCACACAGCAAACAAATCACACAAACAAACCAGAAGACACAAGGAAATATAGTGGTTCCCCAAAAACCTGGGTACATCCACTCTTATACCACCCTTGGTAGGAATCCACTCAGGATGAGTTGATCAGGTGTCCTGACACCAATGAGCTTTTGATAAGGTGCTCAAAAACCAAAACTGGATTTTTTGATAAGGTGTCTTGCCACCACTGAGTTTTGACAAGGCTCTCAGAACCAGACAGAACTTTTGAAGGGAGTTCAAGAACCCTTTACAGCAGGAAAAAGAAAAAGGTAAAGAGGTGAGGTTGTCTTCTCTGTTCTCAAATCAAATGAGAGAAGACTAGTGGATCTTTTGTTGTCAAGGCTCCCCCTGAGATGTTGAATGAATCAGGAATGGAAGCTTTGCTCTAGGGTGATAGGTCTTCAGATCTTTAGATCTCCAGCAAAGAATTGTTTCAGCAAAGAGGCTGAAAGATGAGGTGTCTGGAGTTCTTTGAGATGAGGCTTTGATCACTTTTCTATAAGCAAGAGGATGGTTATCTTTCACAGCTTAATTTTTCTTGTTCTTCTGTAACAGTGTGTGTCTCTTGATTCTATCGTGTATTGACTCTGGATTAATTCTCTTGGAGAGTAGTAGTTGAGAAGACGATCTTATTCTCTGAATATAATTCTTCCAAGATAGCCGTTATCAGACATTAAATGCCTTCCATAAAGGATTTGTCTTCTAGAGGAAAGTCCAATGAAACATTCCTGAATAATTCCTTGAAACTTGTTCCAGAATAAATGAAAACGGCTGACAAATCTTCTTGAAATTAAATGCTGAGAAAAAAAAACATTCCAAAGACCGGCAGCATTTGAATCCTTAAGAACGTCGATCTCTCAAAATAAACGTCGATCTGAGCTCCACGATCGTCGACCAGAGCTCAGAGAAGGAATAGATCATTCTGACAGAAAACGTCGATCTGAGCTCGAAGATCGTCGAGCTGAGCTCAGAGATATTGAAGATAAGCAGTAGACAGAAAGCTTCGATCTGAGATCGACTATCGAAGTTCTTGGTCTGGCAGAAATAGTCGATCTGATTAAGACAGAGATCGTTGACCTAGACTTCAACAGAAAACGTCGACCTGAAGCAAACGAAGATCGTCGACCTAAACTTTCCAAGAAATAGTCGACCTAAGCACAGCCAGAGATCGTCGACCAAAGCTCGACGATCGTCGGACTGAAGCTCGACGATAGCCGACCGAAGCCAGCAATAAGCAGAAGGCTGAGGACATAAGTAGTCGACCTAAGCTCGACGATCGTCGACCTGAGCTCGACGATAGTCGACCGTCGTTCGACTATTTTTATCTCTTTACTTAGCTTGAAATCCTGAGCTTGAATGGTCCTTGGGGGCAGCTTCAAACCTAAGTTCTAAGCCCTAGACTCATTCTAATGTTGACCTTTACACTATACAACTAGGTCAACCTGGTTTCCTAAGAGAAACATAGTGATCCTTGCCCAAATTAGTAATAGGGTGTTCCAACAATCTCCCCCTATTTGGGTTAGGATTACTATTTACAGACAAAAATAGGAAATAAATAAGCATACATCAACACAAAAGCTAAATCAATACTGCAGAGGAGATATATAGCAGCAATGCAGATCACAGATAAAAAGACAGCAAATATCCAAGGGAGAATGATGTTTAGCTTACACAGTTCACTTCTTTTCAGTTCCCTTTTTAAACAAAATTTCTCTGTTGGGATTTAGGGCTTCTTTCTTGGATCTTCTATCATCTTCTGCACCTAAGGAAGTTTGAGATTTGGGCCTTGGAACAACAGCCTCAGGGTGCAGCTTCATATAGTCTTCTGGATTAAAGAATTTCCTTGATGCATATCTCTCTAGTTCTTTCTTTCTCTGCTCTGATAAAGTAGTTATGTTGGAAGTATCCTTGCCTTGTTCTCTGGCCTTTTTCATTTGATCAAGGGCAGCCAATTCTTTCATTCTAGCTGTCCAGAACACAGGGTTGTTCTCAGGATCCTCAAATGGAATAGGAGGTTCATATCTGTTGATGGTTTCAGAATCAGTAGGAGGAGTCCTGGAGACAACAGCATCTTTTAGCTTATAGGGAAAAGGACCTGAAGTAGAATCAGTATGGCCTTGTCCTTCCCTTTGATGAAATCTGTGCCCTCTCTGGCTTCCTCTATATTGATCTCTTCTGGATTGATATCCCCTTTGATGTTGTCCCCTTTGATAGGATCTCTGATAGGACTGCGAAGAACTGTGTCTGGAAACTGGAGCTTGAGGGGCTGAGCCTGAACCAGAATTTGGAGGAGGAGGAGGAGGAGGCTGATACTGAGAAGATCCTTTTTCATACTTGTCTAGCTTCCTCTTCTTCTTCATAGCCTTTAATTGGTTCTTGGAGTACTGCATCCAAGGCTCAGATAAGGGGCAGTTATGCAAAATATAGTAGGGAGTATCATTAATATCCTTTGCTTGAGCTGGGGAAACAGACATCATGGCCTTGCTTTTGGCCTTCCTTTTCTTGGCAATAGTGCTAGCAGAATCATCAGAATCTGTCCTGTACTGATCACTCTCAGAACTCTGAGGTTGATCATACAGATCATCAATTCTTCTGATATACTCTTCTTGAGCTTTAAGCTTTGCAGAAACAGCAGGAGCAGGAGGAGGGGGAGCACCAGCAGAGCAAACAGAATCAGCAGCAGAAGTATCAACAAGCATATCAGAATCAACAGCAATATCAGCAGAAATATCTACAACAGCAGTAGCAGCATCATCAACAAGAGGCACAATGGCCTTAGTAGCAGCATCAGAGATGGACATAACAACATCCACAGCCTTCCAAGAATTTATATATGCTTCAATTTGGCTGGGATTACAGACAGAAATAGGCACAATGGCCTTAGATAGATCTTCAGTATGAGGAACTAGCAGGAATCTGAAGTATCCAGCATTAAACTTGGAGAGCAGGCTCTAGAGGTTCATTGCAAAAACTACTTCATATAGCATCTCCCCCTGCCTTGGTTCAGAGATAAGTGAATCAAGGCACCCAGAAGATGAAGTTGCCTGAGAGGGAATGAAAGATGATAGCTTGGAAGACAACTCCTTGACATGGGTCAGGAGTGGAGCCAGAGTGGTCTCCAGTAATGAGGTTAGCTTTGGAGCTAACAGCTCATATAACCTGTCAGCCAGGGCTGATAGATCTATATGCTCAAGAGGGGCTTGAGCAGAGGTAGGAGAGAAGGTTGTTGGAAGGATGTTGGCTGGAGCTAGTGGCATGGGGAAAGAGGAGATAGGAGGTGAGGGAATGGATGGTTCTGATATAGGAAAGGAGGAGATAGAATGAGGTGAGGTGGAGATAGAAGGGGTAAGAGAAGGATTGAAGATAGGTTGAGATAAAATGTCTTCCATCATTTGTTGGAATGAGGAGGTAGAGGGAGGCTCAGGAGGAGAGGAAGGATGAGAATCATCCATAAAGGATTCATCTAAAAGAGAATATGATGGAGTGGTAAAGGATGGGTAAGAGAAGAGAGGAAGGAATACCTCAGAGGTAGATGCTGGAGGGGATGAAACTGGTGAAGAAATGGTAATTGGGGAAGATATGGCTATGGTAGAGATTGGAGGTGAGGATGAAATGGCTGGGGTAGAGATAGCTGGAGGAGGAGGAGGAGCAGGCAACCCTTCTGCTGGTGCAAAGACCAGAGGTGGAGTGACTAAGATAGTCCTTGTGCCTGAAGCAGGAGTCAATGCAGCAGCTCTGGAGAGATTGATGATATGCCTGTCCCATTTGCCAAAAAGGGCACAGGAGAGCCTCTTGGATGCATTAATGAACATCCCAGAAGAGGTTAGCAACTCAGGGCATCTGAAATGTAGATAGACCACTAGAATTCTCCCAAAGCTGACAACAGTCTTATTCAGCTTTTTCTTAATCAGATTGAAGAAAATTGATCCCTAGTTCATATGTTTCTTATCCAGTAGAGCTCCCATCAGACAAAACTGATATCTTGAAATTGTATCATGGGCAGAGTGCTTGGCCAGCAGCACTTTCCCAACTACATCAGCCAAAAACTGAAATTCCAATGACAGATTCTTCTTCAGCAGTTTATTAGGATTCACAGCATTGTGACCCATTCGATCAAGCATGGAATCATATTCTTCTTCAGATAACTCGATGGAATCTTCTCCAGAACTGAGATGAAACACTTCAGTTAAGAGAGCCGGGGACAGTTGTACCTGGGTCCCTTTTATGAGGCCGACGACATAATTCTCATTCTCATCTGTCGCTGAATAGCACCATTCTTTTATTTCATCTGAAGCGATCTTCATTCTGGAAGTCATTATTTCCAACAGTTGTTGATCTCTGAACAGATTGAGAATATCCTTGAAGCGCTGATCGCTTCCATCAAATGAGCTTATATCGATATCAAATCCGTTGTCAAATTTCATCTTTGAAAGGGCGGCAACAGTTGAAGCCATCTGTACCTGCAAAGATTGAACAAACGCGACCAAGTGTAGAAGGTTTGGAGGGAAAAAGAATTTGCAGAGAGTATGAAGGCGTAAACGACGAGCAGCGGCCAAAAAATGATTTTATATTAGGGTTCAACGCGAAAAAGGAAAATCGTGGAGCTCAGTTCGAAGAAGCGTCGAACTCAGCTCGACGATTTGGGCTGTAGAAGGAATCTGAAGAGACGTCAATATCGTCGATCTCCGTTCGACAATGTTGAAAAGCGTCGAGCTCCGCTCGACGACCTCTGAACAGAAGGAGAAAAAGCCTAGATCTAGCGAAGACTCTGAACTCAGATCGACGACTTCGGGGACGTCGATCTTTGGTCGACGATTTTTGGAAAATCGTCGATCTTCGTTCGACGATTTCTGGGAAAACGTCGAGCGCAGTTCAGAGACAAAACTTGTTCTACAGACACAAAAATAATTGATTTTTAGCCTAGTCTTGGTCTGTTTTAGCTTTTCAAAAACTTGTACTTTAGTTTAGGCTTCCTCCATCTAACATGCCTAACTGATTTAGGAAGAAGCTGTGTTTCTTTTCATCCAAAGACTTGGTGAAAATATCTCCCCTTTGCAAATCAGTTTGGATATATTGAAGTTCAATTTTATTTTTCTCTACATTATCTCTCAGAAAGTGATGTCTAATTTCTATGTGTTTTGTCCTACTATGGAGGACTGGATTTTGTGCTATAGAGATAGCACTAGTATTATCACAGAAAATTTTTGACTTCTCTAAGTTGTAACCATAGTCTAGAAGCTGATTTTGTATCCACAATATTTGTGAGCAACAACTGCCTGCAGCCATATACTCAGCTTCAGCAGTTGAAGTTGACACAGATGTTTGTTTCTTACAAAACCAAGAGACAAGTCTATCACCAAGGAACTGACAAGTTCCACTGGTGCTTTTCCTGTCTATTCTGCATCCAGCATAATCAGCATCTGAAAATCCAGTTAAATCAAATGCTGAATCTTTTGGATACCAGAGACCTAGATTTGGACAACTTTTAACATACCTAAGAATCCTCTTAACTAAGATTAAGTGTGACTCTCTAGGGCTAACTTGGAATCTAGCACAAATACATGTAGCAAACATTATATCAGGCCTACTAGCTGTAAGGTACAATAAAGAGCCAATTATTGCTTTATATGTTGTCTGATCAACAGGTTTCCCATGTTCATCAGCATCTATTACAGCATTTGAGGGCATGGGTGTTTTCATACATGATGCATCAGACATACCAAATTTCTTAACCAATTCTTTTGCATACTTGGTTTGAGAAATAAATATGCCTTCAGCATGTTGCTTGACTTGCAGTCCTAAGAAGAAGGACAGCTCACCCATGCTACTCATTTCAAATTTAGAATGCATAAGCTTGGAAAACTTTTTGCACAAGTTTAAATCAGTAGAACCAAATATAATGTCATCTACATAAATTTGCACTAGTAGGGTATGGGACTTATGGGTTCTAATAAAAAGAGTTTGGTCTACTCTCCCCCTAACAAAATCATTTTCCAGAAGAAAGCATGCTAGGGTCTCATACCATGCTCTAGGAGCTTGCTTGAGACCATATAATGCTTTATGAAATTTGTAAACATAATCAGGGTGAGTTAGAGAGATAAAACCTGGAGGTTGTCTAACATAGACTTCCTCTTTGATGTCCCCATTGAGAAATGCACTCTTTACATCCATTTGGTACACTTTGAAACCTTTGTGAGCAGCATAGGCTAGGAATATTCTGATGGCTTCTAACCTTGCAATTGGTGCAAAGGTCTGATCATAGTCTATTCCTTCTTGTTGAGAGTACCCTTGAGCAACTAGCCTTGCCTTGTTTCTGACTATAAATCCTTGATCATCCAGCTTGTTCCTGAATACCCACTTTGTTCCAACAATGGGATGATCCTTTGGCTTAGGCACTAGTTCCCAAACCTTGTTCCTTTCAAATTGATGCAACTCCTCTTGCATTACAATGATCCAGTGTGGATCTTGCTCTGCATCTTGAATGGATTGAGGCTCAATTTGAGAGAGGAAGCAAGTGTGCATCATGTTCTGGTTGACCTGATTTCTAGTTTGCACACCAGCTGAGATGTCTCCAATTACTTGAGAGATTGGATGGTTTCTTGTTGTTACTAGATCAACAGGGGGTGTTGATGGTTCACCAACCTGTGTTGTTGTTTCCTCTTGTGGAACAACAATTGGCTCTTCAAGGTGATTTTCTTCCAGATGTTGAACATCTTCTTCATCATCACTGCTCTCATTCTTTTCAGCAACTTGCAATTTGTTCAAGTCTTCAGCTAGAGAATGTGCCTGCAAAGGTTCTATGGTAGAAGCATTCTTCTCCTTGAAAGACATGTTAGCTTCATCAAAAATAATATGAACAGATTCTTCAATTTTACAGGAAGATTTATTATAAACCCTATAGGCCTTGCTGATCATGGAGTATCCCAGAAACACTCCTTCATCAGCTTTAGCTTGGAATTTTGCTAGATATTTCTTGTCATTATTATGAATAAAACAAGTGCAACCAAAAACTTTAAAATAGCCTATTTTAGGTTTCTTCCCTTTGAGCAATTCATAGGGAGTCTTGCCCTTCAGTTTGTGTATCAGGCTTCTGTTCAACACATAGTTGGAGGTGTTCACTGCCTCATCCCAAAAGGATAGAGGTAGGTGAGCATCTGCCAATAATGTAGTTGCAGATTCAATGAGTGTTCTATTTTTCCTTTCAGCTACCCCATTTTGTTGAGAAGTTCTGGGAGCTGAGAAAGTGTGCCTGATCCATTCACTTTGACAGAACTCTTGCATGAGAAGAGAATCAAACTCTGTCCCATGATCACTTCTGATCAGGGCAATGTGAGTGTTGAACTCAATCTGAATGCATTTGAGAAAATCTGTCAAACACTTGAAGTTATCAGACTTCTTCCTCAGAAAGAATACCCAAGTGAATCTTGAGAAGTCATCTACAACCACTAAAGTATAGGATTTCCCTCCTAGGCTTTGTACAGATATGGGTCCAAAAAGATCCATGCGCAACAGGTACAAAATCCTAGGTGAATCACTCTTATTAATTGATTTAAAACTACTTTTAGTTTGCTTGCCTAATTGACAAGCCTTGCAAAGTCCTTCCTTCTTGTAGGGACCAGAAGGTAGTCCTCTAACAAGGTTGTCTTTGGATAGCCTAGCAATGGTTCTAAGGTTAATATGCCCTAGTCTCTTATGCCATAAAATATTAGATTTTGAAATGGAATTGAACAGGCAAATATCTACTACAGGTGAATGAAAATCCACTAAGTAAATGTTACCTCTTCTGTTACCTGTCAACACAGTTGTGTTGTCCTCTGACTTGACCTTGCATATGGCTTTGTTGAATATCACTTGATATCCTTCATCACATAGTTGACTGATACTTATCAAGTTGTGCTTGAGTCCTTCAACATATGCCACCTTCTTGAAAGTGACTGAGCCAATTTGGACTGCACCATATCCTTTTGTAGTTCCAAAGCTTGAGTCTCCAAAAATTACTTTGGGTCCAAGCTTGGCTTTGAAGGAAGTGAAGTTGTCCTTGTCCCCTGTCATGTGCTTTGAGCACCCACTATCCATATACCATTGATGGTTTGATGCTGGATAGGTCTTCACCTGTACAAGAAACAGCTTATTTGTTTTTGACCCAGTTAACCTTGGGCCTAGGTTGATATCCCTTGAATTCTGAAATAAAAGACATCCCAGGTTGATCCTTATAACCTTCAGGATGGTATCTCCTAGGAGGTACTATCCATTCAGTATAGGGATTAAAGCCTTGGGATGTGGGACTTCTAGGATTGAATCTAGATGTGCCATTGAAGGAATGTTCACAGTTCTGATTTCTGTTCGACGATCGTCGAGCTGAGGTCGACGATCTTGGGTCAGATCGTCGATCTCTGTTCGAAGATCGATTATACTGAAGTTCAGAGTTTGGATATCATCGAGCTGAGGTCGACGATCTGTGGTTAGATCGTCGAGCTCTGTTCGACGATCGTCGAGCTCTGCTCGACGCCATCTGTTGAACTGAATTTTTCTCTGACAGATCTGCATTCTTCCTAGCTACCTCTATTACTCCCTTTCCTTTGTCAGAGACAAATTTGATTGGAGTTGATAATATTATAGGTTGGCTGGATGAGGCACCCAAGCCCAGTGTGCTATTAAATCTAGAGTTCACTGTGCTTGTGATGTCCATCAGTCTGATACTTCTCCCATTTAGGGATTCTTCAAACTTTTTGGCCTTTGATAGTTCACTTTTCAGTGAAGCTATCTCCTCCCTACAACATTCTAACTCCTTAGAGAGTTTGAGGTTCTTTGAGTTTAGGACACTATGCTCAGATAATTGATTCCTGAGAGAGATTATCTCCTTCTCAGATTTTAATAAATCTAGGCACAGTGTCTTAAATTCATTTTTGAAGTCCTCAGAATTAAAATCAAAAGAGTTGATTACCTGATCTTCATCTGGTTGAGTTTCTGAATCTGATTCTGATTCTTCATCAGAGTTTTGCTGTGAGGCATTGATATCCATCATGCAAAACTCTTTTTCATCTGCATCATCCTCATCATCACTAGAACTGGATGAGGCTTCAGATTCCTCTTCAGTCTCACTCCATGTCTCAGCAACAAAGCCCTTCCTTGTATGTTTGTTCTTGCTGGAGGAGGCTTTGTCTGAGCTGTTCTTCTTGTAATCCTTTTCTTTTCTTCTTTCTCTTCTTTCCTTCTTGTCCTTATTCTTGTTTTCTGGATAGTCAGGCACAATGTGGCCTGGTTTCCTGCAACCAAAGCATATAATTTCTTTATTGTTATTTGATTTATCATACCTTGGTTTATCATGACCCTTGTATGGTCTCTTTCTGAAGTCTTTTCTGGCCATCTTGTAGAATCTTTTGGCCAGTAGACTTATGAGCTCATCATTTCCTGTAGCTTTATCTTCAGGCTCCTCTTCTGCAGCTTTGAAGGCTATGGTCTTTTCTTTCCTTGTGGCTGGAGAAGTAGCCTTTTGTTCTTCTTCTCTATTTTTAATGAGCAGCTCATAGGATTTGAGCTTGCCCAGGAGAGCTTCAGTGGTAATCTCATTTAGACTTCTGGCATCTTTGATTGGCCAGATTCTTGAATCCCAAGTGCTGGGGAAGCACATCAGGATTTTGTCATTCAGCTCAGTCAGTGAGATTTCTTTGTCTAGGGTTTTTAACTCATTGACAATTAGACTTAGTCTATTATACATGTCAGCCACTGATTCAGCTTCTCCCTTTTTGAAGTTCTCATATTGGCTTATCAGATGAGATCTTCTATCTTTCCTTTCATCAGCAGACCCTGAGACAATTTCAGAGAGCTTGTCCCAAATTCCTTTGGCTGAGTTGCAGTCAGCTACTTTCTGAAATATCTCATCAGACATTGTCTGAGCTAAGATGTTCATGGCCTTTGCATCTGCAGTTTTCCATTTCTTTATGTCTGCATCTGTTCCTGAGGGAGGTGGAACAGCATTTGTGCTTGAGCTTGCTGGTGGACTTGGACAAACTGTCAAGACAGAATTGAAAATATCTTCATCAATAGAATTCATGTATAATCTAATCCTTGCCTTCCAGAGTGCAAACTTGGAAAGGTTGCACACTGGTGGTCTGGTGCTTGCATAATCTTTGTTTTGTGCCATGTCTTTAAATAAATAGATAGATGTATAGAAAATAATCCTCTTAAGAGATTGATCTTATCAAGGATCTTTTGGTTCAGGTGTTAGCCTGTATGAGCAACCAACCTCCCTCTGATACCAATTGAAAGTGAGGGTAAGATCTATCTTAACTCTAGAGGGGGGGTGAATAGAGTATTTTAAAATAAATTTTCACAGTTAAAATAAACAGCACATATAAAATTCAATTTATGATATAGTGTAGAGTGCTAGTAAGAAGTTAAAAACCAAGAAGTAAAGAGCACAGCACACAGCAAACAAATCACACAAACAAACCAGAAGACACAAGGAAATATAGTGGTTCCCCAAAAACCTGGGTACATCCACTCTTCTACCACCCTTGGTAGGAATCCACTCAGGATGAGTTGATCAGGTGTCCTGACACCAATGAGCTTTTGATAAGGTGCTCAAAAACCAAAACTGGATTTTTTGATAAGGTGTCTTGCCACCACTGAGTTTTGACAAGGCTCTCAGAACCAGACAGAACTTTTGAAGGGAGTTCAAGAACCCTTTACAGCAGGAAAAAGAAAAAGGTAAAGAGGTGAGGTTGTCTTCTCTATTCTCAAAGCAAATGAGAGAAGACTAGTGGATCTTTTGTTGTCAAGGCTCCCCCTGAGATGTTGAATGAATCAGGAATGGAAGCTTTGCTCTAGGGTGATAGGTCTTCAGATCTTTAGATCTCCAGCAAAGAATTGTTTCAGCAAAGAGGCTAAAAGATGAGGTGTCTGGAGTTCTTTGAGATGAGGCTTTGATCACTTTTCTGTAAGCAAGAGGATGGTTATCTTTCACAGCTTAATTTTTCTTGTTCTTCTCTAACAGTGTGTGTCTCTTGATTCTATCGTGTATTGACTCTGGATTAATTCTCTTGGAGAGTAGTAGTTGAGAAGACGATCTTATTCTCTGAATATAATTCTTCCAAGATAGCCGTTATCAGACATTAAATGCCTTCCATAAAGGATTTGTCTTCTAGAGGAAAGTCCAATGAAACATTCCTGAATAATTCCTTGAAACTTGTTCCAGAATAAATGAAAACGGCTGGCAAATCTTCTTGAAATTAAATGCTGAGAAAAAAAAACATTCCAAAGACCGGCAGCATTTGAATCCTTAAGAACGTCGATCTCTCAAAATAAACGTCGATCTGAGCTCCACGATCGTCGACCAGAGCTCAGAGAAGGAATAGATCATTCTGACAGAAAACGTCGATCTGAGCTCGAAGATCGTCGAGCTGAGCTCAGAGATATTGAAGATAAGCAGTAGACAGAAAGCTTCGATCTGAGATCGACTATCGAAGTTCTTGGTCTGGCAGAAATAGTCGATCTGATTAAGACAGAGATCGTTGACCTAGACTTCAACAGAAAACGTCGACCTGAAGCAAACGAAGATCGTCGACCTAAACTTTCCCAGAAATAGTCGACCTAAGCACAGCCAGAGATCGTCGACCAAAGCTCGACGATCGTCGGACTGAAGCTCGACGATAGTCGACCGAAGCCAGCAACAAGCAGAAGGCTGAGGACATAAGTAAT